>CM059803.1:16992500-17592500 GCA_030435695.1 Brachymystax lenok tsinlingensis
ACATACAAACAAGCAAGATTTCTGGCTCTCACAGACCTGTAACTTCTTCTTTAAGAGGCTCCTCTGTCCTCCACTCATTACCTGTATTAATGGCACCTGTTTGAACTTGTTATCAGTTTAAAAGACACCTGTCCACAACCTCAAACAGTCACACTCCAAACTCCACTATGGCCAAGACCAAAGAGCTGTCAAAGGACACCAGAAACAAAATTGTAGACCTGCACCAGGTTGGGAAGACTGAATCTGCAATAGGTAAGCAGCTTGGTTTGAAGAAATCAACTGTGGGAGCAATTATTAGGAAATGGAAGACATACAAGACCACTGATAATCTTACTCGATCTGGGGCTCCACGCAAGATCTCACCCCGTGGGGTCAAAATGATCACAAGAACGGTGAGCAAAAATCCCAGAACCACACGGGGGGACCTAGTGAATGACCTGCAGAGAGCTGGGACCAAAGTAACAAAGCCTACCATCAGTAACACACTACGCCGCCAGGGACTCAAATCCTGCAGTGCCAGACGTGTCCCCCTGCTTAAGCCAGTACATGTTCAGGCCCGTCTAAAGTTTGCTAGAGAGCATTTGGATGATCCAGATGAGGATTGGGAGAATGTCAGATGAAACCAAAATATAACTTTTTGTTAAAACCCAACTCGTCGTGTTTGGAGGACAAAGAATGCTGAGTTGCATCCAAAGAACACCATACCTACTGTGAAGCATGGGGGTGGAAACATCATGCTTTGGGGCTGTTTTTCTGCAAAGGGACCAGGACGACTGATCCGTGTAAAGGAAAGAATGAATGGGGCCATGTATCGTGAGATTTTGAGTGAAAACCTCCTTCCATCAGCAAGGGCATTGAAGATGAAACGTGGCTGGGTCTTTCAGCATGACAATGATCCCAAACACACCGCCCGGGCAACGAAGGAGTGGCTTCGTAAGAAGCATTTCAAGGTCCTGGAGTGGCCTAGCCAGTCTCCAGATCTCAACCCCATAGAAAATCTTTGAAAGTCCGTGTTGCCCAGCGACAGCCCCAAAACATCACTGCTCTAGAGGAGATCTGCATGGAGGAATGGGCCAAAATACCAGCAACAGTGTGTGAAAACCTTGTGAAGACTTACAGAAAACGTTTGACCTCTGTCATTGCCAACAAAGGATATATAACAAAGTATTGAGATAAACTTTTGTTATTGACCAAATACTTATTTTCCACCATAATTTGCAAATAAATTCATAAAACATCCTACAATGTGATTTTCTGGATTTTTTTTCCTCATTTCGTCTGTCATAGTTGAAGTGTACCTATGATGAAAATTACAGGCCTCTCTCATCTTTTTAAGTGAGAGAACTTGCACAATTGGTGGCTGACTAAATACTTTTTTCCCCACTGTATAGAGTACCGCATACACTACAATTACTTAGGTTTAAAAATAAGCTCAACTGGACACCTTAATGAGGCAGTGAATGAACTGAGAGAGAAAGCACGCAGGGCATTCTACGCCATTAAAAAACAAATTCAAATTGAAATACCTATTAAAACTAATTGAATGTGTCATTGAACCAATTGCACTTTATGGCAGTGAGGTGTGGGGTCCACTTGCAAAACAAGATTTCACCAAATAGGACAAACACCCCATTGAAACCCTGCATGCAGAGTTCTGTAAGATGCTCCTACATGTCCAGAGGAAAACTACAAACAATGCATGCAGGGCAGAATTAGGCCAATATCCACTAATAATAAAAACTCAAAAAAGAGCAATTAAGTTTTGGAAACATCTAAAATACAGTGACCCCCTCTCATATCATTACCAAGCCCTGCTGGTCCTGGGGCTGAGTTCACAAACCTGTTCTACTAACACACTGAAGCCTCAGGACCAGAATATCCAATCAATCAGAATAAACCAAATTACATCACAATCAAAACAAAACTACATTGCTCATTGGGAAACACAAGCACAAGCACAAAGACAGAGCGAGAGAGACAGAGAGAGAGAGACACAGAGCGAGAGAGAGCGAGAGCGAGCGAGAGAGACACAGAGCAAGAGAGAGCGAGAGAGAGCGAGCGAGAGAGACACAGAGCGAGAGAGACACAGAGCGAGAGAGCGAGAGAGACTCAGAGCGAGAGAGCGAGAGAGACTCAGAGCGAGAGAGACTCAGAGCGAGAGAGCGAGAGAGAGAGAGAGAGAGAGAGAGAGAGAGAGAGAGAGAGAGAGACAGAGAGAGCGAGAGAGACACAGAGCGAGAGAGACACAGAGCGAGAGAGACAGAGAGTGAGAGAGCGAGAGAGACAGAGCGAGAGAGACAGAGCGAGAGAGACACAGAGAGACACAGAGAGACACAGAGAGACACAGAGAGACACAGAGAGACACAGAGAGACACAGAGAGACACAGAGCGAGAGAGACACAGAGCGAGAGAGAGCGAGAGAGACTCAGAGCGAGAGAGAGAGAGAGAGAGAGAGGTAAACATAATGCGAGAGCGAGAGTAGGTAAACATAATGCGATGATGATAACAGCTTGGACAGCTGGAGAGGACAGGACCTGAATCATTACAACACACATTGCTCTGGAGACATTGCTGCCTTCCACACATCCATCCATGGCGTGTGTTTCTGTTTATCTGTGGGCTGTCAGGCTCTGTGGTGGTGGTAGGGTAGGAGCAGGGGCGGCCATGTTTTGGCAATGCTTTATCCATTCAGAGAACACAGATAGACAGGACATCTGTGTTTTATTTGTCTATGTCCATTCTTCTGTGCTGTGTCTCTCATTGACCTGGCCATGCCTGACATAATATCAGTAATATGATCCCCTATAATGTTTTTCTGCCGGGGGCAAAGGTTAGTAAAGATGTGATTTGTGGTTTGCTAGCTATAAATCCATCAGGGTGTATTTTCACAGATGTTAATGATATTTGGCACCACATAGCCCTACTTGAGTGATTCCAATGGACCATACACTACCAATGATAAGAAGGAATTTAGGTTTCTAGAGGTCCTAAAAGAAAACACATAGCTCATAAATGTAGGGACATTTGTACCTTAGTGGGGAATAATGGACATCACGCATCTATGAATCGCTATAGGCTCCTTTTTAAGAGCCTAAAAATCCCTTCTGTCCCAAACACCATTGTGAACTAGGTGTGGTAATTCACTAAAGGTCTTCAAAACAAAAGCCATTTCACTCATAAAGAATATAATAACATTGTTTCCGCTTCACTACTTCACTGCAGTGTGCCTCGTCATAGAGATCTCGAGACTTCAGTGACTACAGAGCGCACCATGAGGTAAATTATACAGCGACCCATAGCGACGTCTTACTCCACATGCACAGATTCACTGCGCTGTGACATCACATTGCTTCCACCTGAATTCTTGACTTCCTGATGTCTTTGTGAGGTGTGTAGGGCATTCAGGGGAGACAAGGGAGGCCACAGAAACCTGAGCAGCCCAGTGAGGCTACGGTCGACTGCACGCTCTGCCGCCTGCCGCCCAACATCATTAACCACTGCTAGAGCAGCCAATTACCAGGACTCATGTGGTGCGGGCAGGTCGGCGGGGGCCAGGAGAATGCCTCGTTAGCGACTCACAACTGACTAGGTATCCCCCTTTCCCCTTTCCCTGTCTAACCCAACCCGGCACCTGGCCTGACTAGCAGACACAGCACCCCCTGCTGGCTAGGGCCAGGGCCGTGTGAGAGAGGGCAACAGGAGAGGAGAGTAGCGGCCAGGGCCGTGTGAGGGAGTCAAAGCCACCCAAGCATGTGGATCATCAACCTCATGTCTTATACAAACTTATTTTCAGTGGGTAAGGGCGAAAGGGTCTTGGCTCTGCGTGAACTTCGGAGGATCGGATCAGGTGGGTCTAGGAGTGAGTGACTCACTGATTACAGTGATACTGTCCAGGTGTCAGTCTGCTCTCCAACCCACTAGCCAGAGCCTCTATTAGGTCCGAGCTCCACTGAGCACCATCTGCACAGCCACTCCAGTTACAGGCCAATAGAACTAATCTTATCGAAGGGGGCCAAAGGCACTTAAACCTTTAGGAAGTTAAGGGGGAACATGAAACCCCCACAATGCCTCGTCCTCTCATGTTTCCGTGGTAAGAATTAATCACTTAGAATTCCAGAGCTGGGATGTTTAAGACTGTTTCAACACCAATTTGTTAATGCTTTACCTACTCAAAAGATTTTATCAAAAGAGTTTATCGCTAAATATGTATGTTTTACTTTTGTTAATCGTTGAACGTGTGCAATAAAAATAAAAATATGTTTAATTGCGTGTGTTATTGTATTGTCTCTAATGGAGGTACAATTATTAAATGATACAATGATGATTCATCCACATGTTATTCACAACGATTGTGTAATGTGGGCAGGTAGCTTAGCGGTTCGAGTGTTGGGCCAGTAACCAAAAGTTTGCTGGTTTGAATACCTGAGCTGACAAGGTGAAAAATCTGTCGATGTGTTCTTGTGCAAGGCACTTAACCCTAATTTGCTCCAGAGGTGCTCTTCTACTATGGCTGACCCTGTAAAACAACATATTTCACTGCACCTATCTAGTGTATGTGACCATTAAACATCTATTCAAACTTGGGATTTTGTGGTTAATTGAGCTAAAACAGTAATTATGGTCATAGATTCTTAGTTGCCAAAGTACTGGAGCATGTCTTTAATGTGTTATTGCATTGTCTCTAAGGGAGGTAAAATGATTAAATGATTCAATGATGATTCAACCACTTGTTACTCACGTCCGGTGGGGGATTAGCTACAGCACATTTTGTTGTGTTACAGCCTGTCATTTGCCTACACACAATACCCCATAATGTCAAAGTGGAATTATGTAAGTGAATGGACTTACTCTGTCTGCAATAATAGTGTTTAACAGGATTTCTGAAAGACTACCTCGTCTCTGTACCCCACACATACAACTGTCTTTAAGGTCCTCCAGTCAAGCAGTGAATTTCAAACACACATCCAACTACAAAGACCAGGGAGGTTTTCCAGTGCCTCGCAAAGAAGGGCACCTATTGATTGATGGGGGGGGGAGATATTGAATATCCCTTTTAGCATGTATCAATACACCCAGTCACTACAAAGATACATGCGTCCATCATAACTCAGTTGCCGGAGAGGAAGGAAACCGCTCAGGAATTTCACCCTGAGGCCAATGGTAACTTTAAAACAGTTACAGAGTTTAATGGCTGTGACAAGAGAGGAATGAGGAGGGATCAACAACCTTGTAGTTACTCCACAATAGAAACCTAAAAGAGTGAAAAGAAGGAAGCCTGTACAGAATAAAATTATTTCAAAATATACATCCTGTTTGCAATAAGGCCCTAGAGTCAAACTGCAAACAAATGGCAAAGAAATTAACTTTATGTCTGAATACAAAGTTTATGTTTGGGAAAATCCAACACATCACTGAGTACCACTCTTCATATTTTCAAGCATGGTGGTGGCTGCATCATGTTATGGGTATGCTTGTCATCGGCAAAGACTAGGGAGATTTTTCTTTGGATAAAAAGTGGCCTAGTTACAGTTTGACTTAAAATCAGCTTGAAAATCTATGGCAAGACTTGAACATGTCTGTCTAGCAATGATCAACAAACAACTTAAAGGGCTTGAAGATGTGCAAATATTGTACAATCCAGGAGTGCAAAGCTCTTAGAGACTTACCCAGAAAGACTCACAGCTGTAATCACGGCCAAAGGTGATTCTAACACATATCGACTCACTGGTGTGAATACTTATGTAAATGAGATCTTTCTGTATTTAATTTTCTATAAATTCACAAAGAATCCCCTCCCCCCAAAAAACATCTTTGTCATTATGGGGTATTTTGTGTAGATAAAAAAAAATGCATTTAATACATTCTGAATTCAGGCTGTAACAAAATAAAATGTGGAATACTTCAAGGGGTATGAATACTTTCTGAAGACACTGTATATTATGAAGACTGAAGAGGCAGCAGGCCCATAACCACAGATACTCCAGTTACACACCTGCATGCAAGGCAAGAGCTCATCCACAGCATAGCAAATGATCCACACACAAATAAATGGGCTCTGCTAAATGACTTGGAAAATAACCCTGTTTCAGACTATGCATGTTGTGCACGCTTGTGTGTGTGTGTGTGTGTGTGTGTGTGAGGGAAGAGAGAGAGAGAGAGAAACTGGTGTAACAAAGCGAGGCAGACAATGTCCCCCTCAAGCCTATACATGTTTATCAGTCTACGGAGACACTTTGCTACTTTCAGTTCTGTAAGGGCATGAGAAATAGATATGAGTCGTTGTTGACTGCACATGGCATGTTTACTGTGTTGATAAGTAAAGTTGTAGTTGATCTACTGTTCATGTTAGCGTGTAAGAAAGAACACACTGATTTAATTCACCACCAATACATCACTCTATCCTATCACAAATTAAGGATTTTGTAAACCAACGATAATACCTAAAGAGACAGTACAGGACTCACAGACAGAAGAGAGAGAGAGACATCTGTCAACCCATAACCTGTCTATGAAATATGAGTAGTTATATCATATCACACTTGCTATTCTCATTCATGGTCAACACACAGCAGCAAACAACATCAAAGGTTCACATGTTTGATGAAGAGGTTCAAATAAAATGTTTCTGTCTGAGGAGAAGCCAGGTTTGACTTGAGGTTTTGGAGCAGGGCGAGAGAGACTGTGGGAGAGAGGGGGAGAAGGGAGAGAGGGGAGAAGGGAGAGGAGAGAGGTGAGATGGTGGCTATGCTAAGCAGCTGAGCAGAATTACTTTCCCTTAATTTTGTAGCCTTTTAAGTTGAATGTGTGTTCCAAGGGGCTAATATGAATGGCACACTGGTGTAATATTAAACCATGAGAAAGTACGGTCCACTGACAGCTCACTCAGAGCCCTGAGCCCAGGGTCAACCTCTTCATAAATTCACTCTTTTTACCCAGACTTGTTGAAAAAAAGGGGGGCTTTTTCTGCATGTGGAAAACAGAAGGCGTGAGAGTTTCATCCTGCTATGTGGGACCAGGAAACGTCTGCCAGAAGTGAACTACAGTAGTAGTCTAAACATAACACATTAGCCCTGACAAATAAATGATCTCTCCCCCAAAACCCTTTTCTGAAGTATGATAGACATCCAGTCTGGAAGATTAATTAATGCAACAACATGAATTATGTCAAGTTCAATGTTTAGGACTTGCACGTGCAGTTGAATGGAAACCAGGCATTTCCTACTCAGGGACCTTCTTTAGTCCCCTCTTTGGGCTATCCTAAACAAAAAGTGACTGGAAGGACACAAGATCCCGTGTAGCTCAGTTGGTACAGCATGGTGCTTACAATGCTAGGGTTGTGGGTTTGATTCCCATGGGGGACCAGTATGTAAATGTATCCACTCACTACTGTATGTTGCTCTGGATAAGAGTGTCTGCTAAATGCCTCTAAATGTCATAAAACTGATCATCAGCTGACACACACTCACCGAGGCAGTTGTGTCCGTCGTGTGCAAGGCGGAAGCCGTCATAGCATGTGCACCTGTAGTTCCCCGGGATGTTGATGCAGTCATGGACACAGCCTCCGTTGTACTCACTTGCACACTCGTCTAAATCTGCAGGAAGAGACAGAGGGATGGGTTATGTAACGGGTTAGGACTATGGTCTTTTCATGTTTGACCTTCACCCCACCACCCAATGTTTGGACATATAGCCTGAGAGTGTGTTCTTGTTCAAATGAAACAGAGATCGATATGACAAACTTAGGTACTTGTGAGATGTTAAAGAGTATGTTATTTAAAAGAAAAAATAACTTTAGTCCGAAAAATTGGTGCATCTATCCCTCATGAAATCTGCATAAGTACTACAAATCCAAGAGCAGAAGATAAAAAGGGAAATATACAGGAACACTGAAGATGAATCAGAATAGAATAAATCAGTGAATGGGTGTGAAACAAAAGCAGACGTGCAAAGAGTGTGATATATGCAATGTTCTATAAATAATGGCAGACAAATTTAGAAGCAGGCAGAGAGGGTACAGTACATTAAGTTTATTGGGCGTACAGTGTGTGGAGAATGTGAATGTGGCCATGAACACAAGGTGATATTACAGATGAGACGATGGATGGTAGGATAGAGAGAGAAAAAGCGATAGAGAGAGAGAGAGATAGAGAGAGGGGGAGAGAGAGACAGAGCGGGAGAGGGAGAGAGAGGGGGAGAGAGAGAGAGCGAGAGAAAGAAAGCAAAGGACATGAGTAATACTGAGGAGAAGCAGACGTGCAGCTGAACCAACACTCCAGTCAGTGAGCAGCATAAAAATGACAGAGGAGTAGAATGGCCTGTTGTGAGGGTGGCTGAAGAGGCTCTGATGATGTGCTGGCAGGCAGGGAGGCAGGCAGGGAGGCAGACAGGGAGGCAGGGAGGGAGGCAGGGAGGCAGGGAGGCAGGCAGACAGGGAGGCAGACAGGGAGGCAGGCAGGGAGACAAGCAGGCAGGTAGGCAGATAGGCAGGGAGATAGGGATGCAGGCAGGGAGCTGAGGAAGACAGGCATGGAGCTTAGGCAGACAGGAAGGGAGTCAGGCAGAGTTGGAGATGCACCCCATCTTTTATTTTCTGACCCATTTAGGGCCTATGATCTGGGTGGTTCGGCTCATCTTTGTAGCTGCCTGGTACAGATGCCTCAGTGCCTGATTTGACTCGACAGCAATGGGCTGAGCCTGGACCAGTGCACTTTCCCTCTAACTCCCAGAGCTGCCTGCCACCACAAGTTTCTGCTGCTCCATCCCATGATGTCACACAGGAGACACACTAATGCCAGTCTCACTCTCATCTACCCCGGGCTAAGAGCATCTCATCCCCTCAACGAGAGGAGGCTTCCTCCCTCTTGTTCACAACACTGACATTTCTCAAGATCAACATGATTCTATCCAACACCATTGTTCAGTCTGTTCAGTATTCAGTCTGTTACAGACCTATTTGACTCTTTCACATTGAATGGAGCACCATCAAATTCCTATCAAACAGGTGGATTTACTCCATGGGCAATACCAGTGAGATAAAAACAAAGTACTGTTCTATGGGTTAAAATAAAGAGAGATCAAGAGACAATAAGAGTGAGAGAGAAAGAGAGAGAGCGAGAGAGGGGGAGAGAGAGGGGAGAGAGAGAAAGAGACTTGGACAGGGAACTTTGCTAACAGGCACTGACGCATGATGCTGCAGTGCAGTGGTTCCCATGCTAGAAGACTAGAAGATTGAGTGGATAGAATGGTTCGGAACCAGCCTGTCATGTTCCCTGTTCCCTGCTCTCCCAGACAACCTCCTTGGCATCCTCAGACAGAGACTGTGCCACTGCCAAGATGTGTGTGCCAGCCTGCCAACGGGTGTCTAAGAGCAGCACGTCACCTGAGACCACACTAAGGACCAAAGTTTCCTCCACACACCATGAGTCATGACTCATCAGCAACAGAGGAACAAGTACCACATATAGAATTAGTACATCAATATGCATTATTATCCTGTCTCTCTATTATGGTTTATTTATCTCCTCCTCTCTCAGCAGGACTCTAAGGACCTCTGTTAGCAGGGTAAAAACACAAGCAGTCTTTACGTATACATGTTTGTATATTTCAATGGAATTCTAATGTTGAATACAGAATGTTCAACCTTAGTGTTATTGTATGGGTACACCTGCAGAGACATAAGCAAAAACAAACAGTATAATTAAGAAATAAGGCCTGATGGGGAGTGGTATATGGCCAATATACCACGACTAAGGGGAGGTTCTTATGCATGACGCACCACAGAGTGCCTGGACACAGCCCTTAGCCGTTGTATACTGGCCATATATCACAAACCCCTGTGGTGCCTTTTTGCTATTATAAACTGGTTACCAATGTAATTAGAGCAGTAAAAACATAAAAAAAAATATTATACCCGTGGTATACGGCCTGATATACCACGGCTGTCAGCCAATCAGCAATCAGGGCTCGAACCAACAAGTTTATAAAATGCAATGCAGTATATCCAAGCATCACCTACAGGACGCTCTGGGCTGTGTGTGTGGGTGCACTTGGCCTATGTGTAGTGTGAGTATATGAGAGTGTGTGTATGAGAGAAAGAGAGAAAAGGAGCGTCTGGCATGTGAGTGAGTCAGTCATTAAAATCATATTGTTTCCGCATCATTACGTTCATAATGAGGCCTCTGCTGATGCATTTCCCTTTATCATATGAGGGAAAACATTGCCTTTAGCCTCCAAAGACAAAAAGACTCCTCATACAGTTCCTGACGTGGGATATAGAGTAGCTGATACGATAGACACATCAGCTAGCTGGACTGGATGCTCCATTTAGAGTTGGAACTCTACCCACACACTCACACATACTACACTGACACTCCAACACACACATACACACACACTCGTACACTACATATGCTCACAATCACAAAATACACACACACATGCATATTGATGCCACACACACACACACATTCACACATAGACATACTTTCACATCTTGATTGCCTAGTCACTTTTACAACCTACAGTTGAAGTTGGAAGTTTACATACACTTAGGTTGGAGTCATTAAAACTCACTCCACAAATTTCTTGTTAACAAACTATAGTTTTGGCAAGTTGGATAGGACATCTACTTTGTGCATTACACAAGTCATTTTTCCAATAATTGTTTACAGACAGAATATTTCACTTACAATTCACTGTATCACAATTCCAGTGGGTCAGAAGTTTACATACACTAAGTTTACTGTGCCTTTAAACAGAAAATGTTGTCATGGCTTTAGAAGCTTCTGATAGGTTAATTGACATCATTTAAGTCAATTGGAGGTGTACCTGTGGATGTATTTCAAGGCCTACCTTGGGAAAATCAAAAGAAATCAGATTTTTTTGTTGTAGACCTCCACAAGTCTGGTTCATCCTTGGGAGTAATCTCCAAACGCCTGAAGGTACCACGTTCATCTGTACAAACAATAGTACGCAAGTATAAACACCATGGGACCACGCAGCCGTCATACCGCTGTCTCCTAGAGATTAACGTACTTTGGTGCGAAAAGTGCAAATCAATCCCAGAACAACAGCAAAGGACCTTGTGAAGATGCTGGAGGAAACAGGTACAAAAGTATCTATATCTACAGTAAAACGAGTCCTATATCAACATAACCTGAAAGGCAGCTCAGCAAGGAAAAAGCCACTGCTCCAAAACTGCCATAAAAAAGCTAGACTACGGTTTGCAACTGCACATGGGTACAAAGATCATACTTTTTGGAGAAATGTCCTCTGGTCTGATGAAACAAAAATAGAACAGTTTGGCCATAATGACCATTGTTATGTTTGGAGGAAAAAGGGGGAGGCTTGCAAGCCGAAGAACACCATCCCAACCGTGATGCATGGGGGTGGCAGCATCATGTTGTGTGGGTGCTTTGCTGCAGGAGGGACTGGTGCACTTCACAAAATAGATGGCATCATGAGGAAGGAAAATGATGTGGTTATATTGAAGCAACATCTCAAGACATCAGTCAGGAAGTGTCACGACTTCCGCCAAAGTCGGTCCCTCTCCTTGTTCGGGCGGTTTTCGGCGGTCGACGTCACCGGCCTTCTAGCCATCGCCGATCCATTTTTCATGTTCCATTTGTTTTGTCTTTGGTTTCAATTCCCTAATTACATGTTCATTATTTAACCCTCTGTTTTCCCCATGTTTTTTGAAGTTGGAGTTGTTATTCCTTTTCCCGTATTTTATTAAATACGTTGTTCACTCATCTCTGCTTTCCTGCGCCTGACTTTTACACCAGCTACACACACCGGCATTGACAGAATCACGCACCACAACGATGGAGTCAGCAGGAGCAGAAGCCCTCCCAGCAGTAGAAGAGCGCGTCCAGCAGCACGCAACCATGTTGCAACGTCTGGGCACCGCCATGGATCGCATGCTGCAGACAATGGATAGATGGGAGAGAGCGCCTCTGCCAGCGCCTCCACCACCCCCTCTACAGCCGGTTCCACTGTTCTCCAACCGGTCCCAGCAGGATTCGGCTCGCGCTCCTGAGGGAGTATGATGGGACGGCTGCCGGATGCCAGGGGTTCCTACTCCAGCTGGAACTCTACCTGGTGTCCGCCCTCGTCTCCTGCCTCTCAGGCAAAACCCTTGAATGGGCCAACGCAATATGGAATAAGGGAGACGCGGCGTTGGATCATTACGCAGAGTTCACCTGCTGCTTTCGGGCAGTTTTCGACCAACCGCCTGAGGGTCGAGCGGCGGGTGAACGTATGTTCCATCTGAGGCAGGGGATGAAGAGCGCGTAGGATTTCGCTTTGGACTTTCGAACACTGGCCGCCAGCGCAGGATGGAATGACAGGGCCCTGATCGATCACTACCGGTGCAGTCTGCGCAAGGACGTCCGTCGGGAGTTGGCCTGCCGAGACACCACCCTCATATTGGACCAGCTGGTGGACCAGTCAATCCGGGCTGTACAATCTGCTGGCCACCCGCGGACGTCCGGATCGGGGCCTGTCAGTTCCATCCCCCAGCACCTCTGCTCCGGCGCCCATGGAGCTGGGAGGTGCCGCACTTAGGGCGACTGGAGGAGGGGCCATTCCCTGCACCATCTGTGGCCGCAGAGGGCACACTGCAGGTCAGTGCTGGGGGGGTTCCTCAGGGAGTCGAGGCAGCAGGCAGGGCACTGTCGTGTCACCCCAGGTGAGTCGGCACCAGGCTCACCCAGAGCCCCCTGTTGCTCACATGTATGTGTTTATTGAATTTCCTGAGTTTTCCCCGCATTCCCAGCATAAGGCGCTCGTAGATTCAGGTGCAGCTGGGAATTTTATTTACAGTTATTTTGCCCATAGTTTAGGGATCCCCATTGTTCCTGTTGATATGCCCTTCCCTGTGCACGCCCGTTAGGGTCGACCATTAGGGTCAGGGCTGACTAGGGAGGCCACCGCTCCCCTAGACATGGTTACGCAGGAGGGTCACAAGGAGAAAATCAGTCTCTTTCTTATTGATTCTCCTGCGTTTCCCGTGGTGCTGGGCCTACCCTGGTTGGCCTGTCATGATCCCAATATTTTGTGGCATCAGAGGGCTCTCAAGGGGTGGTCACAAAAGTGCTCAGGTAGGTATGTAGGGGTTCCAGACCAGGTCTCCACCGTGCGCATCCCCTCTGAATATGCCGATTTGGCTCTCGTCTTCTGTAAGAAGAGGGCGACTAAATTACCACCCAATCGACTGGGGGATTGTGTGATAAATCTCCTGGTAGATGCAGCACTTCCCAGGAGTCACGTGTACCCTCTGTCCCAGGAGGAGACGACGGCTATGGAAACATAAGTCTCCGAATCCCTGGGGCAGGGATATATTCGGCCCTCCACTTCACCTGCCTCCTCGAGTTTCTTTTTTGTGAAGAAGAAAGATGGAGGTCTGCGCCCATGTATTGACTATCGGGGTATCAATCAGATTACTGTGAGATACAGCTACCCGCTGCCTCTCATAGCCAGTGCGATCGAGTCAATGCACGGGGCGCGCTTCTTCACAAAATTGGATCTCAGGAGCGCTTACAACCTGGTGCGTATCCGGGAGGGGGACGAGTGGATGACGGCATTTAGTACCACCTCAGGGCACTATGAATACCTCGTCATGCCGTACGGGTTGATGAATGCTCCATCAGTCTTTCAGGCCATTGTTGACAAGATTTTCCGGGACCTGCACAGGCGGGGTGTAGTGGTATGATATACTCCGCTACACACGCCGAGCATGTGTCCCTGGTGCACAGGGTGCTTGGTCAACTGTTGAAACATGACCTGTATGTCAAAGCTGAGAAATGTCTGTTGTTCCAACAGACCGTCTCCTTCCTAGGGTGCCGTTATTTCCACGTCAGGGGTGGAGATGGAGAGTGACTGCATTTCAGCCGTGCGTAGTTGGCCGACTCCCACCACGGTAAAGAAAGTGCAGGGGTTCCTTGCAAACTACTACCGGAGGTTTATCCGGGGCTTTGATCAGGTAGCGGCTCCAATTACCTCACTGCTGAAGGGGGGACCGGTGCGACTGCAGTGGTCGGCTGGGGCGGACAGGGCTTTTGGTCACCTGAAGGCTCTGTTTACCTCGGCTCCCGTGCTGGCTCATCCAGATCCCTCTTTGGCGTTCATAGTGGAGGTGGACGCGTCCAAGTCTGGGATAGGAGCCGGGTACGCCACTGAAGCGTACCTTCTTTTCTAAGAAGCTCAGCCCGGAAGAGCAAAACTATGAAGTGGGGGACAGGGAGCTGTTGGCTGTCGTCAAGGCTCTGAAGGCGTGGAGACATTGGCTTGAGAGGGCGAAACACCCTTTTCTCATCTGGACTGACCACCGCAATCTGGAGTACATCCGGGCGGCGAGGAGACTGAACCCTCGCCAGGCAAGGTGGGCCATGTTCTTTACCCGTTTTGTTTTCACCCTTTCTTACCGACCAGGTTCCCAGAACGCTAAGGCAGACGCACTGTCCCGGATGTATGACACAGAGGAGCGGTCCATGGATCACACTCCCATACTCCC
The DNA here is from genome assembly GCA_030435695.1 of Brachymystax lenok tsinlingensis. Classification (NCBI taxonomy): domain Eukaryota; kingdom Metazoa; phylum Chordata; class Actinopteri; order Salmoniformes; family Salmonidae; genus Brachymystax; species Brachymystax lenok. The sequence goes on from CM059803.1 coordinate 17,007,013, forward strand.
GGCCTCTTGCCTGGTGGCACCGGTAGTGTGGGAGCTGGACGCGGACATCGAGCGGGCTTACGTACAGAGCCAACTCTCTCTCAGTGTCCAGCTGGGCGTCTGTACGTTCCGTCTGCTGTCCGCGACCGGTTGATCTATTGGGCCCACACGTCACCCTCCTCTGGTCGGACAGTGCGCTGTCTTAGTGGGAAGTACTGGTGGCCCACTTTAGCTAAGGACGTTAGGGTTTGTTTCCTCCTGCTCGGTGTGCGCCCAGAGCAAAGCTCCTAGACACCTACCCCGAGGGAAGTTACAACCCCTACCCGTTCCACAGCGGCCGTGGTCGCACCTGTCGGTGGACTTCCTGACTGATCTTCCTCCCTCACAGGGTAACACCACGATCCTGGTCGTTGTGGATTGGTTTTCTAAGTCCAGCCGTCTCCTTCCTTTGCCCGGTCTCCCTACGGCCGTACAGACCTTGTTCACACACGTCTTCCGGCACTACGGAGTGCCTCTGATCGGGGTCCCCAGTTCACGTCCAGGGTTTGGAGGGCGTTCATGGAACGGCTGGGGGTCTCGGTCAGCCTCACCTCAGGTTTTCACCCCGAGAGTAACGGTCATATTGCGGTCATATTGCCAGGACCGGCCGGGGGAGTGGGCGGCGTTCATCCCCTGGGCGTACTGGGATATCAGCCGGTTCTGGCACCTTGGCATCAGAGCCAGATCGAGGCTCCTGCGGTGGACGAATGGTTTAAGCGCTCGGAGGAGACCTGGGATGCTGCCCATGTGCACCTGCAACGGGCCGTGAGGCGGCAGAAGGCGAGGGCTGACCGCTACCACAGAGAGGCTCCAAACACCAGGGTCTGGCTCTCGACCCCAAACCAGGGTCTGGCTCTCGACCCCAAACCTGACCCTCCGCCTGCCCTGCCGGAAGCTGGGCCTGCGGTTTGTGGGGCCATTTAAAGTCCTGAGGAGACTGAACAAGGTTTGTTACAAGTTACAGCTCCCCCCAGATTACCGTATTAACCACTCGTTCCATGTGTCCCTCTTCAGGCCGGTGGTGGCTGGTCCACTCCAGGAGTCTGAGGTGCGGGAGTTTCCTCCGCCCCCTCTGGACATCGAGGGGGCCCCGGCATATGCTGTTCGAGCCATCATGGACTCGAGGCGTCGGAAGAGGGGCCTTCAGTACCTCGTGGAGTGGGAGGGGTACGGTCCGGAGGAGAGATGCTGGGTGCCGGTGGAGGACATGTTGGGCACTTCGATGCTGCGGGAGTTCCACCGTCTCCATCCGGATTGCCCTGCGCCTCGTCCTCCGGGTCGTCCCCGAGGTTGGTGTCGGGGGTACTGTCACGACTTCCGCCAAAGTCGGTCCCTCTCCTTGTTCCAGGCGGTTTCAGCGGTCGACGTCACCGGCCTTCTAGCCATCGCCGATCCATTTTTCATGTTCCATTTGTTTTGTCTTTGTTTTACACACCTGGTTTCAATTCCCTAATTACATGTTCATTATTTAACCCTCTGTTTTCCCCATGTTTTTTGTGCGTGATTGTCTGTTGTTTCTTGTCGGTTTATTACGGCTGGTTATATTCGCCCGTGTGTTTTAAGGGCACGTTGGAGTTGTTATTCCTTTTCCGGTATTGTATTAAATACGTTGTTCACTCATCTCTGCTTTCCTGCGCCTGGCTTTTATACCAGCTACACACACCGGCATTGACAGGAAGTTAAAGCTTAGTCGTAATTGGGTCTTCCAAATGGACAATGACCCCAAGCATACATCTAAAGTTGTGGCAAAATGGCTTAAGGACAACAAAGTCAAGGTATTGGAGTGGCCATTACAAAGCCCTGACCTCAATTCTATAGAAAATGTGTGGGCAGAACTGAAAAAGCCTGTGCGAGCAAGGAGGCCTACAAACCGTATTGTGGGAAGCTTGTGGAAGGCTACCAGAAATGTTTGACCCAAGTTAAACAATTTAAAGGCAATGCTACCAAATACTAATTGAGTGTATGTAAACTTCTGAACCACTGGGAATGTGATGAAAAAAATAAAAGCTGAAATAAATCATTTCACATTCTTAAAATAAAGTGGTGATCTTAACTGACCTAAAACAGGGAATTTGTATTAGGATTAAATGTCAGGAATTGTGAAAAACTGAGTTTAAATGTATTTGGCTAAGGTGTATGTAACCTTCCGACTTCACCTGTACATGCACATACTACCTCAACTACCTGAAGTACCTCGTACCCCTGCACATTGACGTGGTACTGGTATTCCTTGTATATAGTCTCGTTAATGTTATTTTATTGTGTTACTTGTTTAAAAAACGATGTGCTAATGTTTCTAACTTTTTAACTCTGCATTGTTTGGAAAGGGTTCGTAAGTAAGCATTTCACGGTAAAGTCTACACCTGTTGTATTCGACGCATGTGACAAATACAATTGATTTGATTTGAGTAATCCTCTAGTGTGTACGGTTTCAGAATGAACTGAAAAGCAACACATGAAAAGTATATTTGTACAGCTATCCTAATATCTCCATTTCCACACTTCTTCTTCAACAATCACAAGGCAAATGTTATGATAGCAAAGGCTGTAATTCCACCTCAGCATATACAAGCGGCTGAACCCATTGGCCCATGTTTTGCCAGGGTTTAAGGTGTTTGTTTCAGTAACACCAGATCTACACCACTACAGTATCACATCTACTGCTCTGCTTGCACAGATTTTGAATGCTTTTGAAACGTACACTTGTTCAATTTGATCAGGTTTGTTGCCCTTAGCAGAAAACAGCAAGTTTGTCTTTGAAAATGAATTATGTAATAAAAGCCTTGTGCTGTACTGCATTGCCTTCTACCTTCTATGATTACTTACCACAGCCAGTATAGGGGAGACAGACAGCTCATGGACATCAACTACACTTCCAGTATGGTGCTTATCGGCCTTGAGGAGTCTATGCAGACATACTGCTGATGAAGAGAGAGAGGCACAGACTCTGTTCAGGTATCAGCGCTCTACTCTCTCCTCAGATTTTCAAGTGGGCACTTTTTTATTTTATTTATTTAAAAGCAAACTTTTATAACCTGAAGGCAAACAGCCATGAAAAACAGTCAAATAAATTTTAGAATAATCTTAGGAGTGGGGGGGTTGACATTGTGAAATATGGTTCTGCAGTAATACTAATAAAAACGGGGGGAAATAACGATCCAGAGGCTTTGAACGCTCCCTACTACAAAAACAGGGTTGTGTCTGACAGGCTATAGACAGTCACGGGCTGGGCTGTGGAAACATCCCTGTCTTCTTGGCAGACAGAAGTCTCTGATTGCTTTTTCATCCGCTATCTTAATTCTCTTCTCTAACATGTGCACGAAATGTACTGCTTCATTTCATCATTGACACAAAAGAGCAGTCGGCTGCACCTGTCTTTTTCTCTCTGTCCTTTTACGCAGCATCTCGATCCTCTCTCTTCAGGCGAGTCCAGGATTTAAAGGTGGAATCTGCAGTAGGGACAAAAGCACCACTGTCCGCCCCCAGCACCTTTGTTATTGTTTTTGTGTTGTTGGCGAAACAGAGACAAGGTGCGTCGAGCAGTGCGGTCCAAAAAATTGCATTACATATTCTGCTGTTCTATTGGGAGATGCAATGATGTCAGAGGGGAAAACCATGTTGGTTGTTTGCATTAGCTTCTTTGTTGTTGTAATATCCCAAATGAAAGTGGCAGTTTCCCCATGAAGGATTCCAGCTTGAATGTTTTAAAGCCAATAAGACATGTAAAGCATACAATTGTGTGTGTGTGTGTGTGTGTGTGTGTGTGTGTGTGTGTGTGTGCGTGCGTCTCTGACACCTTACCTTCGCAGTGCTTGCCATCCCCCTTGTAGCCTGACTTGCAGATACATTTGTATGACTTGAGTGTATTCTGGCAGATGGCATCGATGCTGCAGTTGTCAATTTGCTCTGCACACTCGTCCACATCTGTCAGAGAGGGAGAGATGTAGGGAACAGTGACATCTAAGGACAATAACTACTAACAATGTTTCATATCCCCCAAGTGGCTAATGTAATGTACATTAGGGGAGGAGGGTCAATCATCAATCTGACAAGGTATTCACCATAGGATGTTTACTGTGGATACACAACCCCTGTAAAGTACCTGGTCAGAGAGACAGACCACCATGAGAATACAAGCAGTCACACTTGATAAAGACAAAAAACTCAGCTCAATAAACCCTGCTACACTGTGGTATGTTTGACAGCTTAATAGTTCTCGGAAACCCTTGTACAAATAAACAGTTAATTCATGCGTTTTTGAAGAACCGATTGCTTCATAACAATAAACAAGCAGTTGAGTAATTACTATAACGTGTAAATAAACAGTCTATCATTGATTGACCTGTGATGAACCTCTGTTTGACTGCCTGCTGGCTTGGACAATCTGTACCTCTGATACAGGGGTCAAGAAATGGAGTAAAAAGTCAATGTTTTCTTTGGGGTGGTAGGATAGATAGCCCTCTGCCATGGTCATGGACCAGAGTTAGAGGGAAGGATGAAGTCCAGAAATTTATAGTCAGGGATGTGATCAGAAAATTATATAAACTCAGTAAAAATAGGATATTAGTTTGAGATCAATTTCAATATTTTATGAATAAAGGATCATGTAAAAATCCCAATCTTTGATAAAATATTTGCATAAAAGTGAAAAATGGGCTTGATTAAAACAGGGAACTGGGGAGTGAAGTGGGGACAGAGTGGGTTCTATGGTCCCCTCCTCTCTAATCCCACCTGATCCCGATTAACCAGCCCAGGTGTTTGGGATTACCCCCGCTCGGGGGAAAAGCTTAACAAGGTTTACACAGCTTCCAATATCGACCCTTATCACAAGTCCTCTCTCTGCAGGGGCCCGGGGGACTGATCCCAGGGGTACACGGCCTGCAATCTGAGACCTGTTAGTTTAGCATCTACCCTGGGAGCCATAGGCCATCACTTCCATGGGCCTGACCACAGAAGACAATGACATTAAAACCCATGCTGTTCTATGGAGAGGTCAGGTCTCAATAATCCTTGGAGAAACTTTTCTTTTTTCCTGTCCAAGGGAAGTCTATAAGGCCAACTACACACACGTTTGACCTTTTGAGGTTGCATTAGAAAAGTATGTTTTCATCTGGCTCTATTTAATCTGTATCGCAGAAGTTCAGCGTTACAGATTGAAATTTAAAGGCTCCCATGTAAGCGGAGACTGCATTTGTTGTGAATTTGTTAGATTACTTGTTAGATACTACTGCATGGTCGGAACTAGAAGCACAAGCATTTCGCTACACTCGCATTAACATCTGCTAACCATGTGTATGTGACAAGTAACATTTGATTTGATTTTGATTTGATAGACGCTGCATATGTCGGCTCAATCGGAAATTACCTTTCAATTTATATTGAGCAATCTGTAAATCTGTCCCCATCCCAAGCCATGTTGACTACAGGAGTTTAGTAGATGACTTTTCTCAGTCTCACACAAGCATCTGCAATACCAGAAGTCCCAAAGGCTCAAAGTAGTTAATTTCTCCATATTGATTTATATGAAGTGGCAACAATGGGAATCCTCAGGGATAGAAACACAAGCTGGATCTTTTCTCCTCACTGATTATCCTCAAGGATGAATAGGACAACGTTCCTTTGATAGTCGAGCAAGCAACATTCCACATAAAAACAGATTCATCTTTTAGTCAGGTTTAAGGATTCTAAGGCTCTATGGTGATTAATATTCATTAAAAACTAAAACTAAAGAATCTCACATGTCCACTTTAGCCTACATTAATGCTCCTATCCAGTCATCAACTCCAGATCATTTACAATTAACTGTCTGGAAAAGGTGCACTTGGTTTTACTGCTAAATATTGCCTTTCACAGAAACATTGTTGTAAAAATATCTAGTTACGACTCAGACACTCAATATATCATGCTTGATTTGCATCTCTGAGCTGTTGACAATATAACATATTTCCTCAACAAATCTCACTGTTTGTAACAGACATACTAAATCAATAAAACAATTTGTCAAAAAACCCTTCAAATAGACTTCAAAAAAGACAGTGCAGTTCAATTATGAAAATTATTGAATTGTGTTCCTGGAAAAATAATAGGTATTTTCTCACCTTCTCCTGTTTCTTTGACTTTATAAACCATAATAATGGTTGATTTATACTATCAAAATCACAATCTAGAACACAACTTCACTGAGCAGTGGCACTGTTCTCAATTTTCTATTTGTTCTTGTATCGCCAATCTTACTGCCAGTGCCAGCAGAGATCAACCTCCTCAACCGTAAATGTAACAGCAGACCCAACCATCACAAGAAAGCACTTCTCACAACGCACAAGAGTATGTAAGGAACTAACTTTTAAGCCAAGCCTACACAAACTAATCTTTTGACTACATTGGCTGAAGCCAAGCTCAACATTTCAACAAGCACTGCCATACTTCATACAGCCTTGTATATTTCCCCAGATCTGGACAACAACATTCACTAACACTGAACCTCCCTCTCGTTAACACTAAAGAACAGAGCAAAGCTCAGTGTTCGCTGTGTAAGACCAAGGCTCTCCAACTTCAACATCTCTGCAGTGCACATGATATGCTACAATTATATAGCGTTATATAGGAAAGTGCTTTCAGTTTGATAAACCCCTATAACTAATTAATTTCTTACTAGCATGGACCGAGCACAACTCTGCTAGTGCTGAGTGTTCTTGAAGACAACAGCAATTTGTGTCCCCTCATTAGCCAAACAATAGAGGGGAAAGTGGGTAATTATGCCAACACTTTGTCTCTAAGAAATAATTCTGAACTTTGAGAAGAGCTTAATCAAGAACTTTTCATGAGCTGTCAGCTTAGGTCAGGGAACAAAAATATAAAATTGAGTAAGAGATTTATTTTTTTAATCTCTTGAGTTCATCTCTCGTTTACAGAAACTGACATTTTTTAAACGGCTCACAAAGACGGCCAGTTAGTCACTTACTCAAACTTCAGGAGTAGTTCAATAAAGTGGCTCTTTGAACAAAATAGAATCTTGGCCATGTAAAAAGAACACGTCAGATGCCGGTGGTTTAAATAAAAAGGCACCCGTCTGGGGAATTGGGTGCATTCCCTCCAACACATGCACAACAAAAGCTGAAAATATGCTGGATCTGTTACAAATAGAAAAGGCCCTTTGCTGTGAAAATAAACATGTCAGAATCAATAGGTCCTACGGTACAGTCCCGAGGACATTCCTCTGAACACTTCAGAAACAAAGTTGCTGAATGTGTTCAGTAACGCTGCCCTCCTAATTGACTCATGCAACACATGAAAAGCTTTTTCAGGCTGTACGTGTATGTGGCTTTTTTTCTTTGGCACTGATGTATTAAAGTTGTTGGGAACAAGTTTAGGCAGCAGAGGTTGAATGCCGTGATTTGAGACAGGGATGAATAAACAAAGTCAAAACAATAAAATGAAAAAATGTTGCTGTAGTTCTGTGCATGTAGACATAAAGTTTAGAGTTTAGGAGCCCAGAATTACATACTGTATGTACGCTAGTTACCCTTTCTGCTCAACGCTTTGGTTGAACCCACGGTTGGATGTCCTAGGAAGAAGTAGGTCAGAGCACTTTGTCTGTAGTAGCCCTGTAATGGGGCACATCATTCAAAGTCTCTTCCCTTCCTAACTGGGCCGGGGTAGTTGGCTGCTCTTAATACCACATGAAGTGAAAAAGAGAGCATGTCATGCACTAAGTAAGCCCTGGTTTATCAAACCCAAATCAAAAAGAGCTGCCGTGTCTCCAGGGTTTTGCTATCGTCAGCCTGTAAGACGCTGTGACAGAGCATGCTCTAGTCTTATCTAAAGTTCCGGAGTACCTTGGTTTAACAAAGACCTGCAGACAAATGTGGTTCCATCCTCAGCATCATAGTACTCAGATATTAGTCAAATATTTTTTTCTGATATTGAGAGAAGAACAACCGTACAACTCTTTGAGTCAACTGCTGTGCAGCCATGTTCCAATGCACCCCCCACATGCGAGCCAGAGGCTGCTAGGCCAGGGCTGTTGGCCATGGAGGTGAGACGTTGACAGACCCTGCTGAAAGAAAAACAACATAGACCAGCTTAAATTTCAAGTTGGTCCTTGCTGGTCAGTGCTGGTCAAATGTTGGTCAAGCTGGTCTGACCAGCAAGGTCTAGCTGTTCAAGCTGGTCTGACCAGCATGGTCTAGCTCAGGGGTTCCCAAACTTTTTCACTCGAGGCCCGCCTTCCAGCATTGGGGAACATCCCGCGCCCCCCCTGCACACAGCAAAAGGCTGGTCACCATTGTCCAAAATACACAGAAGGCTGGTCACCAGAAAAAACACAGCAAAGGCTGGCCACCAGCAAAAACACAGCAAAGGCTGGTCACCAGCAAAAACACAGCAAAGGCTGGTCACCAGCAAAAACACAGCAAAGGCTGGCCACCAGCAAAAACACAGCTAAGGCTGGCCACCAGCAAAAACACAGCTAAGGCTGGCCACCAGCAAAAACATAGCTAATGACTAGCCTATGCTGGTCTATGCAGATTTTTTCAGCGGGGGGGGTACTTTTTCCCTCTTATTTATGGGCAGGTCCAGGGATAAGCGGTGTATTTAGCTGGGCCGGTCGGGAATAGGGCTGAGGGGAGAGTGAGTGTGTGGGAGACTTGCTGGACCCAAGGTGTACAGTTCAAACACAGGGCAATGTTTACTTTGTGTGTTGAGACCCTCACTGTTTGCTCAAGCCCCCCAGACCGCCCCCTGCCCTGTCCCGGCCCATCCCCTTCCTCCTCCTACCACAGAAATAGAGTGAATAACGTTGGGACACCCTATAGGGTAGACCAGAACAGAACGGCATGCTAGGACTAAGGCAGTGGTATTCAAAGTCGGGGTCGCAACCCGGAACTGCAGCGGGGTCGTTTAAAAAAAAAATTATACAACATTTCGGAACAAAAAGAGTACAGATTATTGTATGGGACAATATACAAATGTTTTTGATAAAGATCATTTGAAAAATACAATTTTATTGAGTAAATTTAATTATTGGTGTCTTTTCACTTTGATAAGAGATGAAAACACGCCTACCCCTATTACTAGCCTGTTCAACCTCTCTTCCGTATCGTCTGAGATTCCCAAGGATTACAAAGCTGCCGCGGTCATCCCCCTCTTCGAAGGTCTTCTAAGGTCTTCGAAAGCCAAGTTAACAAACAGATTAAAGACCATTTCGAATCCCACCGTACCTTCTCCACTATGCAATCTGGTTTCAGAGCTGGTCATGGGTGCACCTCAGCCACGCTCAAGGTCCTAAACGATATCATAACCGCCATCGATAAGAGACATTACTGTGCAGCCGTATTCATTGACCTGGCCAAGGCTTCGACTCTGTCAATCACCACATTCTTATCGGCAGACTCGACAGCCTTGGTTTCTCAAATGATTGCCTCGCCTGGTTAACCAACTACTTCTCTGATAGAGTTCAGTGTGTCAAATCGGAGGGCCTGTTGTTCGGACCTCTGGCAGTCTCTATGGGGGTGCCACAGGGTTCAATTCTCGGGCCGACTTTTTCTCTGGATACATCAATGATGTTGCTCTTGCTGCAGGTGATTCTCTGATCCACCTCTACGCAGACGACACCATTCTGTATACTTCTGGCCCTTCTTTGGACACTGTGTTAACTAACCTCCAGACAAGCTTCAATGCCATACAACTCTCCTTCCGTGGCCTCCAACTGCTCTTAAATGCAAGTAAAACTAAGTGCATGCTATTCAATCGATCACTGCCCGCACCTGCCCGCCTGTCCAGCATCACTACTCTGGACGGCTCTGACTTAGAATACGTGGAAAACTACAAATACCTAGGTGTCTGGTTAGACTGTAAACTTTCCTTCCAGACTCACATTAAGCATCTCCAATCCACAATTAAATCTAGAATCGGCTTCCTATATCGCAACAAAGCATCCTTCACTCATGCTGCCAAACATACCCTTGTAAAACTGACCATCTTACCGATCCTCGACTTCGGCGATGTCATCTATAAAATAGCCTCCAGCACTCTACTCAACAAATTGGATGCAGTCTATCACAGTGCCATCCGTTTTGTCACCAAAGCCCCATACACTACCCACCACCGTGACCTGTACGCTCTCGTTGGTTGGCCCTCGCTTCATACTCATCGCCAAACCCACTGGCTACAGGTAATTTACAAGTCTCTAATTTATAAGCTAGGTCAAGCCCCGCCTTATCTCCGCTCACTGGTCACCATAGCAGCACCCACTCGTAGCACGCGCTCCAGCAGGTACATCTCACTGGTCACCCCCAAAGCCAATTCCTCCTTTAGTCGCCTTTCCTTACAGTTCTCTGCTGCCAATGACTGGAACGACCTGCAAAAATCACTGAAGCTGGAGACTCATATCTCCCTCACTAGCTTTAAGTACCAGCTGTCAGAGCAGCTCACAGATCACTGCACCTGTACATAGCCCATATGTAAACAGCCCATCTATCTACCTCATCCCCATACTGTATTTCATTTATTTATTTATCTTGCTCCTTTGCACCCCAGTATCTCTACTTGCACATTCATCTACTGCACATCTACCATTCCAGTATCTAATTGCTATATTGTAATTACTTCGCCACCATGGCCTATTTATTGCCTTAACTCCCTTATCTTACCTCATTTGCACTCACTGTATATAGACTTTTTGTTTTCTTTTTTTCTACTGTATTATTGACTGTATGTTTTGTTTATTCCATGTGTAACTCTTTGTTGTTGTATGTGTCTTAATTGCTATGCTTTATCTTGGCCAGGTCGCAGTTGCAAATGAGAACTTGTTCTCAACTAGCCTACCTGGTTAAATAAAAGTGAAATTAAAAAATAAAAAGTAAATTATTTTTTTTTAATGAATTTAAGGTTATTTGTAGATGTAAAAATCTAAATTGACCAATTTTAAGGTTGTGTCATTAGATTTGGGGTGGGTTGGGGTCACAAGAATTTATTGAGAAAAACATGGGGTCCACAGAAATTCTAGTGGAATAAATGGGGTCCCAGTGGAAAAAGTTTGAATACCACTTGACTAAGACAAACAGAACAGTGATGAGGCCAGGGTTGTTGTGGCTCATCGATGCAAAACAAAATAGATTTTTATCAGTCCAACAGGAATGTCAAGAGTCTGAGACGAAAATGAGTAATCTCAAATCCAGACAAGAATGAAGATAATTTTTGAGTCATACAGTAATAGACTAACAGTCATACTAGTTTGAGATAAACTTACAATAAACAGGATGGCCAGTCCATCATCGCTCTTATCAACAACAAAAAGAATATCAGTGGCCGTATTGATGGAGTTTCGGGGGCCAACACCATCAGTACATCAACACGCCCTCTGAGCTGCACTAGCAGTTGACCCTTGACCCCTGATGAGAGAGGAGGAGAAGAAGCAGGGGTCAGGTCCACAAAGTGCTGCTAGCCTTGCCTTCCTTCATGGAGCTAGGCAGAGAAAGTGGAGGGTGAAGAGGAGAGGAGGGTGTGAGGGTGAGCCATGGCAGAATGTCACAGCCCCTCACAGCACACAGCTCATAGCAGCTCACAGCACACAGTGCATGTCTCATGGGTTATTAGGCCGACTAGGGCAGGAGACTGGTGGTCCAAAAAAGGGTTTGATGAAATGCAGACGTCAACATTAGTGCAAATTTTAGCATCCTCCCCCGGCCCCACCCAAATCCTCCCCAGCTAATGAAGGGATACACTGTTTGACGTCCGGCAAAGCTTTTAAAAGTTGTGAATAAAAATATAAACTGCTTCCATTTGGGCTATTTACACTCATCCTTCACACACTCTAAATGTTTAGGAATCATGACCACTGACTTGATCCTGGTCTTCTAAAAACAATGACACCAACTTCAAACCTGGCTGGACCCCTCCCTAGCTGGGTCCACCAACCATGCAGCGAGAGTCTACTGTAGATGGATCTTACTGTACGGTAATAAACAAAATGGAACAAAACGTAAAGAACAAAACAAACTGTTCAAAATGTACAGTAAATAAGAGCTGTAGCAGCAACTATACAATTATTATTCAGTGACAGTTATGGTAAATCTTGTATACCACAGTCAATAACACCTAGCACTGTGTGTAGGTGCTAGTTGCTGATACATTGGAATGTACCACCTCTGTAGGTAGATTTTATTTTTTTAAACCTTTTATAAATAGAATCCACTTTGGATCTTCAGGTAAGACAATTGTAAGTAAGATAATTGTAAGTGCGGTTTGAGAGCAGAAGGTTTCTGACGTAAGACAATGGGCTCTGGGAGATAATTGTAAGTGCGGTTTGAGAGCAGAAGGTTTCTGACGTAAGACAATGGGCTCTGGGAGATAATTGTAAGTGCGGTTTGAGAGCAGAAGGTTTCTGACGTAAGACAATGGGCTCTGGGAGGTTGTGCAAGTCTGCTACATTACATTAGCTAAAACCCCAAGAGCCCAAAATCAAATAACAGCAACATGGCTTTTATGAAGATTTCAAATGTAAGCTTTTCTATAGTAGAAATGCAATGACAATCTAATCATGGGACCTGGATGAGTCAGAGAGTGAGTAGGTACCAAAAAAATAGAATATCAGTCTTTGGTACTGTAGGTAGATTATGTGAGCAAATTTGCCAGACCCCACTGCTTCCTCCTTCATCCTTTACCAGCAGCATACCACCCTGCATCCCACTGATGGCTTGCTTCTTAAGCTAAGCAGGGTTGGTCCTGGATCGGAGACCAGATGCTGCTGGAAGTGGTGTTGGAGGGCCAGTAGGTGGCCTCCTTTCCTCTGGTCTAAAAAATATATTCCAATGACGCAGGGATGTGATTAGGGACATTGCCCTGTGTAGGGTGCTGTCTTTCGGTTGGGAAGTTAAACGTGTGTCCTGACTTTTTGTGGTCACTAAAGATCCCATGGCACTTATTGTAAGAGTAGGGGTATTAACCCCGGTGTCCTGGCTAAATTGCCAATCTGCCCTTCATACCATCACGGTCACCTAATCATCCCCAGCTTACAATTGGCTCATTCATCCTAGCTACAATTCTACTGGGTCCACAGTAGACAGTACATTAGGCTAGCAGAGTTGGGGTCAATTCTTAATTGAGTTGAGAATTTGTCTTAAATTCCAATTCAAATCTTGAATTTTAATGGAATTGGGCACACCCGCAGGAAGTAGAATTTGAATAAAATTTGAACTAAAAAAAGTAGATTTTAATTCAGTGAAATTCTTTGAAATTTATTCCATAAATCATTATGCACATGTTTATTTTGTCATCATGTATGGGTAACTACAATCTCATTTCTAAATCAATTAAGTAAAGTGGTCTTGAAATATTGTTAGATCATTTTCTAGGTTGTTTATAATGATTCATAATACACTTAAATATTAAACAAAAAATACACATCTCAGAATGCATTAGATCAAACACTAAAATTAGATCGAACAACCTAAAATCTCATGACAAAAATTCAAACAAAATACTGTTTGACATCTTTGAGTTATAATCAAGCTAATATTTGAAATAGTATCTGTATTCTTTAATGTAAGGTGGCAGATACTTTTGGCAAAATATTTGCCAAAGGAATGACTCATATGTTTATTGTCTCAGTTGAATGTCATTGAATTGGTTTGAATTCAATTCTACTTCCTTTTTCCTTCTACTTCCTGTGGGGTGTGGCCAATTCAAATGTTAATTTCAATTAATGGGTTGAATTGAATTAAATTCAGAAATTCCGAATTAACCCCAATAGGATGCTCACAAGGCAGCATGTTGACTCATCACTTGTATCTTACATTGTGACATGCAGGGCAACTCAAGCTTATGTTATGGGCTGCAGGTAGTGGTTAAGAGCATTGGTCCTGCAAACAAAAGGTTGATGGTTTGAATTCTTGAGTTCGACTAGGTGAAAAATCTGTCGATATGTCTTTGAGCAAGGCATTTGGATAAGTGTCTGCTAAATGACTAAAATGAAATGTTATACTAGAACAGTTTGGCTCTCATAAGGCTTGGGAGTGCATTAATGTGTGCCTCTCTACTGAAGAACTAAGATCATTAAAAGTCTGAATAGATATAATGTCCTTGCTCAGCATGTGTTGCTTGGAGACATCAGTGCATGGAGATGCTTTGAGAGAACATTACATTTTTACATCTTTGAATGAGCAACTACCCTATAGCTTCAGCTCAACCTTTCTGGACAATGCTCTGTGACTTTGATGGGCTGCATCCGGCGTGTGCGGCACCATGCTGTGCTGTGCCTATAGAATTAGGATGAATGGCTGTGCCATGGGTGGCCATACTGGCCTATGACTCATAGACCCTCCTAAACACTTATTACAGTAATTAAGTTGCCCATGACACTCTCATTCAGAAAGTCCAGAGTGGAATATTTTTTGTCCATTCTTTGTCACTGCATATATTCCTAGAATATCGCATACATATTTCCTAGAATTTTGCGTACAAGATGACAATGCATCCAACTTTTTGAAGAATACAAGTAATTAATTCACAAGGTTTAAGCACTGTTTCTTCGATCTTGGCATATGTCCTCAATTTACGAACTCTTCATGTTTTCTTGGCCTTTAGCTCTATGACATTTCATTATATATACGAGGAGGGTGGTACTTACTGCTGTTATATGCCTTCTTATTTATACAGCCAGAGCTAAATGACATGACACTCTCCCCTGTGCACACAGCAATTACATTCATTGGCGGCTGCTTTAGCAAGATACAGCACCTACTATAAAGAGGGAAACATAGCAATTACAGCAGAAGTGTTAGTCCGATATTTTTAGCTGCTTCCTGTGAAACTATGAGGCATAAAGTGAATGGCTCTCTGTGTGTGAGTGAGATGCAGAGAAGAGCATGGCAGTTCTTATCTGAAATATACAGCTCAAGGAGGTAATAGCAGAGGAGTGAAATACGTGTGTCATTAGAGACAAACATTATATGGAACAATAGTTCATTTTGACATGTTACATTCATTAGATATCTCTGTTTCACAATAACAGAATTGCAATGGGAGACAGTCCATCTGGCTTCTCCTATTAGAACTCCAACACACTTCAAACTAAGGATAAAATAAAAGGTAAATAGAGCAGAAAAAATTGCCAAACGCCTGGCACCTCCTAACGTCTGGTAGTGCAACGTCTGGCACCTCCTAACAAGATTATGCTCTTACCGGTTAGGAGTCAAACAAAAAGCATGTTATCACATCTAGACTTATAGTTATAGGTTTTATACACTGAGTGTACAAAACTTTAGGAACACCTTAATATTGAGTTGCACCCCCTTCTGGCCTCAGAACAGTCTTAATTCGTTGGGGCATGGACTCTACAAGGTGTCGAAAGCGTTCCACAGGGATGCTGGCCCATGTTGACTCCAATGCTTCCCACAGTTGTGTCAAGTTGGCTGGATGTCCTTTGGGTGGTGCTTAAATCTTTGTCATTCCCATTCACCCTCTGAATAGCACACACACAATCCATGTATCAATTGTCTCAAGGCTCAAAAAACATTCTTTAACCTGTCTCCTCCCCTTCATCTATACTGATTGAAGTGGATTTAACAGGTGACATCAATAAGAGATCATAGCTTTCACCTGGTCAGTCTAACGTGTCAGAGGAAACACCGTCCAGCTGGTGACCAAAGTCAGCTTGCAGGCGCCCTGCCCACCACAAGGAGCCGTTAGAGTGCGATGGGACAAGGAAAAATGTTGACCGGCCAAACCCTCCCCTAACTCAGACGACGCTGGGCCAATTGTGCATCACTTTATGAGTCTCCCCGCCACGGCCGGCTGTGACACAGCCTGGGATCAAACCCGGGTCTGTAGTGATGCATGCCTCAAGCACTGCGATGCAGTGGCCCCTTGAATAATGCTTCCCTTTTTTGCCTTCAAGTTGACTATTTTTGAAAAACTGAATCTATGGCATTATTTTGGATGCTTAAGACAGAAGCTTATACTATACTAAATAACAATTATTATTTGAACAACAGTACAGAAAATGTCTAAATAATCTAAATAGTGTGGCTTGAAGTAAGATTCAACCTCGTAACCTCATGTCCCTAAATGTTCAGTAGTTCCCTACTCTACCTGCTAAGCCACCAGTCATGTGAATCCACATTTATTAAATCCTAACTATATTTGTAAGTTCAGTAGAAGGCGGTGTTTGAAAGCAACTTGGAATCGATGAAAGCACTGACACCACAGCGAAATCAGTGGGATTTGAAAAAGCACGTGATCAAACAAAGCTTCGGACATAATTGATGATGTACTTCTGATAATTTTATATACGCATCGGCACACTGCTTCGAAGTTAGCAGCTTAGCGATTTTGACGCATCCTTCTGTGCTCTGGTATCAAACGTAACATCACTACCTGCAAGCCTGATGTGGCCAGTAAACCAGGAGATTCCTAACTAACACCTCTGTGTTAGGGTATAAGAATGCCCTCAAAGGCCTTATAATAAACAATACCGGTCAAAAGTTTTAGAACACCTACCCATTCAAGGGTTTTTCATAATTTTTACTATTTTCTACATTTTAAGATATTAGTGACAACATCAAAACTATGAAATAACACATATGGAATAATGGAGTAACCAAAAGAATTGTTAAACAAATCAAAATAGGTTTGATATTTGAGATTCTTTAATTAGCCACCTTTTGCCTTGATGACAGCATTGCACACTCTTGGCATTCTCTCAACCAGCATCACCTGGAATGCTTTTCCAACAGGAGTTCCCACATATGCTGAGAACTTGTCATGGAAAGAATAGGTGTTTCTAATGTTTTGTACACTCAGTTTATATCAAGTGTTAACATTCTGGGATACCTTTCTACAATTATCCTCAATTTGAGAAGATCCCAGGTTTTCCTATGACTCCTCTCACCAATTGTCCTGAGCGATTAGTGCCTTTCCAGGTCGGTTTGGTTATGGTTATATTTATTATTTTAAAGCACGGTTTTCGATTTAGGTTTCAATATTTTTTTTAACATTAAATGCATTATGAAATAATGGCATAAAAAAAATGTTTGCGCTTTTTAATGGAAATTCCAAAGTAAAAAATAGTGAACATTCAATTACCAAAATATTGAAAATATTCCATTGTCTCTGTCAGGTCCACATTGGGTAGACATTACTATGAAATAATAAAATATTTCAATTGTGTATATTACTTAGTTTTTCTATTATGACTTTATTATTTTTAATTCCTCATCATCTCATCTCTGCTCAGGCAGTAGCAGTCAAACAGCCAGACAACGTTATCTCTGTACTTCCCATACTGTTCTCTCTTTAGTCATCCCATTTAACTAGCCTAGCTGCAGAGCTGTATGACGAAATCCTTTTACTAGTTCTTCAAAGAAGATAAGGCATACTTTCACAAACTGTCACTATCCCTCTCTCTCGACATTGTGTTGTGTACGTTCCTCTCTCATGCGGTCTATGCGGTCTGTGTGTATCTAACTTTATGTAGCAGGCATAAAAGTGTATCCCTCTTTGCTTGAGAAAGGAATTATAACGTTCTGCACTGAACTAGGTTGAATATTTGCTTAATGAAAACTACAACTCCCTTCAGCACAGCGTCCCACATACTTCTTGAGTTGATTTCTCCCGTGAATGATTTGATTTCTCTCTAGAGAACCAGCGTTGGGGTCACACAAAAAGCATTCAAGTAATTGAACCGACATCGGTCAATTAGTTGTTTAATAACCTCCCCCAAAAATAAATGTTGGTTAATCACTCAGCACTACTCACCAAGGAAGTATCTTTTTCATCAGTGATGTCACCCCGGTCATTTCAGCCCAAAAAAGCTTCAGCTAAACCCCATGTACTGCACCAAATTTTTTATTTTTTTTTTGTTCAAAACATTCCTTGATGTGTTGGGGTTTTTCCATTACTAAGCAGAATAAGAGCATTTCCTTTCATTTACAGCAGTCCCCAAAGCTGTCTCTAGCCTCAAGGAATGTAAACACAAGCAGTCTGTAAACAAGGCTCTTTCTGGCCCCCCAACCCCCCTCCAACAACACTGACTGACTGACCATCACAGACCAGTCTACAGACGTCCCTCACTGACCCCAAAACTCAAAGAGAGGCGCAGTTGCATTATTAGGCCAGGCCAAAGGGGTCTCAGGAGGGAGTGGTGTGAGGAGGAGGAGGAGGAGGAGGAGGAGGAGGAGGAGGAGGAGGAGGAGGAGGAGGAACGGTCTGGGACAATGGCAGCTAGGCTCTCCTCTCTTCTCCACTCCTCTCCACTCAAACCATGTTGAGCCTAAGCAGTGGACCTAAGCAGTGGAGAGAACAGAGAACTAAAGCAGACAATCCCACAGAGCAGACACTCACTTCTGGTCCTGGATCACACCATTGCCAATCAGTGAGTCATGGAACAGAAAAACAAATGGTGGGATTAATGATCTGAGAGCAGGCCCAGCTGTCGGCTCCTAACGGGGGATGGACAGGCCGGCCCTCCAGTGCCTTGGAAGCTCTCCCCTGTCCTTGCTGGAGCTCTCAGCACTTTGAAAGGGAGTTGTAGAGTGGCTCGGGTTCAGTGTACCATCAACTCTGCTCTTTATCCTCCCACTAACCAATGGGGACGCAGCGCCTCCACATCCGCACAGAAAAAAAGGGTACAGAGGGATAGAGAATTAAAGAGAGAGAGATAGAGAATTAAAAAGAGAGAGACAGAGAGCTATCAGACGTCCCACCAAAGCGCAAAGGAAATGTATTACAAGCCTCATTTGGAGCACACTGTTTACATTACGGCCCAATAAAGAAATGGGCTTCTAAGAGCTAGGGGTCTCAGTCGAGGAGCGTGTGGAGGAACAGCCTGAGTCTGGCCTTATTGTTTGGACTCGTGTGTCTTCATGTGTAATCTTGTCAGTTAATGTTGGTGTTTTCATGTGTTGGCTATGTGTGTAGGAAGAGAAAGGTAAAATATCATGTAGGTTTTCTGAGAGTACGAGACATCATCGGTCCAAGATTTCAGTCTGTTTCAAGAGGAGATTCACTCCTCCTATCCTGTCCATGTGGAAGCTACCTCCTCTGTCAGCATTAAGACCATCTAATTGAGACTACGAGTGCTGGAACGCTGGTCACTGCGGGGTTTATCTGCTGGGTGCTGATATAGTGGTTTCTCTGCTCCAGGGGAGAAGAAAAGGTGCCATGACAGAGTTAAGAGGTGTGTAAAAAAAAATACTGATTGCTTCCCCTGTGCACTGGGCAGGTACATATGATGTCTGCAGCCATAGGCAGGTTCTGAATTCCCCATGACGACCCAAACCTGCAGACTCAATCAGACATTTTAAAACAATACTTAGTTACTAAGGCAGGAGCCAGAAATGTCATTACTTCAGTCAAACCCCCAAATCGACTCCAGGAGGCTTTTCACAAATTAAAGCTAAATAACTTTAGATACATATTTATTTTTCAGAGCACCATATTCTGCAGTATAATTCAACCCGTTTCTGACACCACTGTGGAATGGCAAACCGTTTTCTCTGGCTACCCCAAGCATTGTTTTTTTAAACAATCTATAGTGTAACAAACACATTCAAAGCAAACAGAGCCTGTGTTTTCTCGAACTCAACACTACAGCAAAATATTTTACCCAGAGGGTCAGACTATTAACACTCCCCATCACCCAGGCCAGACCAATCACCCAGGCCAGACCCACCACCCAGGCCAGACCCACCACCCAGACCAGACCCATCACCCAGGCCAGATCTATCAAATTGCCACAAACGCGTCAGACATTAACTCTTTAGTAACCAAGAGTGGATCCGTTACAAAGAAAGAATAGGGATACCTTACAGTATTTCCCTTGGTCTGACTCTGAATCTTTGACACACTGTTGGAAAAATAAAATGTATTGGTTTTAAATTCCAGTAGCCAGGATGAAAGTGAGTGACTGACCAGTGCTGGGTCTATTGAAGTGCTCTGGGTCATGGCCTGTATCAGACATCCCATCTTTTACACATGGCTGTAAACATGCATGATAACTGGCTGACTATGTGGATCTCTACCATGCTCTGACTACAGTATACCCCTCTAGAACCTCTGTCAAACAGCAACTTAGAAACAATAACACCATAGGCAATAAACATAGAAAAGTGATTCCATTTGAAAACAGGACAAAAAATACCATGATTTGGGGGATTTTCACATTCCATTGGAGGAAGGATTGTTGACATATATTTGAATCTAAAAGTATAATTGAGAAATAATATATAAAAGTTGGCTTATTTAGGACATTTTGGCCTTACCCAGGCCTCCTCTAAGACTCCATAACGTTTCATCTGTCGGTGCTACAAAGCAACAATCTCAATCTGGAAGTTCGATATGCCCGTAGAGTATATTAAGTTCAACTATATATTGAAGAATTTGCTAAATCAAAAAATTACGTTTTTCAATATTCATTACAAAAACAAATCTATATTCATACATGTATTTATTATTATCATAATTTTTTATTAAAATTCTACTCATATTACACAGCATATGGTAAAGCTTCATATGGCACCAATTATAGCTTTGTAGCACCTACATTTGAAACTCTTAAAGGAGGCCTGGGTAACGCCAAAATGTCATAAAATGCCAATTTTGATTAATTACTTCTCAATTATGCTTTTAGATACAGCTGTCAAATATGTCAACAATCCTTCCTGGTTTCATATGGAATCACTCAATATAAGATTGTGTTAAATTAGTTGCATGCATACCTCTTCACTCATTCATTAAGAATAAATAGGCCAATCTATCCTTCCGAATAGCGAAAACTTGCTCATTACTATACACAAGGCTGTCCTGTAAAAGGCAGTCAGGTGGGGAAAGCACATTTTCTGTAAATACACTTGGTGGGTAAATACAGTATATCAAAATGCAAACTAAACTAGTATCAGGTCTATGCTTGTCTTAACCTCACCACCTCAAAGATCAAAGCTATTTTCACTATTCATTAAGTATATTTGTCTTGGACGGAACTGTCATCAATGGTTTCAACTACTCAACTGCACTGCAAAGATTATGATCTCCCTCCTTTCACACAACTGCTCTGTAACAACATGTACAGTGGTATTGGAGCACCACTTCTCAGGAAGATTGTATCAGAGTATCCATTCTCTGGGTGGGAAAGCACGGCTTAATTGTTTGTCTGCTCTACACTCATGAAGATCAATGACCCTGACAGACTTCCACGGGCACGGTGATGTATAGATTAACAAGAAGAAAAGGACAGTATCTCAAGAGAACATCTATTCAACCTCAATTCAACCATGTGACCTGGAGATATATTGAGTAAATAATAAAGACAAAGTGTTCTGTGTGTCAAATCCATATACCAAAACCCCTGAGTTGGCAAACAGAAAATAACTTTTGCATCAGTATGATTTAAGGCACATATCCACCCTGTGAGTAGATAACAGTAATGTAATAGCACAACAAATACCATTGCTGTCTAGAGCAATGCATGAAGCACAGAAACAGCACCTAACAGAGTGAATGTGATGAGAAAAGTGTGTCGAAGTGTTGTCACAATACGATTGGGAAGTGGTGAGAAAGGACTGGCCATGATCCACGATGATCACATTCACAGAAAACAGAATGCTGTCTCCACAAGAGTTGCATTCTTCTTCTGTGGTGTTCTTAGGGTGGTATAATCTCAGAAAGATGAGCAGGAAGAAAATATGTTTGCAGATCTTTTCATGTGGCTTCATATGTGGTTACCAGGAACCATTACTAATAGATCACAAGAGACGTCGGTATTTGACATCTTCATTAATTGTACAGCTTTGACTTTCACAGGTAAATGCCTGCAACCCTTGCTGACAAAAAGCAAAGCAAATCTATCAACATCTTGATCTTCCACAACAGTGAATGTATGAGGAATGGACATGTTTAAATATTTTAAACCAGAGAATAACAAAGTGAGGAATAGGAGCCCCATTTACAAGAGTTTGTGGATGCCTTTAACACACACAGACATAACCTATGACAGACGGTGGAAAAAGACATGGCTACTTCATTAAGTATAAAGGAAAGAAAAAGAGGACAAAGCAAACAAAGAGGAGCGAGAAAAATAAAAAGGGGGCCTCTGGCCTTCCATCCCCTTCTTTGTGGAAGACACACCACTTCTAGGTAGTCCTCCCTCCCTCGGGCCTCATTCTGCTGAGTCGTTCCCTCCAGGCTAGGGCTGGTTGGTTCTCACATTGTGGCCAGACCCAGGGCTCACGGCTGAGGGCTGCTGCTCCTGCCTGCCAGAGAGACCCCCAGGTTACACCAGCAGACGTTACAACCAACAAAGTCCCCGCTCTGCACCGCACCACAGCATGTCAGAACCTCACCAACAGTTGCCTTGGCACTGTATTAGCTAGCCAGGAGCTTTCGACTTGAGCTCAGCTCAAAGGCTCAGTGATTAGCCTTGTCGTCCAAGGCACAGCTCTCTTTCCCTTTTTTTTCTTTCTCTCTCTCGCTCTCAGCCTGCCCCTCTAATCTATCCAATTTCCCTTCTTCATCTCCCTCTTTTTCTACCTCTTCTTCACCACATCCTACGCATCACTCCTTTGTTCCATTTCTCTTTTTAGATGAGATAACGATTGATGGCCTGGCCTGAAGGCAGACCTGTAATTAAGCTGACATTGATGAAGGACAAAGAGGCTTGTCGCCAACATCTGTGTTAAATAAATATTGAGCTGACAAATTGTGCTTATTTTTTATCAGCATCTCTCTCTTCTAAATGTCTAAAGATAAAAAGCCATAATATTAAAATATTACTAACTGCACATTATTCTTAGACTATCTTCCCAGTTTTAAGATTGCTGTTTTCACAAGAGTCCAATCTCATTACTGCATTTTTATTTTTCAATCCATTGCATTAAATATTACTCTCAACAACCAGGGTCCATCAAAAAGATATGTCCATGAACAATACATGATCACTATCAGGCCATGCTTAGCTTGGCACATAGTGTACTATACTAACACATTTCGACCTGCGCTTCAGACTTCTCATGCCAAAAAGCTTAAGACTGTGCTGTGCCATTTTCTATCAATAGTAGACTGACAGACACGCATTTCTAGAACCAATGCCAGGCTATGATGGTGGTGGTGCTGCTTGTCACCTAGGCTACAAACAGGTGCATGCCATTACTTAGTGACAACACTGTTCTGGTAACATTCCACAAGATTAAGGGAGTGTGTAATCGATGTTGTGGAAAATTAAGTGAGAAAAAAGTAGTTCTAATTGCAAAATGTAAATATTGGGTTTTCCCACAAGTGGGGGCAGACCACCCAGGATGCAAAATAGTCACTCCCCGTCCCCCTCCTCCTTGCCTATAGGCAGAGGGATGTCTTTTTGTGTCTCTCTGCGTGTGAAACATCACCAAAAACAATCAAAGCTGCTGAGGCTTGCCCACACACACTGTGCTATGCTCTGTCCTTTGCATATATACAGTGCATTCGGAAAGTATTCAGACCCCTTGACTTTCCACGTTTTGTTACATTACAGCCTTATTCTGAAATGGATTCAATTGTTTTTTTTCCTCATCAATCTACATACAATACCCCATAATAACAAAGCAAAAGTAGGTTTTTAGAAATATTTGCAAATGTATTAAAAATAAAAAAGTGAAATATTATAATATCATATTTACATAAGTATTCAGACCCTTTACTCAGTACTTTGTTGAAGCACCTTTGACAATGATTACAGACTAGAATCTTCTTGGGTATGACGCTACAAGCTTAGCACACTTGTATTTGGGGAGTTTCTCCAATTCTTCTCTGCAGATCGTCTCAAGCTCTGTCAGGTTGGATGGGGAGCGTCGCTGCAAAGCTATTTTCAGGTCTCTCTAGAGATGTTCGATCGGGGTTCAAGTCTGGGCTCTGGCATGTCCCGAAGCCACTCCTGCGTTGTCTTGGCTGTGTGCTTAGTGTCTTTGTCTTTTTGGAAGGTGAACCTTCAGGTCCGGAGCGCTCTGGAGCAGGTTTTCATCAAGGATCTCTCTGTACTTTGCTCCGTTCATCTTTCCCTCGATCCTGACTATTCTTTCAGTCCCTGCCACTGAAAAACATACCCACAGCATGGTGCTGCCACAACCATGCTTCACCATAGGGATGGTGCCAGGTTTCCTCCAGATGTGACACTTGGCAGTCAGACCAAAGAGTTCAATCTTGGTTTCATCAGACCAGAGAATATTGTTTCTCATGGTCTGAGAGTCCTTTTCGTGCCTTTTGCCAAACTCCAAGGGGGCTGTCATGTGCCTTTTACTGAGGAATGTCTTTCTTATGGCCACTCTACCATAAAGACCTGATTGGTGGAGTGCTGCAGAGATGGTTGTCCTTCTGGAAGGTTCTCCCATCTCCACAGAGGAACTCCGGAGCTCTGTCAGAGTGACCATTGGGTTCTTGGTCACCTCCCTGACCAAGGACCTTCTCCCCGATTGCTCAGTTTGGCCGGGAGGCCAGCTCGAAGAAGTCTGGGTGGTTCCAAACCTTAAAAATTATGGAGACCACTGTGTTCTTGGGGACATTCAATGCTGCAGAATGTTTGTGGTACACTTCCCCAGACCTGTGCCTTGACACAATCCTGTCTTGGCGCTTTCTCTGACATGCACTGTCAACTGTGGGACCTTATATAGACAGGTGTGTACCTTTCCAAATAATGTCCAATCAATAGAATTTACCACAGGTGGACTCCAATCAACTTGTAGAAACATCTGAAGGATGATCAATGGAAACAGGATGCACCTGAGCTCAATTTCGAGTCATAATTTTTTTAATATTTGACCTTTATTTAACTAGGCAAGTCAGTTAAGAACAAATTCTTATTTTCAATGACGGCCTAGGAACAGTGGGTTAACTGCCTTGTTCAGGGGCAGAACGACAGATTTTTTTACCTTGTCAGCTCGGGATTCGATCTTGCTACCTCATAGCAGCCTCATAGCAAAGGGTCTGAATATCTATGTAAATAAAATATTTGTTTTTTTATTTGTAATACATTTAAAAAAATATCTAAACCTGTTTTCGCTTTGTCATTATGGGGTATTATGTGTAGATTGAAGAAGAAAAAGTTGTATTTAATCAATTTTAGAATAAGGCTGTAACGTAACAAAATGTTGCTACAGAATGACATACATAAATGTATTGTCCTTCTTGTTATTATTATTATTTTCAAGAGAGAAACAGGCAGAATAGGGGAAAGAGTACATGATAAGAAAACGGCACGCAGGCAGAAACATATTTCAGTCCTTTTATTGTGTGAATGGATTACTTATATTACTGCAAGTAAAATTATGTCCAATGACATGCATCATGCATGCATGTCATTGGCTTTCAATGCCCTAATTCTGATAACCATCGTCATATTTGGAGTCTGAACACTCGATGAGGATTTAGAGTTGTATCACCTTAAACTCTTCAGGCACAGTGTATGATAAATCAGAAAGAGAAGGCAAGTCATGGAACCAAACTGGGTGCAGTACTGTAGCCTAGCTCAGTGGAGGCTTTGAGAGAGAGCCCTATCGCTCCATGTGAGTGTTACAGAGTAATGCCAAATACTTGCCCTGGTAGTGTCAAATACCCCCTGATGGTCTTTCTTTCATTAACCACTCCTCTGCTCATGAAGTTCACAACAAACCTGCTCTGTTCACACTGTTGTTGTTGTTGCGGTTTGAAGTGTCACCAGTTATTCTTCATGGTTAGAGAATGGGAGTGTCAGGGGGATTTAAACATTTATTAACAGTTTTAAATCAGACCTATAAAACAGGTTAATTTGACAATGTTGTGCCAAAGTCTCAGAAAAGTGCAGCAGTAGCTTAACCATTGTGGAGAGACAAATAGTCTGGGCATGCAATGTGAGAATAATTGAGTACTGTAGTTGGTGAAATTCCCAGAATACTTTATATCTCTGTAACAGCATTGACAAATGCCAGTACAAAAACAATATTTAAACAGAGTGGTATTTCCAAGGTAGAACTTAGAATACACCTTTTCTTTTTGCATTAGCTTACTAAAATAGTTTTAAATGTTCTTTACCAGTGTGCCTCTTCTTTTAAATTATAACCTTTATATAATTTTGAGTAGGATTAATGAGCCATACTTATTTGTTTTATGTTGAAGTTATTGGTGTGTGTGTGTGTGTGTAATCTTTAAAGGTTAACTCATTTGTAACTTAATTAGAAATTGGTCAGTTATTCACATACATATTCACCATGCACTGCAAATTGAGGTTGTGATATCTGCACTAAATCACCATAGCATAGGCTAGGGTTAGGCTACTACTCGCCAGAAAAATACAGTTTGAAGGAATAAAGGTATTTTGATGGGAAAACGTACCTTGAGTGGATTTGCTTCCTGAAGCGCGAGCTGGCTGTTGGACAAAGGCGACCAGACAGAAACCGACTAATCCAATGCTCGCGCGCATTATAACGTGCATATGCATAGCTACTTGATATTGTAGTTAGACTGTTATAGTTATTAAACACCTAGCTACGTTGCAACGCTTAACACGCGCAAACGGACGGTCTTTTTTAAAGTGTTGGTCCACCTTGAAAAATATAATGTGGGACTCTGAAGTCCTTTCCTTTATGTCTGCTTATTCTGTTTCAAGTGATCGGGTTTTGCGAAATGCCCGACAATGTGCAGCAATACTGAAGCGGTGTTCTGTGATCATGTTCTACCCTGGCCAATTTCAATATAAGAGAGAGGGCAAGAGAGGGTTGAGAGAGATGGAGCAGAGAGGAGAGGAGAAGGGGGAGGAGAGATTACGATCCGCGCATTGCTCCTGCTCTTGCTCCCTCTCACGCGCTCTCTCTCTTTCTCCAACTACTTGCAAGGATTTCTTATTCTGCAGGAATTTACAATCAGCTGCTGGTTGGACCGTAGTCGGGGGTTTCCATGGAGACGGCTTCCGTGGTTGAGAGGTCAGACTCGGGGACCATGTGCAAACAATGGACTGCGCGCCACACCACCATCAAGTAGGCCACTTTTCTCATTCATTGACAAGGGAAATGAGCGTTGCGCGAGGGAAAAATACTCTAAACGTCCAAGAGACACATACAGTGATTTACAAATAAAGGAGTGCAGTTTATACTGTAGCACCCCATTCACATTGAACAGGTTGTAGCCACTGTACGGTAGTAGGTTCGTTATAGCGACTTGTAGCCACTGCGCTTGCACCGTCTCCCATCCCATGATTGGCTCTCATAGGTCTACTAAAGTATCATCCTTTTTGCCAATTCAATTATTCAGAACTGACTATCAGTCATCAGAATTTGATTTGATGATATCGAATAGCTTAATGTAGTTGTAGTAGGCTGTCAATCCAACACAAGCTCCAAAGAAAAAGCCATGAGCCAATCACATTCTAAGAGATCCAGAGAACAATCATAGCACACTGCCTTGCAAACACCATGCTATTGAGCAATGGCCTTTAGAACATTCTGTTTAATTGTCGCATCTTCCCTATATCTTTGTGCCCCCACAAGTCTGGTGTAACATTATCGCTATTATCATGATCTTCCTGATCTAGATATTATTATTCAAGCCTATACATACTCCTTTTTTTAAATTAGTTTGTACCCTGTCCAATTTGTCTGCACCACTGCCTGAATATGCCTATTGCCAAACCCATGTGTACAATCTTAAAAAAAAAAGTGAACCCTTTGAAGAACCATTTTAGTTCCATTTACAACCCTTAGGGTTTCAAGTAGAACCCTATTGGGTTCCATGTAGAACCTTTTCCCTAGAGAGTTCTACCTGGATCAAAAAGGGTTCTACCTGGAACCAAAAAGGGTTCTCCTATGGGGACAGCCGAAGTACACAAGGCATAGACACAGAAAAATTATTTGATTGCCCTGGCCACAGCTCACAAACAGGTTTTCACATCTTCTGAGAGACAGCAAGGGATATCTCCAAGCAGTCTGAACTTCACGTCACCTGCCTGTAACATCCCTCAAACGATACATTAACTTTCAATTCACAGCAGGACTATATTGTTTTCCTCCTCCAGAGGATATTGTCCCATATTTAATATGTATTTGTGTTACAGCCTCTACTTCCTCCTTTTCCCTTTTCAAGAATCAATAAAAGCCGAACAAAAGGAAACACAAACAAGAAGCAGCATGTTCCCGTTCTTTCATTATACCATGGCTGCTTTTCAACTTGAAAGAGGGTAAAGAAGACAGTTTGCTTTTCCACTCTCCTGCAGAACACTGTATCGCTGATCATGTGCTTTATACACCATTAGCAGTGAGGGCCTACTGGGAATGAGACTTGAAATGTGCTTGAATCAAAGCACTAACTATCTGTTCCTTCCTTCCCACGTTACCTGGAACAAAAGCCTAAAAACTGAGCCACTTTTTCACACCTTGGCTTTTGGAACATGGTGATTAGATTCAGCACGGCATCAGTATCAGACAGAAGAAATGCATATTGTATTCTCTTTCCTCTAGGATTTAATCTACTGTGCTGATGCATTTATGTTTAGATGTATGTTTTGAGACAGATAATGCTCTATAATTATGTTCCATAGCTCCTCTGTGTTATTTCTCTTCAATCAAAAGTGCAATTATGGTCTCGCATTAAGATTGAATTGTTATCTCCAAATCATTCTACTACAGGCTAAGTCAGATAATGATGAACATTTAGAAGGCAATCTAATAAAAGCTTGTCCATAAAGATGGATATCTCTGTGGCTGATAGAATTGAAACCTTCAAGAGTTCAAAGGTACAGAGAAAGAGGTTTACCAAGGTTTAATCTTTGAAGTGTTTTTACTTTGCAGGGTGGAAGCCACTTTCTGGGAATGCCTAATGCTCCTTATTGTCAGTGCCGGTGTGTATAGCTGGTGTAGAAGTCAGGCACAGGAAAGCAGATATGAGGGAACAACGTATTTTAACCCTTAAAAACACATGGGCGAATATATCCAGCCGTAGAACTCGGCAAAGAAAACAACAATCACGCACAAAAAACATGGGGAAAACAGAGGGTTAAATAATGAACATGTAATTAGGGAATTGAAACCATGTGTGTAAAACAAAGACAAAACAAATGGATCATGAAAAATGGATCGCCGATGGCTAGAAGGCCGGTGACGTCGACCGCCAAAAACCGCCCATACAAGGAGAGGGACCGACTTCGGCGGAAGTCGTGACACTTATTAACATTTGGGCGGTAAAATTAAGCCTGATCATACACTTTTTCTTAAATCTGAGGATGTGTTGGAATTTCATCTCATTTAGAATAAAGAATGGGCACTACTCTTCTGTCGTGAACCTTCATTTCATGAATCTTAATGGTTTCCCTAGACTTGTATTTATAACCAGGAATAATCAGACAAAGTATAAAAATGCCCTTTAAAGAAATCTCTCCTGGCTTGTAACAGACATAATTTGACAGGATTCATAGTAATGACCATTTATATCCAAACTGTGAAGTCTGTCAGCCTGGCCTGTGTAATGATAATAACATCCTTCAGAAGAAATATGGAAATGTCCCAAACCCAAATCTCCAGGTAATTGTGAGCCCTTATACAACCAGATGAACGGAGAGTCACTGGGGAGCCAGAGAAAGTCAGGCCACCGTGGCAGGGGAGCCTGAGAGCTGTAAGTAATGCATAAGCATCAGCATAGCTTTTCAAATGGGTACGGCAGTAACACTTACTTCATTAAGGGCCTAGCGGTGTGCATGGGCATCACTCTACACACAAACTGGGCTATTTTTACTTGAACAGACACATAGGGGAAGCCCAGGTAATGTTTAATTTATGACCCTAGTCGTCATGAAAGGACTTCAGTTAAACTGTGAATCCGGAGGAAAAGGAAAGGGTAAAGAAAGAGAGTGAGAAAATACAGCTGCAGGCTGCAATACAGGCTTCTCCTATTAGATAAGCACACAGCCCCACTATGCAGCCAAATGGCATCATATAATTCGGCAAAGGAACTCTACCACACCATTTTACATGTATCCAAAGCAACATACATTTTGTGTGGGTGGCCGCAGTGGAAAACGAACCCACAACCCTGATGTTGCAAGTGCTTGAGCCACACAGGACCGAGATGGTGCCCAGCTCATTCCCCCTCTTTTCCCCTCCAGGCAACACCGGCTAGGTTTCAGTCACCACCACAGGCCCAGCAGGGTCTCTGGGCATTGACCATGCCAACTCCACAGGGGATCAGATGGGGGAGTTTCACACCACATTTCAGCACTGGCAACCCGGAGAACATTGTGGGCTGGCCCCAGGAATTCACCTGACCACAGCCCCAGGCGCTGGCACCACGAGAGAGAGAGAGACCGGCCTTCTGTGGTTGGTCAGCAGGTAGGCTAGGATACAGTATTACTATGCATGCAAGAATGTGAATGGTTCTAATCTAAGGAACATTATGAGACTAGCTGAAATAAAACACACTCCTGTTGTTTTCTCAGAGATGTGTGTTAGATGAGAGTTAGATGAGGGTTAGATGAGTTGGAACGTCAGCATGAGTGAATGGTATTACTATGCTCTACGGCTATGGTTGATGAGGTTCTTGTTCTCCAGTGCAGAGTAGATTGTGTGTGAGCTAGAGTCTTATCATGTAGATGAGAGTGGAGGGGTGGATAAGATGTGCATCAGGATTGACGTGTGTGTGTGTGTGTGTGTGTGCGTGCATGCGCAATAAGGGACAGGTAACTGCAGACAGGAAAACCAAAGGATAAGTCTAATCCTGCTAAATCCTTCTTAAATGTATGAGTGCTCACATTACTAAAGCCATTATCGTCATATCATGCTATTATGTCATCAACTTTTACAGTTGTACTTAACTATTATCTGTCTGCGCACATACAATCACAAGTCTGTAGATGACTAGGCAGGGAGGATAATGGAGATGCCTCCCACATGTTCAGATGGTGACCTGTTTGAATGAGCTAACTGGGCTGGGTAGTTGCACACTCAGCAGTGGCTTTACTGTACAGAGCATCTGGACTAATCCCCCTATGATCATCTAAGATCCAGCCTGAGACAGACCTGGCAACCTCCCACACAGGTACAGTCAGAAGATGAGATCTGGCAACCTCCCACACAGGTACAGTCAGTGGATGAAATCTGGCAACCTCCCACACAGGTACAGTCAGAAGATGAGATCTGGCAACCTCCCACACAGGTACAGTCAGAGGATGAGATCTGTCAACCTCCCACACAGGTACAGTCCGAGGATGAGATCTGGCAACCTCCCACACAGGTACAGTCAGAAGATGAGATCTGGCAACCTCCCACACAGGTACAGTCAGAAGATGAGATCTGGCAACCTCCCACACAGGTACAGTCCGAGGATGAGATCTGGCAACCTCCCACACAGGTACAGTCAGATGATGAAATCTGGCAACCTCCCACACAGGTACAGTCAGAGGATGAGATCTGGCAACCTCCCACACAGGTACAGTCAGAGGATGAGATCTGGCAACCTCCCACACAGGTACAGTCAGAGGATGAGATCTGGCAACCTCCCACACAGGTACAGTCAGAGGATGAGATCTGGCAACCTCCGACACAGGTACACTCAGAAGATGAGATCTGGCAACCTCCCACACAGGTACAGTCCGAGGATGAGATCTGGCAACCTCCCACACAGGTACAGTCAAAGGACGATCGATCGCCCAAGAGAGCAACCGACATAGAAGACCATGACCTCAATGTGTAGCCGTACGCCAACATGGTTTATGCCTTTATCCCAGTCAGCATCTGACAAGGTCTAGAGGAGCGTCACAAACCTGGAGGTTTGGATTTTCACAAAGTAGAAAAGGATACTTATGATATGTTAACATAGAACTTGTAGACTAGACACATTTTAAGAAATGTTACGTGAATATAAATCTGTCTGATTCCTATAACTTTACCTTGACAAGCAAATAGACTAGATAAAAGATGACTGCACAGTTGATGCTTTGTTGAGTAATAGTTTTCATACAAAACATTCAGACTAAGTGCCACAGGCCAAGACCAGTCCTAACACTTTTTTTTTTACTCTGGAGAAACTAAATGATTTCCTCTGAAAGAGATCAAAACGACCACGCCACTCTGAGCTCTCTGGGTCACCCTGGGTCAGCCAAGGTTTCACTTTTTAGGGGAAAACAAATTGGTTATTGTTATCCAGCCTGCCTCGCTGCACTGTGGCCAGGGCCCAAGCAAAATACTTCATTTCAAACCTCCAGAGGAAGCAGGTTCAATTTGATACAAGGGGAAGAAAACACAATTCAACAGTTCAACATTCATACTGTTAACTGGAGGCAATTCCTCTTATTAGTGAGTTACAAATTACCAACATTTTGTACAAAATGAATTACTTAATGGCTCATGATGAACGGTATGGAATATGAAATACATAAAACACAGAATGGAAATTGCATTAGTCGGCATTAGTCATTCATTCACTGCTCATTTACTGCTCTGTGTTATCGCCAAAGAGAAAGCTGTTAAAACGTAATTATTTCCCTCTCGTAACCTTCAGACGGAGAATTCTAATGGTATTATATAAATATAAGTCTGACACTAACTGGGAGCATTCTTTCCTATGAGAGAGCAACGTTGCAGACTGTTTCTCCTCCCGTAGCTTTTGTTTTTGGATGAAGGTGGTCACATCACGTCATTCCTTGGCAACAATAGAAAATACAAAAATAAATCCTCATTAAATCCACACCATATGCAGCATAATCCTGTCTGAAACGAAGCAGTTAGGTCATTATGAACATCTTACAGGGGGTTATGAAAGAGGATGACGGTAAAGCCCATCAGTTTGTTTTGAAGTCTGTTTGGTCTGCCTGCCTGAAATGAATACAGATGACAACAGGCAGCTAAACGGGGGTCCACCTTCTGTTCCCTGGGCCCCATGTTCCCTCAGTATCAACTTAATACATTTCAGGTCAAAATTGTCCAAATAATTTGTATTGTAATTAAATGTGGCCTTTTTTGTGGATGGAGAAATAATACCCAGTATGCTTTGAAAGAGTTCATTTTCATCATTTAGCAGACACTTATCACACCATATTGCCATCACACTTCTGACACCAATGCAGTAAATCTGGGGTGATAGGGGGCCACAAAATTGTGAGCTGCTATAAAAAAAACGGTATAGAAAAGTATTTTCTATTTTGAAATTGTGTTATTATTCAGGCCAGTGAAATACAAATGAAAAAAATACTCAAAAGTAATTGAAATACGTATTTCAAAAACATGTAACAGAAATTCTGCTCGTCTCTGTTCTATCATGCAACAGTGGATCAACTTACCAAAACCAACCAACATCAAGGGTGTAAAAAAATATAAGGTTGATGGAACATAAGGCAGAGGGCACATGGGTTGAGGGAACATAGGGCTTAGGGATTATAGGGCAGAGGAAACATAGGACCGAAGGAACATAGGGCTGAGGGAACATAGTGAAAAGTAAACATAGGTTGAGGGAACATAGGTCTGAGGGAACATGGGGCCCAGGGCACATACAGTGGCAAGAAAAAGTATGTGAACCCTTTGGAATTACTTGGATTTCTGCATAAATTGGTCATCAAATTTGATCTGATCTTCATCTAAGTATTGAATACATCATTTAAACATTCACAGGCTGTGGCTGGACTAATCATCATCTTCCACACTTAAAAGATCATAGTGGATCACATACTGTAGTGGAAACCTTTGGAGGCATTCCTAACACTTTATTCCAATGGTCCTAACCAGACTGCACATCAAAGTAAGGACAACACCAGCAGTCCACTGAAAGTAGTCTGTAAACAGTATGTTGTCTTCCATCATCACATGATGCATAATAATATCACACAAATCAAATCAAAGTTTATTGGACGTGTACCCAGTTTAGCAGATATTATAGCAAGTATAACATTCTCGCAAAAATGTTGAACGAGTACACAAATAATAATAAAAAAGTAGAACAATAGGTTACAGCCTCAATCATGACTGCAATTACCACACCGCTCTGTAGTCTCTCACTTGTGCCTGTTTGCATATACAGCAGCTGTGAGGAGAGACAAGTCTGCATAGGCTCACACAGACGCCTGCCTTACTACACACCTATCCAGCACAACCCTGGACTGCCCTCTAGTGGCAACATGGTGCTCACACAAGCTCTGAAGGTTGACACCAGTTAATGGTCATGTTCACTGCTGAACGTTTTTGAACGTTGCAGATAGAAATACCACAAATAGAGCCGACGTGATTCCTTCTTCTACATGTAAGAGATGCATATTCTACATTGATATAATATTTCTATCTGAATGTTCCAAAATGTTGCATCCTGCTGAACATGCCCTATGACAAATGTCAGTACTCTTCTCATTGGCTCTCTCAATCAAAGTAGCCATTTAGAAAACATGTCAAACAAATGAAAAACAATGATACCTTATGAATGTATACACTGAGTGTACAAAATATTAAGAACACCTTCCTAATATTAAGTAGCACCCACCCCCCTTTTTGCCCTCAGAACAGCCTAAATTCGACGGGCATGGACTCTACAAGATGTTGACAGCATTCCCACAGTTGTGTCAAGTTGGCTGGATGTCCTTTAGGTGGTGGACCATTCTTGATACACACGGGAAACTGTTGAGCGTGAATAACCCAGCAGCATTGCAGTTCTTGACAAACCGGTGCAGACCAGCTTGCTGGCGTTTTCAGGGACATATTCATTTAGTTAAGTTACCTTCCCTATGCCAGTCTGTTGTCCCCACTTGCTTCAAGATGTCCACCATTGTTCCTGTACCCAGGAAAGCGAACGTAACTTAACTAAATCACCCCATAGCACTCACTTATCATCATGAAGTGCTTTGAGAGGCTAGTTAAGGATCAAAATCACCTCCCTCTTACCCGACACCCTAGACCCACTACATTTTGCATATTACCTTAACAGATCCACAAATGAAGTAATCGGCTCCCTCCTGTACTCCCTGTTCAACCATGACTGCGTGGCCATGCATGTCTCCAACTCAATTATCAAGTTTGCCGACAACACAACAGTGGTAGGCCAAAATGACTCACTTCAATTTGCTTACCGCCCCAATAGATCCACAGAAGATGCAATCAGCATCACTCTGCACACTGCCCTATCCCATCTGGACAAGAGTAATACCTATGTAAGAATGTTGTTAATTGACTATAGCTCAGCATTCAACACCATAGTACCCTCCAAGCTCATCATTAAGCTTGAGGCCCTGGGTCTGAACCCCGCCCTGTGCAACTGGGTCCTGGACTTCTTGACGGGCCGCCACCAGGTGGTGAAGATAGGAAACATCACCTCCACTCCACTGATCCTCAACACTTGGGTCCCACAAGGGTGCATGCTCAGCCCCCTCCTGTACTCCCTGTTCACCCATGACTGCATGGCCAAGCACGCCTCCAACTCAATCATCATGTTTGCAGATGACTCAACAGTAGTAGGCTTGATTACCAATGATGATGAGACAGCCTACAGGGAAGAGGTGAGGGCTCTGGGAGTGTGGTGCATGGAAAACAACCTCTCACTCAACGTCAACAAAACAAAGGAGATGACGTGGATTTCAGGAAACACGAGAGGGTGCACACCCCTATCTACATCGACGGGACCACAGTGGAGAAGGTGGAAAGTTTCAAGTTTCATGTTTCACTGACAAACTGAAATGGACCACCCACACAGCCAGTGTGGTGAAGAAGGTGCAAAAGAGCCTCTTCAACCTCAAGAGGCTAAAGAAATTTGGCTTGTCACCTAAAACCCTCACAAATGCACAATTGAAAGCATCACGTCGGGCTGTATCACCTCCTGGTATGGCAACTGCACCGCCCGCAACCACAAGGCTCTCCAGAGGGTGGTGCGGTCTGCCCAACGCATTACCGAGGGCAAACTACCTGCCCTCCCGGAAACCTACAGCACCCAATGTCACAGGAAGGAAAAAAAAAGTAATCAAGGACATCAACCACCCGATTCACTGCCTCTTCACATCTCTACCATCCAGTGCCTTTAAACAGCTTGGAAAATTCCAGCAAATAATGTCTTGGCTTTAGAAGCTTCTTATTGACATAATTTGAGTCAATTTGAGGTGTACCTGTGGATGTATTTCAAGGCCTACCTTCAAACTCAGTGCCTCTTTGCTTGATATCATGGGAAAATCAAAAGAAATCAGCCAAGACCTCGGAAAAAAAAATTGTAGACCTCCACAAGTCTGGTTCATCCTTGGGAGCAATTTCTAAACACCTGAAGGTACCACGTTCATCTGTACAAACAATAGTACGCAAGTATAAACACCATGGGACCACGCAGCCATCATAACGCTCAGGAAGGAGAAGCGTTCTGTCTCCCAGAGATTAATTTGCTTGGTGCAAAAAAGTGCAAATTAATCCCAGAACAACAGCAAAGGACCTTGTGAAGATTCTGGAGGAAATGGGTACAAAAGTATCTATATCCACAGTAAAATGAGTCCTATATCGACATAACCTGAAAGGCCGCTCAGCAAGGAAGAAGCCACTGCTCCAAAACCGGCATAAAAATCCAGACTACGGTTTGCAACTGCACAGGGGACAAAGATTGGAGAAATGAAAAGCGTGTGCAAGCAAGGAGGCCTACAAACCTGATTCAGTTACACCAGCTCTGTCAGGAGGAATGGGCCAAAATTCACCCAATGTCACGATCCTCGGAAAGGACAGACCAAGGTGCAGCGAGGCATCCAGTATACATGTTTTTTTAACAACGAAACACACGTAACTGGGCAAAACAATAAACATAACGAAACGAAGATCATAACATAGACTGACAACACGAAGCTATGTCTAAACAATAACCCACAAACCCCAAGTGAAAACTACAAACATATATATGGTTCCCAATTAGAGACAACGACACACAGCTGCCTCTAATTGGGAACCATTCCCCAACATAGAAATAGATAACCTAGAACATAAAAAACCCTACACCAAAAACAAACTAAACACACCAGCCTGTCTTCTCAGGCCTGGACATGACAGTACCCCCCATGGGGGGGGGGTCTTCGGGTGGGTCTTTTAGTCCCAGGTGGCGGCTCCGGTGCTGGCCGTGCTAGTCCGAAGTCACGCACCGGAGGCCCTGGGCCATTTGCTGGACTGGGGACCCTCACTGGCGGCCCGGACAGGGGACCCTCACTGGTGGCCCCGGACAGGGGACCCTCACTGGCGGCCCCGGACAGGGGACCCTCACTGGCGGCTCCGGACAGGGGACCCTCACTGGCCCTCAGGTGCGGGGAGCAGGAACCGGCCGTACTGGGCTCATAACGCGCACTCTGGTGCGGGGAGCAGGAACAGGACGTGCTGGGTTCACGACGGGCACAGGGATCCTGGAGCGTGGAGCAGGGACAGGACGTGCTGAGTCCACGACAGGCACAGGAATCCTGGAGCGTGGAGCAGGGACAGGACGTGCTGAGTCCACGCCGGGTGCAGGGATCCTGGAGCGTGGAACAGGGACAGGACGTGCTGAGTCCACAACGGGCACAGGAATCCTGGAGCGTGGAACAGGGACAGGACGTGCTGAGTCCACGACAGGCACAGGAATCCTGGAGCGTGAAACAGGGACAGAACGTGCTGAGTCCATGCCGGGCACAGGGATCCTGAAGCGTGGAGCAGGGACAGGACGTGCTGAGTCCACGCCGGGTGCAAGATATCCCGGTCCCGAAAGGCACACCGGAGACCAGGAGCGTTGAGCCGGCACCACCCTTCCAGGCTACACACTCACCCTAGCCCGACAGATGAGTGGCACTGGAATTTCACGCACCGGCATATGCATGCGCACTGGAGACACCGTGCGCAAAACTGCATAGCACGGCGTCTTACCAGTGCGCCGCTCTCCCCAACGCTCTCTCCACAAAGCACGAGGAGTTGGCTCAGGAGTCCCTCCTGAACCGGCCAACCTCCTCGTGTGCTCTCCCAAAAACAAAAAAAAAGGTTTTTGGGGGCTGCCTTTCGGGCTTCCGTGCCAGGCGAGTTCCAATGAACTTTTCTCTCTCCCTGGAGCGACAATAATCCTCCGGCTGAGACCATGGTCCTTTTCCTTCCAAAATCTCATCCCATGTCCAAGATCCCTTACCCTCCAAAATCTCCTCCCAAGTCCAATGTTCCCGAGTCTCTCGCTGCTTGGTCTTCTTATGGTGGGTTATTCTGTAACGATCCTCGGAAAGGACAGACCAAGGTGCAGCGAGGCATCCAGTATACATGTTTATTTAACAACGAAACACACATAACTGGGCAAAACAATAAACATAACGAAACGAAGATCGTAACCTATACCATATACTGACAACACGAACAAAGCTATGTCTAAACAATAACCCACAAACCCCAAGTGAAAACGACAAACATATATATGGTTCCCAATTAGAGACAACGACACACAGCTGCCTCTAATTGGGAACCATTCCCCAACATAGAAATAGATAACCTAGAACATAAAAAACCCTACACCAAAAACAAACTAAACACACCAGCCTGTCTTCTCAGGCCTGGACGTGACACCCAACTTATTGTGGGAAGCTTGTGGAAGGCTACCTGACACGTTTGACCCAAGTTAAACAATTTAAAGACAATGCTACCAAATACTAATTGAGTGTATGTAAACTTCTGACCCACTGGGAATGTGATGAAAGAAATAAAAGCAACAACAAAAAATATTTATCTCTACTATTATTCTGACATTTCACATTCTTAAAAGAAAGTGGTGATCCTAACTGACCTATGACAGGGAATTTGTACTAGGATTAAATGTCAGGAATTGTGAAAAACTGAATTTAAATGTATTTGGCTAAGGTGTATGTAAACTTCCGAGTTCAACTGGATATACTGTATTCTATACTATTCTACTGTATCTTAGTCTGTTCCGCACTGATATCGCTCGTCCATATGTATATAGTGTTAATTCATTTCTACTTAGATTTATGTGTATTGGGTATGTGTTGTGTAATTTGTTAGATATTACTTGTTAGATATTACTGCATTGTCGGAGCTCGAAGCACAAGCATTTCGCTACACCCGCAATAACATCTGCTTATCACTTGTATGTGACCAATACAATTTGATTTGATGTATTAGCAACAACGACGAGACAGCCTACAGGGAGGAGGTGAGGGCCCTGGCGGAGTGGTGCTATGAAAATAACCTCTTCTGAAATGTCAACGAAACAAGAACGTGGACTTCAGGAGACAGCAGACAGAGCATGCCCCCATCCCCATACAGCTCTCGAGTGACGCAGCGGTCTAAGGCACAGCATCTCAGTGCTAGAGGTGTCACTACAGACCCTGGTTTGATTCCAGGCTGAACCATTGGGAGTCGAATAGGGCGGCACACAATTGGCCAAGCGTCGTCTGGGTTAGGGTTTGGCTGGGATAGGCCTTAATTGTAAATAAGAATTTGTTCTTAACTGACTTGTCTAGTTAAATAAAGGGATCTCAGTGGAGAGGGTGAAATGCTTCAAGTTCCTCAGCCTGCACATCACTGACAGCCTGAAATGGTCCACCCACACAGAGTGGTGAAGAAGGTGCCTCTGCAATAGTGCCTCTTCAACCTCAGGAGACTGAAGAAATCCAGCTTGCCCCCTGAGCCATGGCCTGTTCACCCCAATACCAGAAGGTGGTGACTGTACAGGCAGTGGTGTAAGTACTTAAAACAATTAAAAGTAAGTGGTTTTGGGGGGTATCTGTACTTTACTTTACTATTTATCTTTTTGACTACTTTTACTTCACTACATTTTGACTAATTTATCTTCACTACATTCCTAAAGAAAATAATGTCATTTTTATTTCATACATTTTCTCTGACACCCGAAAGTACTCGTTACATTTTGAATGCTTAGCAGGACAGGAAAATAGTCCAATTCACGCACTTATCAAGAGAACATCCTTGCTCATCCCTACTGCCTCTGATCTGGCGGACTCACTAAGCACAAATGCTTTGTTTGTAAATTAAGTCAGAGTGTTGGAGTGGGCCCCTGGCTAGCCGTAAATAAAATAAAAACTTGAAAATCATGCCGTCTGGTTTGATTAATATAAGGAATGTGAAATTATTTATACTTTTACTTTTGATACTCATGTATATTTTAGCAATTACGTTGACTTTTGATACCTAAGTATATTTCAAACCAAATATTTTTACTCAAGTAGTATTCTGCTTGGTGACTTCCACTTTTACTTAAGTAATTTTCAATTAAGGTATCTTTCCACCACTGAGTGCAGGTGCATCAAAGCTGGGACTGAGACTGAAAAATATCTCCAGGCCATCAGACTGTTAAATAGTCACCACTAGCCAGCCTCTGCCCAGTGCCCTGCCCTGAAATGAGTCACAGTTACTAGCGGGCTACCACCCGGTACGCTACCCTTCACCTTAGAGATTGCTGCCCTATGTACATAGTCATTGAACACTGGTGACTGTTTTACCCACTTCATATGAATATAGTGTATTCTAGTCAAGGCTCATCTTACATACAGTGCATTCGGGAAGTATTCAGACCCCTTGCCTTGACATTTTCCACATTTTGTTATGTTACAGCCTTATTCTAAAATTGATTAAATAGTTTTTTTTCTCGTCAATCTTCACACAATACCGCACAATGACAAAGCAAAAACAGGTTTATGGATTTTTTTGCAAATGTATTACAAATAAAAAACTGAAATATCACATTTACATAAGTATTGATACACTTTACTCAGTACTTTGTTGAAGCACCTTTGGCAGCGATTACAGCCTTGAATCTTCTTGGGTATGACTCTACAAGTTTTGCACACCTGTATTTGGGAAGTTTCTCCCATTATACTCTGCAGATCCTCTCAAGCTTTGTCAGGTTGGATGGGGAGCGTCGCTGCAAAGCTATTTTCAGGTCTCTTCAGAGCTGTTCGATCGAGTTAAAGTCGGAGCTCTGGCTGGGCCACTCAATGACATTCAAAGACTTCACGAAGGCACTCATGCATTGTCTTGGCTGTGTGCTTAGGGTCATTGTCCTATTGGAAGGTGAACCTTCGCCCCAGTGTGAGGTCCTGAGCGCTCTGGAGCAGGATTTCATCAAGGATTGCTCTGTATTTTGCTCTGTTCATCTTTTCCTCGATACTGACTAGTCTCCCTGACCCTGCCGCTGAAAAACATCACCACAGCATGATGCTGCCACCACCATGCTTCACCGTAGGAATGGTGCCAGGTTTCTTCCAGATGTGACGCTTGGCATTCAGGCCAAAAAGTTCCATCTTGGTTTCATCAGACAAGAGAATCTTGTTTCTCATGGTATTAGGGTCCTTTAGGTACCTTTTGGCAAACTCCAAGTGGGCTGTCATGTGCCTTTTACTGAGGAGTGGCTTCTGTCTGGCCACTCTACCATAAAAGCCTGATTGGTGGAGTGCTGCAAAGATGGTTTTCCTTTTGGAAGGTTCTCCCATCTCCACAGAGGAACTCAGGAGCTCTCTCAGAGTGACCATCGGGTTCTTGTTCACCTCCCTGACCAAGGCCCTTCTCCACCGATTGCTCAGTTTGTCCAGGCGGACAGCTCTAGGAAGAGTCTTGGTGATTCCAAACTTCTTCCATTTAAGGATGATAGCCACTGTGTTCTTTGGGACCTTCAAAGCTGCAGAAATGTTTTGGTACCCTTCCCCAGATCTGTGCCTCGCCACAATCCTTTCTCGGAGCTCTAAGGCTAATTCCTTCAACCTCATGGCTTGGTTTTTGCTCTGACAAGCACTGTCAACTGTGGGACCTTATATACAGTCGTGGCCAAAAGTTGAGAATGACACAAATATAAATTTTCACACAGTCTGCTGCCTCAGTTTGTATGATGGCAATTTGCATATACTCCAGAATGTCATGAAGAGTGATCAGATTAATTGCAATTAAAAGCATTTCCACTGCATTTCAGCCCTGCCACAAAAGGACCAGCTGACATCATGTCAGTGATTCTCTCGTTAACACAGGTGTGAGTGTTGATGAGGACAAGGCTGGAGATCACTCTGTCATGCTGATTGAGTTCGAATAACAGACTGGAAGCTTCAAAAGGAAGGTGGTGCTTGGAATCATTGTTCTTCCTCTGTCAACCATGGTTACCTGCAAGGAAACACGTGCCATCATCATTGCTTTGCACAAAAAGGGCTTCACAGGCAAAGATACTGCTGCCAGTAAGATTGCACCTAAATCATCCATTTATTGGATCATCAAGAACTTCAAGGAGAGCGGTTCAATTGTTGTGAAGGCTTCAGGGCGCCCAAGAAAGTCGAGCAAGCGCCAGGACCGTCTCCTAAAGTTGATTCAGCTGCGGGATCGGGGCACCACCAGTACAGAGCTTGCTCAGGAAAGGCAGCAGGCAGGTGTGAGTGCATCTGCACGCACAGTGAGGCGATGACTTTTGGAGGATGGCCTGGTGCCAAGAAGGGCAGCAAAGAAGCCACTTATCTCCAGGAAAATCAGGGACAGACTGATATTCTGCAAAAGGTACAGGGATTGGACTGCGGAGGACTGGGGTAAAGTCATTTTCTCTGATGAATCCCCTTTCCGATTGTTTGGGGCATCCAGAAAAAAGCTTGTCAGGAGAAGACAAGGTGAGCGCTACCATCAGTCCTGTGTCATGCCAACAGTAAAGCATTCTGAGACCATTCATGTGTGGGGTTGCTTCTCAGCCAAGGGAGTGGGCTCACTCACAATTGTGCCTAAGAACACAGCCATGAATAAAGAATGGTACCAACACATCCTCCGAGAGCAACTTCTCCCAACCATCCAGGAACAGTTTGGTGACGAACAATGCCTTTTCCAGCATGATGGAGCACCTTGCCATAAGGCAAAAGTGATAACTAAGTGGCTCAGGGAACAAAACATCGATATTTTGGGTCCATGGACAGGAAACTGAAGAGGCCGGTGGACAAACAAAAACCCACAAATTCTGACAAACTCCAAGCATTGATTATACAAGAATGGGCTGCCATCAGTCAGGATGTGGCCCAGAAGTCAACAATGCAAATATTGACTCTTTGCATCAACTTCATGTAATTGTCCATAAAAGCCTTTGACACTTATGAAATGCTTGTAATTATACTTCAGTATTCCATAGTAACATCTGCCAAAAATATCTAAAGACACTGAAGCAGCAAACTTTGTGGAAATTAATATTTGTGTCATTCTCAAAACCTTTGGCCAAAACTGTAGACAGGTGTGTGCCTTTCCAAATATTTTCCAATCAATTGAATTTATCACAGGTGGACTCCAATCAAGTTGTAGCAACATCTCAATGTAATCAATGGAAACAGGATGCACCTGAGCTCAATTTCGTGTCGCATAGCAAAGGGTCTGAATACTTATGTAAATAAGGTATTTCTGTTTCTATTTCTTATTAATTTGCAAAAGCAAATTCACTTTGTCATTATGGGGTATTGTGTGTAGATTGATTAAATAATTGTTTTCCTCATCAGTTTTAGAATAAGGCTGTAACGTAACAAAATGTGGAAAAAGAGAAGGGGTCTGAAAACATTCCGAATACACTGCAACTACTGTTGTACACACTTTTTCTATTCAGAAACTGTCCATACCATCAGTAAGCATTTCACGGTAAGGTCTACACCTGTTGTATTCGGCGCATGTGATAAATACAATTTGATTGGATACCGTCTTACACACCATTATAT
The DNA here is from genome assembly GCA_030435695.1 of Brachymystax lenok tsinlingensis. NCBI lineage: Eukaryota > Metazoa > Chordata > Actinopteri > Salmoniformes > Salmonidae > Brachymystax > Brachymystax lenok. The sequence continues at coordinate 17,050,637 of CM059803.1, forward strand.
ACAGTACCAGTCAAACGTTTGGGGACACCTACTCATTCAAGGGTTTTTCTTTATTTTACTATTTTCTACATTGTAGCAGCCAACAAGTGCTCAGCATATGTGGGAAAAGCATTCCAGGTGTAGCTGGTTGAGAGAATGCCAAGTGTGCAAATCTGTCAAGGCAAAGTGTGTCTACTTTGAAGAATCTCAAATATAAAATATATTTAGATTTGTTTAACACTTTTTTGGTTACTACATGATTCCATGTGTTATTTCATAGTTTTGATGTCTTCACTATTCTACAATGTATAAAATAGTCAAAATAAAGAAAACCCCTTGAATGAGTAGGTGTGTCCAAACTTTTGACTGGTACTGTACATATACAGTGAGCTCCAAAAGTATTGTGACAGTGACAATTTTTGTTATGTTTTGGCTCTGTACATCAGCACTTTGGATTTGAAATGATACAATGACTATGTTAAAGTTAAATGAATTTGAGGGTATTTTCATCCATATTGGGTGAACCGTTTAGTGAGAAAGTTCGATGTACAAACATCATACCCCCAAGACATGCTACTCTCTCCCCATTACAATAACAGTGGAGATTAGAAGATTTATATATTTGGTATGATGATACATTGTTTTGTCATTTAGCAGACGCTCTTATCCAGAGTGACTTACAGTAGTGGGGGAATACATTTTCATTAAAAAATATATGTTTTCATACTGGTCCCGTGGGAATTGAAGTCACAACCCTGGCATTGCAACCGCCATGCTTTACCAACTAAGCGACGCAGAACACTATGACACTGCTATTTTTGCATCTGTAGAAGTGTTAAGAAACATATTCTATTCTTACAATAAAAGTGACTCCAAAATGACAATACATTTTTTATCATAGATTTTTATTGTAAACAAAATAATCGGAAACACAAACAAAACAAAAAGCAAATGCATCTAACACATTTGTAGAGTCACAAGTTTGATGCAGTCATTGTGTGCTATGAATATGGGACCAAATACTTAACTTTTGAGTACTTTAATTCACAAACTCACACACATTTGGTCCCCTAAAATGGGGGCCTATGTACCAAAAGTGCTGTAAATTCATGATAACATGATTCCAGAAGACAGAAGGGGTATTTAAAGACAACAGTCATTAGGATATTAATGTATTATGATCAAATGTATTGAGTTTGATTATTATGGTAAAAGTTATGGTAAAATGGTTGAGTTGGCGACATTCTGGATAATGATCAATGGTAGCAGACCTTCAGTACTGCCGAACTGTAAAAAAAGAAAAGGGACAATTTTATACAATACACTCCAGTTATGTTTCAGCCTACAAAGGGTTATATTGTCAGTAAATAGACACTTCAGAATTACTCACATTTACATGTGGGAAGGGCAGGAGTCCATGTCCCATCCAGGCTGCATGTGACAGTGCCTGGTCCATTCCTCACCATGCCCATAGCACAGACAAATGTCACAGAGTCGCCAAACACAAGTGGCATTCTAATTCCTCTTGTCCTTCGGGCATATTGTACTCTGGGATAGGGACATTTAATGTCTGTGAACAGAGATTAGAGTCAACATAAGCTTTTATTCTATTGGTTTTAAAAGGGTTTGAGGGGTTTGTTCCTTAACATTACTCTCAGGGCCAAGTTCAACACTTAAGGGATGTTCCTAGTTTGCTAAAGGGAACAAAAACATAGCAAAATAGTGCAGCTATAGAAGCTATAGAGTTGAACAGGAAATGGCACCTTTGCACTCTGGAGGTGGGGCACTCCATATCCCATCTTTGGTACAGTAGATCTCCCTAGTTCCAATCAGTTTCCCTACGCGACACCGATAGCCAATCACAGTGCTATAAACGTAAGGTGGTTCCAAATGGCCACTTATCTCGCCATTTACCACCTCAGGAGGTTTAGCACACTGCACAGCTGAAAGTCACACACAATGTACATTTACATTACAATTTTTTTTTTAAAGATTATGGTGACAGAACTGGAAGTTCAGGGATGTTCTAAACTAAAGCAAAGTTACCTAAAGCAATTGACCTATGACCCAGGTGTAATACTGTGTGGGGCAGCAGACAATCTAAAAAATAAATGTGACACCTTCACAGACAGGAACACGCCCATCCCAGCCATCATTCATGCAATTTCTTACATTCCGTCCAACCAGCTGATACCTGGTGTAATAATGGGTACAAAAAGTGATTTAATATGACAACGCATCATTTTATTTGTACACTGCAACAATTATGAGTAGCCTCAAGAGCATAAAGTCAAACTTACCCATCATTACAAACCCCTGTGGCTGTATCTCCAAACTCTGCACCGGTATAGACGAAATGACCAAAAGATATCTCTCCAGCCGATCCACATGATTTGCCTTTGGACAAGAAAATGTCATTAAATAAAAAATTTCAGAAGGCACAAAACACACAAAACATTAACTACCACCGAGTGATATACTATGGACCATATATGGCTCTGCTGTCACCTAATGCTTAAACAAGAGAAGTGCAACCTCTTGAACGTGCTACCTATGAGACAGCGCAGCTGCATTTTGTTGAATGTTCTTTATATACTGTAGTACATAGGAAGAAGTATTAATGATGTGCCAGAGTATATGTAGAGTAACTAACTGTACATATACAGTACCAGTCAAAAGTTTGGACACACCTACTCATTCAAGTTTTTTTTTCTTTTTACTATTTTCTACATTGTAGAATAATAGTGAAGACATCAAAATTATGAAATAACACATATGTAATCATGTAGTAACCAAAAAAGGGTTAAATTTAAATATATTAGTAGCCGCCCTTTGCCTTGATTACAGCTTTGCACACTCTTGGCATTCTCTCAACCAGCTTCACCAGGTATGCTTTTTCAACAGTCTTGAATGAGTTCCCACAAATGCGGAACACTTGAGGGCTGCTTTTCCTTCACTCTGCGGTCCAACTCATCCCGAACCATATCAATTGGGTTGAGGTCGGGTGATTGTGGAGGCCAGGTTATCTGATGCAGTACTCCATCACTCTGCTTCTTTGTCGTATAGCCCCTACACAGCCTGGAGGTGTGTTAGGTCATTGTCCTGTTGAAAAACATATGATAGTCCCACTAAGTGCAAACCAGATGGGATGGCGTATTGCTGCAGAATGCTGTGGTAGCCATGTTGGTTACGTCTGCCTTGAATTCTAAATAAATCACTGACAGTGTCACCAGCAAAGGCCCCCCACACCATCACATCTCCTCCTCCATGCTTCACGGTAGGAACCACACATGCGGAAACAATCTGATCACCTACTCTGCGTCTCACAAAGATACAGTGGTTGGAACCAAAAATCTCAGTTGGACTCATCAGACCAAAGGACAGATTTCCACAGGTCTAATGTCCATTGCTCATGTTTCTTGGCCCAAGCAAGTCTCTTCTTATTATTGGTGTTCTTAAGTAGTAGGTTTCTTTGCAGAAATTTGACCATGAAGGCTTGATTCACACAGTCTCCTCTGAACAGTTGATGTTGAGATGTGTCAGTTACTTGAATTCTGTGAAGCATTTATTTGGGCTGGTAACTCTAATGAACATATCCTCTGCAGCAGAGGGAACTCTGGGTCTTTCTTTCCTGTGGCGGTCCTCATGAGAGCCAGTTTCATCATTGTGCTTGATGGTTTTTGCAACTGCACTTGAAGAAACTTTCAAAGTTCTTGAAATGTTCCATATTGACTGTAAAGTAATGATGGACTGTCGTTTCTCTTTGCTTATTTGAGCTGTTCTTGCCATAATATGGACTTGGTATTTTAGCAAAAAGGGCTATCTTCTGTAAACCACCCATACCTCAAACGCATTAAGAAGGAAATCAATTCCACAATTTAACTTTTTACAAGGCACACCAGTTTATTGAAATGCATTCCAGAGGACAACCACATGAAGCTGGTTGAGAGAATGCCCGAGAGCGTGCAAAGCTGTCATCATTGCAAAGGGTGGCTACTTTGAAGAACCTCAAATATAAAATATATTTTGATTTGTTTAGCACTTTTGGTTACTACATGATCCCATGTGTGTTATTTCATAGTGTTGATGTCCTCATTATTATTCTACAATGTAGATAGTCAAAATAGTAAAAATAAATAAAAACCCTTGAATGAGTAGGTTTGTCCAAACCTTTGACTGGTACTGTACTTTCATCTATTCTGGCACATTACTTCATATGGTTTCTTACGTTCACATCTCAGAGTTACTGGTGTCCACCTCCCACTGACGCAGGTACTATAGTAAGTGCCTCTTACTCTCAAGTATCCCAAGGCACAACTGTACATGACTTGGTAACCAGGACCAAAATCTGCCTGTGCTCTACAGCAGTCAGAAAGGTGTGCGTTTGGGAGGTACGGTGGCACTCGACATCTGCCTACAGGAAAGGGAGATAGAAATCACATCTGGTATAAAACCAATGCATCATAACATGTATTATATATTTCAATGATCAAAGTGACAGATCTTGGCTGGTGTTGTGTTTACCATCAGGCTTGGGGCTTTCAATTATATCATTAGAGGGCTGACAAAGTGGGAGCTCGGGCTGCCACTGGCCATCTGGTCCACAGGTGAGCTGCTGGGCTCCAGTCAGGAGGAAGCCCTTGGAGCAGGCCAAGGTCACTGAGTCTCTGACCCTGTACACTGAGAAAGCCTCACTGAGCTTCACACCATTGGCCACTGAAGGAGCAGGGCAGGTCAATTCTGCTGGAACCACTTGTGCTTCACCTCCCTCTAGAATGATGACATTTCAAATGTTATTGTGGTTTTGCTAAATTCATTCTTGCATCTATAATGACATAAAAAAATGTGTGCCTCATCTTGGAGATAGAGGAAAAACGACCTCGTGCTTTGGTAAAAAGCACAACATTGAGACTAGGCTTACAGTACATTCAATCCCATTCCCTTGAAAACAAGAGATCCTTTACCTAGCACACATTGTGGAATCTCCTTCATCCATTCCCCAGATCTTGAACATTTTATGCGGGCAGCACCTTTTAGCAGGTGTCCTTTAGAGCAGGAAATGGTTACATCAGATCCAGGTCTTCTATGCCAGCTGGAAGTTCTACCATTTGTTATGTTTAATATAGGGCACTTAATCACTACATGAGTAAAAAGATAGAAGCAGGTTAAAACATAGTTACAACACATTTGACACAGAGTCTGTATAGCAGTTGTCCTAATCATGTCAGGATACTTACTTTTGCACCGTGGAAGAGAAGGAGTCCATTTTGCTTCAACCCCACATGTAACAGTGTTTGATCCATCCAAATAATAAGGGTCCTTGCAGGAAAACGACAAAGAATCTCCAAATCTATAAACTGGCTTCAACCCATTGATCAACCTCTTCTCGTGTGCCTTGGGGGCATTGCAAGTGATCTCTAGAAAAGAAAGAAGCAGAAAATAGCTCATAGAAGTTTGGTGTCTCTCTGCCGCAGATGGCCATGCCCTATCATTACAGAGCACTCCTAACAAATCATCACTGAAGAATGATAATTTGAGTTTCGAAATCTATGCAACAGAACAGACAGACACAGCAATGTCTCCATAGAGTGGGAGTTGGAATTACAAGAGCTAGGCAGCCCCATAACAAAACAAGGCCCCCCCAGCAATAAATATGGTCCGGACACCCCAAAAAAAGTGAAAAGATTTCAACTTTGAGCACCCTTAAGTGATGTTGGGCACCCCTACCGAGTCAATGTGTTATTCAAACCAGGATGGACCTCACCTCCGACAGAGGGCAGACAAAGCGGGAGCTCGGGCTGCCACTGGCCGGTTGGTCCACAGGTGAGCTGCTGGGCTCCAGTCAGGAGGAAACCCTCAGAGCAGACCAAGGTCACTGAGTCTCTGACCCTGTACACTGAGACAGTCTCACTCAGCTTCACACTGTTGGCCACTGAAGGAGCAGGGCAGGTCACTTCTGCTTGAACGACTTGTGGTTCACCTCCTTCTAGAATGATGACATTTCAAATGTTATTGTGGTTTTGTTTAATTCATTCTTGTATCTATAATGACATAAAAGAAAATGTGTGCCTCATCTTGGAGATTAAGAGGAAAAACAGATGCCTCCATCGAGACAATGACCTCATGCTTTGGTAAAAAGCACAACAACATTATGGATGACTGTGATTTGGGCTATTTTCACAAAATGTCATCCATAGAAGGGTCCTTTGGAGTAAGGACTGTTGACATAGATTTCAATAACACTAACACATTGAAGTTGGAACATTTGTGACTTTTTGGCCTTACCCAGACCTCCTTTAAGATTCCATGTTACATCTGTAAATGCTAGAAAGCTAGAAATTGATGCCATATGAAGCTTTACTGTTCGCTCTGTAATGAGTAGTAATTTCATTTCAATAATAATTTCCTTGCATTAATTTGTTTTGTTTTTTAAATATAAAACATGAATATTGAAAATATTTTTTATTTTTTATTATTTGGCTACATTTGTTTCATATTATTGAACATAATATACTCTACAGGCATATCAAAGTTCCAGAGTGGGATCTCTGCTAGTTTGAAAGATAAGGTCCATTTTAGAGAGAAATTGGCATTTTAGGCAATGTAACCAATTGAAGCCCTTGTTTTATTTGTATCACTGCACATCCTGTAAATTACCAGCAGAGGGCAACCATTTTGAATCCAATTTCACATTCACAATGTTGATCATGCTTACAAATTGGATCATAACCACTGAGGTATAACAAGAACTAGAAACAGCGTCCAAGACGTTCCGACCGTTTTTTCAAGAAAACCTACTCAAGATCCAATTCATGAACCGTCTATATCCGGGTTGCATCACATGCGCACCAGCACTTGGTGGGCACAGGCGACATCGTCGCGTCATCCAAAAACATCTTAATCTGATGCAAGTGATGCAAATAAAAAATATATATTTAAAAAAATCTGCTTAAGTGAAAATTATTTGAATAATTAAATGGATGTTTTGTGCACAAAAGTGACAACTAAAGTGTCTTATCAGGAATTTTGAAATCTGACTTCTCTATGTGGCCGTCTATAGAAACTGGCTTTCTGGGCCAAGAGTCAGTTTAACTGCAGTACCGAAGCAAAACTGTAGGAGCAGTCGAAACTGTACTTCTAGACAAGAACCGTGGCCCCTTGATCATAACTCTAAAAGTAGCAGAGATCCCACTTTAAACTTTGATATGCCCAATAGAGTATATTATGTTCAACAATACTAAGATATTCATATGACACCATTGTTTGCTTTGTAGCACCTACAGATAAAACATTGTGGAGTCTTAAAGTGGCAATAAGCAGTTGAAGCAATAAGAAAGCGTTTTTCCCGCTCATTTTGGTAAAAAGCTGAAGGGTGGGGCTGGACAAATGTAAGCACTTATTTTGTTTACAAATATTGGAGTAAAACAAGCTTATATTTTGAGTTCTGATGGGGCACGACAGTTGAACTAAGCCTATGCCACATTTATAAGTTATATTCTATAAGAATCACTGGGTACATATAACAAATTTGTAAGTCAAAAATGTTTTATGTAGCAGCAGATTGCCCCTTTAAAGGAGGCCTGGGTTAGGCCAAAATATTACAAAACAGTCCAACTTCAATTGATTATTTGTCAATTATGCTTTAAGATACAAATATGTCAACAATCCTTCCTCCAAAGGAACCTTCAATGGATTCACTTTTGTGAAAATAAAGAAAATCATGGTCTTTTTTTTGTTCTAGTTTGGTGAGGAATCACCCATACAGGACATTAGCTAGGACATTATTAACCATGCTGTTTGAGCCTAAAGGAATATTTGTTTACATGATATTATAATGCTTTTGTAACAATGGGACAATTACGGACTGAATGTCCAAGGCCAACATGGTCAAGTCTCAACAACAGGATCTTGGTGTGTCACGCCTACAATCTCCTAGACAAGTACAGGGCATGCCAGTCTGTTATTTCATACAGCAGAACCTACTAAATTGATTAGGATGCATGTTATATGTCCTACTTAGAAAGGGTCGGACCTTATTGCTGCATATTACTTTTACGATTGATCATTGAATGGTGCATACCTTCACACGTGGGAATCTCTCCAATCCAGCCAGAGTCCGTACATGTTCTGTATTCCATCCCCTTCAGTGTAAACCTGTGCAAATATCACAGCAATTACGAAAAAGCTCAGGCTATAGGCATATTTCATTACATTCAAGACACTTACCCCTCATTGCACACTGCATATGCCTTGTCCCCGAACAAAGTCCCCATATATTTAAAGTATCCATTGAATAACTCCCCAGCAGATCCACAGTTCTTCTCTGAAGAGAGGGGACACATTAGAAAACAGCAGGGCAGTCAGGGAATGAATCCAGGGTGAGATACTGTGCCAAACTCAACATAAATAACCACAGGGAACTGTTTGTGCCAAACAGCAAGTCCTCAAGGACTGAATTGAATATAAATGTTATTCCCAAATGTTCTCTCAACCACCAGAGGGTCCCAGTGAATGTAAGTGTCAAATGACAACTACTTGCCACAACAATCTCATCCCAGAGACAGTTATAACCATAATGATATGATGGCATGACATTCATTGAACCACAGTGTTTTGCAGAACAACAATATATACTGATCTAAATGCTTAGCTGTAGGCAATTACTTACTTTCACACTTCATGGTTAACTGTGTCCATTTTCCAGCTTGACACTTGATGGAGCGTAAGCCACTGTTCTGAGTGTAGCCCTCGGCGCATTTGTAGAGGACTTTTTCTCCATGGCTGAATACACCCTTTTTCGGTTTAATGTATTTGTCCTCGATTTGCGTGTGTGGATAGGACGACGGCGCCCCACATTCCGATAGAACTTGAGCTGTTTAGAAACAAATGAGCCACATCAGCAACAGTGGCAATTTAAATCACTGCGTTCATCCGATTAATATGTAAAAATACTACAAATGACATTGTCAGTGTTAAAGTGGACTGTGCAATGTTATTTTTACGAATACAACAATCTCACCTGAGGCATGTAGGGCAAGTGAGAAGAACACGACATTATAAACCAGATTCATCGTTTCATGTGCATTCGGATCTGTACGCTTACCCGTTGAAATGTCATTGCGCTTAATAAAATAGTATGTCGAGTGGGTTATATTTTATAGTTGGAGGGGAGGTGACGTAAAAATACGAGTAGCCTTGTAGGTCTACGTAGCTAGGCTAGTCAGACTTATTTACGTCAGCGTGTTTTCCATTGGTAATACTTAGACCCACTTGGAGTGTTTCTTGACCAATTTATCAAACATGATTTTCACAAATCATGTATGATAAGTGGATCAAGAAACACTCCAAAATATGAGTGAGTCAAAGTTTCCCATAAGGCAAAAACCAGTGGTGTAAAGTACTTAAAGTACTACTTAAAGTATTTTTACTTAAGTATTTTTTGTGGTATCTGTACTTTACTATTTATATTTGCTATTATATTTTATGTTTACTCCACTACATGTCTAAAGAAAATAATGTACTTTTACTCCATACATTTTCCCTGACAACCAAAAAGTACATATTACATTTTGAAAGCTTAGCAGGACAGGAAAATGGTCCAATTCAGTTATCAAGAGATCTGGTGGACTCACTAAACAAAAATGCTTCGTTTGTAAATTATCTAAGTGTTGAAGTGTGCCCCTGGCTATCCATAAAAAATGGTGCTGTCTGGTTTGCTTAATATAAGGAATTTGAAATGATTTATACTTTTACTTTTGATACTGAAGTATATTTTGGCAATTATATTTACATTTGATACTCAAGTATTTAGAAAACCAAATACTTTTAGATTTTTCTCAAGTAGTATTTTACTGGGTGACTCACTTTTACTTGAGTGATTTTATTTTAAGGTATCTTTACTTTTACTTAACCATGAATCAACATTATTTCCAAGTCATTTCAACCGCCAAAATCTACGTAATGATGTTGAATCAATGTGGAAAATTAATTGGATTTGCAAAAAGTAATCAATGTAAAAGACATTTTGTATTTTTTTCACCCAACTTTTTACCTAAATCCAATGACATGGTGCATTTATTTATTAATTTTTTTACTTCATACTGAATTCAAATGTAAATCAAAACTAGACATAGAATTTACGTCTGTTCCGAGTGGGTTGTATGTTTTACAACCCCATAACAGCATCTGCAGTAACCAAGTATTCCAGCCACTCTCTTCCTATGAACCAGTTGCTATTAAATAAAACATTTTAGGACAGGAATCTAGGCTAAACTGGGCTGGGCATTATGTTCCAAGATCATCAGGAACAGTGGAAGGTGGAGGCGGCTGTTGAGCCATTATCTTGGCGGCACTTGTGGAAAGGTGGGGCTTTCCCCCCTGCTAGCTGGAGTTTAGCAGAATCATCGTTGTTGTCTTGGCGACAGCCTCAGTGGTTTAATGCTCCTGCTTCTCATCCCTCTCCTCCTTTGTTTGGGTAATTTGGCGAAGCCAATCTTGGCAGATTATCTGTTGCGAGCTAGCTAAATAGGCTAAGGCTAATAACGCTAATTATTTTTACAGTTGAAGTCGAAAGCTTACATACACTTAGTTGGAGTCATTAAAACTCGTTTTTCAACCACTCCACAAATTCTTGTTAACAAACTAGTTTTGGCAAGTCGGTTAGGACATCTACTTTATGCATGACAAGTCATTTTTCCAACAATTGTTTACAGATTTATAATTCACTGTATCACAATTCTAGTGGGTCAGAAGTTTACATACACTAAATTGACTGTGCCTTTAAACAGCTTGGAAAATTCCAGAAAATATGTCATGGCTTTAGAAGCTTTTGACAGGCTAATTGACATAATTTGAGTCAATTGGAGGTGTACGTGTGGATGTATTTCAAGGCCTACCTTCAAACTCAGTGCCTCGTTGCTTGACATCATGGGAAGATAAAAATAAATCAGCCAAGACCTCAGGAAAAAAGTCTGGTTCATCCTTGGAAGCAATTTCTAAACGCCTAAAGGTAGCACGTTCATCTGTACAAAAAGAAAGTATAAACACCAATGGACCACGCAGCCGTCGTACCGCTCAGGAAGGAGACGCGTTTTGTCTCCTAGAGATGAACGTACTTTGGTGAGAAAAGTGCAAATCAATCCCAGAACAACAGCAAAGGACCTTGTGAAGATGCTGGAGGAAACAGGTACAAAATAATCTATAAAACGAGTCCTATATCGACATAACCTGAAAGGCCGCTCAGCAAGGAAGAAGCCACTGCTTCAAAACCACCATAAAAAAGCCAGACTACGGTTTGCAACTGCACATGGGGACAAAGATCATACGTTTTTGAGAAATGTCCTCTGGTCTGATGAAACAAAAATGGAACTGTTTGGCCATAATGACCATCGTTATGTTTGGAGGAAAAAGGGGGAAGCTTGCAAGCCGAAGAACATCATCCCAACCGTGAAGCACGGGGGTGGCAGCATCATGTTATGGGGGTGCTTTTCTGCAGGAGGGACTGGTGCAATTCACAAAATAGATGGCATCATGAGAAGAAAGATTATGTGGATATATTAAAGCAACATCAAGACATCAGTCAGGAAGTTAAAGCTTGGTCGCAAATGGGTCTTCCATATGGACAATGACCCCAAGCATACTTCCAAAGTTGTGGCAAAATGGCTTAAGGACAACAAAGTCAATGTATTGGAGTGGCCATCACAAAGCCCTGGCCTCAATCCTATAGAAAACTTGTGGGCAGAACTGAAAAAGCGTGTGCGAGCAAGGAGGCCTACAAACCTGACTCAGTTACACCAGCTCTGTCAGGAGGAACGGGCCATAATTCACCCAACTTATTGTGGGAAGCTTGTGGAGGAGCTTGTGGAAGGCTACCCGAAACATTTGATTCAAGTTAAACAATTTAAAGGCAATGCTACCAAATACTAATTGAGTGTATGTAAACTTCTGACCCACTGGGAATGTGATGAAAGAAATAAAAGCTGAAATAAATAATTCTCTACTATTATTCTGACATTTCACATTGTTAAAATAAAGTGGTGATCCTAACTGACCTAAGACAGGGAATTATTACTACGATTAACTGTATGGAATTGTGAAAAACTGAGTTTAAATGTATTTGGCTAAAGGGTATGTAAATGACTTCAACTGTAGATAGCTAAGAGTGAAACAGCTTCTGGAAACCCTGCCGGTCACGATCTTCAAAGACGGACCAAGATGCAGCGTGCCAGGTTGAGTAAAACATATTTATTTAGTTAAACGCACCAAAACAAAGAACACAACGATCGTAACTTAACGTGTAGCACACACCAGCAACTAACACACTGAACATAAACAATATCCCACACAGGTGGGGGACTAAACAACCTAAATAGGATTCCCAATTAGAGACTAACAGCTGCCTCTAATTGGGAACCCAAACCAAACCAACATAGAAAACCAACATAGAACAACACCCCTGCTCACGTCCTGACCAAAACCACCATAGAGCAGCCAAAAGGGCTATCTATGGCCAGGACGTGACACTGCCCTTACAATTCAAAATATATTACAGCTTATGTTATTCACTTAGCCTACCACAGAGATGAGAAACCATTTTTCCCACTTTTTATGGAAACCCTAAAAGAGTCATACGACTCATACCTAACTGCCCAGTGGCTTTCCATAGCCCCCCTAAAAACACAGCAGCGCGCCCCGTCCATTGTGTGCAGAGGAGATACAGATTTGTTTTGCGCCAACCTGTCACTCAGTCATTTTAACGTTTTTGCTATTTTTATATAGGGACATAAAACTAAAACTGAAGGGGCTAAAGTTTGAACTGAGGGGGCTAAGCCTCCTGTAGCCCCCTCATGGAGCCAGGCCCGTATCAGCATTTGATCAGCATTTAATGATGAACAGCTCACAATTTCAGTGTCCATCTACTAACTACACTATCACTATTAAGAAAACACAACATTTTGTATTTTCACTATTCAAAAATGAGAATCAGAATTTTCCTCAATTACAAATAGGTTAATACAAGTTTCTATGCGACTCACAACATTGCATAACACCTTCTCCACACCTTAAAGTGTTGTTGGTTTAGGACTTTAGATAAAAGGGTAGCTTCTGTTGTGGTACAATTAAGTATTTTACAGTCTTGTGGAAGATGCCTATACTGATACACAAACAACAACAAGGGTGTGAAAGGGGTGGGTATAGCATGACAACTATGTTACACTGCACCACAAAGCAGCTACTTTAATTTCAGCCTTTAGTGGTTCTCTCTTCCCTGGCTGTACCTATTCAAATGTGAATCAGTAATACATTATATCAAAGCACTGTTAGAAACCCCTAGCTGACTGAACCAATTAAACATTTCTAAGAAAGTTTTTGTTTACTGTACAAGGGCACTTAAAATATATCCATATTTATTTATCCTTTATTTAAATAGGCAAGTCAGTAAAGAACAAATTCTTATTTACAATGACTGCCTACCAAAAGGCCTCCTGCGGGGAACGGGGACTGGGATTAAAAATAAAAAACAAATATAGGACAAAACACATTTCACGACAAGAGAGACACCACAGCACTACATAAAGAGAGACCTAAGACAACATAGCATGGAAGCAACACATGAAAATACAGCACGATAGCAACACAACATGACAACATGACAGCAGCACAACATGGTAGCAGAACAAAACATGGTACAAACATTATTGGGCACAGAAAACAGTGCAAAGGGCAAGGTAGAGACAACAATACATCACGCGAAGCAGCCACAACTGTCAGAAAAGTGTTTCCTGATTGAGTCTTTGAATGAAGAGAGCTCGTTCCAGTCGCTAGCTGCAGCGAACTGAAAAGAACAACGAACCAGGGATATGTGTGCGTGTGGGACCTTTAACAGAATGTGACTGGCAGAACAGGTTGTATGTGGAGGATGAGGGCTGCAGTAGGTATCTCAGATTGAGATCTAAGAGGGTTTTTATAAATAAGCATCAACCAGTGGGTCTTGTGACGGGTATACAGAGATTACCAGTTTACAGAGTAGTATAAAGTGCAGTGATGTATCCTACAAGGAGCATTGGTGGCAAGTCTGATGGCCAAATGGTAAAGCACATCTAGCCGCTCAAGAGCACCCTTACCTGCCAATCTATAATTTACATCTCCGTAGTCTAGCATGGGTAGGATGGTCATCTGAATCAGGGTTAGTTTGGCAGCTGGGGTGAAAGAGGAGCGATTACAATAGACAAAACCTAGATTTAACCTTAGCCTGCAGCTGTGATATGTGCTGAGAGAAGGACAGTGTACCATTTAGCCTTACTCCCAAGTACTTGTATGAAGTGACTACCTCAAACTCTAAACCCTTATAGGTAGTAGTCACACCGGTGGGGATAGGGGAATTCTTCTTACCAAACCACATGATCTTTGTTTTGGAGGTGTTCAAGGGCAGAGAAAGCTTATTGGACACTAAGATACCCTTGTGGCTGAGCATTTATCACTAAATCCAGGGAGGGTCCAGCTGAGTATAAGACTATCATCTACATATAAATGGATGAGAGAGCATCCTACTGCTTGAGCCATGTTGAGAAGAGCAGGGGCCTAGGATCAAGCCTTGGGGTACTCCCTTGGTGACAGGCAGTGGCTGAGACAGCAGATGCTCTGACTTTATACACTGCACTCTTTGAGAGAGGTAGTTAGCAAACCTGGCCAAAGACCCCTCAGAGACATCAATACTCCTTAGCCGGCCCACAAGAATGGAATGGTCTACTGTATCAAAAGCTTTGACCAAGTCAATAAAAATAGCAGCACAACATTGCTTAGAATTACTGAGGTGGAGTAACTCTGCCAGATCTCATTTTCTTTATGGGCGCGTATTTGTTAACGATACCAATGAAAATATCAAAAAAGAAGGTCCATGCGTCTTCGACAGAGGGAATCAAGCGGATTCTATACCAATTTATAGAGGCCAGGTCATGAAGGAAGGCTTGCTCATTCAAGTTTTTTAGCAAGCGTCTATGACAAATCAGGACAGGTCGTTTCACTGAGCAGCCATTACGAACACAGGCACTAAAACAATGATCACTAAGATCGTTACAGAAAACACCAGACTGATACCTATCAGGATTATTTGTAAGGTAACAAGTAGCCTTTTCTGGGTGTTTGGAGTCATATCTTGTGGGATTGGTAATAATCAGAGAAAGATTTAGGGAGACTCATTACTTTAGAATTTGGCCAGGTGGTTTAAGCATGTCCCAGTTTAGCTCATCTAGCAGGAAACATTCAGACTTGGTGTAAGGGGCCAGGAGAGAGCTTAGGGCATTTAGTGTAAAGTATTCAGACCCCTTCCCTTTTTCCACATTGTTAAGTTACAGCCTTATTTTAAAATGGATCTATCTACACACAATACCCCTCAATGACAAGGCGAATACTTTCCAAATGCACTGTAGGTTATTATTCCCAGGAAGCATCCCTATAATCTTGCCCTATATCCAGGGTTCTGCCACAGGCTTGCCCTGGCTTTAGATAAGACAGGAAGAATTGCTGGAAACATCAAAACAGGAAGACACCACTCAATGACATCAATAAATCTGGCCACACCCACACTGTGTACCAGAGGACCAAGTCAAGTCTAACTGCCATGAGCAGGACATTCTGACAGATACATCAATTTATTGAATCATTTACACTCCTAAGATTAATATTCCAGTGATTTAAAACATTTTACAGCATAGTGCTAGTATATAGATCAGTATACTGTAGTCTTACAGGCTATTTATATAATTACAGTCTTGCAAGAGCCACAAAAGTAATGCTACTAAACAGTCGTCACAGAGGCACTTTAGCGCAGAATTATATTTAACATATTTAATTATCGCAGTAATTAACAATAAGATACACGAGTGGGCAAGTTCAGTGAAGTGTAAGAATGAAAGTACCTACAATATCTTTCCTTATGCTGACCTTTATCAGAATGCAAAATCATGCAAATAACGTAAAAACACAATGTCCGTTTAACAAATGTAAGAATAAATGCTGGCATTAACTACAACTACAGTAGTAGTTGCCATTTTAGCTGAAGACGCGTAATGGATGCATCTATAATGCAAATAAATTGGTATTTCATAACATGATGATAAATATGTAATTGAATTGCAGAGTAAAATGTGAACTATACACACACACACACACACACACACACACACACAGTGACAGTAACATGTGACTAACTAACATTAATCCCTGAGCTGAAATGGTCTTTCAGCCTAACTGAGGAAAAACAAAGCTGATCACAAGGCTGTTTAAAAACAATGATATTCAACTATCCAATTTAAGAGGTACATATATTATTCATAAGAGCTTAAGTAATTGTACATTACAGACAAAGGATAAGACAGTGTTTGTAGTCAGTGCTTAGTTTTTTATAAAATGTTCAGTGTTAACATGTGGCAACCCCTTCCATAAGGGACTTATTGTAAATAAATTGCAATAGACAAATAACTTAATGACTAAAATCTACTAAGACAAATATCCTCAAAGATATCCTCTATTTAACATCCCAAAGTTCTGTTTAGAGTAAATTCAACTTTGAATGTTGATAAGTGTGTGTGCAAGCAAGGCCATGTTTACCTCAAATAATCTCACTCTTCACCCTCACACAACCACAATATCTATTTAACAGATGTCAACAGAAACTAAACAGCTGTAGAACAAATTCTGGCCACTACAAAAACCACACTCTGTGACCATTTGTGGCTGAGGTGGTGTGCTTGAACCACTGCTTGACAATCAAAATGGTAGGGCTGGCATGGTATGGAGCAGGCCTGAGCGTTAGGTGATGACTCCTCCTGGAGTGGAGGGACTACAGTAGGTACAGACAGAGGGCACCTGTGTTGAAATCATGTCAAATACTTTAGATGTGCTTGCATGTTGAAATGGAATCAATAGAAAAGCCCCCAAAGTGCAAACACTGCCAATCTGGCACTCCTGTCAGGCTAAAGCAAACATTCAAGGTATTTACAAATATTTAAAATAGTATTTGAACCCAGGTCTGATGGCAGAAATGATGTTGGGGAGTGGAGACCCCTCGTCTCTGTCCTCTTCAACTGCGAACAGCGTCTTCGGAGTCCCCTGGGCTGAAGCAGTTGAGAGACTCCTTTAGGAGGCAGAAGGAGGGAGAGACAGTGTTACCTCACATGCTAAGCTGTGCCAAGGCCAGGCGGCGTCATCATACAGTTTGTTTTGACTGGTCTCTGCTACACTTGAGACACAACTTGCTCTGGTTTTTTTTTAAGGATGCACCGATATTACATTTTTGAACGATACCGATATCCAATAGGGCTGGACATCACTGGTCCAAATGTCAGTCGTGACGCCCATAGCAAGTAGCATAATGAATTCCATTATCTTGGCATTAATGGATTTTGCCTTTGAGCGGTCTATCTGACATTTTCTTACTCTTTCAAATGACTGCTCAACTTGAACTTCTTTAGCTGTTGGCTTAGTATTTTTCTGCTTTGTTCTGTGTAGCGCTGTATTTTTTGTGGCGTCATTACGTAGTCTACCTACGTTATATAGGTATGCACGTCAGCTTTGACATCGGTTTTGCACATTGGCGTTAAACTAGACATCGGGCTGATGCCAATGTTGGTATTTTTTGCTGGAGTATATTTTTATTGTCCGATTCCGATATGCTCATAGATATCGTGCATCCCTAGTTCTCTTTAAATATGTTTACTGTAGTTTAAGGACATAAGTAAAATCATAAAAACATGTGAAGAGAGAGAGAGAGACAACTAACTTGGCTTCGTGTCAACTCTGCTCCCTCAGGGTCCTCGAAGGACTGCATGCTGGGTATAAAGGGGGCCAGGGGCCGTCGAGATTGAGGTGGGTTGCCAGCGCTGTAGAGGCGCGGACGCTTCACCTGGTCGTGACTGGACAGGGGGGTGAAACTGTTCCTCCGGAGGAATGTGGTGGGAACGACGTCATTACGAACTTTATCCTGGTTAGAGAGGATGGAGCATCAGAATCAGAGAGAAATAAAGTTTCACTGTGTGTGCGCACGCGTGTCTTGCATGCTACACATCTTGTGAAAACATTACAGCTGGAACAAACAGAATGTTGAAACGGTGTTGCGGTTCCTTTCCCAGACATGTTAGCAGAGGTACTCTCAGTAAAAGGCAGTGTGGCCACTGGTCATGTTTATGAGTGTGACGCCCACACCACGAGACATCTGGTAAACACACTGTACCCGGGACAGCACTGAGACACAGTGTGGCCTGTTCATTCCAGAACTACATACTGTATAAGCAGAGTAGATCTCCAAATGAGAGGAAATTACATAAAATAGGCCCTTTGTAAGGTTGAGGGTGGAAACTGTACTCTGGTCTTTTTTTGTGTGCAATTTCTCACACTATTTTGTATATAACTGCATATTCTGAGGATTGTCTCACTACTACCTAGAACTCTTCAAACTACAACTTCCCAGATAAGCCAGTTTGTTATTACTTGGCTGTTTACTGTAGTTAATCATCCAACTGACCCATGAGAGAAGGTGTTGGATCAGTGGTCAGAACTGGCCACACCGGTTACTGTTAAAAGAGGGATACAGTATACGAACCAATGAAATTAAGTAGAACGCACAGTAGATTGAACATAGATTTGTCAAGGAGAACAACTCACTAATGGCCTGTCCCGGTGAGTGTTCACAGCCTCCACTTGGAGGTCAAACATGTCCACTTTACAACCTGGCCGAGAAAAAACATTTAAAACAGATAAAGAGAATAAATAACAGTCAATGTTAACCTGAGAGAGAGGAATGAGAGAGAAAGATGTTGTGTCTGAGGCTGACACAGGGTAGCCTTGGATGAGATATCCTACCATAAGCCATGGGGGTGAGCTTTAGAACTGTGTGGAGGGGACACTTCAAGTAGGGTAGGTCATCTGTGTCAACAGAAACAAAGACATAATGACTTTATTTAGAACATTGCATTTGAGATCAATGTGGCATCTCAAAAGGACTCAATCTCATGGAGTTAATGACACGTGATAGAGTTAACAATACATACATATATTTTTAGGGATTATATTTAGATTAGCTGATATAATTACTCAATAGATTTCATTACTTCTCTTTCCTGACATCTGGCAGACAGTCAGGGGTGCCCACTGCACAGTAACAGTGTGGGTGGCTTTACTAGCCTTTAAAATGCCCCTTAAGGCACAAACCACTTCCGCAACTGAATTGGCAGACCTTTAAGAGGGCTATGTAACATTCTTTTTAACCTCAACATCTATTTCTGTCCTTCATCCAGGATGAACATGAGCAAAGGCAAACTTTTCCACTCAAAACAAACAGAAGTCAAGATGTGTGTGTTTGCATGCTTGTATCCTGGCTAAAGTAATTGAGTTTCCTAACGGAGGTGCTGTGTGTATCTGTGAATGTGCTTGTTTGTATATACAGTGCCTTCGGAAAGTATTTAGACCAAGACTTTTTCCACATTTTGTTACGTTACAGCCTTTTTCTAAAATTGATTAAATTGATTATTCCCTCCATCAATCTACACACTATGCCCCATAACGACAAAGCAAAAACAGGTTTTTAGAAATTTTTAGAAAGAAATATCACATTTACATAATATTCAGACCCTTTACGCAGTACTTTCCTTTGTTGAAGCACCTGCGGAAGCGATTACAGCCCCCACTCTTCTCTGCAGATCCTCTCAAGCTCCGTCAGGTTGGATGGGGAGCGTTACTGCGCAGCTATTTTCAGGTCTCTCCAGGGATGTTCGATCGGTTTCAAGACCAGGCTCTGGCTGGGTCACTCAAGGACATTCAGAGACTTGTCCCGAAGCCACTCCTGCGTTGTCTTGGCTGTGTGCTTAGGGTCGTTGTCCTGTTGGAATGTGAACCTTCGCCCCAGTCTGAGGTCCTGAGCAGGTTTTCATCAAGGATCTCTCTGTACTTTGCTCCATTCATCTTTCCCTCGATCCTGACTAGTCTCGCAGTCCCCACAGCATGATGCTGCCAACACCATGTGCCAGGTGTCCTCCAGACATGACGCTTGGTATTCAGGGCAAGAAGTTCAATCCTAGTTTCATCAGACCAGAGAATCTTGTTTCTCATGGTCTAAGAGTCTTTAGGTGCCTTTTGGCAAACTCCAAGCGGGCTGTCATGTGCCTTTTACAGAGGAGTGGCTTCCGTCTGCCCACCATAAAGGACTGATTGGTGGAGTGCTGCAGAGATGGTTGTCCTTCTGGAAGGTTCTCCCACCTCCACAGAGCTCTGTCAGAGTGACCATCGGGTTCTTGGTCACCTCCCTGACCAAGGTTTCCCACTGTCAACCGTGGGACCTTAAAACAACAGGTGTGTGCCTTTCCAAATCATGTCCAATCAATTGAGTTTACCACAGGTGGACTCAAATCAAATAAGAAAAAACATCAAGGATGATCAATGGAAACAGGATGCACCTGAGCTCAATTTTGAGTCTCATAGCAAAGGGTCTGAATACTTATGTAAATAAGGTATTTCAGTTTTAGCAATTAGCAAAATTATTATGGGGTATTGTGTATAGATTTCTGAGGAAAAGTTATATTTTAACCAATTTTAGAATAAGGCTGTAATGTAACAAAATGTGGAAAAAGTCAAGGGGTCTGAATACTTTCCGAAGGCACTAAGTGAGTTTGTACCAGCACTCTTATCCAGGAAGTAAGCGAGCAGGCAGCGCATTACAGCCTGGTGACAGATGACCAGAACGTTGCCCTGTCGTTCCAGCTCCATGATGACCGGCTCTAACCTCTGCACCAGGTCCTGGTAGGACTACGGAGAGAGCAGAGGGACAAACTGAGCTCAGTGCTTCAGATGAATGGGATATCTCTCTGTAGAGAGATAAGTACAGTGAGGGAAAAAAGTATTTGATCCCCTGCTGATTTTGTACGTTTGCCCACTGACAAAGAAATGATCAGTCTATAATTTTAATGGTAAGTTTATTTGAACAGTGAGAGACAGAATAACAACAACAAAAATCCAGAAAAACACATGTGAAAAATGTTATAAATTGATTTGCATTTTAAATGAGGGAAATAAGTACTTGACCCCCTCTCAATCAGAAAGATTTCTGGCTCCCAGGTGTCTTTTATACAGGTAACGAGCTGAGATTAGGAGCACACTCTTTAAGGGAGTGCTCCTAATCTCAGCTTGTTACCTGTATAAAAGACACCTGTCCAAAGAAGCAATCAATCAATCAGATTCCAAACTCTCCACCATGGCCAAGACCAAAGAGCTCTCCAAGGATGTCAGGGACAATTGTAGACCTACGCAAGGCTGGAATGGGCTACAAGACACTCGCCAAGCAGCTTGGTGAGAAAGTGACAACAGTTGGTGCGATTATTCGCAAATGGAAGAAACACAAAAGAACTGTCAATCTCCCTCGGCCTGGGGTTCCATGCAAGATCTTACCTCGTGGAGTTGCAATGATCATGAAAACGGTGAGGTATCAGCCCAGAACTACATGGGAGGATCTTGTCAATGATCTCAAGGCAGCTGGGACCATAGTCACCAAGAAAACAATTGGTAACACCCTACGCCGTGAAGGACTGAAATCCTGCAGCGCCTGCAAGGTCCCCCTGCTCAAGAAAGCACATATACACGCCGTCTGAAGTTTGCAAATGAACATCTGAATGATTCAGAGGACAACTGGGTGAAAGTGTTGTGGTCAGATGAGACCAAAATGGAGCTCTTTGGCATCAACTCAACTCGCCGTGTTTGGAGGAGGAGGAATGCTGCCTATGACCCCAAGAACATCATCCCCACCGTCAAACATGGAGGTGGAAACATTATGCTTTGGGGGTGTTTTTCTGCTAAGGAGACAGGACAACTTCACAGCATCAAAGGGGCGATGGACGGGGCCATGTACCGTCAAATCTTGAGTGAGAACCTCCTTCCCTCAGCCAGGGCATTGAAAATGGGTCATGGATGGGTATTCCAGCATGACAATGACCCAAAACACACGGCCAAGGCAACAAAGGAGTGGCTCAAGAAGAAGCACATTAAGGTCCTGGAGTGGCCTAGCCAGTCTCCAGACCGTAATCCCATAGAAAATCTGTGGAGGGAGCTGAAGGTTTGAGTTGCCAAACGTCAGCCTCGAAACCTTAATGACTTGGAGAAGATCTGCAAAGAGGAGTGGGACAAAATCCCTCCTGAGATGTGGCCAACTACAAGAAATGTCTGACCTCTGTGATTGCCAACAAGGGTTTTTCCACCAAGTACTAAGTCATGTTTTGCAGAGGGGTCAAATACTTATTTCCCTCATTAAAATGCAATTCCATTTATAACATGTTTCACATGCGTTTTTCTGGATTTTTTTTGTTTGTTATTCTGTCTCTCACTGTTCAAATAAACCTACCATTAAAATGATAGACTGATAAGTTCTTTGTCAGTGGGCAAACGTACAAAATCAGCAGGGGATCAAATACTTTTTTCCCTCAATGTAACTGTACCTCTCCTCCTGGGTAGCGGTAGTGGTACTTGTCTTGATCTCTTAAGGCAAACTCTGCAGGGAAGGTTTCCTCAATCATCTCATAGGTCATCTCCTCACACACACCCTGAGAAACATAAATACGTTTTTTTATAGACAATCATTATAATATTTGTACCCCTACAATGTTTAGTCTATGGGTCATTATTGAACCGTGGTGCTGCGGTACTGACGGCATCGATCTCGTTGAGTATCTTCCACTGCTCATATGGCACCCCGAGCTCTTCAGCGGTCTGGATAGTCCGTCCCAGCTGGCTGGTCCACACCTTTAGGTCTGGCAGACCATGCTCCTCCACAAAACCCTTCAGCGCTCCAGCAAACTGAGAGAGGATTAGAATAGGCACAATAGGTTTATATGTATCTAGCATGTAAGAAAGATGTCATACAGTGATCGTGTGTGCAAGATTAATATATATAGAACACAGTAACATAGCATGAAGTAGCGCAATAGTTTCTGTACTTGTAATGATATACTAAAATGAGAAGTCGAGGTATACCTTTTTCCCTTGAACAGACAGCATTGAGTCGCCCCCGATGCGTCCCTCGACGTTGTGGTCGCTCTCTCCGTGCCGACACAGGTAGATAGAGTGAGAGTGTACGTGGATGTTCATCAGGTAGTACACAATCTTGCTCTGGATGTAGTCCTGCACCCTGTTTACCAGGAAGCTCCGGCCCACGTTGATTACCTGGATGAAGGACAGGTCCCTAGAGGTCAGAGGTTAGAATGGAGGTCAAGATGGAATTTATCAGTGACCTGATAGCATCTTGATCCTATGCAGACTGATTGCTAATAATGACCATCATGAAGATCTACTCATTAGCTAAATTATTTCTCAATACAATAGTTTCAATACAAAGAAATTGACAACAACTTTTATTAATAAAATAATACTTTTAATAGCTATTTAGCACCTGCTATCTGTATGTATTAAATGGCCCAAACTGTTGAAAACAAACTCTTTCGCAAGGCCCTGGCTGGGCCAGTAACTGTTCCTCTTCTCTAACTGGGACAATGTCCAGAGGAATTTACTGAAATGACTGGGAGGACCATGCTTTAGGAGAGCTCAGGCTTGAAATAAGATTGTATTTTGTACATTTCTTGAAGATTAACTTCAGTGTAAAATCAGTGTGTTGTTTTTTAAGGCTTATCATATGAGGGACTACATCTAATAATGCTATGGTGAATTAGGAATGATGACCAACGAACCAGAAACGGTTTTCTGTCAGGAGATTTAGAATTCAGACCAATGATGTTATGGATGAAGAGTCAACATGGTGACAAAGCAGGCTATAATCTGAAGAAATACCTATGTCAATCTTGTGTGTTGTTTCCAACTACTGGACAAAGTATGTAACTCTTGATGAAGATTTGTAAATACAAATGGTATCAATTAAAGCTACACTGTGGAACTTTGTATGTACTGGTGTTTTTGGAGACCCCTCTGGCAAGAATAAAAACAAATGTTGAGAGTTGAACACAATTCCACAGAAACCCCACTCATCGGTAGTCGCTAGAATGACATCTACTCTAAACAGAGTATAGGCCGATTTCTCCCTACTCTGTTGACAAGTATTTTTCCTCAGCTCATGAGTCATAAAGGCCTAGTGCACTAATTTGGTGAAAAAAACAACATTACAAATATATATATTTTTTTTATGGGTGATTTATCAAGGGGGTGCTGCAGCACCCTCAACACCCCTACTTCCCGCAGCTATGGGTACATTGTAATAATGTTATAGCTAACATGAATGTCTCTGCCTGGTAAATGATTAGATCGCTATCTGAAGATAGCTAATTTGGTACAGACTTCTGAGTACTATGTACAGTACCAGTCAAAAGTTGACACACCTACTCATTCAAGGGTTTTTCTTTATTTCAACTATTTTCGACTTTGTAGAACAATAGTGAAGACATCAAAACTATGAAATAGCACATATGGAATCATGTAGTAACCAAATAAGTGTTAAACAAATCAAAATGCATTTTATATATTTGAAATTCTTCAAAGTAGCCACCCTTTGCCTTGATGACAGCTTCGCACACTCTTGGCATTCTTTTGACTGGTACTGTACGTTTTCACACTTCCTGGGAGCCACCAAGTCTGACAATAGGATTTAAATAGGCATGTAAAATGTCCCTATGTAAATCTACCCCACAATGGCCTATCAACTTTTTAGGATCATGAAAGACATTACAATGATGAACCATGTCAAGTTTGGCATTGAGATCTTTAAAAAATAAGGAAACTATTAACAATTCACTCTTTTGACTATGTAACACTAATGCTTAAAATAATCACAAAAAAAAATCTTCTCATGGACAACAAGTTTGAGAAAATCTGAGATGTCAATAACTCAGCAATCTTTTGACCAATCAGATTTTAAATGTCCATTTAAACCGCTGTAAATCCACTCCACATTGGCCTATCGACTTAAAATTTGTCATCACTATCTTTGACGTCCCTAAGACGAATCACACTGAATTTGATATCTAAAAAAACTATTAACTACTAATTATTTGTAACATTAATGATCCAAATCATCTGCTCCTCATGAACCATGTCAGATTTACTCCAGATTTTGTATTTAGACTCATTACATAAATCTTTAATGGTTTTGCAAAAAAATTGTTGTTGCATTCAAATATGGCCGCACTGTACCTATAGGTTCACGTTAGCACATATGCTAATGCAAGAAATACTTTGTCATGAACTATAAATCAGATTCACTCCAGTTTTGGTACACTGTATAGACTCAATGAATTAGCCTCTAATGAATTTGAGAATGATTAGTTGCTGTATTCAATGTTGGCCACACTACAGCACTAGATGGCACCATATCACTCCAGGGCTAAAAGAACTGAACCGATGGACATGGGGTATGTAAACCTTATGAATATGTCCTTAGAAGCTGTGTGAATAATAAATCACTTTAACCCTCATGGCTGCACCAGACAAGTTGGTGGCACAATAGATGTCATTGGCACCAGTGGCACCATAGGATACTAGAACATATCTACTGATCAAGTGAACTTTGTCTCATGAAAAAAAATGTTAGGTTTAAATTATGCAGATGAACAATGTGAAATATCGTGATTATACAGTTATACTAATCACATATTGTTTCCCATTATGTGGTCTGAACTAGTGAAAACTGGATATTTTATTCAGGAAAATTTGAAACCGGAAGTTCTGCTGCTTGCGCTGCATATTACAGCTGTGAGTGTATTGAAGTATTTTGGAAAACTATAGTGTACCAACTGAGATTAAATAATTTACACAAACAGATTTTAACAAAATAAAGTACCAGAACTCAAAAGATGACCGCAATATACCAATACACTAACGCAGATTTTTTTTTTTACAATATTTCTAACCATTAGTCAAATTGACCCCAGAGTTGGTATATAAACTCAATACATTAAGTAATGACTTTAAGAATGATTACCTGCTGCATTCAAAGATAACCAACCTACAGCACGAGACTAAGGGCTTAATCTCACTGAATAGAGTTATCTGGACCAATGTTACCTCTAAAATGCATGCGGGCACGCAGCACCCCGAGACTGCCGCGCAGAAGAAATATCAGAAAGCACAGAGAAGAACCAGATTGAACTTCTCTCAACTTTCTAGTTTTGCCCATTAGTTAACACTATCAATGTTTTCCTTTACTGTGGGAATTGTGATCGAAACAACACAATATTAGCCAATTTCAATGCAACATACCGAAACAAAACAAACTATGCAAAACTGACTATACAAGAGATTGTTGTAGGCAGAATGCATCGGAGTAGGATTCTATTGCATTGACAGGAACTACTCAGGCACATACTCTACACAGACCGGTGCGCCATTAACCAATCAGAGCTGCAGTAGGCCTATATGCAAATACACCATTGCCATATATGGATCTGTGCTGTTCACTTTGAACTGGACTGTTTTTACAACATCAGCAGTCGTGAGTAGATGCGCTTGTTTGAGATCAAAGCCAGAGCTACATGTTCCCGACCAGTGCACATTTGTTCATATAACTTTATTTGTCATAAAGGGGCAGTGTGGTATTTTGAGACAGGCTCGAATAAGATAAGTAGCCAATTGGCAGAGGGTAGCATAATTTGTCTTATTCTCTGTAATAATGGTATGGGAATAATGATGCATTTTATATAGTGGTTTCTTGCATACATTTTGGGCCTGTAATCGAACCCAGAAATGCTGACGCTCCAGATATTCAACTAGTCTAAAGAAGGCCAGTTTTATTGCTTCTTTAAATCAGCACAATCGTTTTCAGCCGTGCTAACATAATTGCAAAAGGTTTTTCTAATGATCAATTAGCCTTTTAAAATGATAAACTTGGATTAGCTAACGCAACGTGCCATTGGAACACAGGAGTGATGGTTGCTGATAATGGGCCTCTACGCCTAGGTAGATATTCCATTTAAAAAATATATAGATCAGCCATTTCCAGCTACAATAGTCATTTAAAACATTAACAATGTCTACAATGTTTTTCTGATCAATTTGATGTTATTTTAAATGGTTTTTGCTTTTCTTTCAAAAACAAGGACATTTCTAAGTGACCCCAAACATTTGACCGGTATATATGTATCCCTAAATCAGATGCATGGCTTTCAGATAACAGACAGAAATATAACACAGTCAAGGATACATAGTTATAACTAGTTACAACTAAATAGCTAAGCAAAATTATATATTCAAATGAAACAAACCAATGCAATGGCGCAGTCAGCGAGCTAGCTGCTAATGTGGTTAGAAAACAACACTCAAAACAAGTAACTCATAGTAGCTATTACACTTGAATAAATATTTACAACTAAATAGCAAACGCAACATGTCACTTTATATCTAGCAAGAAAATCATTTCCCTGTTTCTTTGGGTTAGATCGGGGAGCTGCTGGGACAGGTTGTGTGCTACCTGCACCTAGTGAAGTGTGAGCATCGACGTCCCATTCATATCCATTTAAATCTCAGTCTGAGCTGGAACCGCCTCCGGAAACTCGTCTTTCATTATGCTCACCACTAAATCTGGCAGGTAAATCAGACCCGACAGGGAAATCGAATACAGTGGTTTTCAGGCAGGCTGGAGGCGCAACATTGCTACTTTTGAAGCACATTGGATGACCTCTAGCGACTCAGAGCGTTTGAACATTAAAACAAATACAAAAATGTACATAATGCAGCATCAACCATTTAAAATAGAGAAGGTCTTACTTGTCGTGTTCATCTGGGTCTAATGGTTGGTACATGACTTTATAACATTCTATTCTCTTCAGGAAGTCCTCCATCACACTCTCTCTGTCTCTTTCTGGGTAGTCTGGACTGGACACCTTCACATCCTGGGGGAGAAGAGAGGGAGGTGCACAATACTTAAAGTGTGGAAATCCTTAAGAAGATAACCATAGAATGTTTTAATGAGAAGTCAAACTCATAATGTAGTTAAGTTTTTAAACATGTAAGTTAATTTACCATAATATTAGCAGCAATGACATCAGGGTCGTCACACAATGACTCCACAAAAAACACCTGCGAAATAGACCAATCTTTGAAGACACACTTCACCAAACCATTTTGACACCAATGATTGAGAATAGTTTCTAAACCTAACCATAGTTAGGTATAAAAACAAATAATAACACTGACCTTGTAAGCATGTTCCTTTGCAAAACTAAGGAGTAATTCTCTCCTCTCTCGGGTGGTGTTTGTGGCATCAAAGACCTGAAAAACATAATCACATCTCACTGATAACTAAAATAAAACTTGTCTTTCCAGTTTGATATCACTATTTTGTCTCCAATTACTCCAAACAGTAGAGACAGCAAAGAGTAGATAATCACAGCGATCTGGCCACCCTCTTCAGTCAGATAAGCTTTGACATCCTCCAGAGCCACCAGAGCACACTGCCTGTAGGGACACAGTTACCCATATCAATAACAATTGAAATGAAAAATCAGTAACACATCACTTAAATCTGACAGATATAATGCATTATGTTGCTATAATGCATTGTAAGACCATGACTCCATTGAACATAAATATTACTAAGACAATCTGTTGAAGAATTATATCATATCATTTTTCAAAAAAGGGTTACTGTAATGCTGTATAACTTATCAAAACAACCGCATTCTTCTGCTACAGGTCCAAAAATACTGTGAAGGGAGGCGGCGCACTCACTTCCTGATTTCCATGGCCTCCTCGTTGTCATGTCTGAAGAAGTCATAGGACTTGTAGGCTTTCACAGCCTCTCGCCTGTAGACCCCCAAGTTGAATACTGCAACACAATACAAGTGATGAAATGCACAACATGTTCTTGTAATCAGTAGAATGTCATGTGACATTTTACTGAACTGAGGAAGGAAGTCATGGGTTCTGCAACATCGCAGTTCAATTACATAATTCACTATATTGTAAATATATCAATACAAAAAGAGCCCTACGATTGCTAGTCTGCACAAAGGAATTCATTTACACATCGTATAGAGTGAATACAATAACATGAATAATGAGGAAAGTGTGGCTTCAATGTTTATCTTCTGGTAGGGCGGGTCTAGAAAAAAAAAATCATGAAAATACAGTATAGTACATACAGTGAGGCCTTTATACTAACCCTTTGTTGGCACTCCTATCCAGTTGAGGTAGCGGGTCAGCTTTTTGGACATGTAGGTTTTCCCTCTGGCAGGAAGACCAATCATCACAATCACAGTAGGGGAGTTGGTCATGTAAGAGGCCCATGCTGTTCACACAGAGAAACAATAACAACCAAACAACTTACTTTGAAATGTCAATAGAACGTGGGCTAAGTATTTTACCATGACACAGTAACTCCATTATATTTTATAAATGTAAAAAAAAAAAAAAAAGGCCAATATGTTTAGAGAGATTATCTTTTTTCAATTATTCCTTTGGGTTTATTTTTTCATCCAGATCTTCTCACTAGTAGTGGTTAATGTTTTTCAAACAGCAGCTGCTTAGCTACTGACTGTCCACAGACACTGTAAAGTCCTTGCCCAGAAATGTAAAAATGAAGTCTGGTGTTCTGAAAAAGGTTATTGTTATTGTCACTCTCTTCTTTAGTCTGTTATTGCAGATAGAAGATTCACCAACACCCATCCTCAGTCCTTTGCACACAAACCTTTGCTATGCTTAACAAGACCAGGCATTACATTTACATGCTACACATTCCTTAAACCAGCCCTGTGGCTTAAAAATGCAATGGTTACCAAGCAGCCACCCGCAAAAGATGTGTGTGTGTGTAAATGTGAGTTTGAGATATGAGTGTGTTTGTGATATCTTGGAACCAGAGCTGGTGTAACGGAGTCAGGTTTGTAGGCCTCCTTGCTCGTACACACACTTTTTCAGTTCTGCCCACAAATGTTCTATAGGATTGAGGTCAGGGCTTTGTGATGGCCACTCCAATACATGACTTTGTTGTTCTTAAGCCATTTTTCCACAACTTTGGAAGTATGCTTGGGGTAATTGTCCATTTGGAAGACCCATTTGGGACCAAGCTATAACTTCCTGACTGATGTCTTGAGATGTTGCTTCAATATATCCACATAATTGTCCTTCCTCATAACGCCATCTATTTTGGGAAGTGCACAAGTCCCTCCTGCAGCAAAGCACCCCCACAACATGATGCTGCCACCGCCGTGCTTCACGGTTGGGATGGTGTTCTTCGGCTTGCAAGCCTCCCCCTTTTTCCTCCAAACATAACGATGGTCATTAACAGTTCTATTTTTGTTTCTTCCGACTAGAGGAAATTTCTCCAAAAAGTACGATCTTTGTCCCCATGTGCAGTTGCAAACCGTAGTCTGGATTTTTTTTATGGTGGTTTTGGAGCAGTGGCTTCTTCCTTTCTGAGCAGCCTTTCAGGTTATGTCGATATAGGACTCGTTTTACTGTGGATATAGATACTTTTGTACCTGTTTCCATCCAGCATCTTCACAAGGTCCTTTGCGGTTGTTCTGGAATTGATTTGCACTTTTCGCACCAAAGTACATTCATCTGTAGGAGACAGAACGAGACTCCTTCCTAAGCGGTATGACGGCTGCGTGGTCCCGTGGTGTTTATACTTGCATACTATTGTTTGTACAGAGGAGCGTGGTACCTTCAGGCTTTTGGAAATTGCTCCCAAGGATGAACCAGACTTGTGGAAGTCTACAATTTTTTGGGGCTGATTTCTTTTGAGTTTGAAAGCCTTGAAATACATCCACAGGTACACCTCCAATTGACTCAAATTATGTCAATTAGCCAATCAGAAGCTTTTAAAGCCATGACATCATTTTCTGGAATTTTACAAGCTGTTTAAAGGCACAGTCAACTTAGTGTATGTAAACTTCTGGCCCACTGGAATTGTGATACAGTGAATTATAAGTGAATCTGTCAGTAAAGAATTGTTGGAAAAATTACTTGTGTCATGCACAAAGTAGATGTCCTAACCGACTTGCCAAAACTATAGTTTGTTAACAAGAAATTTGTGGAGTGGTTGAAAAACAAGTTAATGACTCCAACCTAAGTGTATGTAAACTTCCGACTTCAACTATAGCTCACATTGGTTATGCAGCAGCTTGCAATGAATACCCAAAGATCAGGTTGACATTTAACCTAATTGGGTTAATAGAGGAAAGGGACCAGAATAGACTGGAGCATATGAGGCTAGCAGACAAGACACTAGTACTTACAGCATTTCTTCAGTACTTCAATAGCCCTGAGTTCCGTTCTCTTTCCCTCTGCTGAACTTTCCAGCACTGCAGTGCCTTTCTGCTGGCTGGCAGCCATGATGCTAGTGGACACAGCACACTGCCACTATACTGTCCAATGACTGGTCCTTTCACGGCAGGGTAGCCTGGCTGGGGACTCTCTCTTGGACTGGGAGGTCAGGATACTAGCTAAGTGAGGTCATCTCTGCAGAGGATTCTGCAGATAACATAGTTGTTTAATCTTCCCAGATTGCTACAGTTGTTTACTTTAAAATAATCATAGCTAGCTAGCTGAGTAAATATTTTTCACAATTAGTTTTTGCTAGTTAGCCTATAAATACGTCTAGCTATTGTTACAGTGCAAAATATGGCTGGCTAGCTAAGCGTAATACATCACCTTCACATCTGAAGAAAGTGACCGGTTGGTTTATTTTTCACACGTTCATGTGACACGCTTGTTCTATCTAAAACAACTTGAAGACATAAGCCGGGTTCAGCTACAACTTTAGCATGATTTTTACTGCAACTTCATACTATGCAACCAAAACAGATTATCCTCAGCACGACGGATAGTTTACAGAAGCACTTACCAAAATGACAACAAGCGAGTCGACAGACACAACGTATCGCTTTGGTGAGTCACTTTGTAACCACGGCGTACTGTAACTATTTCAGCTGTCTGCTCTCGAGCTCCGAGGTAATTCTATTGTTTGGCTCCTCCCCCCGGACACTGCCGGGAGAAAATCAACCTGCGTACTGACTAAGGATGCACACACCGGTAACACAGATAGAACAATGAGACAGATATTTCACCGGATGTATAAGTTTAGAAAGGAGTAACAAAACATCTAAATAAATGTGAAGCATCCGCCTGACATTGGTAGTAAGAGGAAGCCCAGCAGTGGGAGATGAAGGGAGAAGTGGGAGAAGGATTTTGACCGACATTCTGCAAGTTCTAATCGATGAAACATTTGATCTCAATACAGTTTTCTGTTCCCAAAACTAGAATATGTTATGAACAGAGTGGACTAGGTTTTGTAGAATTTACCCTTTGCCAAAGTTGTAAAAAATCGCGTTGTTCAGAGGGAGTGCAAAGACGAATTGAGTTATTGCACAAACGCACTTCAATGAGTAGACGTTCTCCAGCGGAAATATGCAGATGTGCGCTAGGACGGGCCAATAGGATCTCACTAGCTCGTGCTTGGCTCTGCTCACCTCCTTGCTTGTTCTGTCCACTATGACTCAAGTGTTCCCATTGGAAACGACAGGCTGTGGTCCATCTTGGTTTAGTTATAAAAATCTTTGCTAATAATCTTCTTCTGTGGGGTTTGTCTGCAGTTGGCATCCAACATTATGGGGTATTACCCCACCTACTGTACTGGAGTGTGGGCCAGAGAAGGACATACTAAATCCTACCTGTGAGAATGTATCTAATGACCTTCTACTCAATATACTCTTTATACTAATTTCCTGTATCCCCTTCTCCCTCATACTAGATCTCAGCCTATTTTCCTCTCCTACTGCCCACACTGTATTAATTACACGCTCCACTGTTTCCTGGCAATAATCACACTTTCCTATTGGATGCTTTCCTATAACATTAAAGTCTTATTCAATTGGCTGTGTCCCACCCTTAATTTGTAAAAAGAGCCTCTTCTCTTTTGTCCCTTCCTGCCATCCTCCCTGAATTTCCTCTGTACTTGAAATAAATGCCTGCTCTTAGTATCTCTATTACACTGCTCCTGCCATCTCTGCACCATCACTGTCCATATCAGGCTTTTTGCCACTGCCTTGCTCCCTGAAACATCCCCACTACTAAGTGCTTGTTTAGCCAGTACATCAACTGCCTTATCCCCCTCCACATGGGCTGGGACCCAAGTAAATATTATCTGTATACTCATGTCTAATCCGGTCATGGGTTTGTAGTACATCATAAAGCAGATCTTGTCTGCTACGTGAGCTAAATAACTGAAGACTCATCAACTCTGCACATGAATCAGAGCAAATAACTACTGTCTGACTTCCTCCACCCACTGAAAGGCCAACCGGATGGCCATCAGCTCTGCCGTATATGCAGCCAGATGACCTGTAATACGTTTCCTGACTACCACCCCACATTCCTGCACTACAAATGCTGATCCAGTACGTCCTGTCATTGGATCTTTTGAACAATCTGCGTAAATGGCAACAGAATCCTGATACACAGTATCCAGATGTCTACTAAACAAATAAAATGGATCAACACGCAATAATTAATTGCCAGCTGCTGTCTCCTAATCTGCAATGGCATATCCACCATCTCCACCTGTAGTTCAGACACTGGGGAGGTCTAAAACGCCCAATACATACAGTGGGGAAAAAAAGTATTTAGTCAGCCACCAATTGTGCAAGTTCTCTCACTTAAAAAGATGAGAGAGGCCTGTAATTTTCATCATAGGTACACTTCAACTATGACAGACAAAATGAGGGAAAAAAATCCAGAAAATCACATTGTAGGATTTTTTATGAATTTATTTGCAAATTATGGTGGAAAATAAGTATTTGGTCAATAACAAAAGTTTATCTCAATACTTTGTTATATACCCTTTGTTGGCAATGACAGAGGTCAAACGTTTTCTGTAAGTCTTCACAA
Source organism: Brachymystax lenok tsinlingensis (assembly GCA_030435695.1). Classification (NCBI taxonomy): domain Eukaryota; kingdom Metazoa; phylum Chordata; class Actinopteri; order Salmoniformes; family Salmonidae; genus Brachymystax; species Brachymystax lenok. The sequence continues at coordinate 17,084,477 of CM059803.1, forward strand.
GGTTTTCACACACTGTTGCTGGTATTTTGGCCCATTCCTCCATGCAGATCTCCTCTAGAGCAGTGATGTTTTGGGGCTGTCGCTGGGCAACACGGACTTTCAAAGATTTTCTATGGGGTTGAGATCTGGAGACTGGCTAGGCCACTCCAGGACCTTGAAATGCTTCTACGGCCACTCCTTCGTTGCCCGGGCGGTGTGTTTGGGATCATTGTCATGCTGAAAGACCCAGCCACGTTTCATCTTCAATGCCCTTGCTGATGGAAGGAGGTTTTACTCAAAATATCACGATACATGGCCCCATTCATTCTTTCCTTTACACGGATCAGTCGTCCTGGTCCCTTTGCAGAAAAACAGCCCCAAAGCATGATGTTTCCACCCCCATGCTTCACAGTAGGTATGGTGTTCTTTGGATGCAACTCAGCATTCTTTGTCCTCCAAACACGACGAGTTGAGTTTTTACCAAAAAGTTCTATTTTGGTTTCATCTGACATTCTCCCAATCCTCATCTGGATCATCCAAATGCTCTCTAGCAAACTTTAGACGGGCCTGAACATGTACTGGCTTAAGCAGGGGACACGTCTGGCACTGCAGGATTTGAGTCCTGGCGGCGTAGTGTGTTACTGATGGTAGGCTTTGTTACTTTGGTTCCAGCTCTCTGCAGGTCATTCACTAGGTCCCCGTGTGGTTCTGGGATGTTTGCTCACCGTTCTTGTGATCATTTTGACCCGACGGGTGAGATCTTGCGTGGAGCCCCAGATCGAGGAAGATTATCAGTGGTCTTGTATGTCTTCCATTTCCTAATAATTGCTCCCACAGTTGATTTCTTCAAACCAAGCTGCTTACCTATTGCAGATTCAGTCTTCCCAACCTGGTGCAGGTCTACAATTTTGTTTCTGGTGTCCTTTGACAGCTCTTTGGTCTTGGCCATAGTGGAGTTTGGAGTGTGACTGTTTGAGGTTGTGGACAGGTGTCTTTATACTGATAACAAGTTCAAACAGGTGCCATTAATACAGGTAATGAGTGGAGGACAGAGGAGCCTCTTAAAGAAGAAGTTACAGGTCTGTGAGAGCCAGAAATCTTGCTTGTTTGTATGTGACCAAATACTTATTTTCCACCATAATTTGCAAATAAATTCATAAAAAATCCTACAATGTGATTTTCTGGATTTTTTTTCCTCATTTTGTCTGTCATAGTTGAAGTGTACCTATGATGAAAATTACAGGCCTCTCTCATCTTTTTAAGTGAGAGAACTTGCACAATTGGTGGCTGACTAAATACTTTTTTTCCCCACTGTATGAGCCCTTGCCCCTTTATGACATCTAGCCTTCTAATGAGGTCTGGGCTGCCGAACCATATGCAGTACTGCCATAGTTTATTACAGATCAGATTAATGCAACATACATGGTCCTCAATGAGGAATGGCCAGCCCCCCACTCCTTCCCCATCAGACAGCGCATTACATTTAGCACCTTCTTGTAAGGGCACAAGGCGAGACCCAGATTCTTAACCGTAATGTAATTTAGACCCCGGTAGTCAAAGTCAAAAGTCAAAGTCAAAGTCACCATTAATTAGTCAGTTGTACAACCGAATGCCTTCAACTGAAATGTGTCTTCCGCATTTAACCCAACCCCTCTGAATCAGAGAGGTGCGGGGGGCTGCCTTAATCGACAATAGTCAATGTATGGATGCAGGGTCTTGTCCTTCTTCTCCACAAAGAAAAACCCTGCGCCAGCAGGAGATGCAGATGGACGGACGGCCCCAGTAGCCAGAGACTCCTCTATGTACTCCTCCTCCAGAAATCAGAGATTTGACTTAAGCCCTGAGGAGGCTGTCTCTGGGAAGGCTGCGTTGCTTTGAGGCAATGGGAATGGCAGAACGGACTCCAACCCAGGATTGAACATGTGGTCCAGTCAATAACGGGGTTGTGTTTCTTGAGCCAAGTGTCAAAGTTCTCTGTGATGGCGGTAGACAGAGTCAGGCGCAGGACAACGAATATGAGTTTTCAAATGCTTTCCAACATTTTTCCAAAATACATGAGTGGGGGGAAAAACCAACCACTCGAAAACACAGAACCAAAGAAACACAAACAATCATGCACAAAAACAAGAGGGGAACAGAGGGTTAAATAAGGAACATGTAATTTTGGGATAGAAACCAGGTGTGTATAATGAAGACAAAAAACATAGAAAATGAAAAGTAGATCGGCGGTAGCTAGAAGACCGTTGACTTCGACCGCCGAAAGCCACCCGAGCAAGGAGAGGGACCAACTTCGCTGAAGTCGTGACAGTACCCCCTCCCCGACGTGCGGCTCCAGCAGCACGCCAACACCGGCCTGGGGACGACCCGGAGGACGAGGCGCAGGGCGATCTGGGTGGAGACGGTGAAACTCCCGCAGAAACGAAGGGTCCAGGATGTCCTCCACCGGCACCCAGCATCTCTCCTCCGGACCGTACCCCTCCCACTCCATGAGGCCCCCTGCCCGACATCTAGAGTCCATAATGACTTCAACATTATACGCCGGGGACCCCTCGATGTCCAGATTAGGCGTACCTCAGACTCCTGGAGTGGACCAGCCACCACCGGCCTGAGGAGAGACACATGGAACGCGGAATTAATACGGTAACCTAGGGGAAGCTGTAACCTTCTCCTCATCTGTTACTGCCATATCCCCCCCAGTCGTCAACACTGGATAATCCCACTCCCTTCTGATCCCACTCATCCTATTAATCATCCCCCACACTTCTCCCACAGCCCTTCCAATGATGTCAAAGAACCGAAGCCAACATGACCTCTTTGCCTGACAAATAGTTCTCCTCACCAGGGCCTTGGCCTGCTTATACTGAACAATGTACCACTGCTGGCCTGGTACATTGTTTGCTGCCTCCACTCATTCGGGATGCACTATTTCAGGTTCAATGACAAAAACTAAGGCTGGGGAAGTCAATACAATCAAACTAGCAAGGGAAATTATAACAAGTCAGTCATAACATGACTAATAGGCTAGTGTATCTATCTATGTAGCTATATTATTAGCAAGCTAAAAACATGGAGCCTAATGTTAGCTAGCCAACTAACTGCTGGGAGGATGTCATGTCATTGGAGGAGTGGGTGAGTGACCAACTTTTTCCCCTCATATCGTTTTTCGGTGGCTACAGCTAGAGATGCAGGTGTCGTTTGGTTAGCTAGCAAGAAATGTGAATAGCTTTGCTAGCTATGCTGCACTTGAACGACAGCTATTTAGTTAGCATATCTCTTGGCTTGCGTTTGCAAATTCCCTCTGGCTATCTACTGACCAGTGTCAGTAAATGTCTGAAAAAAAGTAATTGTTGCCAGCAGCACAGTTATGTAGAGCCAGCACCTCTAGATAACATGTGAACAGCCTATCCAGCTCTGCTAGGGCGAGTAAAATGGTCAGAGTGTTGTGTTTTCTCATTTGTGTCTGGAAGAAGCTTGCCAACTTTAGCCAGTTAGCTTGGGTGCTTGACTGCCATTGTGAGGAATGCTGGGATCAACCCTACTCCTCGGCCAGAGCATCCAGTGTGCGGTCTGAGAGTGAAATGCACAGAATTTATGAAAAGACAATCAGACAATGCTCTGAATTTATGAAAGACCCAGAGCGCACTTCTTTTTCATTTTCTGGGTTGGCGGATTGCATCGAACTTCTAAGGTGCATACACCGCCACCTAATGTACTGGAGTGTGAGGCAAGGCACGGCCTACCAACATTAAATCTCTTCATCATTCCTGTTCCTCTGTCCCCAGAGCGCACTGACACACTGGATTACAATTTACGAAAGCACCCATAGTTGTCAATCAAATGTATTTGGAGGCAGGAAGGTTCACATTCAGTTGTCAAGACGTTGGTTGGGACAAGCATGCAATGGCAGGCAGATGTTTTTATTAGGTTTTATTTACTGCAGTGTCTATTAATTGTCCAAATGCATGCCCGCTTTCCCACTCTACATTGCCATAGAATTTTCACAAATGCCTTACTATACGTAATTCCCCCAAAATTCTATGAAAATATCTAAATGCTTGCTTGTCAGAAAATGTAAAAACATTTGTCATATTCTTCTTGGGGTGTATATGAACAGATTTTAATAAAATATCATGTTGCTAAAATGCTTTCAGTTCCACTTTAACTGGGTGTGCCAGAGACACCAACAAAATAGCAGCTGGGTCTGGTCTACTTGTAGTTAATTGACTTGCATTAAACCCCCCCGCCACCAAAAAAAAGAGAGTGGGGTGTCTAGCTTCTTCTTCCGTCTCTGCCCAGTGGGCATACAATGTGATAAAGACATCTTTTACCGGTTGAAATCTGGTTGGGGCGTCTTTTAACAATCGCTGAGTTGGTGTGATTGGAGGGCCAAGATGATGGCTTGAACATTCCTCCTGACAGAGCTGGTGTAACTGAGTCAGGTTTGTAGGCCTCCATGCTCGCACACGCTTTTTCAGTTCTGCCCACACATTTTCTAAATGATTGAGGTCAGGGCTTTGTGATTGCCACTCCAATACCTTGACTTTGTTGTCCTTAAGCCATTTTGCCACAACTTTGGAAGACATTGTCTATTTGGAAGACCCATTTGCAGTACAGTAAAATAAAAAACTGCAGTACAATAAAATAATGGTTGTTTAATTAATGGTATCTGGTAGCTTGCTGTGTGTGTTGACGTGTAATGGTCATTTTTTGTGTTAGCACTGTTTATTGTGCTGCAGATTGTTCTTCTGTTGCACCGAATGCTGTTTCGGTGTTCTTTTATGACTAACTCATTTGTTTTCACAATTGAGAAAATAACACATATGTCAATCTGTTTTACTTCCATCTCCTACTACAGTTCACCAGGATTTACAGAACCCTATTTTTATCGGTTTTATTTCCATCAATAATTTGTACAAAATTATATTTTCCCTTAAAGTGGCAATCAGCAGTTGCTACATCCATTTTTGAATGTACCCATTGATTCTTGAAAAATATGCCTCATGAGCTTAGTTCAACTGTCTTTCCCCATCAGAACCCAAAAGATAAGCTTGTTTTACTCTGTTTGTAAACAAAAATGTAAACAAACACTATATAGCCTCAAAACATGGTTAAAACTATAATAATTTCATTCATAGCTCTGTCTATGAATTTGAAAGAGGTTTCTCCAGCCCCATTCCTCAGCTTTTTACCGAATTAGGGGTTGTGGCGACCGCTTTGTTATTGTTTCTACTGCTGATTGCCACTTTAAAGCAATTAACATAATGCATGCAGTAATTGTATTTTAATTTCAGTAGCTAAATAAGGAGGTAGGCATAAAACTTTGATGCGTGGCAATATGTCTGCTTGCTCAAGCACATCGATCAATATTCCATATGGCAGCTACACAACAACACCGCTGGAAAACAACTATAGTTTCTCGAAATTTACACAAAAAAAGATCGAAAAAGATTTGACTGCTAAGTGGTAGTCCCTGTTCCCCTGCATTCTTGTTTTACTTTTGTAAGTAAAACAGTGGTTTGTTGGGGAGAAGAACGTCAAGAAAAGATTTGCTAGCTAGCTAGCGTTAGCAAATTTAGCTGGATAATTTAAGATAGCTAATGTTAGCTCCCTGGCTAATCCTAGTTTTTACTTGTTGTAGCCATTAGTTGTAGCTAGCTTGCTAACGTTTTGACATTTTGATATCTATTTAGTTAATGGCAGTAGATGTGTGCATGTGTGTGTTCTCTCGCTCTCTCTCTGTGTGTGTGAGAGAGAGAGAGAGAGACATTGTAAGCTAGCCTACTTTTTTAAACGTTTACCCCCCAATATGGAAGTGAAGTTTTTCTTGATATATCAGGATCCTTGTATTTTTGTGTATTTTGTATTTGGCAATACGATACATTTTGCCTATCCCTGCTCCCCCTCAACACTCATTCTAACGCTCCAACTCTCAGCTGCCTCTTTTTTTTTAATAATCTTGTAGCTTGGATGGAAGGATGGAGGAGGGAACAAATGGAAGGAGTACAGAAGTTATCCAGCCTGCTGACTAAGAAATGGAAATAGCCTATGTTTTGCTGTCTATCACTCTCTCTTTGTCTGTCTCCGTATGTCTGCCTAACTTCAAGATTACTGAGGGGCAACATAGTCAATGTACTTGCTAGGCTAAGTCTTACTTAGTGAAGACCTTAGGTAATGGTTAATCATGATTCGTCTGTCTTTACATTTCCTGAAACATGTCAATGACCTGATGCATGGCCTCTACAACAGTGCTTTGCCACCCATTCAGTTACCAGTGACCTATTCTGCCACATCCCAGTGAAAAAAACACCCTTCCTTAAATCCATAGTCATTCACAGTAAGTTGTGTGCAATTATTATTATTTTCTTTGTTTGATACTCTGATCTTCAATGTGTATTGATTCCTACTAACCAACTTTGTAAGAGCTAGGTTTGTACTAGCTATGCTAATGATCAAGACAAAGGAGATCACTAACCTGTTCCCCGTACATTGACTCTGTACCGGTACCCCCTGTATATAGCCTCGCTAATGTTATTTTACTGCTGCTCTTTAACTATTTTTTTATTTTATTTTTTACTTATCTATTTTTTACTTAACACTTATTTTTTTTAAACTGTATTGTTGGTTAAGGGCTTGTAAGTAAGCATTTCACTTTAACCTGTTGTATTCGGTGCATGTGACAAATAAAAATGTATTGGATTTGATCATTCACTTTTTTTCTCTGCGTCAGGTCTCGCTGAGACTGGATTCCCCAAGAGACATGCTATTCACTGCCCATGATTGCATGATCTTACACTCTTACAAAAAAGGTGCTATCTAGAACCTAAAAGGGTTAATTGGCTGTCCCCATAGGAGAACCCTTTGAATAATCCTTTTGGTTCCAGGTAGAACTCTTTTGGGTTCGATGTAGAATCTGAAGAACTATTTTGGAACGCTTTTTTGTAGTGTAAGTAGATCCAATGGAAATAGCATCGCTTCTAATAATATACATTTGTAAAGCAAAGAAAATCCTATTTTAATTCACCCTTTTTTCAGGTGCAAAACCCTTGTGTCCTGATTCAACAGGCACTTCCCTTGGTGAGTCATGTAAAGTTCCTACCATTTGTCGCTCACTCAAACACGTGCGCGGTTGCAGAGAAAAGGAAGAGATTTGCCAATTACACCCATTTCTAACAATGTTTGTTACAGGAATGGTTATATGGTCTCTATTTAGAAATGAGGCTTAACTCTCTGTTTTATGTCACACATTCATTTATTTGTATATCTAAAATTGGTGTTGTGCGTTAACATCATGTTGGAAAATGTTCAACTTATTTACTTGTTGTAGAAAGCTGATGCCACCTTCAAGTGCTATCTGAGTTATCAGAAGCCCCTAGTTCCCATTGGGAAATTTCATTTGAATGACCCTCCAAGTTAGAATTATAAGTGAAAACTCAAAGAAAATGTTGTTACCTGAGTTGTCATTTCACCACTGACCTTTTGCCTATTCAACCAAAAGATTACAAAAAATATATTTTAAATAATTACAACCTTAACAATATGGATAATGTAGCTATTCCAAACACATTCTTCAGGTTAAGCAAGCTATGTAACTTTATTATTAGCAATATTAGCAAGCTTATCAAGTTATCTAAAATCTTATTGGTTGAAGAATTGTTCTGACTTCAAAAGCACTTGAACACAATCATGTGGGACTTACCACTTCCCAGTTTCCTATTTCCCACGAGTACGTGAAGCCGATTCAGAATCAACCAATAGGAAGCTCTACCAAATAACTTACATTCTTTTTGGGAGAATCTCAATTGCACAATACTCGCGTCCTGTCTCCTTGTCTCCTTCTCAACACCCATTGGAGAAGGTCAGAAGGGAGGAACCTCTGGCTTTCGCATCCAATGGGTTTTGAGAAGGTCGCAAGGAGAAAGGACTCCAGGAGAATGCATTTGAGGTTCTCGCTTTAACTCGGAGGTCCTGGATTTCCGACATGACTTGAACGCGGCATTGGTGTTTGTCTGAGTTCAATAGGCCTACCATCTAGACACCAGTAGGGGGTGCTCTATGATACATTTTGCTACTCTGCATTTACACTATTCTCACACACTGAAAATGGATATCCACATATTTTAATGGTAATCACAATTCTTTATTATTTCAAAAGAAACAACCCTCACAGTGTCTAGTATACAATATGAACAACCCCTTATCAATAGAATATAATATGTGCTTGATTTGTAAAATAATGACCAGTAGTATCTAAATGGTCCTCTATCTAATTTATTTATGTTTGTTTTACTATTTGCATCTCTCAAAGAGGAGTTGGTTAATGGGGATAGTGTAATCACCAGTGACAAGTCTAAGGAAGTATAGCTACAGTCAGGTAAGTGAGATAAGGTGCTTCTGACCATAGAAAAGTTAATCTATGTTGAATAGATGATATAATAGGGGATTTTGTTAGTGTCCCATCATTACCCTGAAAGAGATTCAAGGGAAAATGTTAATGACGTTAAAGATACAATCAAGATCATCAGTTCTAACAATCCAAGCCAGCCAGTTTTGCATCATCCAGTCTCAACAGGATATATGCCATCAGGGGTTGGCCCTTCCTGTGTCCATTATAGCCCTTTATATCTCTAGTATACAAACTGCCTGACGATCCCTGATCAGGCCATGTTCTCTTGAAGTAGTGTGGGACGAAAGGGTTTGATCCTTCCAGGCTCCTGAAGGAATCTAATCTAGAAACAATATCTACATTCTGGAGCCCATGCTGTGCCAGTGCATTGAAAAGATCTGTCTTAAACAAATTTCACTGTAATGATTAAAGATAGATCAAATGAAATCTTAGTCTAAGATTTCCCTTCCACTTATATCTTCAATCAATATAGTGGAATGTGTTAAAGATAGATCTTTGCAATTGACTAAGACCAATTCACCAACCCTGAATGACACGAGACAGAATATAGCCATCTCCATCCCCTGACAGAAAACAGATTGATTGGGACTGTGATCTCAATAGGATCTTAGCATGACTCTGAGCTGAGGATGGCCATTCAAAGAGATATGGTTCATGCGTTTAGGGTATAACACACAGCTAACTATTGTTGAAGACAGCGATCATCTGTAATATTAACATCTGAGCTAATATTACATATAGCAATGAGTATAATAGAACAGTATAATGATGGTGACAAGGAAATGTACTGTAACAAAGGGATGTTTAATGATTTCTTTGGACAATGAAATGTACATGTCCATAGTTGGTGTATTACAAATAAACAAAATAATTAACATCCTGGTACTGCATCAGCTGCTTTCCCAGTTCTAATTATCTCTATTCTTTGACATTATGAGCTAAAAATACAAAACTGACTGTGGATCAGATCAGCACATTGGGGGCAGCCATGTGACAAAGGTGTTGACCATTTAGAGGGGAGAGCCAGCTCTTCAAGGGGACAAGTAGTACTGAGATCCTGAAATTGAAGATGATCCATTTCTAAATTCCAAATCAATCCCTCACATAGGTTTATGCATAACGTCACATTACCTTTGATCAGAGGTTATTTGCTTCGGTTAGACTGGATGGAATTTCTTGCACCATATTGCTTTATTTTTATTTAACTAGGCAAGTCAGTTAAGAACAAATTCTTATTTACAATGACGGCCTACAACCTGTCCAATAGTTTCAGATCTACAGGAGTGCCTTGGTTAGGGGCTTGATTTGGAATTCAGAGAATGAGTGGAAGGTTAAGATTCATTTGCGAAAATTAACTTTCATGTGACGAGAAATGAAAAGCTGAAAGCTCATTTACATGCATGTTATAGTCATGAGATAGTGGGAATAAGCCTGTTTTTCAGTGATGCTGAAATGTTTCTCTTGAAAAGGCATTTAATTCCACACCATCTCAGTACAATGCTCAATCCTGTGCAGCACCATCAACTCTCCAAACCCAGAAAAATACCAATAACCATTGTGGCACAAGTCAAACAAATTCAAAACAGGTCACATGAAAAGTCTCGTACAAAATAAAATGCTTAAAAATAAAATGTACCCTAGTCCCTGAATCTCCTCAATGTGCATTTCTGTATACAGGAATGAAAGGTCAAGCTGCCAGAAACTAATATGACTACAATAATTCAGCTGGAGCAGTCTGAAACACATCAACAAAACAGGAATAGTACTTGACTAGACACCAATACTTTGATTCTGCCCTTTTGAGTGAACAGATGGGTTATACTTATGCAAATACATTTCTTTACAATGTATGGTATGTATTCATTCTTTTGGATCATTATTCATTTCAGACAGTTGGAGTTAAGGCTTTGACCAATCAAGTAGTGGTTATTAATGGGGTATGATGACCAAAGTGCTGTTATGGTTTTGACTGTTGGTGTGTTAAGTGACAGAGCTCACCCTGAGAAAACTCAGCCCAGTCAGAAAACACCCCCTAGCCTAAGAATTAGACTGGAGGAAGCAGTATCGTGAAAGATTCTCATAGCACATTGTATGATAAGGTACACTCATTACATATCGTTTGGCTATTACCTATCGCTTCAGATCTGAAAAGACTAAAAGTTTAGAGGCTAGGGGTTGTATTTTTGACTGGGCATCAGAATCATTTTTACATTGCCATCTCAAAATGTCCCATTTTACTTATACTAGTTGTCTCCCAAAACCACTTGCAGAGCTCTGGCCTACGCAGGTGAAAATAAATCAGTCTTTGTAATCAGGCAAGACAGGGAGCTTATAGTTGATTCCCCTTTCTGATTCAAATTGGGGCGATTCTGCTTGGAGTCCTTGTAAAAGGAGGTTGAGTGGGAAACTGGGAATGTAATAAACAGATACACGTCATGGTCCCCTGCACCAAATAAGTAGCCAGAATAAACAGGGAAACAGAAGGGCGCTGACTTGATCTGGGGTAAACAGTCATCAAGTTATTTTCAATGCATTTTACATTCCTACTGTAACACACATCAACTGGCCATAGTAATCCCTCTTCTTCTCTAAAAGGGCATATAAGACTTAAAACATGAGTCTGCACAGACACTGACAGACAGCACAGTGTGTGTTAATGAGTGAGAGTTAATGACTGCATCATGTGTGAATATCATCATGACAGTACATGTACCTGTTCTCTCTCTCAAAAAAAAAAAAAACTTCGTACTGAACACTGGACCTTGTCTAACAATCTGGTAAAGAACATTTAAAAAAAGACCCATCCTACTAATAACCAGAGTGTGAGATAGATCTAATGCTACGGTCTTCCTCTGGTCTTCTGACTGTGTTCTACCTCTGTACACGACAACACCATCATCTCATATAGATTTATTCCATACACAGTAGAGCTTACCGTCTACAACCAATGCAGTGGCAGCCCAATACAAAGTGAGAAGAGGAAGACTGTGTGTGGACCGTGAGTGAGTACACCTGTGTGTATCCTGAGTGTGGTGGTACGTAGCTCGTAGTAAACGAGAGAGCCCAGCCCAGCTAGCAGACTCAGAAGCAGTGAGGGGGTGAGAAGAGAGTAAACTTCTGGGATACCAAGATTCTTCAGCTCACAAGGAATAAGGATGTCCTTTTATCCAAGATACTTGCACATTTAAGACAGTCTTGATATATTTTAGGAGAAAACATTACTTAATATAATATTAATAACAATAGTACTAAATGTCTGTTCAGGTCTCTGTCTCCATGGCAGCCAGAAAGGAAAAAGTTTTGCATTGTTCTGCATTTTTTGCGGTCCTGTGCTCCTCCTATCGGACGCTGCGTTGCAATTAAGGGACCGACCTCTGCACCCCTGGGTGTTTCTCTACTGTGTTTGAGGCTGTTCCTTCATGGGGAGCAGGGTGTGTGTGTTCACTAGTGTGTGTGTGTGTGTGTGTTTGTGTGTGTGGCTGTTCCTTAATGGGGGGGAGCAGGGTGCCAACGGTGGTCAGTACTCAGAGGCGTGTCTGGGCCTCGGGGACGTAGATCTCAATGCTGTCTGAGCTTTCCGTGGCAGAGTTCTGTCGTACGGATGCCGCACGTTTGGCCGCCATCAGGCGTTTCCTGGCCTCCTGTCGCTGCTTGTCCACCGCAGAATCTATGCTCCGGTCCTTCCCAGGGCTCAGCTTGGGCTTGGATGTCTTCTTTGGCACAACGGGGGGTGCAGGCTTCTTCTCTTCCTGACGATGAGAGAGAGACTAGGATGAAGAGATGTTGCAAAGCAAACCCATTAAGAATATCTGATGTAAACCGGATCTATTGAGGTGATATGTGGTGCGATTCCAATACCACCTTCTCCGGCAGCTGCCAGTTGTTGGCCTTGAGTTGCCAGAGCTCATCAAACTTGACACTGATGTCCTCTACAGAGAGCTGCAGCAGGTCCCAGAACCCTGCCAGGTCCTGAGCTGTGGGCTGAGGGTTGGCATTCACATTCTAACAGACAGGAAGAAGGACAGCGCAGGTTTCAAATGTGAAGGGCTGATTGGCTTGTCTAGACACAGTGACATTACATAACAGGAGGAGAAATGTACCGCTTGTGTAGTGTGGCTAGATGGCATCTGTACTTTCCATAATTATTGTATGTGCGTATCATTTGTAAAACTATATATTTTGAATACAAGGAAAATGGTATGGTGTTTAGTAGTGTCTTGCAAGCACATGTGGGCTAGGCACCAGTAGGTATATGACACTTAAATAAATCATATAAAATGGATCATAACATTATTAACATTCAGGAAGATTTAGCATCAATGAGTAATTTGTTAGAGAGATGGGTGTTGCCTCACTGCCTAGCAGCAAAATGCCTCCCTTAAGTATGCATGTATTTTGACACCAGGGGGAGCTCTTAACCTCTGCATGCCGAGACTCAAAACAGCATATTGAAAATGTCCCAGATTAACAGGGATTTTGAAGGGTTAGTGCCACTCACAAGGTTCTCGTCACAGAGTCCTCTGAACTGCTGGAACTTCTGGGCTATGAGGAGTTGGGCACTGCCCACTGCACTGCGGACCGTGCCCATCACTACACAGATAACAGCCAGTCAGCCATCACAACCTCAACAACATGCAGGCAGTTAAACATTATTCAAATGGTGACAGACACCAATCTTTAGTGAATCTAGTTTGAGGATAAGGAAAATGCTGTTAAAATGGTATGGTTATGTGGCCTTCATTTGACATGAATCCTGGTCCTCAGCTACCGTTTTCATTACAGCGTGGAATTTACATTGCTGGTGACACACTTCATATTTTTTTTAAGGACCTAATACACTGCTAAACTTCAGTCTTAACATTTGCCTAATAAAGTAAGTCCATACAGTACAGGTCCAGTGAGTAAAGAGCTGATTAACAATCTGATGTGGGAGTCAATCGTGTTCATTACACAATCATTAAATCCCTGCAATGCAGGTGGAGGAATATTATCTGCCTGCCTGAGACAGATCACAGGAAGAACAAAGAGATTAAATTAATGTCTACAGTAGCTCTAGAAGACTGAAGGGAAGCTCCAATCCACTAGATAATGAGCAGCGTTAGCTGCTAACCATTAGCATGTCCTGCCCTGGCATCGCCAATCGCTAACAGCAGACAGGAGCTGATAAGGACTGTCTGTTGTCCTAGGGTTTCAGAGACGAGGACATATTTTCAATGACAAATCTACGTTAGAGAACTGATAGAAGATTCTCTCTAATTTCCTTTAGTCAAATACTGCTATTGAACTGATTTGTTCTCCTGTATACAGTGAGTATGATTGACTGTTTCTTACTCTCCGAAAGCCCCTGTATTCCTATCTGAGTGAGTATAGTATGTCTCGTATACATTTAGCTAGTTAGAGTGAGTATGGTGTACTGTGTGTCTCGTACCCTCCTCTGAGATGTCCTTGTCTTTGGTCTCCTGCTCCATCTGTTGACACCAGCCTTCCATGCGTGCCGTCTCAGCCTGTAGAAGTTTGAGAAACCAGTTGCCGTCCCGGAGGCAGGTGGGCGTGCTGGGCACGGCCGCATCTCCCTGGGAACTGCCGTTTCCACTCTCCAAGCTGGGGTCCGGAGGGGGCAGGAAGGAGGGATCCAAGGTCGGGTCCAGGCTCTCTGGGAGGGAGGCGGATGCTCTAGCCGGGAAAGAGGGATGTTTAGGGGGCTGCCGCACCACCGCGCACTCCTTACCGTTGGAAGCAGCGGGGTCGGGGTCTAGCGGCTGGCTGTTGCAGTGGACTGTACTGTTGTTTTCTGAGGTAGGGGCGTCTTGTTTAGAGTCTTGAGGCTCTGTCTCTGTCTCCTGTCTGGAGGCCATGCTGCTGGCCCGGCTGAGTCTGGACGGACACACACTGATTAGTACTGATGCAGGTCGGAGATAATTTACTGTGGATGTAGAAAAGGTCGACCTTTGGGCCTGACGACCAACACATCACTGCGCCACCTCTGACCGCACTGTGTTCCAGAGAATACTGGAACACGGAGGGCTTGATTCTACTATAGCCACACTAGCCGACATTGGCATAGTGGTTGTTTTGCCGGTGTCTGAGGTGGAACTATATTTCTATGTAGCCTACACTTTCTGCTTCTGAACTACTTACTGGGCGTGGCTTCGTGACAATGATCAAAAGAGCAACTGATCAATTTGACAGCTCCAATGCAGTTACACCTCCGACAACGCCAAAACATCAGCCACGCGGGTGTCGGCTATCACCTGTTAATGCTTGATGTCATTGAATCTAGGTCTCAGTCACACACGCACACAATTTAACAGGCTGTTCCTCTGTATCCCAAATAAACAGACCAAGGACAGTTATGAAGCCAATGCCTAGGTCAGACTTCCTCTCCCAATGACAGGCATACACAGTAAGCCATCATTATGAAGTGCAGTTTGACTGACAGGTATAGGACATGAGGGGGCACCAGGTAGTGGCTAGAGCGTTGAGCCAGTAACCGAAAGGTTGCTGGATCGAATCCCAGTACTGACAAGGTAAAAATCTGTCGTTCTGCCACTGAACAAGGCAGTTAACCCACTGTTCCCCGGTAGGCCGTCATTGTAATTATGAATTTGTTCTTAACTGACTTGCCTAGTTAAATAAAATAAATAAAAATGAGAGGAGCTGAAAGCACATTGCCTGTCTCTTTGCCTTTCCAGTAAATGCAGAGACGGCAAGACAAGAGAGAAAGCACGCAAGAAAATGCGAGAGATGGATGAGGGCAGAGAGTGAGTGATCGAGAAAAGACAAGAAAAGGCAGATAGATTACAGCTTTAAGGGATAGGGAGAAGAACAGCCAAGTCCAACCAATTACATTAATATTTCAGTCATTTAGTAGACGCTCTTATCCAGAGCGACTTACATGTGATAAGGGGGAATTACTCTGCACTAGGCTTTTAAATGGCCAGTTCTTCACAGCCCTCTGCCGCCTCCACTGTGGCCAAAATAGGAGAAACAGGCCATCAATCAGAAAGAGAGACGCTACACTATTGCTGCCAGCGCTAGCTCACTAAGTGACCTTGGCAACTGCCTGGAGCAAACAGGCTGAAGCAATGCCAGGAGGGAGGGAGGAAACAGGGATTACAGAGGGTGTGGATGGATAAGTAATGGCTGATACAGCAGGAGATGCACAAACACAAATGTGTAGCAGCTAAATTTAGAGATTGTGAGGGAAATGTAACTGAAAAAAGTAAATGTCTCCAATTTGAAAATGATAAATGACTATTACACAAGTGGCTCTGAACAGCTGATTGAGATAATAGCTAAACAGCAACAATCTTTTGTTGATAAGGATTTGACTTACGGCCGGCCGTTCTCCACCTGCACTCCAATAGACTGGAACTTGGTCGAGGGAGGCGGTTGATCCTCTCTCTGGATTGGCTGAACGCAATCCACCTACGAGTCAACCATTACAATGAATGAGTCATTCTACACATCCTCTATGTAGCAGCACATTACAGTAAGTCAGACATTCAAACCGAACACCCAGGTCTTGCCAACTTAGAAAATTGATTCCTGGGCTTACCTGGATGCCGATAGATGAGAGCTTCCTTTTGGTGGGAACAGGCTCTGGTAGGGTCAGGGACTGGTCTGGGGTGAGGCTGGGGCCTGGGTTTAGGGTATCATTCTGGGGCTGGACCTGGGGTAAAGACTGGATGGTGGAGGAGGGTGATGGGTGGGAGTCCCTCGGGGCAGGGACAGGGGCAGCGACAGGGGCTGGGGGCTTTGAACCCTTGGCCAGGCTGCAGAGGCTGTCGGAAGAGTTGCTGCTGCGTCCTGATTGGCTGTTGGCCTCGCTGCGGTGGTCCTGTTGGTCCAGGTATGTGTCCTGGGCTGACTCAGTGCTGCTCTGCACCGTCACAGAGATGTGGGGCTTGGAGGTAGTGCGCGGAGGGACCGGCGGGGGAGCCTTCTTACAGGTGCTGCTTACACACGTCGGCAGTGCTGGGAAGAGAAGGGACAGAAGGACCATTCTAGCTAATAAATGCAGAGTCAGGATAATGTAGCTAGCTATACAGCCTGATAACAGTGATGGTGTAGGCCTAAATTAGCAAGTTTGGGGTCACTTAGGGGGGAAAAAAAGTATGCATTAAAATAACATCAAATGATCAGAAATACACAGTGCAGACATTGTTAATGTTGTAAATGACTATTGTAGCTGGAAACGGCAGATTTTTATGGAATATCTACATAGGCGTACAGAGGCCCATTATCAGCAACCATCACTCCTGTGTTCCAATGGCACGTTGTGTTAGCTAATCCAAGTTTTTCATTTGAAAAGGCTAATTGATCATTAGAAAACCCTTTTGCAATTATGTTAGCACAGCTGAAAACTGTTGTTCTGATTAAAGAAGCAATAAAACTGGCCTTTAGACTAGTTGAGTATCTGGAGCATCAGCATTTGTGGGTTCGATTTCTGCCTATTTTGAGCCAGAAACTAAGACCTTACTTCTGAAACTCGTCAGTCTATTCAACATTAACAATGTCGACACTGTTTCTGATTAATTTAATGTTATTTAAAACATTTGTGTGGACATTTGTGGACATTTCTAAGTGACTTTTGCATAGATAAGAGTAGCAGCAGTGTAAAAAAAATATATCGGGGTTGCCATTTGATTAGGTGTTCAGGTGTCTTACGGCTTAGGGGTAGAAGAAGCCTCTTCGACCTACACTTGGCGATCCGGTACCGCTTGCCGTGCGGTAGCAGAGAGAACAGTCCATGACTAGGGTGGCTGGAGTCTGACAATTTTTGGAGCCTGACAATTTTTAGAGCCTTAATCGGACACCGCCTGGTATAGAGGTTGTGGATGGCAGGAAGCTTGGCCCCAGTGATGTACTGGGCCGTATGCACTACCCTCTGTAGTCCCTTGCGGTCAGAGGCCGAGCAGTTGCCATACCAGGCAGTGATGCAACCAGTCAGGATGCTCTCGATGGTGCAGCTGTAGAACCTTATGAGTATCTGAGGACCCATGCCAAATCTTTTCAGTCTCCTCAGGGGGGAATGGGTTTAGTCGTACCCTCTTCACGACTGTCTTGGTGTACTTGGACCATGTTAGTTTGTTGGTGATGTGGACACCAAGGAACTGGAAGTGCTCAATCTGCTCCAGGGGCTAGGGTTCCGGTCTAGAAGCACGGTTTTGAGTGCTCCTACAGTTTTGCTTCAGTACTGCAGTTTAATTGACGCCCCGGCTCAGAAAGAAAACATTTCATAGATGGCAACAGAGAAGTCAGATTTGAAGATTCCTAATAAAACACTTTAGTCAACACCTTTACTGTAAAATTACTGTAAAAACAACGGGCGGACATCTCCATTTCTTATTATACCTCAGTGGTTATGACCCGTGTGTGACAACCACATGCTAGCTGTTACTGTTTTCTTACTGAAACCATAATATAAATTACACTTATTCAATGCTATATATTTCTGCAAAATGGAATGCGCTGATGACTGAAAACATTTGCCGCACTGGTTTTAGTCACACTTGTTCTAATTTAGCTAGCTAACAATCTCGTCATGAATGCAAGTCCATGGCCTGAATGATAGATTGCTTTTTGGAGATGGACTTATTTAGTCAGTTTTCCTAAATATGCCACTAATAGGCCCAGACTAGCTGTGTTCTTTTTGTATCAAGGACAAGTGTTCACTTTGGCAACAGTCCAGTATTCGCACATAAGTAGCACAGATAGCAAGCTAGGCTAACTATCTTGCTGGCTAGATGGCACCTAACTACAGTGCCTTGCAAAACTATTCACCCCCCCTGGCGTTTATCCCATTTTGTTGCATTACAACCTGTAATTTAAATGAATTTTTATTTGGATTTCATGTAATGGACACAAAATAGTCCAAATTGCTGAAGTGAAATGAAATAAAATTACTTGTTCCAAAAAAAAAAAAAAAAAAATATATATATATATATATATATATATATATATATTAAAACAGAAAAGTGGTAAGTGCATATGTATTCACCCCCTTTGCTATGAAGCCCCTAAATAATATCTGGTGCAACCAACTACCTTCAGAAGTCACATAATTAATTAAATAATCAAGTGTCACATGATCTTTCACATACACACACACACACACACACACACACACACACACACACACACACACACACACACACACACACCACACACACAGGCCCCAGAGTCTGCAGCACCACTAAGCAAGGGGCACCACCAAGCAAGCAGCACCATGAAGACCAAGGAGCTCTCCAAACAGGTCAGGGACAAAGTCGTGGAGTACAGATCAGGGTTGGGTTATAAAAAAATATCAGAAACTTCGAACATCCCACGGAGCACCATTAAATCCATAATTTACAAATGGAAAGAATATGGCACCACAACAAACCTGCCAAGAGAGGACCGCCCACCAAAACTCACAGACCAGATGAGGAGGGAATTAATCAGAGAAGCAACAAAGAGACCAAAGATAACCCTGAAGGAGCTGCAAAGCACCACAGCGGAGATTGGAGAATCTGTCCATAGGACCATTTTAAGCTGTACACTCCACAGAGCTGGGCTATATGGAAGAGTGGCCATTGCTTAAAGAAAGAAATAAGCAAACATTTGGTGTTCGCCAAAAGGCATGTGGGAGACTCCCCAAACATATGGAAGAAGGTAATCTGGTCAGATGAGACTAATATTGAGCTTTTTGGCCACCAAGGAAAACGCTATGTCTGGCGCAAACCCAAACCCTTCTGATCACCCCAAGAACACCATCCCCACAGTGAAGCATGGTGGTGGTGGCAGCATCATGCTGTGGAGATGTTTTTCAATGGCAGGGACTGGGAAAGTTGTCAGAATTGAAGGAATGATGGATGGTGCTAAATACAGGGAAATTCTTGAGGGAAACCTATTTCAGTCTTCCAGAGATTTGAGACTGGGATAGAGGTTCACCTTCCAGCAGGACAATGACCCTAAGCATAGTGCAAAAGCAACACTCGGGTGGTTTAAGGGGAAACATTTAAATGCCTTGGAAAGGCCTGGTCAAAGCCCAGACCTCAATTGAGAATCTGTGGTATGACTTAAAGATTGCTGTACACAAGCGGAACCCATCCAACTTGAAGGAGCTGGAGCAGTTTTGACTTGAAGAATGGGCAAAAATCAGAGTGGCTAGATGTGCCAAGCTTACAGAGACATATTGCTGCAAAAGGTGGCTCTACAAAGTATTTACTTTGGGGGGTGAATAGTTATGCACAGTTCAGTTGTTCTTGTGTTTCACAATAAAAAATATTTTGTATCAATGCATCATAATTCACAGTATCACAATTCCAGTGGGTCAAAAGTTTACATACACTAAGTTGACTGTGCCTTTAAACAGCTTGGAAAATTCCAGAAAATGATGCCATGGCTTTAGAAGCTTCTAATAAGCTAATTGACATCATTTGAGTCAATTGGAGGTGTACGTGTGGATGTATTTCAAGGCCTACCTTCAAACTCAGTGCCTCTTCACTTGACATCATGGGAAAATCTAAAGAAATCAGCCAAGACCTCAGAAAAAAAAATTGTAGACCTCCACAAGTCTTGTTCATCCTTGGGAGCAATTTCCAAACGCCTGAAGGTACCACGTTCATCTGTTCAAACAATAGTACCCAAGTATAAACACCATGGGACCACGCAGCAGTCATACCTCTCAGGAAGGAGATGTGTTCGGTCTCCTAGAGATAAACGTACTTTGGCGCGAAAAGTGCAAATCAATCTCAAAACAACAGCAAAGGACCTTGTGAAGATGCTGGAGGAAACAGGTACAATAGTATCTATATCCGCAGTAAAAACAAGTCCTATATCGACATAACCTGAAAGGCCACTCAGCAAGGAAGAAGCCACTGCTCCAAAACCACCAGAAAAAAGCCAGACTACGGTTTGCAACTGCACATGGGGACAAAGATCGTACTTTTTGGAGAAGTGTCCTCTGGTCTGATGAAACAAAAATGGAACTGTTTGGCCATAATGACCATCGTTATGTTTGGAGAAAAAGGGAGAGGCTTGCAAGACGAAGAACACCATCCCAACCGTGAAGCACGGGGGTGGCAGCATTATGTTGTGGGGGTGCTTTGTAGCAGGAGGGACTGGTGCACTTCACAAAATAGATGGCATCATGAGGAAGGAAAATTATGTGGATATATTGAAGCAACATCTCAAGACATCAGTCAGAAAGTTAAAGCTTGGTCGCAAATGGGTCTTCCAAATGGACAATGACCCCAAGCATACTTCCAAAGTTGAGGCAAAATGGCTTAAGGACAACAAAGTCAAAGTATTGGAGTGGCCATCACAAAGCCGTGACCTCAATCCCACAGAAAATATGTGTGAAGAACTGAAAAGTCGTGTGCAAGCAAGGAGGCGTACAAACCTGAATCAGTTACACCAGCTCTGTCAGGAGGAATGGGCCAACATTCACCCAACTCATTGTGGGAAGCTTGTGGAAGGCTACCCGAAACATTTGACCCAAGTTAAACAATTTAAAGGCAATGCTACCAAATACTAATTGAGTGTATGTAAACTTCTGACCCACTGGGAATGTGATGAAAGAAATAAAAGCTGAAATAAATAATTCTCTAGTATTTTTCTGACATTTCACATTCTTAAAATAAAGTGGTGATCCTAACTGACCTAAGACAGGGAATTCTTACTAGGATTAAAAGTCAGGAATTGTGAAAAACTGAGTTTAAATGTATTTGGCTAAGGTGTATGTAAACTTCCGACTTCAACTGTATGTTCTGAGCAACGAACTTAAACCTTTTTTTACATGGCACATATTGCACTTTTACTTTCTTCTCCAACACAAGTGTTTTTGCATTATTTAAACCAAATTGAGCATGTTTCATTATTTATTTGAGACTAAATAGATTTTATTTATGTATTATATTAAGTTAAAATAAGTGTTCATTGTTCATTCAGTATTGTTGTAATTGTCATTACTACAAATAAAAAAAATTAACATTTCGGTATCTGATTTTTTTGGTCCTCCAATAACCGGTATCTGTGTTGAAAAAGAAAAGTTGGTAGCAGTATTACCGGTAACTGTAGGGAATAACCTACATACTTGACTACTACAAGGGCTCCCGAGTCGTACAGCGGTCTAAGGCACTGGATCTCAGTGCTAGAGGCGTCACTACAGACCCAGGTTCAATTCCAGGCTGTATCACAACCAGTCGTGATTGGGAGTGCCATAGGGAGGCGCACAATTGACCCAGCGTTGTCTGGGTTAGGGTTTGGCCGGGGTAGACAGTTATTATAAATAAGAATTTGTTCTTAACTGACATGCCTAGTTAAATAAAGGTTAAACAAGGGCAGGGTAATTACATGGGTTTGCCTAGGCCTGTTTCACAGTCGATTCACTGTTACAAAGGGAAACGCCTGGCCTATATAGGCGAATGTTGGTGTGACCAACTTGCTTCAATATCCTTTGTTTATATCAACAGGGTAGTGTAGACATGAGATCTGTCATCAACAAACGCCTGGCTGCTCCATTTAGTCCATCATTAAAATGTCACCAATGCACAAACAGGGCTGTGGAATCCAGTGGCCACAGAGAGAAACGCTGTCTCACACATTGCTGCAATAGCAGCAACAGCCTTGGCTCTGGGCCCAGCGCCAGCCGAGGACAAAGGGACATTTACTCCCTGAGAACGAGACACATTCCTCAAATGCCCAGCATAGACCCACAAGACTAAACGAGTGAATTAATGTAACGTGTTCCGTACAACAAGCCTCTTGATACCCAGGTCTACGCAGTACACACAAACATGTATAATGTCCAGACTGACAGAGAGCCTACTCCCTCAAACAAATGTCATAGAAAAAAGTAATATTCATCAGTAACACTAATGACAGAAATAAGCACCCACTAAAGCTGTAGTACTACATACTGTTGGCAGAAATTCTCTGTCCAGTCCTGCTGTGATTTGTACTACACTTGCCCTGCCCTCTTCTACTCCATGATCATGGGCTGCCCGCCCAGAGGTGATTATGGGGTAGATAAACTAAGCTGCCTGGAACCTCTGCTCTTGTGGGGGCAGTGCCAACCAGCTATGCTACTACTCAACCACTGGTTCCACAGATAATGCCAGCCCTAAGTATCTGATACTAGTAGGGAAAACCATGTACCCTGTTCACCTCCAAAAACACTGAGCACTTGGATATCTGATAACATGAGTAGTGAATGTGTCAGTGAATCACACCTTCACTTTGCATTCAAGGCTAAACCTGTCTTGCCCAAGCTACTGTATGTTCATACACAAGGCATGAGTTGATTACAGAACTGTAATTTGATCAGAACTAAAGTTGTTTTACAGTCAGTGTTGTTGATTATACTGATGGGGCGCGGTCTATCATGCACTGATGAAAGGGAAAGGTGTTAGGAGAGTAGGCAAAAGGCTGTTTCTCTGTGGTGCTCATGGGGATTCTCCTGCTCGGAAAGCACTTAACATCCATAACAGCACTGTCAACATGTTGGTGATCATCACAAGTTGGTGATTTTAGTTAACCTAAATTGGATTGCTCGTTAAAAGCATTGCAGTGTTGGCTCCAGGAAATACTAGCTCTACCAGCACGTGTGTGAGACATATCTGATATCCAGTATTGGACCGGCAGACAGTTAAAAGACCAGATAAATTACACTGACGCATGACCCAGTCTCATTTCACCCTCTGTACCCGCAGATTTAAAATCAGTTCTGTTCTCTGTAGGGCTGACCCCATTTAGTTGTTTGTTTGGTCAATAGTCTTTTGGTCGACCAAGATTTCTTTAGCCGAGCAGTAGCAAGACACCATAAGACAACTTTCTGATTCACGCCTGTCTGAGTGGACTAATCCATTGTGGAGGCCGTGGGGATGGCACAGTCTATCACTGAGACGTGCTACTGAAATTCTATATGGTTATATTATGTAAGAACAATGGTGCAACACTAATAAAAATGCGCTTTCGTCCTAATTGGATAGTGGTCGCTGTCCACGGTTCTGAAACACAGTGCGCTGCTGAATTGCTGCATTTTCCTAGAACATGTATGCTATGTGCATAATAGCAAAGTTAATCAGCATAATGGTGTTGAGAACAATGCGGTAGAGGCAGCAGCAGAATGAGATGAAAAAACAGCCCTTGCCTTATTGTCTAAGAAAAGTGAGAGGAAACCAACTTAACTCTCGTATTATTTATAATTCATTTAGTTTTGTTTACACTGTTCTAAATTGTCAGAGAAATTATAACCCTCCTTTTTCTTGATGATAATAATGAGATCATCATCATAAGAATAATAATGTTATGTCTATCAGTAGTAGGCTTAGTAAAGCAGCCTTGTATAACCACCATCGAGCTGTAGGCCTAAAAGCACATCCTGCTTAGTCTTAATACCATAACTAACTTAGGACTATATTTCAATACTTATATAGGCTTTGTTCATGTCACCACAGTATAGGAGTCATTCATGATTTGAAAAGCAAACAAGCATTTTAGTTTTAAAATAAAGCGTCCCTTGAATAATTAGCATAAACAATAAAACCGTTCCATTTTGGAAATTGCATTCACTAATAAATGTGACTGTTATTAGTCTTTGCTGTAATAAAGGCTTAACAAAACACTACAACACACACTGGTACACTTATCAATTAGTGTTGTTTACATTTTTCCAAACAGTCATTTTGTTGTTGTAATCTAACAGCACCTGTTTGGCACATACTGTACATGCAGAACTTGCTCTTTACCTTCTTTTTCTTGATCTCCAGTATTTTCCACAACTAGTCACATTTATTCCACACATCTGACTTCCCCTTTACCTCCTGATCAACCAGTAAACATTCCCATTTTGAGTTTGTCATGTCCTCTGCATCCATTTTGCTGTTATGGTGTTCAGAGTTTGTGACAGCCAATTTATTGACGTGATTATGATATGCTATAGGGCAGGCCCTATTGGTCACGTTCATGCGATGCATACATGTCACGTAAAGAGCGCAAGGGTTGAGGGAATAGGGAATGCTTTTCCTAAACAAATGAGGGATTTTGATAACAGAACTTTTCAGTCAGAAATGGCTGTAATTATGTTGCAGCGTCAAACACGGACAGCGCGATTAACACTTGTTCTGTGGTGGTCGCTGCAGCAGGGAGGAGAGTGACAACGGGTGCAAGTCAGTGTCACTCGCTGTCATTTTTTTTTATTTATTTTTTTTAAACAGCGCAATAAGTCTAAGTCGGTCCGGCAAAATCAAATCAATTGCAATCAGACTCCCTCTAGTCATTTGTGTCTTAATTATTTCATCAAACAGTGTGCTTAAAGTATTAGACAAGCTCAGTGCATATGGTTGATTTGATTAAAACAAATAGGATGTGTCTATTTATGGAAAAATACACGTTTGAACATTTCTACCAATCGATTAGTCGAAAGAACAGACGACTGACTCTTGGTCAACCAATAATTTTTGTCGGGGACAGCCCTAGTTCTCTGCTCTCTTGGGATGTCAAGTCTCTGGAGATTTCTGTGGGATTTTGACGGTTTAATTACTGTTGGGCTTATTTTTGTGTTAATTACGCAAACTAGCCTCAGTGGGGAGAGAGGAGACACAGTGCTGATGTTATTGTTTTCCCAACCTTGTGGGAACACAGTTCTAAATTCTGCAGATAGAAAAAGCAGCATGTATGTTCTTTGTCTGAACATTCTACAACATGTATGCCATTGCAACCCACTGAATGGGACCTTGGTGGTCTGGTGACTCCAGAGCTGATTCCTGCATTCCTTCCTGTCTGCAACACTAAACATCCATGCCCCCACTGTGTGTTGGACTAGTGCTGCCTGGGAAACCTTTAATAGGTGCTCCTGTGAGTGTTCCCAATCTGCACAAGGCTCAGCCGGGGGTTGGATTAGCCCCAGATTAACAGCATTATAGTGGCAGGGTGACATGCAGACTGGCTGGCTGCTGGAGAACTAGGCTGGTTGCCCAAAGGGCTGATGAGAGAAAACAGCAGACAAGCTGGACAGGGCCTACTACAGCAAGGCAAATCCTTCTACAATGCCAGACAGACCAGACACTGTTTTGCTCATGCAAGCATGCACACACACTTCAACAAACCCCTTTCAACCCCTTGTAATCTTGTGTTCAACACATCGTAGGATTGGGCGACCATCTTCTTAGAGCAGTGTGTGTAGTGACTAGCTACACAAGCGGTACATCGTCCCGCTTCCTCAGACAGCCTTTGAGATTGAATTATGACACCATGGATGCAGGAAATCCTCCTTGTGACCCAATTCTGACAGATTGGTCACTTCAATTGGACAGGGATTCAGATTCAGTCAAACAAAATAGGAGGGGCTTGCAGACTCCCTGGCTGGGATTGCATCATTGTGCTACTTTGATTAATTTCTCTTTAGCACAACCCACCAAGGAGTAATTTTACTACTTTATCTGAAATATAAAAAATTTCAGGCAACAAAAGTGACTCCTCACACCACCCACTGACTCACCAATGAGTATGTGTATAGTCAGTGTGGGTGTATAGCCAGAGCATGCAACTCAATGTCTGTGTATTTGTGAGATAAGCATGTGTTATCTGAAGCCTATGAATGGATGGGCATCTGTTCCCAGCCCTGCAACAACTTTCAGGCTAAAACTTTGCTTCAGGGATTCTACGCTGGCCCCTGGTACACAGAGCACTGATCAAATCCCCTCTGAAAAGGCCCAGCTGTCTAACTGAAAAGCACTTCAGTGAGCAAGGTGCCAGAAGCTGCTCAATTATTGATTGTATATGCAGTACTCTCTAATCAGACCATAAAAGGCCTTTGGCTATAAGGCAATAAAAAGGCAAGCAACAGGGTATTGCTACTGAAATAGTCACTGGCCTTCAACTGACTTCTAAGGAGGATAAACTCCTATGAACATCAGTTGGCCTGAGTGATAAATTCATAACAGTATGTTTTGAAATAGTTAGCAATCCATACTACTGATCATCAATGTCATGGTGGGAAAATGCATGACATGGAACTAGTCATTAGATTTTACCAGTCTCTCTTCAAACTCAACAAAATATGAATCTAGTTAACTGGTTTGCTAATTTGATAATTCAACCAGTGGTTGACAGCGTTGATAGCTAACGTTAGCTAGTTACCCGCTCTATCACGGTGGCGTGCTGGCAGCTACCTGGTTAACAATACGGTTGCTTTCACATGCATCGCTAACATTGGCTAGCTAAACGAGCTAAAGAACAATACAAATTCATTGCTGCTAGCTAGCTAGATTGTTTTCGCCACAAACTGTCACCTGCTAATAATAATAACTCACTTATTAGCATGACAAATGTCTGCTAGTAGCGTCAGCAGTGGAATGAAACAAGCATCTGTACGACTCGTGCGATGTAGCTGCTTAGCTACCGTTACTAGCAAGCTGGCTAGCTACGTGGTTCCCAGAATCAGGGCGATTCATCATCCACGTTATCCAGCTAGGTAACCTTAGCTAGCTAAGCTTAAAACTAGCTAACGACGTTTAATACCAATCGGTTCAAAACTCTGTGCAGGCAGGAGTACGTTATACAATATAGAATCTTACTTTGATAAAGGTGAGTCAATAAATCCGTATTTTCTGTTCATTCATTCATGGTTGTTTTAATAGAGAAAGAGGCATACCCTACCGTGGCATTTGATTGTTCACAACGTACTTTCCTTAAAGAAAGGAATCGAATGGGACACGCCCTTGGCGATGGGGATTGGAGTCCACTTTTCAAGAAAGACAGACTACAACACCATTGGATGTCGATGATCATCAATCTTAGCGTAGACAAACAGGATTGGTTCAGCTAAGTGCGTCACGTTTTCCCCACGTTTTGGTATACGATATAGGACTTCTAAACGCCCATTGGATAATATATCTGTCTGTTTTTGTGGGTACGTTCACATTTTGTCTTATCATCAGGTGAATGAAAAACTGCCCTGCGTTCATAACCAAGTGAGAAGATGGTATTTACCACATATGACTGGGAAAAATCCAATTGAACGTCCCTATGAAAACACACTGGACTCTACCCACACACTCACACTGACACCCCAACACACGCACACAATATGTCCATACACACATGTATACTGACGCCAAACACACGAACACTGCTACTGTCTATTATCGATCATGTTGCCTAGTCACTTTACCCCAGCCCTACTATATGTACATAGCTACCTCAATTACTAGTACTCCCAGTAAATAGCCATATTATTTTTTACTCGTTATTCGTTATTCTTTGTGTATTTATTCCTTGTATCACGTTTTCTATGTTTATTTTTGTATGTTTATTTTTTATCTTTGACACTGATTTGTTGGAAGAAAATAAACCTGTAAGTAAGCATTTCACTGATAGTCTACACTTGTTATTTACGAAAATTGTATTTCCAACTGGTAATAACTAGTGGAAAACGCATCTATAATCCCTGAGCTCTGACTTCTCCCACATGCTAACCTCTGATGTCACCTACTAAGGAAATTACATCGACAACAGCATTTTAAGCAGTTAAACGTAAAAAAAACATTATTTATAAAAAGCAATCTATATATTAATATGTTTTTTTATTAATATAATTTGTTTACAGTCATAATATCTGTACTTTTAGTTTATGGTTGAAGCAGATTGTGTGAGAGTTTCTCAATGAGTTCAAAGCATGTGAATGAATGCATGCATTCAACTGATATTTACAACTTCACAACTGATAATTGCCACCTTCACACTTGGTTATGAACATAGCAATATCCAGGGCAGTCAGGCTGCGCAATTCTGATCTTTTCCCCACTAATTGGTATTGTGAATAATCACATCAGATATTTTGTCTGCCTGTGTAAAAATGTCAGAATTGGTCTACCTGTGCAGCCATAGACAGGTAGACCAATTCTGATATTTTTTCTCACTAATTGGTCTTTTGACCAATCAGCTCTGTGAAAAAGATATGATGTGAAAACATCTGATGTGATTGGTCAAAAGATCAGAATTGGGCTGGCTGTGTGAATGCAGCCTCAGTGTTGCATTCAATTTAGGTAAGACAACCACATTTCACACAGTCATTGCAAGTAAAACTTTCTTCAATAAAGCAGCTATCAGCAAAATCAGTGCTTGTAAGAAAAGACAAACGTGTGAGAGTGCAAGATACAGTATGTTTGATGAAACATGTTACTTCGATTGGCTTAAAACTACGAGTCAAATTATACACTATGGTCTAATGTTCAGATTGACACTTTTGAATATTCATATTAGGCTATAGCTAAGTCTGTACCAAAAACATGTAATGGCAACAGCAATAGTCTCTAACATGTCAATTATGGGGTGCCCTGCCCTTGTAAAGGCCTTGTTTCAGCATAGGTTTGAAATACCCAAGATAATTCAGCAAGAGAGCACAAAGCAGCCCTAGCTAGACCAACTTCATGGCCCCTGCTCTAAGCCCACTAGAGTCTGCCCTGAGGCAACGTTCATCTGGGCAAGCGTCGCTGTTGTGCTGCAAAGACTGCATTCATATGGCACAGTGATTCCCATGCTGCTCAGACTCTACCCCTATAAACTTTTCACCCCCTGTAAGCTCTGTCTGAGTGCCCTTTTCATAGGCCTTGATGTGGTAACAGACATCAAAGGCCCTGAGCTGAGCCACAGAAGTACATCAGATTCAGGAATGTAAACAGAGATTGTTTGGAGAAAACAATTGCAATGATAAGTAGACCTTGATGTGTTTTTATTCATACTCAACACATAATTGTCATGCTTTGGGCTTTATGTTTTTGAGGGATCAAATAATGTTTTGATCTGTTATGTTCACAGGCTCCAGCAATGGACAGACCACTATCTGAGACCACCCACAGCTGCAATGGATGAATTGCTTCATGTCATGTAAGTAATTCCTCTAAAACTTTGAAATGGCTTGATATGGAGTGATCATTTGATAAAGATGGCTAGAGAGGAGAAATGTTGTGGTCATGCATGGAAGACAGCAGCAGCGCCAGTGTGTGTGTAGTGTATACTACATGTGTGTGTGTAGTGTATACTATATGTGTGTGTGACCCAGGTGTTCAAACTCACCATGATTTCTATCACCAGACATAGCATATCTCCCCTGCTCGCTGTTGTGTAATGAGTATGGATGAGTTAGTTGGCACCAATCCAGTCTTGCTGCATCACCTCCCCCCACACTGTCTACTTTCACACTGGGCTGGTAGGCCATTCAGTGCCACCAGCCAGAGACTGAATCTGTCTCACCCTGTTTGTGTGTAAGTGCATGCGTCACTGAGTACATACACCTTACAACGGAAGAAGTACAGTCCCTTACACCCTTCATATTAATTTCCCTTCTGCTGGATTTGAAAATATACATCAATGCATGTGGGAATCTTACATCCTAGTCCTTATCTTGCAGATACTAAATTATTCATGAATTGAGCCCAGGGACCATCCCCCTCCTACGCCCAGGGCCCAGCCCACCTCCTTCTTGAGCCCAGGGCCCAGCCCACCCCCCATCCTAAGCGTTACAGTACACTCACTGGTGCTGGAGGTGTAGGTGCAGCTGGTGGTGGTGGGTGGAGGTGAATCAGAGTCCACTGAGGCGGTGTCCTCATCCTGGGAGCAGCCGGCCTGGATGGCCCGCAGGTAGCTGTGGCTGCGGGAGCGAAAGCACGTCGGTGTGGGCAGGTTCAGAGCCTCCACCGCCTGGGACTCCCCCTCACAGTACAGCGAGCGCCCGCAGCCCTGCCCACACACCTGAAAGGACACGTGCAGGTTGACACGTTGGGGGCGGGACTGCTAGCCTGCCACCACCTGTGAGGCGAAAGCAGTGCAAGTCTCGGGTGGCAGGGCATGCTTCTGGAGTAAGGTAGTGGTGTATGGTGAGAGAGTGGGAAGGATCCTGTTTCCCTCAGCTCACAAGAGCCCAATCAAAAGGACTGTTAGATTTACCAAAGAAACTCATGCACTGATTAAGGACAGTATCACTATCGCCAGAGGAAAATGGGTACAGGAGTTATCATGCACAGTCAAAATTGTACTTAATGAAACGGATTGATCAAAAGTAAGCTACTTCAATAACCATGTTGAAGATATCTCATTATATCAATATTCTGTTTGAGCTTTGTGTCCACTGATAGAATCTGTGTACTCACTGTATTGTATCTGTGAAATACTACATAGAATGTTTAATCAGAGATGATAAGCCAGCGGTGTCAGATTTCCTTTTCCTCATCCCTGGAGCTAATGCAATCACTGTGACTGAGGCATCAACAGCCTCCCACTACAAGCTGTCCACTCTCTCCACATCATAGTCGTAGTGGTTGTGGTGGTGTCTGATTTTGCTCAGCACAGCGACGCTATTGATCTACAGGACTTGTTTATTGTATTGGTGTAGCACATTTACAGGCTCCGGCGTTGACAACATGACACTTTCCACAACAGCAGATTC
Source organism: Brachymystax lenok tsinlingensis (assembly GCA_030435695.1). Taxonomy (NCBI): domain Eukaryota; kingdom Metazoa; phylum Chordata; class Actinopteri; order Salmoniformes; family Salmonidae; genus Brachymystax; species Brachymystax lenok. Next base: position 17,115,295 of record CM059803.1, read on the forward strand.
ACCAGCAGAAATATATCATAATACAACTCTATAGGCTGGACAGGAAGTAGGTATTGTAGAGAGACAGACCAGCTGAGTCAACTTCACCTGTCCACCCTCCGATAAGGGCGTTTCACTGTTCAAACAGTGCGATAGCCTATTACTCCCCAGTCTTCTATACCAGGCTGCTGTGATTTTCAAGGTTTTAATGATGTTGGTAGCAGGTGGAGTCTCTGTTTGTTCATCCTGATTTTCATTGCAGTGTGAGGAGGAGGCTGGTGCCAGAGTTGGCACATGGTCATCATTGTGTCCCCCAAGAAAGAAAGGAGATGTAACAGGGATGCTCAGTATTCAAAATACATTTGATGAAATGATGAAACTTCACACCATTTTTTACAAATAAGATATTTTTCCTTGGTTGCTGCGTATCTGTTATTTGATCCATTAGAATCTTGCAATACTTTTCACCATGGTTTTGGAATGATTATTACCATCTTGAAACCATCTTTACGGTCTAATTTTTGCACGCAAACTGATATTGTCTGTACTCCTTTTTATACCCAATGAAAAGCCTTGATGGAAAGGCATCGATGTGTTACAACCTCTCCTGTATTAGATTTTATGCACAGTTACCGCCATGAACAACAATGCAGATCCTTTGAAGCCTCTTCTCCTGCTAAGGCAGCCATCATAATCCGACAGATATCAATCCTGATAAAACTTTGCAGTTCATTCATAAAAAAACCTTGCTTTTCTCTCAAAGATAGATTTTCTTGTCATCTCCCAAATTCAATTAATCAAATATGCTTTGATAATATCAAAATCTTCCTGTAAGAAGTAGAGGGTAATTTAACTGCTGTCATCTGTAATATGATGCTAGTTTAACTCCATGAGCATATGTGGCGTCGGGTCTTCCATCTGAAAGGAGTCTGGTGGTCTTGATAAAAACCGAACTTTCTCAGGATTAGATGGAGGTTCATGTCTAAAAATTACTTTCAAACGTTATTCCTATTCCTGTCTCTTCTAGCTTACTGAATGTTTAACCAACCATCGTCTCACTACACACATCTGAAATGTTCTATCCCTGCCTGCAGTCACAGACACAGAGGATTCTGCTGGCTCTGCAATGCACCATGAGGTCAACATCCTATTCATTTCTGGTTGTTGTTTCAGATTTGAGGCTTGTCCACACTGAAGGTCTTTGCACTGACTGAGGGCATTCTTTATGATTAATTCATTTCATTCAGTAGTACCTATATCTGTCACACTTCTGTTGTATTTGTTGTATGGGGTATTATTCCCACACACACTGACAGGCCTGTTTTAGACCCTGATAAAGTGTGTCCTGAGTAATAGAGAGAGTGGACTTACATACCTGCCCACTGCTCATCATGCCCCTGCCCAGGGTAGCGTAGCTCTGGTGGAAGTCTTTGCCATCGTCCCAGTGCCGCATGGCTATCGGGGGCTCTCCTGGGCTCACCAAGCAGTCCAGGTTGTCCAGGCTTCGATTGGTGGAGAGCTCTTTCAGGGAGGGGAGACAGCTACAGGGAAAGGGGGGAGAATTAGCTGCTGAAATGACCCCTCAACAGTAATGAAAATACTTGGATGAAGGGTGGGGAGGATACGTGACGTCTTGGGTTGATGAGAACCGCTGGTGCTGGAGCATCCATTTTCAGTGGATGCTTTGAACCTTCCCCAAACTTCTTGTGACTTTGTGAGATTAAATACCAGTGAGATGAGAGGATAGTGGGGTGTAGCTGGGTATCAAAATGACAGCACAGAGGAAACATTGAGTCGTCAGTTAACATCTTAACAAAAGGGAGCAAATTTGAGTTATTTTTTTGCTTTGTAATCATTAATGGAATCTGCTGAGACAGTGAGATTGTTTCCTCTGTTCTGACTTGCCTGTCAAGAAGGCACCTGTTAGTGGGAATGTGTGTGCCGGGGTGAGGGTGGAAGGGGTTTGTAGGGGGGATCAGTGGCTTATAATGAGAGACATGACTGGATTGGCTGTGGCTAGGGTACTAACACACCACTCGGAGCACTTGGTAATAGATGGGGCGTGGGAAGGGGCACGAGACAAAGCACTGGGGTGGTTAGAGAGAAGCGGCAGCAGCGGTGGGCATGTGTGAGTGGAGGGCCGTGCTGCCCCCCTCCATAAGACACTGACCTGGCCAAATGCTGCATTGAGCATGCACTCTGTAGCGGAGACCACAGTACCCCATTATCCTTCAGCATGACAGCGTAGCAGCGAGGCCTGCCGGTTTGGGTGGTGGGGAACATGACAAAACATTTCATCTTTTTGACCTCAAATGGAAACTTTTGGTTACCTGTTGCTGGTAGGTGATTTCCTTTTCCTATAAATGAACATCCCCTAAGAACATGTTAAGCTGATATGTACTCCTAATGAACAAGGGTCTGTTGCAGCCTGCAGGTTTTACCTTGCATATACTGTAGAAACTGTTCCACATCAGTGTCAGGATTCTGCCCTCTGCTGTCCATTTGTGGTGGCCACTTTAATTGAATTGTATTGTTATATTCAACTCTCTTTTAGAGCAGGCAGGTTTCCATGCAGGGTGTCTGTAGCTACTTCCCTATAAAATAATAAGTTCCCTCGGACATCCCATGTTATCTGTTCTGTCATGACATAGATTGATAAGGAGAAAGAAACCCCTCTTCCGAGACATCTAAACAGTATTAACTACAGTATGATCTACATGCATATTTCCTCTTGAGGCTGTTTCACTCACTTGTGCAGTGGTGGTGGAGGCTGCTGCTCGCTCAGGGACTGATGGGTGGCCTTCAAGTAGCTCTGGCGGCGGGCAGCTGTTTTGGGTGAGGGTTTGGGGCTTCCCTCCGACTCCTCGCTGTCCTGGTCCACGTCCCCCATGGCCTTGACGTAGCTGCCACTACGCATCCTCCGGCAGGGGATCTCCAGACCCCCGGGCCGGCCCCGGCCACCCAGCGTAGCGCTCCAGTCCCCCAAGGGAATCTACAGACAGCATTGGGCCACAATGAGTCACTAAACTTTCAACTCCACTTTATCAGACAGTCTTTTAACTAGCTTAATGAGAGAGACCTTGAATGGGTCATTTCATGAGATTGTACTGTGTGTGTATTTGTAATGAAAGTATTTGACTAATGGGAATATAGACTATGTAAATGTCAAGATGCTGCTGCAGTAGTTAGAAAGGGATTCAAATGAATTAGGTTTTAAAACAAATCTCCTAATTTCAGGGAACAGTAAAGCCGTGAGGGGATTAGGGGGTGCAGTGGATGCTAGTGCCTGCATAATACTCACTTGGCCTCCTACCTGGAGGTACTGACAGGTCAGGTCCTGGTGACACGACTTGGTTTTGAGCAGCGTCCTGTTGACTGTGGCTGAGCCCTTCTGGAGCACCTGCCTGGCCTGGCTGAGGGTCAGTGTGGACCAGGAGCCTCGCTTCACCAGGGTGCTCTCCCTGCCTCCTCCTCCCACCAGCTCCCCTCCACTGGTCCCTGCCAGCGCTTGCGGGCAGGCCAGGTACTTGAGGTCACTGCTGCTCTTGGAGGCCTTGAGTGTGTGAGCAGAGATGGTGTTGTAGCCCTGTGGGAGGTGCCTGGGAGGAGCCTGGCTGTCCGACACTGCCCTGCCCAGCGTCATCATGCTAAGTGGGTTACGGTAGCCCACAGCGATAGTGCCAGCTTTGGTGGTGGTGTCACTGTCCAGGGCATTGTCTGAGCTCCAGAGCCCCAGTGCATTCTGTCTGCTAGGTCGCTGCTTCAGCGTCTCAGTCTTAGCCCTGTCTTTACTCTTACTCCTGCGGGTCTGCCTGGTCCCCTCCTCACCTCCCCCTGTAGTGCTGTTCATGTTGCCCTTGACCACCGAGCCCTCCAGGGACTGGGACTTGTTGAAGAGCTTCTGGACAGAGTGCATGATGTGACGGATGCGTCCGGGACTCTCGCTGCGCTGCTTGGCCACCCTGCCCCCGGTGGAACTGGAGGGTACTGAAGCCATCCCTTTGCAGAGGTAGGTGCTTCTCCAGCTGGTCCAACAGGTTAGATGGCAGCCGGTTCATCTTGGCCGCTGCTGCAGAGGAGATGGTAACTGATCCACTGGTGATCATGGGAGCCCCTCTAAGACCCAGGCCCATGGACATGGAGGTGGACAGGGTGCCCGCCCGGCTGACCACAGGCCCACCCCCGCCCCCGGCAGGGACCATGTAGCCCTGGGAGTAGTCCGGGGAGTAGTCAGCCTGCTCCGGTTGGGAGGTGAAGTGGAGGCGGGGGAAGGTGCTGCTGTTGGACATCTGGTTGAGGGGCAGTAGGCACTCCGGAGACAGGGATTGGGGGGTTAGGGCCCTGGTAGAGTTGGTGGGGGTCCAGGGTGCCGTAGTGGTTCATGGTGGGGCGCAGAAGGAAGGGGCCGTGGGCGTCAGAGGTCAAGGGGTACAGGGGCTTCTTTGGGGCCCCTGATGGCTCACAGGAGTCCGACAGGTGGCAGCTGCGATTGGCTCCTAACCCTTTCATGGTTGTCACAGCGCAGGTCTGCTGCTGCCCTTAGAGCATGTCTCCAGCTGGGGTGCGTTTACAGCCCTGGAGGGCTCATCCTGGAACAGAGAGGAATATGATATCTTTTAGAATATACAGTATGAGAAAGAGGAGGCGATAGTTAAAGAGTACGGCTGATAAGAGTTTTATTGCTTCTCATTAAAATGGATTAAATAGAGATGTTTTGTCACTGGCCTACATACAAAACCCCCATAATGTCAAAGTGGAATTGTTTTTTGTTGTTTTACAAATTAATACAAAATTAAAAGTTGAAATGTGTTGAGTCAATAAGTATTCAACCCCATTTTTATGGCAAGCTTCAGGTGTAGAACTGTGCTTAACAAGTCCCATAAATTGCATGAACTCACTCTGTGTGCAATGATAGTGTTTAACAGGATTTTTGAATGACTACCTCATCTCTGTACCTCCATCAAATACAATTATCTATAAAGTAAGAAAAACTGGTTCAGTCTGCTTTCCACCAAACAAAGCAGACTGAAAAAAACAGACTTCTTGGTTGGTTACCAAGAAGACAGTGAGTGTTCCTAAGTGGCCGAGTTACAATTTTGACTTAAATCTGCTTTAAAATATATGGCAAAACCTCAAAATGGTTGTCGAGCAATGATCAACAACCAATTTGACAGAGCTTTAAGAATTTTGAAAAGAATAATGTGCAAATGTTGCACAATCCAGGTGTGGAAAGCTCTTAAATCGCTGCCAAAGGTGATTCTAACTTGTATTGACCAGTGGAGGTTCCTCAGAGGAGGCAGGCTAGGACCATCCTCTGTGAATTTCATAAAAATAGTGAAACATTAATTGTATCTATTTTTAGATAAAACTATACTAAATATATTCACGTCACCAAATAATTGATTAAAACACATTGTTTTGCAATGAAGGTCTACAGTAGCATCAGCAGCTAGTTTCCATCTTCCTCTGGGCACATTGACTCGTGATTCTCACCCCCTTCCATAGACGTACATAGTAATTATGGCAACTTCTGGAGGATGTCCTCCAACCTATCAGAGCTATTGCAGCATGAACTGATATGTTGTCCACCCAATCAAAGGATCAGAAAATGAATCTAGTACTGAAAGCATAAGCTACAGCTAGCTAGCACTGCAGTGCATAAAATGAGGTGAGTAGTTAACTCAAAGAGAGCGAGAGACAAAAGTTGAACAGTTTTGAACAAATGAATTTCGTCAAAAATGAAGGAGACGCGAGAGAGAGCGAGCTAGCTATATTTTGTAAAAAAAATGTTTTGTTTCACTTACTTAGCTAGCAAATGAAGCTATCTAGCTAGTGTAGACTCAAACAGAGAGGGATGCTATGTTACCTAGCTGGCTAAGGCTATTCAACACTGGAACTCTTCCAAGTCAAGGTAAGCATTTGGTTTTATTAATTTATTGCCATCGTAACTGCTAAACTGCTTGATAACTGTACTGCATGATTGTAGCGGGTTTACTAACGCGTTAGTTCTATTAGCTATGTTGTTGACTTGACATTAGTTAAAATGGTGACAATGATGTAGGCTGTGTGTAATGATATGAAGGTTTGGCTTGGAAAAGTTATTTTGCCTGGTCACTGACTGCTGATGTGTTGTGCACTGAAGTCCACAAGCGAAGGGAAAGGTAAGATGCACGTAGATGCAGAAGGAAATACAACGATCTGGCTGCTATGCAAGTCAACTGTTTGCGTGTGATCAGGGGTGTATTCATTCCGCTGATTCTGTTGAAAAACATAAACATACCTGAATTTGTCCAATAGAAACTCTCCTTTGCAACTGTTGGACTAATGATTACACCTTAGATGAGCTAGATGCAGGCAAGATTGTGCAAGGCGGTATTGAACGTGTCAATGTCTGTCACCTTGATTACTCAAATTTCTCTCGACCTGTAAATTGAGTATCATGTAGTAAGTAGCCTAAACCTATCCATGTTACATTGAGCTAGGTAAATGGAATATGAATGACAGTCATCCAATATCCTGTAAAATATTTTTGGGGTCCTAACTCATCTTAAACGGCACCGGCCGCCACTGGTATTGACTCAGGGGGATGAATACTTATGTAATAAATATATATTAGTGCTTTATTTTTCAATATATATTTACAAATGTTAGAATATTTCTTCCACTTTGACAGTACAGAGTTTTGTGTAGATCTTGTTGACCCCCCCAAAATTATGTAATCCATCTTAATTCCACCTTGTAACACAACAAAATTTGGAAAAAGTCAAGGAGTGTGAATATTTTCTGAAGGCACTGTACTTAAATGAACACAGAATTGGAGCTCATTAAGTATTTTCAATGTGTCCTTAGATCTTTTAAGTACTGTTGTGGAGCACTAACTAAAAATACATTGTGTGTCACACAGCACTTCTACAGCGATGTTATTGATATAGCTAGACCAAACTGCACTGCAGAAGACAGAGGAGTTGCCCTCTACCAGCAGATGAAGAGGACCATTACTTATCTTCTCCTATGACACATCACCATGTCCGCACGGTTTTCCAACTAACCACCAGGGGGAGCTACAGAACAGACCAACGGCATTCAGGCTAGGCCAGAGATTTGAAAGCATCAGTGCTTCCCAACTGAGCTCAGGGTGTAGAATTATTTAGTACACACTAGTATATGCTCTGCTCATCAAAATGACATGATTTTCTCTATATGACTAAATGAAGTGAGAAATGTAAATTGACCATCTGTGCTTAATCTTGTATGTCTTTTAAAGGTCACTGCATATTAAAGCACCAAATGACTGTCTGACTGAACTTTAAAGGCTATTAACTTATGATTTTATTAAGGTTATTTAGCAATGCAAATATAAACTGTGCATTTTACTGCAGAGTGTAACCCTGTCTTCCACTGTGTAGGCTGTCTGCCCAGATGTACTGGGTTTGGTGCATAGGCCTCTGCTGCCACAATCACCTTGCACTAATTTAAGGTAAACTACAAGTAGAATCAGAGACTCACAGAGGTTAACATGGGGAATAGAACAAACACCGACGTAAGGCAGACACAGGTTGTCACCCCATTGAAGTACTTCAAAGCTATTAGTGTCTCAAATGGGGACGAACGGAGGAGCAGATGTGAGAGGAATCTCCGATGTGATATTCTGTATCCTGACCTCAGTCATCTCTCCTGGCTGTCGTAACCTGACCATAGACAGAGTTGATAGTAGAGCGCTCAGGGAATCAGGGATTAGTGTAAAGCAGAGCTGATGGAGCCTCTCTCTCTGCTGGTTGGCTGTTGTCTCTTGTCTCAGAGAGGTGAATTCACAGGGGATTCTAAAGCTCTGATGAATGATGGCCGTATTCTCCTGCCATGGAATTGTCTGTCAATAGGATAGCGGTTTCCACAGCAACAGTCAGTGCTGGCTTGGCTAGTCAGTCTAGACAAGTCTGTCTGTTTATTGGTTCTCTCTTCCTGATGCCTCTGATGTCACAGTTCTACCTGGCAAACAAGGCTCTGGCATAATGACGCACACGCATGCAGCTGGAAGCCTAAAACATGCTGAGAAAACTGATCATGGAACTGTTTTGTGGGCACAGGAAAACTAGTTGTAGCCTGAGCTTTTGGTGTCATTTTTTCTAGTAGCTTAGATTAACCTACTCATTCTTCAAGATCTGTAAACATGACATTAAAAAGTATAAAAATACCATATTTATGTGAGATTAATGCTTATCAAGCAAGCTGCTGCGTAGAGGAGTAGTAACCCACTGGGAACAGGCATCAATTCAATGTCTATTCCACGTCAGTTCAGCATAATTTCATTGAAATTATGTGGAAACGTTGATTAAACCAGTGTGTGCCCAGTGGGAATTGTGTCATTGAACACAGCTTCACTGCACGGTCATTCAGCATCTCCCTCTGACAGCACAGTTGGAAATCCTGCTTGGGAGTTGAGCATGTACAGCTCACATTTAATTACTACAACATTAGTTTGGGGTTTGTTTCCTTTATCTAACCTCATACACCCCCTCTGCTGTATGAGAGCTCTCACTTATCTCACTTGTCTCTTTGCTGAAGCAGAACAACGGCGAGACAAATACAGCCGGCTACACAGCAATATACTGTAGGCTGCTTTAATTCATCTGCCTTAGCCACGTGGCCACACAGGCACACACACGTACACAAACACACACACGCACTGTGTGAATGCATGTGCAGACCCACACAAGCATGTGTATGCACGCACACACACATCACAGCACTCTAAGCTCTATGGAAAGATGGTGAGAAGTGCTGCAGCCCCGTGCATCTCCGTCCCAGGGTCAGGCTGGCTGTGTATGGAACCTGGACCACAGGCGCAGAGATAATTATCAAGTAGACGGAAGATCCCCTGGGCTCAGGCTGCTTAAATGCCCATCACCAGTTCTCACACTCAGTGGGGAAGCACAGGCTTAGTGTAAGTGTCATGGGAGCTGTGGCCTACCTGCATCGGTAAAAGAGATGTAACACTTCCCCTGAGTGACAGGACTGATGGGTCTATTTCAGCAGAAAGCTGTTCACCTGTGTGTGTACGTGCGTGCATACGTAAACATGTATACTTGTTAGTGTACTACATGATCTGCTTGTGTGTGAGGAGGAAAATTAGTGGTAGGGGGAGTATCACTATTCAGTCGGTAAACAGCCCTATGTAGCCCTATTCATTGGTGCGGTTTCCAATGATGAGTAGAGCACAGAGACTGCACCAAGTCTAATCAGCAGCCTTCAACCCACACCCACACTTTCGTTAGTGAACCCTGTGTCAGCCACTGTTTTTACCATTCTACCCTGAGGGAACAGCACACTTCTGCTTATGTCTACCTTCTTTGGTGCCATGACAAGAGTTTGAACATGACAAGAGTTTGAACTAAGCTTCTACATGCTGTAGTACTATGCGGCATCAGTGGATACACCTGAGTGTCATATTTCTCTTGGTGTATAACATGGAGTCGATGCATTGTGTAATGGTTCATTTATGGTTGTTTGGATACTGAAATTCAGCAAGTTTGTGAACTACTAGTGTGTGGTATAAGCCAAGGGCATAACAAATTGATATAATGTACTACAGAAAAGCGTTCAGACGACATGATATTACTGCTGTGCAGTGTGCTCCCACATCATCTAAAGAGACATATGAAATCAAAGAGACAGAGATCTCTTTTTATTCACATTCCTGCATATAGCCTAGCACTGTTTGAAGTTCGACATTGACTCAATGTCCTCGATAATTATTTAACCAGGTAAAAGTGACAGTTCAATCAGAGGGGCCTTTGATAGTCTGCCCACCACCATCTCTGACAGAATCACGTTGCACACACGAGAAGGTAGGAAACCTGTCACTGATCAGGATATTCATTATTATTTACTCTGATGACAACACATAATCTGGTAGAAATGTAGTCCATAGGAATTTATATGGATTCCAACATTGCAATTTTGGAGTCTAATGATTACGAGGCAGAGGCACACAAGATTTCAAATGATTTCCTTTGTCCAAAAGATTCTAACTGACCATTGAATTTAAAGTGACTTTAGTCCTTCTGTCACGACTTCCGCCGAAGTCGGCTCCTCTCCTTGTTCGTTCGGCTGTCGGCGTCGCCGGTCTTCTAGCCATCGTCGATCAACATTTCATTTTCCATTTGTTTTGTCTGTGTTTTCCACACCTGATTTCAATTCCCTCAATTACATGTTTTGTATTTAACCCTCTGTTCCACCCCCATGTCTTTGTGTGGGATTGTTGTTTGTAGTGCTTGTGCACATTATTTTGACTGGTGCGTTACGGGTTATGTTGTGCCCATGTACTCTCGTGTTGTTTGAACCGTTGGGTTGTATATTAAACGACTACTTATTACCCAGTTTTGCTCTCCTGCGCCTGACTTCTCTGCCACCAGTTACGCAACCCCTACACCTTCAGCAGGCTGAGAACAGACAGCGCATGGAGGAGATTATTTTAAGAAAAGGTCGCACGCACACATACACACACACTGTCTTTTCAAACCCAATCTGAGCCTGATCACTACACAATTCAAGCTTTTCAGCACACAACATATATTCTGTAAAGGCTTAGTGTGGAAGCACATTTTTTTGCCGACTGCCTCTGCGTGGCCTTAAAGAGCTTTAATGTGCATCGCACTGAGTTCATTAGGCGCAAATAAGATGAGAGCAGGAACAGATTTGCGAAAAATTAACAAACTTAGCGTAGGATTTATTTGATGAAGCGTCTGATCTGAGGAGTACAAAATAGTCAGTGGGTTTATTCTTCCAGCAGCAGAGCAGCCTGCTTAGTTTAGCTCTAAAATAGGCACACTAACTAGGCCTATTAGTGAGACGCTAATAAAATTTAGGCGCTGAACAACAGAACCAGCTCTTCAGGGTTAGCAGACTGCTAATTGGCCATTGGACTGGCTTTGGCTGTGTGGAGACTCTGCTCTCCTTGGAGTTCTTATTGGGTCCTTACATCTCGTGACAGACTAAAAGGACCATGTCATTTTTATAATTTTGAAGATTTAATCTAGCTCTGGTTTTCAAGTTTTATTCAAGTTCATACAGTACACAGCTCAATCTACACAAATCCTTTCAAAGCAGTATATTTGTCTAAAGGGAACTTTATTTTCCAGACCTGAATCTGTCAGCCAGTGGAGACTGGCTGCCCTTCCAAACCCCACAGTGCTGTGCCACTAACCAGGCCTTTAATGAATTTGCTCAGTGGCAGTGCACTTCCCTTTCAGCCTTTGGTGAGAACAGAGGTATTGATCCAGAAACAGCTCCTTGTTCAGAGGTGAATATACAGCTGCCTGCTGGGCACCGGCTTTAGAAAACACTCCCAAAATAATCACCTCCCTTTCTCTTTCCTTCTCTCACTCTCATCCGCTCCCTCTCACTCAGACCTTGGCTTCAAGTTTGTATATAAATCACTCAAATGCTTTGGAATTGTGTCACGTGGTCTAATGGATTGTGATTGTGTGGTCTAATTGTTGTTTATGTAGAGTGAATCAGTAATTTATTGTAAGGGGATTCCTGGCCAAGCCTTGGGTCTCAAAGATAGGAAATCAGAAGGATTAACACATTAATATATTAACACATTCACATTTCACTTCAAAATCCATAATCCTTACAAAATTAACCAAGCCCCTATTCACACAGGATTGACACTTTACATATGAGCACACACGGCATTAGTCCCATTGTCAGGCAAGTAGCTCCCAGTCGCCTGTTTCTGTAAAAACGTTATGTCACAACTGCCTCCTTTTGTTAGAGCCAGTCCCAGCTGTATGCCCTGGGACTGGCAGAGACCCAGATAAGGCTGAGGATGACAGGGCTAATAAGAGGCAATCCATTAGCTTTAGCAGGGTAGCCTAGTGGTCAGAGTGTTGGACTAGTAGCCGAAAGGTTGCAAGTTCAATTCCCCGAGCAGACAAGGTACCAATCTGTCGTTCTGCCCCTGAACAGGCAGTTTACCCACTGTTCCTAGGCAGTCATTGAAAATAAGATATTGTTCTTAACTGACTTGCCTAGTAGAATAAAGGTTACAAAAATAAATAATAATAATTCAAGAGCCCCACTTCTAGCTCCAATATGATTATGGTTAGAAAAGGATGAATCTGAGACTGAAGTTGTAAACAAGCAATATTTGACTATTTTATCTTCCACAGTGTGCATTATTTGATACAAGAAAAAAATAAGCTAGCCTCTTTGTTTGTGTGTCACAGAATGGGCCGTGGGGAGGGTCGCTGGCTGCTGCTGGTGATGGCACATAACGACACTGAGTTATATAACAACATCCCGTTTCCACCCTCAGGAAGCATTGTGTCCTAAACAAGCATTGTGTTGTGTTTCACCAACATCTTAACCACCACTGAGAGAGAGCTATGTACAGGTTGAAGTGACTAATCGAAAATAAAAAGGGTTACAAAGTTGACGCAGTCTGGCTCTGACAAGATGACTGTAGTGAGAGCATCGTTGTATGACAGCCTAATGCCTTACCCAGCATAGCACTCCATTGCCCATACATACAACAGTCTAATGGCAACTTCTATAAATATAATGATTTCCCCTGTAAGGCTGGTAGATCAGAACATTAACCATATGGTACAGATGTTCCATGAAGACAATGGCAGTTAATGTACTGTATAAAGTGAGTGTTAAAAGGTTTCAGGGCCCATTTTGATTGGGCATCATGGATAGCTAGAGAGGCGGTTAGAGAATGACAGAAGGCCTGGTTAAAAGATAGCCAGGGTTATAGCAAGCACTACAGCCATTCAACCCTGGCTTTGAGTTGCCTGCACAGGAACTGTTGGAACTGTCTCTATCCAGGGCCAACGGCTCTCATTGTTACAGCTTGGGAGACGTTTTAAAATGCTACGCCCTGTTGAAATATTCAGAGCGAGTAACATTTGGTGTTTATAGGACGCTCATCAACGCTTTGCCCATTAAAGCAATCCCCATGCAGCTCTCCCCCTCCCTCATTTAGCACTGCAGGCACTGAAGTATAATTAGGGGAAAAGGCTGCAAGTTCCCCCATGGCAATTTACTTACAAAATCCTCAAGTATACTGGTTCTGGCTTCTTTTTCGTAACTGTTTTAATTCTGTAACGTCTCATACCAGCTTCTGAACATTGCCTGACAACAAAGATCCAATCTTGAGATTGCATTTGCACACACTGTACTACTGTATGAATTTGGCTAACATCTGTGGGACTCTGATGGGAAAAAAGAAAAGCGGCCCAGAATGAGATGGGAATCTTTGAGGCTTGAGGCCAGAGTACAAAGAATTCACATTACAACGATATGAATGCCATGCAGGGACAAAGATTGTAGAAGTCACAATCAATCACCAGAGATCAAAGTTTACAGTACTAACAGATATATTTGATCTGTCGTGGTGTGGACCAACAGCAGAGCAGAGAAGGCAACATTGACTAAGAGTGTTGAAAGAAAACCAGAGCTTTGAACAAGGAATACCACTTTGTCTAAATTTCTTTGACACCGTAATGGTCTCAAGGCAAAACGTGACTGACATTGTTGAATGAAAAAGCCACAAGCATTAACCCATGGAGTCACATGCTGCTGTGGTGTGAGAGGCATGTTAAGCAACACTGCTAAGTGTCTTCAGCTCGGAAACAACAGCCTGTGGGCCCAGGGGAGCTATTCAATGCTATTGGTTAGTAGCTGGCAAGGCAAATCCTCCTCCAGCATCCATTTAAAATGCCGTCAGAGCTTTGGAGTTTAAGAGTCCCTGGAGCTTACAGGGAAGAAACGGTTCATTTGCCTCTGGAAGTAGAAGAAAAAGGAGGATGAAAAAGGAGTAAGCAGGACATAGAACAGTACACAGAGGAAGCAAATGGCAAAGCAAAAATGTTTTCTCTAACAATAGGTTTGGTTTGACAGTTAATCAGGGTTCAACTTAATCTGTTGTTGTCTAACTCTGGCACCATGCCCTGCCACAACAATACCCTATCCCTCTGCATCCCTAACCCATTTTGCCAAACAATTTAGGGTACTTCTTCGCTGGCCTGATTTTAAATTTGTCCATTTGATTGTGATGCTATTCCCATCTCATCCAATTCTGACCCTTCTCTCTGGATTAGACTTCCTCCAAGTTGGAAGAAAGCAATGACCTTCAGTTCTGTAATCAGATGGCCCACAACACACGCACTGCACCGCAAACACACAAATCCCAATCAACTTGGTTCATTGTCCCTATTCTATCCCTCTGTCTCATTAGCAAGGTGAATATGACCATTGGCACACCATTTACTTAGACTGAAATAGGATAATTACCCCTCAGGTCCAAGTCCAACCAATAAGCACCTCTATGCTATTGCTAACTAAAGGCTTTCCACCCTGAGGGAGCTCTGTACAGCGTAATAAACTAGCTCTCTCTGTCAAGGGTCTCATATTAAGTGGATTTCCCAGCTGTAGCAGCAGTAGCAGCTTGACTAGCCCTCTGTAAATCCCAGAGGAACACAGATCAGGGACAGCCACACAGCATCTGTCCAATCACAGTCCAATTGGCCCTGGCAGCAGAAACCAGATGAAATTAATATGGCGTTTTGCTTCCCCCTTGTGTAAATAGATTATAGTCTCATATGTGTATCCAGGCAGGGAGGGGACCACTCTGACAGAGCAGTCCATCAGTAGAAGCTGGTCAGACAGAGGGGCAGCATCAACAGGGTGGTGTGGTGGCTGTCTTGCCTGTCTGTGTGTTCAGTCTAAAACCTCTTGTTGTGACAGGACCTTGAAGACGCTCTGAGAAGATTACACACCGAAAGAATACACATACATAACAAGCTGCAATCTAATCAATCTGAGCATGAACTGTATATTTCAGTATTTGTAACATAATATATAATACCAAATTACATTGCACCACATACAGTGTCTGTAATTGACCAATTTCATTTCCTGTCTGTAATGAACAGATTACTTGCTGCTGCTTTGTGACAATGAAACAAAAGCTGCATGGCAAAGTGCACAGGCACATCACTGTATACCAAGGCAGGGGGACCAGAATGTTTCAACACCTGATTTTAACAGTCTGTTAGTAGAAATTGTACACAGCTGGTGAAACACGAGTGGTGTGAGCTCACAGCAGACTTGAGTGTAAATAAAGCTCAGAGATTTAGATCAATGATGGAGCTGGAGCAGGCAGGGATGAAAAGAGCAGCTGGGCTGAAAGGAAGAGAATAGCCTTTAGAGGCTACCAAAAGCCTTTCTATACAGAACATGATGCAGTGAAAAGGACTGGTAACTGGCAGCACTTTGCTGGGTTTCTGAGCCTGGGTTGAGAGATTTTTGTAACCCAGCATAGATGACAGAACTGGTGTCCCATGGTTTTACAGTCTTAGCTGAGGGAAGATGTTTTGAGTTGGGGGTGCTGTATGCGTACAGTTGAGCAGACCCATTTTCAGAATTTTCACACATGGGGTACATTTTCTAGCAAGGTGTAGATTCTTTTTTGTGTGCCTTTTTATAAATCCATTTCATGCATTCTACGTAATTTACGTGATAGAAGACAGCACGAAACCTTGCAGACTACTGTGCAACACACTATTCGGGTAGGATGCAATTTTGGAACTTAATTATTTTGTTGTTATTGTATATCATTGTAAAGGTGCTACATATTCTGACTTTGGCTGTGTTATCAAGTGGAAATAACACATTTTCTGGATGCTAAAATTCTCCACTTCGCTCAATTTCAGTTTATGTGATAAAACAAGCACTGAATAGTATCATTATACCATCTGAATTGCTGTAAAAAATATTTTCAATAACAAAAAAAGTATGTTTAAAAAAAATTAAACTGATAAATAAAATTGGCACCGGCCAATTGTCCGGGAGAAGAAAAAAAATTCCATTACGAAATAATAATTTTTAACCTATTCATTGATGGTCATACCAGTCGATGTAAAGAGTTGACCGGGAATGCGGTCTATGGGTTAATTTGCATAATTTAGTGGAATTAAATTGCTGCGTGTGTACAGTACCAGTCAAAAGTTTAGACACCTACTCATTCAAGGGTTTTTCATAATTTTTTACTATTTTCTACATTGTGGAATAAAACATCAAAACTATGGAATGACACATGGAATCATGTAAAAAAAATGATATAAAAATGATATAAAAAATATATTTTATATTTGAGATTCTTCAAAGTAGCCACCCTTTGCCTTTGACAGCTTTGCACAAGCTTGACATTCTCTCAACCAACACTTGTTGGCTGTTTTTCAATCACTCTGTTGTCCAACTCATCCCAAACCATCTCAATTGGGTTGAGGTCGGGTGATTGTGGAGGCCAGGTCAACTGATGCAGCACTCCATCACTCTCATTCTTGGTCAAATAGCCCATACACAGCCGGGAAGCGTGTTGGGTCATTGTCCTGTTGAAAAACAAATGATAGTACACTAAGCGCAAACCAGATGGGATGGCATATCGCTGCAGAATGCTGTGGTAGCCATGCTGGTTAAGTAATTCCCACACACACAATTAACATGCTTCGCTCTACAGTACCAAAGCATTCCCTACTAATATAGCAGCTAGACTCCTCTTCTATCCCCATTACAGTCACAATGTGCCTGCCAACATAGCGCACTTAGGGTACAGTAAAGGATTTGCATCATTTTTCACAAGAGGGGGACCTCTGAATCGTTGTTTGGCATTTATTTACAATCTACCAATACTGTGTGATGTTTAATGTTGAGGGATCTGAAACACTTAGCAAACCTTTTAAATGACCTGAAACATTATAGTTAAGCTCTGTCAAAATGTAATGAATAATAAAGTTGATATCTATCTCCCACTGAGGTCTCCCTTGCACTTTAGAGAGCATTAGTCACTTGGGGAACTAAGAGTCACTATGGTGCTATGGCAGCTTCTGTTCTCTCCAACAGACACTGTAGGAACTCTGACGTGACCTCAGAGGGGAACGTGTACTTTGTCCTCCTTCCGTCTGGCCAGCCAGACTTAGAGAGAGAGACCGAGAGAGAGAGAGAGAGACTAGTCCCTGTGGGGCTATACGTTATGACTACAGTAAGAATACTGGTAATGGGAAGGAAGGAAGGAATTAGTGTAGTAGTGAACTACATGTGTATTACATTCAAGGATTTTCTTTAAAATTGACTTATTTTCCTCAATTTGACATGGCCATAATGCCCTTTGAGGCAGAGGGAGCACCATATTTCCAGCCTACTGTATCTAATTGGTGAAATATAACGCGGAAACTGCCATAATCAGTAACACAACTCTGAATGGCCACGAATAACTGCTCGTGGTTCTACGAAAGGAAATGTAAGATATTTTCAAGATTTTATAGTGTTGAGTGTTTTTTCTTTTCAAACCCGGACACTTTAATACAACAGCTATGTGCAGAGCATCTATCTCTGTCTCCCCCACCCTCTCTCTCTCTCGCTCGCTCACCCAAAGAGCAAGCACTATTACTGTACCATCTATTTTAGACAAAGAACACCATGTGATTGCTCACCATGACCAGTCATCCCAAAACATGTCTAAGAAAAGGTCACAGAGTAAACTGTCACATCAGCTCTTCAACATTGCAGCATTCCATCATACACACTGATCACCTCTTACCCAAGCTAATATATCATTATTCTGAAGTCCCTTAAGGCTTAGGCCTTGTCAATCAGTACTAACTGCCAATAATGTTAGTACTATTCCATCTCCTGTATAATGAGAATTTTTTTTTTGAGGCACCTGCTGACATGAGACTGACAGCTCCCATTCATTTCAACTTTATGGCGAACATAAACCCTTTGTCCTTGAGTGACACTAATCCAAAACTTTGTTCCACATATCCATTCTACTGTCATTGAGCGTCTATTGTGCGGATTGACAGGGTGAAGCATGGCACATTAATTAAATAAATTCTATGTAAATTGTTATCCAAACCCAGCCACTTCATAACGATGTGATTGTGTTAGTGTAACAAAGCCGCAATGCTTTATCACAACAAATACATCTCTTGGCTCACTTCGCTTTGACATTATCACACAACAATATAAACATGTTTTTTCCTTTTCAAAGATTTTCAAATCCCAAACCAGCTAGTATTATTGTTTTCCTAAAACCATATTTGATTGGTTCTGCAAAATATCTATCTTTCAGCCTGATATAGAAATATAATTATTCACAAAGTGTAATGTGAATCAGCACTTTAATAAGTGAATAAGTAAAGTGGGACTAATTGACAGAAGGACCTACAGTAAATGTCTAACTCCATCCTCAGATAACGAAGTGAAGGGAAGAGGAGATGGACAGACCGGATGAGTACAACAGAACCCTCTATGATGAATGTGGAGCATGCAGCGTTTCCCAGAGTACCCTCTGCTAGAAAAGGACACTCATTTACCAGATTGATGGGGCGCTTTATTGCCTGCCACCCCTTCGGTCTCCTCTCTTTCCCTCTCTCTTTCTCTCTGACTGTCTCTTCTCTCTCTCCCACGAGGTAAGGCTTGTGATTGCTTTCAAATGCACGCTTGGCCCTGCACCCATCCCCCTCATGCTCAGACACAGGCACTGAGCCTTGCTCATCCGCAAGCAAACCATCTAAAGAAGGGACATGCACACCACTGCTAGGGGCAGTTAGACATTTCAAAAATAATTGAAAAAAACAGCAACGAACGGGGTTCACAGGATGACAAAGGACGCAAGATCAGTTGGATAACAAAGTTCCTACATGATAGAGTGCTTGCTATCTTCCTTTATTTTCCTTCCTCATGATGCCATCTATTTTGTGAAGTGCACCAGTACCTCCTGCAGCAAAGCACCCCCACAACATGATGCTGCCACCCCCGTGCTTCATGGTTGGGATGGTGTTCTTCAGCTTGCAAACATCCCCCTTTTTCCTCCAAACATAACGATGGTCATTATGGCCAAACAGTTATATTTTTGTTTCATCAGACCAGGACATCAGAAAGGACATTTCTCAAAAAAATACGATATTTGTCCCTACGTGCAGTTGCAAACTGTAGTCTGGCTTTGGAGCAGTGGCTTCTTCCTTGCTGAGCGGCCTTTCAGGTTATGTCGATATAGGACTTGTTTTACTGTGGATATAGATAATTTTGTACCCGTTTCCTCCAGCATCTTCACAAGGTCCTTTGCTGTTGTTCTGGGATTGATTTGCACTTTTCGCACCAAAGTACGTTCATCTCTAGGAGACAGAACGTGTCTCCTTCCTGAGCAGTATGATGGCTGCGTGGTCCCATGGTGTTTATACTTGTGTACTATTGTTTGTACAGATGAACGTGGTACCTTCAGGCATTTGGAAATTGCTCCCAAGGATGAACCAGACTTGTGGAGGTCTACAATTTTCTTTCTGAGTTCTTGGCTGATTTCTTTTGATTTCTTTTGAGGCACTGAGTTTGAAGGTAGGCCTTGAAATACATCCACAGTTACACCTCCAAATGACTCAAATTATGTCAATTGGCTTTAGAAGCTTCTGATAGGCTATGACATAATTTTCTGGAATTTCCCAAGCTGTTTAAAGGCACAGTCAACTTAGTGTATGTAAACTTCTGACCAACTGGAATTGTGATACAGTGAAATAATCTGTCTGTGAACAATTGTTGGAAAAAGTACTTGTGTCATGCAAAAAGTAGATGTCCTAACCGACTTGCCAAAACTATTGTATATTTACAAGAAATGTGTGGAGTGGTTGAAAAACAAGTTTTAATGACTTCAACCTAAGTGTATGTAAACCTCCGACTTCAACTGTAAATTCATGCATACAAATGTTTTCATTTCAAACAGCTCTTTCATCAGGCAGTGAGAACGCTCTCTGCAGCGAAAATCAAAACAGAGATCAGCTGGAATTTTGTCACCCCATGCATAATTAAAGACCACCTTCTGGGTGTTGTGCTGCGACACCTGATCTCTCTCTCACACACACACACGCACGCACGCACACCCACACACACAAGTCACACACAAGTCACACACAAACAAACGCTAAGCAGTTTTCACACACACATGATGACTTATTCATGTGAGAACACCACCAGGAACTGAACATACAGTAAAATGCCAGTGACATATGCTTTTAATCCCCAGGAGATGTAAGTGGTGAGGGGCGAGAAAACACATGGCTGCCAGTGAGTTGGCAGTCAATGCCATGGAGCTCATTTCCTCCTTGACCTTTTTGGGGGTGTCAGGGCTAAGAGTGAGAGGTGACAGGCGAGTATAATGTTGACCTCATGTGCTGGGTCTCATACAGAATCCATGTAGTATAATTACATGTACTGTAATATGTAGGTCTCTCTCTAGAACACTGTATGTAGAGCAGGTTGACTCATCAACCACTCACATATTCCCTGTATGATGCAATAATGTATGATTGGACTAGCTGCTTGTTAATGTCAGTTACTGTATTATCATGTCTGACAGACAAAACGGAACAGACAGGAGCGTCATGCCAAATAAACAATTCTAAAAAAAGGTTGCTTTATGTCACGTCCTGGCCATGGAGAGCCCTCTGAGTTTCTCTATGGGGGTTAGGCCAGTCTCACAGACTTCATGGTGTTTTTTTTTTTTTTTGAGTGTGGTTCCCAATTAGAGGCAGCTGGTTGTCGTTGCCTCTAATTGGGAATCCTATTTAGGTTGGTCCTTTTCCCACCTGCATTGTGGGTTATTGTTTGTAGTTCTGTGTGTAGCTGGGTGTGCCACACCTGCATGATGGTTTGTTTCACTGTTTATTGTTTTTTCCCAGTTTGCACTTCAAATAAAGTATGTATACTGGAAGTGACTCAAATCAAATTTTATTTGCGACATGGTTAGCAGATGTTAATGCGAGTGTAGCGAAATGCTTGTGCTTCTAGTTCCGACCATGCAGTAGTATCTAACAAGTAATCTAACAAATTCACAACAACTACCTTATACACACAAGAGTAAATGAATGAATACGAGTATGTACATATAAATATATGGATGAGCAATGGATGACCGGCATAGGCAAGATGCAGTAGATGGTATGGAGTACAGTATATACACATATGAGATGAGTAATGTAGGATATGTAAACATTATATAAATGGCATTGTTTAAAGTGGCTAGTGATACATTTATTCCATTCAATTATAATTATTAAAGTGGCTAGAGATTTGGGTCGATGGCCGAACGGCATAGGCAAGATTAGGTAGATGGTTTAGAGTACAGTGTTTACATTTGATATGAGTATGTCGGATATGTAAACATTATATACAAAATTGTTTAAAGTGGCTAGTGATACATTTGTTACATCCAATTCCTATGTTTTAAGTGGCTAGAGATTTAAGTCAGTATGTTGGCAGCAGCCACTCAATGTTAGTGATGGCTGTTTAACAGTCCCAGAACAACAGCAAAGGACCTTGTGAAGATGCTGGAGGAAACCGGTACAAAAGTGTCTATATCCACAGTAAAACGAGGCCTATATCGACATAACCTGAAAGGCCGCTCAGCAAGAAGAAGCCACTGCTCCAAAACCACCATAAAAAAGCCAGACTACAGTTTGCAACTACACATAGGGACAAATATCGTACTTTTTGGAGAAATGTCCTCTGGTCTGATGAAACAAAAATAGAACTGTTTGGCCATAATGACCATTGTTGTGTTTGGAGGAAAAAGGGGGAGGTTTGCAAGCCGAAGAACACCATCCCAACCGTGAAGCACGGGGGTGGCAGCATCATGTTGTGGGGGTGCTTTGCTGCAGGAGGGACTGGTGCACTTCACAAAATAGATGGCATGATGAGGAAGGAAAATTATGTGGATATATTGAAGCAACATCTCAAGACATCAGTCAGGAAGTTAAAGCTTGGTCGCAAATGGGTCTTCCAAATGAACAATGACCCCAAGCATACTTCCAAAGTTGTGGCAAAATGGCTTAAGGACAACAAAGTCAAGGTATTGGAGTGTCCACCACAAATCCCTGACCTCAATCCTATAGAAAATTTGTGAGCAGAACTGAAAAGCGTGTGCGAGCAAGGAGGCCTACAAACCTGACTCAGTTACACCAGCTCTGTCAGGAGGAATGGGCCAACATTCACCCAACTTATTGTGGGAAGCTTGTGGAAGGCTACCCGAAACGTTTGACCCAAGTTAAACAATTTAAAGGCAATGCTACCAAATACTAATTGAGTGTATGTAAACTTCTGACCCACTGGGAATGTGATGAAAGAAATAAAAGCTGAAATAAATCATTCTCTCTACTATTATTCTGACATTTCACATTCTTATAATAAAGTGGTGATCCTAACTGACCTAAGACAGGGAATTTTTAATAGGATTAAATGTCAGGAATTGTGAAAAACTGAGTTTAAATGTATTTGGCTAAGGTGTATGTAGACTTCCGACTTCAACTGTATGTGAATCATCTGACACTAGGTTAGCCCTAAATTAGCCCTAGTATCCTACCAGTGAGGCTACCTTGCCAGACCTCTACGTAGATGGATGCTCCTGCTGCAGTGGGACCATTAATAGTGAGGCGATCGTCATCGATTTCTCATTGGTAATCATAATTTATCAAGTTTTAGACATACTCGGGTTTAATGCAGCATCACAAATGGCTTTCTGATTAATAGATTGATTGCTCTCCAGGGAGGAGATCTCCTCTCTTTTCCTCCCCTCTCTTATCCCGTTCTCTCCTCTCCATCTGTACTGTAGCACAGCGTCTCCCCTCTTCCATGACTTACTCGCTCTTCCTTTCCTTTACCCCCCGCCTCAAATTAATTTTCATTTCCAGAAATACTTTGAGCCCAAAAAAGAGAAGTAGTTCGAGCCAAGCCATTGACCCAGAGCCATAACACCAGGCTGTAAGCAGCACAGAGAGAACAAAGAGATCCCAGCTGTCTATTGAGCAGCACCAGAGGTCAGGACCTTGGACAGTGCTCTGAACAGACTACTGCTCAATCTGAATCTGCCTTAGACTATCAGATCCAGAGGACTCTACAGTCAGTTAGTCCAATTATCAGCATAGCAGGAGGACTTTGAGTTTAGCATTGGCCTGGAATAAATGTGCCGCTCATCCTTTACTGTTATATCTATTTAATGTTGGTCAAAGGTCATGATCTCTCTGTTAGCACTTCATCACACTAAATACCTTTTTTTTACTGATGGAAATAAAAGCAAATACGGTAATCTGTCTGGGCTAAAGCTCATCCAAACACCTAACAAAACATAGGATTACCTTTAATGCCCCTGGCTCTAGAAATGTGAATTTCTGACGTTCTATAGAGATCAGTGTTCTATCAAATCTGTGATAATAAAATCAGTATGAATAAAGTCATCAGTAATAAGGAAAGTTCATCCCGTCTGTGAAGCAACAAGGGAAGTACATTGTGTCCACTCAGTGTCCATTATCTATTTAAATAGATTCACTAATGCATAATAAGTATATTGATTTGGCTAATGAACTAATGGGCTCCTTATACTGCACAGAAAAGGCATTCAGTAATGAGGGCCACGCTCCTTATGATACTACACTATGTGATAAACAACAAGCTTTCCTTGTGATGAGATTTGTGCTCTGAATTGCAATATTTGTTGTAACAACAGTTAGGGCTCTGTGATAAATCCTTGTGCAGCTCTTGAAATTATTGTTCACCAAATAAAAGGTATGTCACCTCTTGTTGTATTTCTACAGATGTAGGATCTTAATTTGATCACCCTGTTGCAGGAGATATGTTATGCAATGCAGGAAATGTAAAACGTGCAGCGTATTTGAGGTTTCAAAAAGCTTTTGAAGTTTGTAATTTCCACTTTGAAATTTTTGACTTGATTTTCCCTTATGAAAAATGTATCAACCCCTACAAAAATGCCCATGAATGCCCACAGTAGTGTATAGTACAGGCATGGCTGTTTATTGAGGTTCTTACTGTAAGATATACTGTACTGTAAGATATACAGTGTACCATATATTGATCATATGACACTTCAGTTTAATGGTTTTCCAACCAACAGACATTGATAAAAAAATGGAGGTTGTTGGTCACCGTGGACATCCTGTCATTAACACCTCATGAATATCTCCACAAAGGTCCCCATCGCCACTCTGACTTTAATACCAAAAGATCTCAGTATGGTGTGGAATGATTATCTTCAAGACAACAGAGAGGAGAGAGAGACTTTGACTTGTTGTCTTACTTTAATTAGACATCCTCACTAAACTAAAAACACCACAACCTCAACACAATCACATTACACAGTACACAACAACACAGTACAATGCAATACACAATGTGTACATTCAACCTGTCCTGCACAGCCGTACAGACAGCCTCCCTGAAACCAGAGACCATCCCTCTAAACACTAAAACAGGGTCAGTTGCCCCCCTACCGCTGACCTGGTTCCTTCTCGTTAGCCATATAGCCAACTTGACCTGGCCAAACATCCTTCTTTCAACATCAAACTCACCACTGGTGTGCTTGACCAAAGAGCTCTATTTTCATGTCATCCAACAAATGTAAACGCCTGGAGTTTGCTAAATGGCATTGGCACTTGGAACCGGTGCTATGGTCAGATGACATGAAAATATAGCTCTTTGGCCACGCATACCAGTGGTGGGTTTGGCGTTGAAAGAAGAATGGGATAAGTAGAAAACAACCCCATGCCTACTGTAAAATATGGTAGTGGATCTTTGATGTTACAGTATGTGGCTATTTCGCTTCCACTGGTCCTGGGGCCTTTGTTAACGTCAATGGTATAATTAACTCTAACCAGTACCATGACATTTTGGCTAAAAACCTGGGTGCCTCTGCAAGGAAGCTAACACTTATTTACATTTTTGTTTATTTAACTAGGCAAGTCAGCTAAGAACACATTCTTATTTACAATGGGTGTGTCCAAAATCTTGATGGGTACTGTATGCTTGGGGTTCTAGTCTTGCTGGAAGATCCAGTTGCAGCCAAGTTAACTGCCTTGTTCAGGGGCAGAACAACAGATTTTTACCTTGTTCGCTCGGGGATTCGATCTAGCAACCTTTAGGTTACTGGCTCAATACTCTAACCACTAGGCTACCTGCTGCCCCACTTGGCTGCAACTGGATCTTCCAGCAAGACTAGAACCCCAAGCATACAGTACCCGTCAAGATTTTGGACACACCCACTCATTCAAGGGTTTTTCTTTATTTTGACTATTTTCTACATTATAGACATCAAAACTATGAAATAACACTTATGGAATCATGTAGTAACCAAAAAATTGGTAAGCAAGTCAAAATATATTTGAGGTTCTTCAAATTAGCCACCCTTTGCCTTGATGACAGCCTTGCACACTCTTTGCATTCTCTCAACCAGCTTCACCTGGAATGCTTTTCCAACAGTCTTGAAGGAGTTCCCACATATGCTGAGCACTTGTTGGCCGTTTTTCCATCACTCTGCGGTCCAACTCATCCCAAACCATCTCAATTGGGTTGAGGTTGGAAGATTGTGGAGGCCAGGTCATCTGATACAGCAGTTATTACTCTCCTTCTTGGTCAAATTGCCCTTACACAGCCTAGAGGTGTGTTGGGTCATTGACCTGTTGAAAAATAAATGATAGTCCCACTAAGCACAAAACAGATGGGGATGGCGTGTTGCTGCAGAATGCTGTGGTAGCCATGCTGGTTAAGTGTGCCTTGAATTCTAAATGAATCACAGACAGTGACACCAGCAAAGCATCACGGAGATGCAGAGATAATCCATTCACCTACTCTGCGTCTCACAAAGACCCAACGGTTGGAACCAAAAATGGCAAATTTGGACTAATCAGACCAAAGGACAGATTTCCACTGGTCTAATGTCCATTGCTCATGTTTATTGGCCCAAGCAAGTCTCTTCTTCTTATTGGTCTCCTTTAGTTGTGGTTTCTTTTCAGCAATTCGACCATGATGGCCTGATTCACGCAGTCTCCTCTGAACAGTTGATGTTGATGGGTCTGTTACTTGAACTCTGTGAAGCATTTATTTGGGCTGCAATTTCTGGTAAAAGGCTGGTAACTCTCTGGGTCTTCCTTTCCTGTGCCAGTTCTCATGAGAGCCAGTTTCATCATAACGCTTGATGGTTTTTGCGATTGCACTTGAAGAAGCGTTCAAAGTCCTAGAAAGTTTTCAGACTTGACTGACCTTCATGTCTTAAAGTAATGATGGACTGTCGTTTCTCTTTGCTTATTTGAGCTGTTCTTTCCATAATATGGACTTGGTATTTTACCAAATAGGGCTATCTTCTGTATACCATACCTACCTTGTCACAATACAACTGATTGGCTCAAACGCATTAAGAAGGAAAGAAATTCCACAAATTAACTTTTTTTAACAAGGCACACCTGTTAATTGAAATGCATTCCAGGTGACTACCTCATGAAGCTGGTTGAGAGAATGCCAAGAGTGTGCAAAGCTGTCATCAAGGCAAAGGGTGGCTACTTTGAAGAATCTCTGTTTAACACTTTTTTTGGTTAATACATGATTCCATATGTGTTAATTCATTGAGGTCAGGACTCTGTGCAGACCATTTCTGTATGGACCTTGCTTTGTGCACAGGGGCATTGTCATGCTGAAACATAAAAGGGCCTTCTCCAAACTGTTGCCACAAAGTTGGAAGCACAGAATCATCTAGAATGCCATTGTATGCTGTAGCGTTACGATTTCCCTTCACTGGAACTAAAGTGCCTAGCCCGAACCATGAAAAATAGCCCCAGACCATTATTCCTCCTTCACCAAACGTTACAGTTGGCACTATGCATTGGGGCAGGTAGCGATCTCCTGGCATCCACCAAACCCAGATTTCTCTGTTGGACTGACAGATGGGGAAGCGTGATTCATCACTCCAGAGAACGCGTTTCCACTGCCCCAGAGTCCAATGGCGGTGAGCTTTACATCACTCCAACCGCCACTTGGCAATGCGTGTGGTGATCTTAGGCTTGCTCGGCCATGGAAATCCACTTCATGAAGCTCCCAAAGAACAGTTATTGTGTTGATGTTGCTTCCAGAGGCAGTTTGGTACACTGTAGTGAGTGTTGCAACCGAGGACAGACAATTTCTTAGCACCCCGCGATTCCGTTCTGTGAGCTTGTGTGGCCTACCACTTCACGGCTGAGCCGCTGTTGCTCCTAGACATTTCCACTTCACAATAAAGGCACTTATAATTGACCGGGGCAGCTCTAGCTGGGCAGAAATTTAACTGACTTGTTGGAAAGGTGGCATCCTATGACGGTGCCACATTGAAAGTCACTGAGCTCTTCAGTAAGACCATTCTACTGCCAATGTTTGTCTATTGAGATTACATGGCCGTGTGCTTGATTTTGTACACCTGTCAGCAATGGGTGTGGCTGAAATTGAAGGGGTCTCCACATACTTTTGTGTAGTTTGAAGTACTATACCAACATAGCTACTGTAGTAGGTCTGGAAAACCTTGGGAAAGCATTGGTGGAATAGGCATTGTGGTGCTCGTGAATTTCCTTTATTTTTCAGCTTATGACCAATGCCTATTCTCACTTAACTTTTTTTTGTTATTAATAATTAAAATGTAATTTTAATAATGGCTGTATTTCTAACCCTCATGCGTCATGATGACCTCTAATAACCCAGACTGTAACTAAGTTTATATTCTTTGAAGCAATGGTATTTGCTGATTCACCATATAGCCTACTAGTACGTATATTATTTGAGATTATTGTAATGGGGTGTCCATAGACTCTGTATAATTCATGCCAGACATTCAGCAGCTGCAGTCAGTGTTTCCTGACTCTGTCTGGCTGTAACATGGATTGCTGTAAGTTCAAGCCTTGCATTAGTGTCCAGACGTGAACGCTGCATTAGATGTGTGAAGAGCCTTGATGTTCCTAAGCTGTCTGGAGTCTGCTGTCATGTGCTCCTGTTTCTCTGGCTGCTGAGTCTGACACAGAGAGACTCTCAGATCTCTATGCCACACCACAATATGTGACTCAGCCCTGCCTCAGGCTGACTACTACGTCAAGGAGAGAGAAAGATGGAAAGTCATTGAACAAGAATTTACATTTTTAGCAGTGGATTGATTTGTATCACTTAGTTTGATCACCCAGCATTATCTTCAGGAGCGGTAGACTTGTGTGTGGATGCAAGCTGCGTAGTTGCTTCTGTAGTTCATGCCAAGAGAGTTTGCTGAGATTCTCTCCCTATACTGACGCATCAAGACTCTGGCTGATTCATACTTTTGGAAAAACATACACTAGTATTTCACTAGAGCTATCAGCCAAAAGAGAGAAGACATGACAGTGCTTCTGCCGTGCTGACTGGATAAGTAGTGCAGTTGAATTCAAATGGAGACTTAATGAATGGCGCACACACACACACACACACACACACCAAGAGGACAAACAAACAAATCCACTTACATTTCTAAGGTTATTATATTGGCAGGGTTTCAACCCCATTACCTATTATTACATGATTGACACCAGTGACATTTCTTGCGTAATCCACAAAGGACAAGGACATTTTCATCTCCCTGTCGCATGCGCTTAGTGGTGCCTGGCTATGTGTCCCACCCTCTTGGTTCAGCTCCTGGGGCCAAATTATTCAGAGATGCTGCTGCCACATGACACAAGATAACGAGCTGAGCAGTCCTTGCTGCTGCAGTATGACAGCAAGGCTGTTCTTTGGAAATCCATTGCGGCAAAGTACTGTTTGCCTGACCATGCAACGCTTTGTCACTGGATCGGATCTATACTGTGAGCCTGTACAGTATTACGTAGTGATATGAAGTCCTTAGATATACTGTAAAAGTAGGTCTCAAAGATGGTCTCTTCAGCCTCATGAATTTCTTTCAGACGGTGTGTACGGAAAGACAGTGTGCTTTATCTGGACCTCCCATCATGTTTAAAATGAATATGCATATAGTTATAGCTGGTTGTTCAAAATCTTCATTTGGCATTTAGCAGTACATACCCTGATTCCTTAACTACTAAATCCACGTAGGAGTTCAGCAGTTTCTATTTCTCTGGGTGTGGGCTCATATTCCCTTCCAAAGTGTGTTGACAGGAACAAATCAAATCAAATGTTTATTTGTCACATACACATGGCTAGCAGATGTTAATGCGAGTGTAGCGAAATGCTTGTGCTTCTAGTTCCGACCATGCAGTAGTATCTAAGTAATCTAACAAATTCACAACAACTACCTTATACACACAAGAGTAAAGGAATGAATACGAGTATGTATATATAAATATATGGATGAGCGATGGCTGACCGGCGTAAGCAAGATGCAGTAGATGGTATGGAGTACAGAATATACATATTTTTTATTTCACCTTTATTTAACCAGGTAGGCAAGTTGAGAACAAGTTCTCATTTACAACTGCAACCTGGCCAAGATAAAGCAAAGCAGTTCAACACATACAACAACACATAGTTACACATTGGAGTAAACAAACACACAGTCAATAATACAGTAGGAGAAAAAAAATTATGAGAGGAGTAATGTAGGATATGTAAACATTATATAAATGGCATCGTTTAAAAAGGCCAGTGATACATTTATCTCATCCAATTCTAATTATTAAAGTGGCAAGATTCAGTAGATGGTTTAGAGTACAGTGTATACATTTGATATGAGTAATGTCAGATATGTAAACATTATATACAAAATTGTTTAAAGTGGCTGTTTAAAGTGGCTAGTGATACATTTGTTACATCCAATTCCTATTATTTAAAGTGGCTAGAGATTTAAGTCAGTATGTTGGCAGCAGCCACTCAATGTTAGTGATGGCTGTTTAACAGTCTGATGGCCTTGAGATAGAAGCTGTTTTTCAGTCTCTCGGTCCCAGCTTTGATGCACCTGTACTGACCACGCCTTCTGGATGATAGCGGGGTGAACAGGCAGTGGCTCGGGTGGTTGTTGTCCTTGACGATCTTTTTGGCCTTCCTGTGACATCGGGTGGTGTAGGTGTCCTGGAGGGCAGGTAGTTTACCCCCGGTGATGCGTTGTGCAGTCCTCACTACCCTCTGGAGAGCCTTATGGTTGTGGGCGGAGCAGTTGCCGTACCAGGCGGTGATACAGCCCGACAGGATGCTCTCGATTGTGCATCTGTAGAAGTTTGAGTGTTTTTGGTGACAAGCCGAATTTCTTCAGCCTCCTGAGGTTGAAGAGGCTCTGTTGCGCCTTCTTCACCACGCTGTCTGTGTGGGTGGACCATTTCAGTTTGTCCGTGATGTGTACGCCGAGGAAAACTTGAAAAACCTTCAACGTGGATAGGGGGGTGCTCCCTCTCCTGTTTCCTGAAGTCCACGATCATCTCCTTTGTTTTGTTGACGTTGAGTGAGAGGTTATTTTCCTGACACCACACTCTGAGGGCCCTCACCTCCTCCCTGTAGGCCGTCTCGTCGTTGTTGGTAATCAAGCCTACCACTGTAGTGTCGTCAGAAAACTTGATGATTGAGTTGGATGCGTGCTTGGCCACGCAGTCATGGGTAAACAGGGAGTAGAGGAGAGGGCTGAGAACGCACCCTCGTGGGGCCCCAGTGTTGAGGATCAGCGGGTTGGAGATGTTGTTTCCTACCCTCACCACCTGGGGCCGGCCCGTCAGGAAGTCCAGGACCCAGTTGCACAGGGCTGGTTCGAGACCTAGGGTCTTGAGCTTAATGACGAGCTTGGAGGGTACTATGGTGTTAAATGCTGAGCTGTAGTCGATGAACAGCATTCTTACATAGGTATTCCTCTTGTCCAGATGGGTTAGGGCAGTATGCAGTGTGATTGCACTACTTTAAACTGTGCTTGACAGATGTAGTCTTCAGTACCACTGAATCTTTTTAAGGTACCCTTCTAGGAACCTCCCCACTGCCCGACTAAACTCCACAAATATCATTCAATATTGATATTTAGAAGTGGAACATTTTGTAGGCCTGCTTCCTCCTGACTATGACGTTTCACTCTAACTGGCTCAGTCTTCCTGTTACTTTGTTGACTTATCTTATAGTGAGTGTATGATGAATGTGTTTTCACTGTAGTTCAGGGGGTTAAGTTTGTGTCCTGACTATAGGACATAGGACTGTCCAGTAGTACAATGGGCCACAGGTCAGTTACTTTCGCTCTGTCCTTCATTAACTATATTAACAACAGAGTCAGGAGCAGGACAGGAATTGATGTAACACTAAATAAAAGTCACTTTCAGTCAGATTTAGTAGATGACTCACCAGTTCTGTTTGGAACTGTGACTGACACAGAGAAATGGGAGGAAAGGACAGGACTTGAAAATTTGTATAACACACGGCTTCACCTCCACTCGATCAATACAGGTAAACTGAGTTTCTGGAGTAAGTCAAACACAGCATTCTTCCCACGCAGTGGGTAAGCCTGTATGAATCACAGTAATAAGCAAGTGAGTGTCTTTTATTTAACAGAGAAGTAAACATAGTTTTGTCAAGAGCTTCAAGCACAGGCAGCACGCAAGAGGAATTTGATAACATTCATAAAATCTTTCAGGCCCGCAGAGACTGTAAGCTCATAACAAAACTATCAACCAACACTTGTCATTCAGTCCTGGGACATCTTGCCTGGACAAGCATTACCATGTCATACCCCTTGAAGCAACTGGAGGGACGTTTTGTCTTTATTATGTTATTTTTATGCAATGAACTTAATAAGTGAACAACTGGACACACAAAATCATGACTAATGACAGGAACATGTCTCCAGTCTTTTCTCAAGCAATAATTTTATTAGGCCTGTCTGGGAGTGGTCTGAGTGGGGAGGGGAAAACTAGCTGTTATTGACAAAGAGGTTTGGAACTCTCATTTTTATTGGTCTATTAACTAATTTACTGCCTGGTGGTGTCACCAAGCAGGCCAAAACTCCCTCCCACCAAAACAGGCAGACGTTTTTTTATTTTCAAATAGCTGTAACACTGAAAGGGCATTGTCATAATTTGCCTAATTTCACAGTATTATTCCAACCTCATAGTGTGGAAATATATTTTTATCATGTCTTTGACTGCACTGGGCCTTTAATTATTAAATGCAAAGCAGTGCAATAATTCACTTCTAGATGACTCTGCACATTCTTCTCAAAGCCAGGGTTTGTTCGAGTCCCTAACAACTGCCGAGTCCCTAACAACCGGATGCTCCGGTTTTCAGGGGGAAATGGAAAGAGAGCCTGTGACGTGACTTCCGCTTTTGGACATTAACAAGGCGACACTCCATCTTAGTGGTTCCTCCTTTAAAAGTTGAGTCATACTGCAGCACACCCTGTGGGCCGCTGCAGAATTCTATGGCATGTTATTTAATTGTCAGCCATTTTTACCATTAATGCTAGTTAGTGCTAGTTTAACCACCAGAGGGCGTCTTTGAGAAGCATTTGATAGTCTTCAATATTGGCATTACTAAAGAATTTAAAACCTTTTTTGTAAGAACATAGTATATGGGATTGATTTTAAGAAATTTAGTTTAGTTAATCTGATGAATATTATGGTGTTTCTATTCGAAGAAAAACGAAACCCTCAGGGTTTCCGTTAGGATGGAACGGAAAATATGGCACTGTACAACGTGACGGTCGGGAGTAGGCTACAGTACTAAGAGCACAAGAGGATTGGAGGATTCTAAATGAATATCTAAGGGGCATTTTTCGTTAGGGCAAATCTGATCTGTGAGAATATGTAAGGGGCTTTTATATCATTCTAAAATAATAATAATAATAATAATAATAATAATAATAATAATAGCTTTGTTTAAAAAAATATTTATTTTAGATTTAGTTTTCATTTAACCTAGAGTGAGCGAGTAAAAGGCCATTCTTGAACATGGGGTGAGACATTCTCACTAATTTGTAAATAAAGTCAGTTTGTTATTTTGAAATATTTATTTCTGGTTTTAGAGGGAGAGAAACCAAAAGCCCTAACCCCTCAACAGTTACTGGATTACTTGAACAGTGCAGAAGAGAACCTCTCTGAACATTTTATTTTCTTCTCGGCAAGACTAGTATGTAGGAGACCTAGTTTCAGGCGTTTCTTTGACGCCTGCTACGTTAGGTTAGTTTCTCCCTAGTTTCTCTGACTTGTACAACTGGAGTTTTCAAAATTCCTGTTTCACTAAGTGAATTATGCAACTTATTTTGTGTAGCTTTGATCTCCCTCATATTAATATTTTTTATTCGCATCTTCAAGACTGGACAGAGCAACATTTTGCAGTTCAGAAAGCAAATGATGCTGCTTATGAAAGGTACCATTGGTATTATCAACTACAAAATACCATTATTAACTAACTATAAAATCATGATTTGCGTGAGTTGAGATTTTTTATTTATTTATTTTTATTTCACCTTTATTTAACCAGGTAGGCCAGTTGAGAACAAGTTCTCATTTACAACTGCAACCTGGCCAAGATAAAGCAAAGCAGTGCGACAAAAACAACAACACAGAGTTACACATAAACAAACGTACAGTCAATAACACAATAGAAAAATCTATGTACAGTGTGTGCAAATGTGGAAGAGTAGGGAGGTAAGGCAATAAATAGGCCATAGAGGTGAAATAATTACAATTTAGCATTAACACTGGAGTGATAGATGTGCAGATGATGATGTGCAAGTAGAGATACTGGGGTGCAAAAGAGTAAGAGGATAAATAACAATATGGGGATGATTTAGTTGGGTGTGCTATTTACAGATTGGCTGTGTACAGGTACAGTGTTCGGTAAACTGCTCTGACAGCTGATGCTTAAAGTTAGAGAGGGAGATATAAGACTCCAGCTTCAGTGATTTTTGCAATTTGTTCCAGTCATTGGCAGCAGAGAACTGGAAGGAAAGGCAGCCAAAGGAAGTGTTGGCTTTGGGGATGACCAGTGAAATATACCTGCTGGAGCGTGTGCTACGGGTGGGTGTTGCTATGGTGACCAGTGAGCTGAGGTAAGGCGGGGCTTTACCTAGCATAGACTTATAGATGAGCCAGTGGGTTTGGTGACGAATATGTAGTAAGGGCCAGCCAACAAGAGCATACAGGTCGCAGTGGTGGGTAGTATATGGAGCTTTGGTGACAAAACAGATGGCACTGTGATAGACTACTCAGTAAACTGGATGTAGAGTGTTGGATGCTATTTTGTAAATGACATCGCCGAAGTCAAGGATCGGTAGGATAGTCAGTTTTACGACGGTATGTTTGGCAGCATGAGTGAAGGAGGCTTTGTTGCGAAATAGGAAGCCGATTCTAGATTAATTTTGGATTGGAGATGCTTAATGTGAGTCTGGAAGGAGAGTTTACAGTCTAACCAGACACCTAGGTATTTGTAGTTGTCCACATGTTCTAAGTCAGAACCGTCCAGAGTAGTAATGCTAGTCGGGCAGGAGGGTGCGGGCAGCAATCGGACAACAAGCCCTCCGATTTGACACACTGAACTCTATCTAAAATGTAGTTGGTGAGCCAAGCGAGGCAGTCATTTAAGAAGCCAAGGCTATTGAGTCTGCCGGTAAGAATGCGGTGAGTCGAAAGCCATGGCCAGGTCGATGAAGACGGCTGCACAGTAATGTCTTTTATCGATGGTGGTTATGATATCGTTTTGGACCTTGAGCATGGCTGAGGTGCACCCATGACCAGCTCGGAAACCAGATTGCATAGTGGAGAAGGTACGGTGGGATTCGAAATGGTCGGTGATCTGTTTGTTAACTTGGCTTTCGAAGATTTTAGAAAGGCAGGGTAGGATGGATATAGGTATATAACAGTTTGGGTCTTGAGTGTCACCCCCTTTGAAGAGGGGGATGACCGCGGGAGCTTTCCAATCTTTGGGGATCTCAGACAATATGAAAGAGAGGTTGAATGGGCTAGTAATAGGGGTTGCAACAATTTTGGCGGGTAATTTTAGAAAGAGAGGGCCCAGATTGTCTAGCCTAGCTTATTTGTAGGGATCCAGATTTTGCAGCTCTTTCAGAACATTAGCTGTCTGGATTTTGTTGAAGAAGAAGCGGGGTGCTTGAGCAAGTTGCTGCAGGGGTGCTGAGATGGTGGCCGGGTGGGGATAGCCAGGTGGAAAGCATGGCCAGCCATAGAAAAATGCTTATTGAAATGATCGATTATTGTAGATTTAACGGTGGTGACAATGTTTCCTATCCTCAGTGCAGTGGGCAGCTGGGAGGAGGTGCTCTTATTCTCCATGGACTTTACAGTGTCCCAAAACTTTTTGGAATTAGTGCTACAGGATGCAAAATTCTGTTTGAAAAAGCTAGACTTATCTTTCCTAAGTATATTGATACCTGACTTCCCTGAAAAGTTGCCTATCGCGGGGGCTATTCGATGTTAATGTAGAACGCCACAGGATGTTTTTGTGCTGGTCAAGGGCAGTCAAGTTTAATGGGGCATGCTTATTTAAGACGGTGAGGAAAGCACTTTTAAAGAGCAACCTGGCATCCTCTACTGACGGGATGAGCTTTTTCCCAGACTGTCGTTGGTTTAAAGAGATTGGAGCGTCACTATGCATTTGTCTGTACTTATCTAATGTAACGCACCACTGAACTTTGAGATGGTCTGTCGGTCCATGCTGTTTTAAGTGGACTACTTTACGCTTGTTTGTGTGTAGCGCGTGTGTACTGTCTGTCTTTTTTTACACCCGCAGGGAGACCAGGGGAAAAATCAGTCTCGCCACTCAAGTGTATTCAGGCAGAAGGAATGCCAGCCTGGTGCTTTATGTACTGTAGTGACTTTAATCCTTCTCTCTCCATTTATAAATACTATGCAGTATTAACCGGCCTGCTCCACAGAGGAGCCAAATCAACAATACATCATATTCATATGCAAGTAAGCACGCAGACACACACATGCATGCCACACACATACAGCACATACACACGCACACACACGCTTAAGAAAATACACATATGCATGCACACATCAATAAATCTAATGGCAGACACACACGCTGCAGTGGCTGACTTATTAACGCACAGTAAGCAGCACATTAAGTACTCACACACACACACACACGCGCTACACACGTCCCCATCATGAATATAGATGGTAATGAGCTTTTCCCCTGTATCACTGGGTACATGGGCTACTGTTGAGAAAAGAGGAAGAGGATTGTCCCTCATGGCAACAGAAGCGCTGTCACCAAATGGGAATGTGCAGTTCATCTAATATTGAATATCACGAGGCAGGCTGGGATCCATAATTCATTATCTAAGTGAAGACGTGACTCTCATGAAGTGGATGAGATTTAAAGGCTCAGCAGGAGGACTGATAAAAATACGGCCCCCACATTCAAACTGCGGCACATCCCTCAGTCTTTCACATTGTAACTCAGAGGTGAAGGAAATGCCTCATTGTGTCAGGAGCAGAAGTTTATCTCTTTGCTCTCCTTCTCTCTTTCTTGCCACTCACTACTTATGCAAATGAACCGTATGTCAGGAGGCTCTTGCTAGCTTTACGCATGTGATTTCTGGCACAGTGCCACATATATATGTAACCTTTACCTTTACAATGTATGAGAGGATATAAGTTCAGTGACCCATTTCAAGGAGTCTATTAATAGAATATGACATATGCCATTTGTGGAGCTGTCTAAAATGTATTAACGTGATTTCTTTAATGTAACCTGTCCTCGCTTGCTTGCATATTGAGGTCTTGGTCTTCATTTTTGGC
Source organism: Brachymystax lenok tsinlingensis (assembly GCA_030435695.1). Lineage (NCBI taxonomy): Eukaryota > Metazoa > Chordata > Actinopteri > Salmoniformes > Salmonidae > Brachymystax > Brachymystax lenok. The sequence continues at coordinate 17,151,849 of CM059803.1, forward strand.
AAAGCTTACATTAGCCGTGTTAGGTTCTTAATTTTCAGAGTAAATACAGTTGAAGTCGGAAGTTTACATACACCTTAGCCAAATACGTTTAAACTCAGTTTTTCACAATTCCTGACATTTAATCTTAGTAAAGATTCTCTGTTTTAGGTTAGTTAGGATCACCACTTTATTTTAAGAATGTGAAATGTCAGAATAATAGTAGAGAGAATGATTTATTTAAGCTTTTCTTTCTTTCATCACATTCCCAGTGGGTCAGAAGTTTACATACACTCAATTAGTATTTGGTAGCATTGCCTTTAAATTGCTTAACTTGGGTCAAACGTTTCGGGTAGCCTTCCAAAAGCTTCCCACAATAAGTTGGGTGAATTTTGGCCCATCCCTCCTGACAGAGCTGGTGTAACTGAGTCAGGTTTGTAGGCCTCCTTACTCGCACACGCTTTTTCAGCTCTGCCCACAAATTCTCTATAGGATTGAGGTCAGGGCTTTGTGATGGCCACTCCAATACCTTGACTTTGTTGTCCTTAAGCCATTTTGCCACAACTTTGGAAGTATGCTTGGGGTCATTGTCCATTTGGAAGACCCATTTGCGACCAAGCTTTAACTTCCTGACTGGTGTCTTGAGATGTTGCTTCAATATATCCACATAATTTTCCTCCCTCATGATGCCATCTATTTTGTGAAGTGCACCAGTCCCTTCTGCAGCAAAGCACCCCCACAACATGATGCTGCCACCACCGTGCTTCATGGTTGTGTTATAGATTTTATGGTTATGACTAAATGTTTGTACATCTGAGAATATTCCATTCTGAAAATGTATGCAATAGAGATAGGGTTATAAGACAGATGGTAGTCCAACTGATGTGTGTGTGTCAAGATATTAACTTTGTGTGTAAAACTGGAACAGGCTGGTATGACTTCATTTAGGGAGTATCTGGGAGAACAAAGAATTCTTTGATTCTACCAGACACATGCGAGAGGCTCCTGTCTTCAAGGACTAGTTAGAGTTAAAGAGCCGCCCAAGTTTGACTTATGTTGCAAAGATTGTGATAAGGAATGAATGGGTACTGTGGGAAGACACTATTTTCTTGGAAAGGGTGGGGAAAATGGTGGGGCCTTTGTATCTTTGTATTTCAACATTGTACCATATAAAAGACTGTGTACACCTTTTAGAGCTCAGAGCGCTCTCGTGAATAAACACTCTTGAATTCGACCATTGTAGATGGGGCCTCTGTTTGTCTCATTTCAACCAGTATCTTACAAATACTGGGTAACATACAGAGTTGTTCAATTGAAGTTCAGTTTGTGAACATTAGATACAACATTTCCATAACAGGTTGGGATGGTGTTCTTCGGCTTGCAAGCCTTACCCTTTTCCCTCCAAACATAACGATGGTCATTATGGCCAAACAGTTCTATTTTTGTTTCATCAGACCAGAGGGCATTTCTCCAAAAAGTATGATCTCTGTCCCCATGTGCGGTTGCAAACCGTAGTCTGGCTTTTTTATGGTGGTTTTGGAGCAGTGGCTTTTTCCTTTCATCTCTAGGAGACAGAACACGTCTACTTCCTGAGCGGTATGATGGCTGCGTGGTCCCATGGTGTTTATACTTGCTTACTATTGTTTGTACAGATGAACGTGGTACCTTCAGGAATTTGGAAATTGCTCCCAAGAATGAACCAGACTTGTGAAGGTCAAGCAAAGAGGCACTGAGTTTGAAGGTAGGCTTTGAAATACATCCACAGGTACACCTCCAATTGACTCAAATTATGTCAATTAGCCTATCAGAAGCTTCTAAAGCCATGACATCTTTTTCTGGAATTTTCCAAGCTGTTTGAAGGCACAGTCAACTTAGTGTATGTAAACTTCTGACCCACTGGAATTGTGATACAGTGAATTATAAGTGAAATAATCTGTCTTTAAACAATTGTTGGAAAAATTACTTGTGTCATGCACAAGGTAGATGTCCTAACCGACTTGCCAAAACTATAGTTTGTTAACAAGAAATTTGTGGAGTGGTTGAAAAACGAGTTTTAATGACTCCAACCTAAGTGTATGTAAACTTCCGACTTCAACTGTAACTCACGGACACTAGAGTAGCTTTAATTAGGGAGCAGTGGGTCACAGGCGCCCCACCTGCGACAACATACGGAAAAATGCAGAGCGCCTAATTCAAATTACAAAAGTAGTAATATAAAACATTAATGAAAATACAAGTATTGCACACTCTTCAAAAGCTTAGAATCTTGGTAATCTCACAGCGCTGTCAGATTTCAAAAAGGCTTTACGACGAAAGCATGACATTTGATTGTCTGAGGACAGCACCCCGCATATTTCCTGCATTAGCATAATAACATAACTTCTCAGGGATCACTGGGGCGCTAGCGGGCTGCTCCCGACACTACCAGGTAAAATTTAAGGCGCCAAATTCAAAATCCAAAAGTTGAATTATTAAACATCCACCAATATACAAGTGTTCCATACTCATCAAAAGCTCTGTTTCTTGGCAATATCACAGCGTTGTCAGATTTCAAAAAGGCTTTACAGCGAAAGCAACACATTTGATTGTTTGAGAGTAGCACCTCACATATTTTTCCCATAGCCATGTATTGATTAGCCATCATGGCACACACATAACACATTTCACAGCAAAAACAAATCAATTAGCTGTTGAAGAACTTCTGCTGAGGTCATCCTAAGTGTCCAACGAAGACAATCCATGGTTCTTTTGTTAGAAAAAGTAATGTATTTTATCCATAAATCCTCCATTTGGTTTGCGCGTTATAATCAGAAACGACAGCTTCCACTACTCCATTAAAACGTGACGCGAACTCGTTCATCTTATACCTATAAACTTGTCCAAGAACAATCAAACAGTTTTAAAATGTATCCTTAGGAACACTTTTACGTATATTTACTATTATAAATCAACCGGAATATAAACTGATCGATAACGACGGTAAAAAAGACACTGCACGCTTTGTCGGGAGCGCGCGCTGGGTACTGTTTACATGACAGAGTGACTTCCTTGTTTGCTCTTCTTCTCTGGTCTTATTCATCCAAAATGAAAAAAATACACTGTCTCGAGACTGTTGACATCTAAAGGAAGCGATGGGTACTGCATTCATATGCCCTTATATGGTCATTTTCATGAGGGAGGGGTGCCCAAATGAGCAATGTGTCAAAATCACTTTTTCCAGGACAGAAATCCCTCGGGGTTTCGCCTGCTACAGTGGGGCAAAAAAGTATTTAGTCAGCCACCAATTGTGCAAGTTCTCCAACTTAAAAAGATGAGAGAGGCCTGTAATTTTCATCATAGGTACACTTCAACTATGACAGACGCAATGAGAAAAAGAAATCCAGAAAATCACATTGTAGGATTTTTAATTTATTTATTTGCAAATTATGGTGGAAAATAAGTATTTGGTCAATAACAAAAGTTTATCTCAATACTTTGTTATATACCCTTTGTTGGCAATGACAGGTCAAACGTTTTCTGTAAGTCTTCACAAGGTTTTCACACACTGTTGCTGGTATTTTGGCCCATTCCTCCATGCAGATCTCCTCTAGAGCAGTGATGTTTTGGGGCTGTCGCTGGGCAACACGGACTTTCAACTCCCTCCAAAGATTTTCTATGGGGTTGAGATCTGGAGACTGGCTAGGCCACTCCAGGACCTTGAAATGCTTCTTACGAAGCCACTCCTTCGTTTTCCGGGCGGTGTGTTTGGGATCATTGTCATGCTGAAAGACCCAGCCACGTTTCATCTTCAATGCCCTTGCTGATGGAAGGAGGTTTTCACTCAAAATCTCACGATACATGGCCCCATTCATTCTTTCCTTTACACGGATCAGTCGTCCTGGTCCCTTTGCAGAAAAACAGCCCCAAAGCATGATGTTTCCACCCCCATGCTTCACAGTAGGTATGGTGTTCTTTGGATGCAACTCAGCATTCTTTGTCCTCCAAACACGACGAGTTGAGTTTTTACCAAAAGTTCTATTTTGGTTTCATCTGACCATATGACATTCTCCCAATCCTCATCTGGATCATCCAAATGCTCTCTAGCAAACTTCAGACGGGCCTGAACATGTACTGGCTTAAGCAGGGGGACACGTCTGGCACTGCAGGATTTGAGTCCCTGGCGGCGTAGTGTGTTACTGATGGTAGGCTTTGTTACTTTGGTCCCAGCTCTCTGCAGGTCATTCACTAGGTCCCCGTGTGGTTCTGGGATTTTTGCTCACCGTTCTTGTGATCATTTTGACCCCACGGGTGAGATCTTGCGTGGAGCCCCAGATCGAGGAAGATTATCAGTGGTCTTGTATGTCTTCCATTTCCTAATAATTGCTCCCACAGTTGATTTCTTCAAACCAAGATGCTTACCTATTGCAGATTCAGTCTTCCCAACCTGGTGCAGGTCTACAATTTTGTTTCTGGTGTCCTTTGACAGCTCTTTGGTCTTGGCCATAGTGGAGTTTGGAGTGTGACTGTTTGAGGTTGTGGACAGGTGTCTTTTATACTGATAACAAGTTCAAACAGGTGCCATTAATACAGGTAACAAGTGGAGGACAGAGGAGCCTCTTAAAGAAGAAGTTACAGGTCTGTGAGAGCCAGAAATCTTGCTTGTTTGTATGTGACCAAATACTTATTTTCCACCATAATTTGCAAATAAATTCATAAAAAAACCTACAATGTGATTTTCTGGATTTTTTTTCCTCATTTTGTCTGTCATAGTTGAAGTGTACCTATGATGAAAATTACAGGCCTCTCTCATCTTTTTAAGTGAGAGAACTTGCACAATTGGTGGCTGACTAAATACTTTTTTGCCCCACTGTATATACGTTCTGTTTTACTCACAGACAAATGGTTAACAGTTTTGGAAAATTCAGAGTGTTTCCTATCCAATGGTACCGCATATCCTATTTTCTGGGCCTGAATGGGAGGCATTTTACTTTGGGCACGCCAGGCTCTCCAAAACCGACCCCTCAGCTGCCACTCTCTAACAAGATAACCAGCACGGGTGTCACAAAACTCAGAAAAAGCAATAAAATAAATTGCTTACCTTTGAAGATCTTCTTCTGATGGCAAGCCGAAGGGTCCTAGCAACACAATAAATGTTCCTTTTGTTCGAAAAAGTCCCTCTTTATATCCATAAAGCTCCGTTTGGTTGGCGCGTTTTGTTCAGAAATCCACCGTCCACTCGTCCAATATAGAAGACAGAGACCGTAAAAAAAATATCTATAAACTTTGTCCAAACAACTCAAACAACGTTTCTAATCGATCCTTAGGTACACTAATATGTATATAAACGATAGTATTTCACACAGATAATATCCTGGGCGATAGAAAAGGAAAAAACTGAGGCGCACGCTCATGGTCCCGCGCGTCAAAGAGAAAAGTCACTTCCTCACTCCACTTGGAACAACTTCTCTTACTCCTTGATTTTTCAAGATAAACGCATAAAACCTTGTCTAAAGACTGTTGACATCTAGTGGAATCCATAGGTACTGCAACCTGGGAGCTGGATTCCCCTCCTTTCAATACCAAGTCAATGGGAAAAGAGTTCTTTCACAGAATCACATTTTTCCGGATGGATTTTTCTCGGGTTTACGCTTGCCAAATCAGTTCTGTTATACTCGCAGACATTATTTTAACAGTTTTAGAAACTTCAGATTGTTTTCCATCCAATACTACTAATTATGTGCATATCCTAGTTTCTGGGCCTGAGTACCAGGCATTTTACTTTGGGCACGCCAGACTCTCCAAAACTCTGAACACTGCCGCCACTCCCTAATAGGTTTAAACCAAGTTTAATTCTTCCCAAAGGATCTATACAGCTGTAATTCAGACAACCCAACATTTCTCCCATCACAGGTATATATATCCCCCTTAAGACTCTCCTCCTTCTCTCCAATCCTTACATCTTATGGTTCCACAGGAAAAGGGTAGTAAACCTTTATTACTCCCTTCAGGGGATCTGACCTCCCCACCTGACCTCAACCTCTCCTTTGCCTAGTCCACAGATGTCCATCTGCCTCCCCTATAGCAATCCTTTGATCTCCTCCCATCCACCCAGCACATTCCACAGCCACTCTGTCTTTCTACAGATCTCACTCCTTAATATACTATGCGTCTGATCTATCATGTCTTTAATATCTCAATGTTCGAATCCATCAGCCTATGTCTCACGTAACCACAACAGTGAACAACTTAGCAAGTCAAATAAAGCTGTCTGTCGTAAACAATGCAGAGAGCTGTACTACTGCCTAAGCAGCAACAGCATAGCTACAATTTACCCTCTTCATGAATTATTCAGATGATACACCAGAATACTTTTAATTTAGATAGATCAGCTATTCTCACTATGTCCTCCCTTTCTCAGTCAGCAATTATTTTCATTTTGCATTTGACTTAGAAAGGGAGCGAGAGAGAGGAAGAAAAAATGGTGTATGATTGAGTAGCTATGTGTGTGTGTGTGTGTGTGTGTGTAGCAGTGTCAATTTGTGTGTAGCAGTGTTAATGTGTGTGTGTAGCAGTGTTAACGTGTGTGTGTGTGTGTGTGTGTGTAGCAGTGTTAATGTGTATGTAGCAGTGTTGGTGTGTGTGTGTGTGTGTAGCAGTGTTAGTGTGTGTGTGTGTGTGTGTAGCAGTGTTAATGTGTGTGTGCGTGTAGGAGTGTTAGTGTGTGTGTGTAGCAGTGGTAGTGTGAGTAGCAGTGTTAATGTGTGTGTGTGTGTGTGGCAGTGTTAATGTGTGTGTGTAGCAGTGTTAATGTGCGTGTAGTAGTGTTAATGTATGTGTGTGTGTGTGTGTAGCAGTGTTAATGTGTGTGTGTAGCAGTGTTAGTGTGTGTGTGTGTGTGGCAGTGTTAATGTGTGTGTGTGTGTGTGTGTAGCAGTGTTAGTTTGTGTGTGTGTAGCAGTGTTAATGTGTGTGTGTGTGTGTGGCAGTGTTAATGTGTGTGTGTGTGTAGCAGTGTTAATGTGTGTGTGTAGCAGTGTTAATGTGTGTGTTGCAACTCTCTTCATTTCCACTCACGCAGATCATCCTAACACATCTCTCACTAGCATCAGTAGCATGCAAATAAACACGTAGAAGTGTGGCAAAAGCTGACAGAAAACATGAAACCCCTGCTGCAATCTCCACGTTCCTCATTGTACGTGATAACGTCTACTTTCCTCCTCACCTTATCTCCTCTCATCTCTGGACCCCCCACGTTGCAGTGTGATTGTGACTATGTGTAATTTATATGGTCACCCACCCTCAATTAGACCATTATTTACACCTATCTGTTCAGTCTGAGTTAACTGGTTTGTCAAAGATACTGTAACATCAAGGCAAGTCATCAATTAATATGATTATGGTAATTTGTTTAACTGTATGAAATAACCACACAAACAAGACATTACCACTGTAATTTGAACCTATGTGGGAGAGATGCCTAAGCTGTTATTGTCTTATACAGTGCCTTCGGAAATTATTCAGACCCCTTGACTTTTTACAGCCTTTTACAGCCTTTTTAAATCCTCCGCAATCGACACACAATAACCTATAATGACAAAGCGAAAACAGGTTTGTAGAAATGTTTGCAAATGTATTAAAAAGTAAAAAAACAGATACCTTATTTACCTAAGTATTCAGACAGTTGCTATGAGGCTCGAAATTGAGCTCAGGTGCGTCCTGTTTCCATTGATCATCCTTGAGATGTTTCTACAACTTGATTGGAGTCTACCTGTGCTAAATTCAATTGATTGGACATGATTTGGAAAGGCACACACCTGTCTATATAAGGTCCCACAGTTGACAATGCATTTCAGAGCAAAAACCACGCCATGAGGTTGAAGGAATTGTCTGCAGAGCTCCGAGACAGGACTGTGTCTAGGCACAGATCTGGGGAAGGGTACCAAAACATTTCTGCAGCATTGAAGGTCCCCAAGAACACAGTGGCCTCCATCATTCTTAAATGGAAGAAGTTTGGAACCACCAAGACTCTTCCTAGAGCTGGCCTCCCGGCCAAACTGAGCAACTGGGTGGAGAAGGTTCTTGGTCAGGAAGGTGACCAAGAACCCGATGGTCACTCTGACAGAGCTCCAGAGTTCCTCTGTGGAGATAGGAGAACCTTCCAGAAGGACAACCATCTCTACAGCACTCCACTAATCAGGTCTTTATGGTAGAGTGGCCAGACGGAAGCCACTCCTCAGTAAAAGGCACATGACTGCCCGCTTGTAGTTTGCCTAAAGGCACCTAAGCCCGGACTTGAACCCGATCGCACATCTCTGGAGAGACCTGAAAATAGCTGTGCAGCAACGCTCCCCATCCAACCTGACAGAGCCTGAGAGGATCTGCAGAGAAGAATGGGAGAAACTCTCCAAATACAGGTGTGCCAAGCTTGTAGAGTCATATAAAAAAAGGCTCAATGCTGTAATCACTGCCAAAGATGCTTCAACAAAGTACTGAGTAAAGGGTCTGAATACTTATGTAAATGTGATATTTCATTTTTTTGGGGTAGTTCTTTTATTAGCATACATTTCATTATGGGGTACTGTGTGAAGATTGATGAGGGGGAAAAAACGATTTAATCAATTCTAGAATAAAGCTGTATTGTAACAAAATGGGGAAAAAGTCAAGGGGTCTGAATACTTTACAAAGGCACTGTATAATGCTAGTGCTTCTCTTAGAAACTCTCAAAGTGGGATGTTCTAAGACAGGGTGGCATTGATAGAAATCTAAAGGGAAGTGACATTTGATTCGGTGCTTACGAGCAGAACGGGTTGAGCATCAAAGCGACAGATGGGGCAGGCCAAGCAGTAGGACTATATAGGAGTCAGCCAGACAGACAGTGGAGGGAGGACATCCGCTCCTGTGAGCATTCAACTCACACTGCAGGACACACATCTCAACCTCAAAGCTCCAATTACCCAGAAACACAGCTCCCTCCCTGCCTACCGTATCTATCTATCAACCCAGTAGATGTTGGGGCTGGTTTCTGTAGTGTTAATTCACCATGATCACACTGATGGTCCTGAGTTACTGATGCATCTATTATTCCAGCAGGTGGGTTGTTTGTTTACTCAGAACATTCAAGAAGGCAGGTCATCTTTGCTATGAGTCCCACAAAGATGTGGGAGACTAACCCTCCAGCCCTTACATGTACCCCAGTCACGTGGGAAACTAACCCACCAGCCCTTACATGTACCCCAGTCATGTGGGAGACTAACCCATCAGCCCTTACATGGTCCCCAGTCACGAGGGAGACTAACCCATCAGCCCTTACATGGTCCCCAGTCACGTGGGAGACTAACCCATCAGCCCTTACATGGTCCCCAGTCACGTGGGAGACTAACCCATCAGCCCTTACATGGTCCCCAGTCACGTGGGAGACTAACCCACCAGCCCTTACATGGTCCACTCCCTAGTCAAAACTAATGTATTTCTGAATGCTAACAATTTAAGTGAACATTGTGGCCTTTTTGGGACCATATTTCTTGTCCTGTGGACTAGATGTAACTCCCTGGGGAAGTTTGGGAGACTAAAGCAGACCCTTTTTGGAAGATCAAAGATGTCCCTTTTCAGCAGGCCAAGATAAAACAAGAATGACGCAAAGCCCATGGAAAGGCACTCTGAGGCCAAATGTACCTCAGTGATGTGTGCTGTGCCCTGTGTTGTGACTCTCACCACTCTGATTCAGTTTTCCTCTCAGGTCAATCTTCCAGACTGCCATCATTTATGGAAACAAACATAACGTAACGAGAAAGCCCATCCACTGAATTATGGATTACAGACTGAGGATGGCTTAGTTTGTCAGACAACAGAAATAGTCTCAACATTTCTGGGCTGAAAAATCCATGGAGCAAGGGATTATCACAGCATATTTTACTACAATGTTTCTCCCTCTCTTGCTGTTTTCTGTGCACACTGGATCAGATTAACGATGTCTATCTGTACAGCGGTGTTCAGTGTGACCTCTGCTACAGCACACATGTCATAACAGAGGGATCTGGCACCACTGCCCCTGGCCCTATAATTATAATAGGATCTAATTTATGAGGCCCATCTCTGGCTCTGACCTGCCAGGCCTAACACTGTCCACACCATGTCCACACAGCCCAGCCACCTCATGCCCACCATACATCAGGGCCAGTATGTCAGGCCAGATCTCCATTCACACACATCATCCACCTCTCACTAGCGGTCAGCCTGGGCTGTTTGACAGTGACCTCTGGCCATGCAACACACAGGGTTGCCACCAGGGTTCTGGGACTCTCACTAGACAGTGGTGGTCATGCTGTATGAAGATTACAAACAGTTATATTATTATTACCACCATCCTACTTATTACTGTAGCAACTGTATCAATGTTGGTAGTACCAGCAGTAGTGGTTGATCAATGTCAAGAGAGGACACATGACGGCATTGCTGAGATGAGTCTCTTACAGGCAAGAGAGCAGTGCAACGTTTCCCAGTCTGTACTCTGCTTCTTACCCAGCCAGCCGTACTGTCATTCAATTACCCACAGTTCCTACCACTACCACTTTCTCTGTCAGTGTGCCACTCACAGAGCATAGAGGTGGTGGGGGATTTGGAAAGCAAGCTTTCTCTGGCTCAGCAGCACTCACACCTCTTTAAGATTTGATGTATGCACTGACACTTCAACACCTGCCATGCTCTAGTTAACTGGTCACCCTGGGTCAAAGTGTTCACCTGATTACTGTATGCCATATAGATTGAGTGATGGTTAAAATAAATGATTATGCAGGATAATATCGTCAGTTCCTCTGTACTGTACTGAAACTATTGTAAAGGCTAAATAAAATACAGGTTGGATGGAAACAAATTATTTGATATTTGTTTCTGACAAGGCTCCCTAGTGTTTATAGATAATTTATTTGGGTTTTGCAGACTCCTGCATAACCAACAGATTGCATCACCCTCCCACTCACTGATCAGTTATAATTCAATGCAATCATGCTTCTTTTGTCTGTTGGTTCTCCTCCCATGTGCTTCTGTTATTGGGTGCCTTACCTTAGTATCACCAAACTCTGAGACATAATGGTTTAACCTAATGTCTCTTCCTTGCAACAATGATCCTTTATGATTAGGCTAACTGCTGCAGTTACTGAACTGCTTTTATGGTGTGATCCCACTGACCTGCTGTATTAGTCACAATCCTTGTTATTTTTCCAGGTTCTTCCCCCCACCTGTCCATGAAATTGATCATTTTAACTTTACTAAATTCTAGAGAAAAAGTAACTTTTACATCCAACCAGGTCACCTGTGATACAAGTCAGTATTCGACGTCCACCCATGCCTGAGGACGTCGGGAGATGACGTGGAAAGTGGCCACTAGGGACAACAGTGAGTGCTGCTACCTTCAAGGTGGTTTCAGTTTTGCTAGGGCATTGTCAACGGGGATGGTGGAGGGGAGTAAGCATCTGCCTCTGATTCCAAAGGTTGCATGTTTAAAACCAGTGATAGAAAGTTGTTTTTATATTTTTGTTTTAAGCCTATACCAAACATTAACCCTTACCTTAACCATTCTGAGTTAATACCTTAACTTAACCCAAACCTTAAAAATGTGGAGTCATCCTTAAACACTTTGAAATTTGACGTTTGAGAAACATGTATGAATCTAATTCTGACATGAGAGTGAGAGCTGGTAGTTTAAATCCCCCTTAGTGAGTTGCCAGATCGGTTCTTTAAAAACTTCTCAAATGAGAATGGCCTCCATTTCACTCAGGCCTTTGAAGATCTCTCACTCACCATACAAAACGTAACATATCATACTAAATGTAACATATTATACTAAATGGAGTGTCTCGGATTTACGTACAGAATAATATGAAATGCTCTGAAACCAGATTGATGAGCAGGAGAGACTTCGTCATGAGTCTGGCACACAAGCTAAGTGAGAGACATATGAGGGCCAAGGCAGCAGCAAAGATTTCACCGAGCCATTGCGGAGGCCAAATTGCGCACAGCTCCCAGGGGAGGAGAAACTACAAGGTGGGCAGATGCACTCGGAACAGAACCCGGACACCTGTTTCAGATGCAAGCTACTTGTTTGTGGGAAGTGTTGCAATCAAGTGAAAGTGACAAAGATTTGTGATGACTGTTAGGATAACAGCTAAATGAGATCCAACTGTTGTGTGTAGACTGTAAGCACGAGCGAAGCCACACATAAAATGTCCAATAACTGTCATATCAACACTTACATAAATTATGATGCCATTATTGCTTTTGTTCTGATTTTCACTATTCACAAGCATGCTTGGCACCTATGCAATGAAGTTTAGGCTACTGATATTTTCTTAATTGACTTTCTGTCTTGCGGTTTGGGTATTTGCTTTGCCATTATAAAAATACGCTTTTACTGTGTTTCAAAGCATAGTCGGAGAAAAGGCACTCCACTAATAAAATATATTTTGTACTTGAAATTCAGTTTTTTGTAGTTCTTCATTTTACATATCCTACAGTAACAAACGAATGAAAATTTTATTTTCTTTCAAATATTTACATTTCATAGACCTATTCTAATGTTACCTAACACCTTCATGAACATAACCAAATGACATTGGCACAAAGTGGGGTCCAATGAGGCCAGACTTTTCTAGTTAAACGGTGGTTATTGGTACTCCTTGAGGCTTGGCTATCCTACTGATAAATATGCATAATGTCAATTTGACCATCATGGTGCTTTGAGGATGAAATGCTCCATAAGTTTTTATTTTATGATATTTGTCTGAAAGTACTGCTAGAGTGTAAAATATACCAGTTTAAGAAAAGTCAGGTACAGCTGGGTTCTAGGTTTTTATTTAAATTAATTATTGAAATTACAAAACTGAAAATGGTCAGATTGACCATTTTGGCAGTTCTAGTGTTAATGCTCATTTCCTGCAATTTTACACATTGCCATGGGGCAGAAAGGAAAATGTGCAGTTGTAGTAGTTAAATTTGCCTTATTTAAAGCAAATTTCTTGCAATGCAACACATATTGCCAGTTACGAATCTCATCATAGACACTTAAGCATTTTAGCTAATTAGCAACAACTTACTACTTTTTAGCTAGAGGCATGACAGAGGCATAATCCTGATTTGACTTATGCAGGAAATTAAATTATATCAGAAATTGTGTAATAGAATTATTGTCAACCTAAAATGTTGTCATATAATCATAAATACACTTTATACAGGTTTTATACCAATTTTCTGTATAAATAGCCTCTAAAATATATGTAAACAGACCATGAATGTCTAAAAGAAAATGATTGGAAAGCTGTGAGTTCTATTATATGATAAAATATCAGTACCTGTTGCATTTACAACTTGTCTAAGTCACATCATCAACTGATTTCAGACAGTATCTGGCTGTGGATTGACTGCATTGTTTGAATGGAATGTTGCCACATTGGCAGTTCATTTGAAAGATTTATGGAATCATTCCTATAAAACTGGCTAGCTACATTAGCTAACATACAGTGAAGATAAATTCTTCAAATTCATTATTTTACAGAACTTATCACAGCACTGGCAAATCATGATTGACCAACTCCCTGACCAAAGTGGACAACCTTTATCCAATCATATGTAGGTTCATGTCCATTCTAATTCCTAATTTATGCGGGGGCTGCGGGGCAGTGTGGTACACCAGTGGCTGTGCTCATTTTACTGCAATACTGAAAAGCTACTTTTAATACACAGTAGTAGGCTATAGTCATAGCCCCATCTCTTCCTTTCTGCCCCTTAGGTTTATGTTGAACTATTCATAGGCTTTGCATAGAGATTTGTGTTCTGCTTCTTTTACAAAATTCCTTATCACAACTGACATAAATCATTCATTCTTGGTTGTTTGGAGACGTGAGAAGAGCTACAGAGCTGTAGTGCTGGAGAGGGCTTGGGGTTGGAGGTGTACGGAGACATTTTGCCTAATGTTTTGTGATAAGTGATTAATGTGCAGTAAATATGGATGACAATACCCAACTGCCAAAAGCATCTTAAAAATGCATCTCTTTATAGTAAATAACAGTGTGTGATGAATATTTAGTGTTATTTGAAGCTTGTATTGTAAACACATTTGACTATGACACAGCCTCATGTGTTATGTCCCTGTTTATATTATTTTGAAATCTCATATCCGGCAGGACATACAGACAGGTCTGAAATTGACACACTTGACCGTATAAAATAAATAATTCAAATACTGAGCTATATTATATATATATATATATATATATATATATATTTTTTTTTTTTGTTGTACTAATACAATTGCTCAGAGCAATATATTTTGTTTAACATGTGATAAAAAACAATTCTCAAAAAGATAGGGGTCAAAATTATTGTCACCCCTGTTTACTCCGGCACCCTCCCCTTGCGACAACATTTTATGAGATTAGAGAACACATTGGGAGGGATCTTAGACTATTCATCCAAGCAGACTCTTTCCTGATCCTTGATATACTTTGTCTGTGCTTATGGAATGCCGTCTTCAATTTAGAACACAGGTTTTCAATGCGATTGAAGTCCGGTGACTGAGATGGCCATTGTAAAATGTTGATTTTGGGATCAATTAACAATTTCTTTGTGGAATTTGATGTACAGTACCAGTCAAAAGTTTGGACACCTACTCAAGGGTTATTCTCTATTTTTACTATTTTCTACATTGTAGAATAATAGTGAAGTCATCAAAACTATGAAACATATGGAATCATGTAGTAACCAAAAAAGTGTTAAACAAATCAAAATATATTTCAGATTCTTCAAAGTAGCCACCCTTTGCCTTGATGACAGCTTTGCACACTCTTGACATTCTCTCAACCAGATGTATGAGGTAGTACTTGGAATGCATTTCAAGTAACAGGTGTACCTTGTTAAAAGTTAATTTGTGGAATTTCTTTCCTTCTTAACTTCTTTGGGAGCAGTGCACGAGGTGACCGTGTTGGTGAGCCTGGCGTGCCCAAAGTAAAATGCCTCCCATTCAGGCCCAGAAAATAGGATATGCACATATTTAGTACCATTGGATAGGAAACACTCTGAATTTTCGAAAAGTGTTAACATTTTGTCTGTGAGTATAACAGAACGGATATGGCAGGTGAAAACCTGAGGAATTTCTGTCCTGGAAAAAGTGGTTTTGACACATTGCCTCATTTAGAACTCCTCCCTTATGAAAATGCCCATATAAGGGCATATGAATGCAGTACCTATCGCTTCCTCTGGATGTCAACAGTCTCGAGAAAGTGTTCTGATTCTTTTTAGATGCTTTTAGAGCAGAGAAGAAGACGAATAAGGAAGTGTCCACGCAGATGTCAAAACAAGTAAATGTGCGCTCCCGGCTGGCATGTTCTTTGTTTTTTTCCTTTCTTATCGCCTAGTTTATATTCCGGTTGAAATATTATACTATTTATACATAAAAGTGTTCCTAAGGATACATTTACAATTATGTTTGATTGTTCTTGGACAAGTTTATAGGTATAAGTTGAACGAATTCTCTTCACGTTTCAATGGAGGAGTCGACGCTCTATTTTCTCATTATAACGCGCCAACCAAACTGAGATTTATGGATATAATACATTACTTTTTCTAACAAAAGAACCATGGATTGTCTTCGTTGGACACTTGGTAAGCCCTCAGCAGAAGTTCTTCAAAAGGTAATTGATATGTTTTCGCTGTGAAATGTGTTGTGTGAACCGTGATGGCTTATGAATTCATGGTAATGGGAAAAATATGTTAGGTGCTACCCTCAAACAATCAAATGTGGTGCTTTCGCCGTAAAGCCTTTTTGAAATCTGACAACGCTGTGATATTGCCAAGAAGCAGAGCTTTTGATGACTATAAAACACTTGTATATTGTTGCATGTTTAATAATTCAACTTTTGGAGTTTGAATTTGGCGCCTTGCATTTCACCTGGTAGTGTCGGGAGTGGGGCCCCACCGCTCCCTAAGAAGTTAATGCGTTTGAGTCAATCAGTTGTGTTGTGGCAAGGAAGGGGTGGTATACAGAAGATAACCCTAGTAGGTAAAATATCAAGTCCATATGTAACTTGTTTCAGGAAACTACTTCACAGGAGAGCAGTTTGAACGTAAACGTTTTATTATTTTTTAAATGAAAATGACAGTTGTCGCAGCGACAGTTTTGAAATCAGTGGAATTCGAGTATGATAGCTAAGGAGATGGAGAAAACACCTGTCTATGGATTACATCTTCAAACTAAGAGCAACCATGGCATCCGTGACAGGGGGACGTGTCCATCCATGATGTATAAATGGAAAGATAGTCGAGCTACATTTTCAGATATTACACGTTTCTTATTTTGACAGTGGTTACATTTAAAGTTAAAGTGTACAGTTAGGGTGGGTCTAAAGCTTAAGAGGTTGTGAACGAGGCTGAATGGGTGTAGACAAATAAGAGCTCTCCAGCAGGTACCAAAACATTCAAAGGCCATTTTCTCAAAAGTTAGGTTACAAGTTTACCAACTTTTCTAGCATAATTAAACTCCTATTGTTCCATTGTTTTGGATGAGTTGGACTGCAGAGGGAAGGAAAAACAGCCAACAAGTTCTCAGGATATGTGAGAACTCCTTCAAGACTGTTGGAAAAGCAATCCAGGTGAAGCTGGTTGAGAGATTGCAAAGCTGTCATAAAGGCAAAGGGTGGTGTCACGCAACGAGGTTGCCCAGTCCGGGGCCCGCAACGAGGGTCCCCAGTCCGGGGCCCGCAACGAGGGTGCCCAGTCCGGGGCCCGCAACGAGGGTCCCCAGTCCGGGGCCCGCAACGAGGGAGCCAGAGGTGGTGCGGGGTCTACGTCCCGCACCAGAGCCGCCACCGCAGATAGATGCCCACCCAGACCCTCCCCAATAGGGTCAGGTTTTGCGGCCGGAGTCTGCACCTTTGGGGGGGGGTACTGTCACGCCCTGACCTGTAGGAGCCTGTTTATGTCTCTTTTTGGTTTGGTCAGGGTGTGATTTGGGGTGGGCATTCTATGTTCTAGTTTTTGTATTTCTTTGTTGTTGGCTGGGTAGGGCTCTCAATCAGGGACAGCTGTCAATCGTTGTCTCTGATTGGGAGCCATACTTTAGTAGCCCTTTTTTTCTTCCTTTCCTTGTGGGAAGTTGACTCTGTTTATGTGTATGTGCTGTTGGTGCTACACCTTATGATCTTCGTTTGTTGTTTTTGTTTTGAGTGAGTTGACAAATAAATATGTTTAACTCAACCCGGCACTCTGCGCCTTGGTCCGTCCATGAAGATCGTGACAGGTGGCTACTTTGAAGAATCTAAAATATATTTTGATTTGTTTAACACTTTTTTGGTTATTACATGTTTCCATGTGTGTTATTTCATAGTTTTGATGTCTTCACTATTATTCGACAATATAGAAAATATAAAACATTTAGAAAAACCCTTGAATGAGTGGGTGTGTCCAAACTTTTGGCTGGTACTATATCTATCTATCTCATATACATTATTGTAATAACAGGACACTGTAAAGACCATTATCCCTCAGGGTATAAATTAGGCTGTTTGAGAAGGTTTGAATCCTAAGCAACCTGCCTACACATAGTTTGATGTACAAAACCAACATAGCTACTGTAGTAGGTCAAAGCTGTGTGCTGGAAAACCTTGGTAGAGCATGGGTGGAATAGACATTGTGGTGCTTATGTGAATTTCCTTTATTTTTCAGCCCAATGCCTGTTCTCACTTAAAACGCAGTTTGTTTTAAATTTCCATGGTTTTTACACCTGAAGGTGATTGTGCTACATTATTATACAAAATTATAATTAAGCAATAAGGCCTGAGGGGGTGTGGTATATGACCAATATACCACAGCTAAGGGCTGTTCTTAGGTACATTGCAAAGTGGGGTGCCTGGATACAGCCCTTAGTCGTTGTATATTGGCCATATACTACAAACCCCAGAGGTGCCTTATCGCTATTATAAACTAGTTACCAATGTAATTAGAAGAGTAAAAATAAATGTTTTGTCATGGTATATGGTCTGATATACCACGGTTTTCAGACAATCAGCATTCAGGGCTCGAACCACCCAGTTTATAATACAGCATAACTGAGCTGTTCTCAATGGAAGGGTTCTAAAAAATTATCTCTCGCCAAGGCGAGGTGTGACCGTGAATATATCATAGTCATCCACCTCGGTGGAAACAACTTGGGAAACACAAAGGGGACAGCCCTGGTGCGTCAGATGCGAGTTGATTTGGAGGTAGTCATCCGAATGTTCCCTGTGACAACAGTGTTCTACTCTGACATCACACAGTGGAGGAGTTGGGTGTTACAGTGGGAGGAGGACATCAACAAGCGCATAGAGATGGCCCGGCTCTCTGACAACCATCTGGTGTTTGCATTTCTCCACAATCTGCCACTCTGCCATAAATCACTGTGTCCCTGGGCAGTACCGTAGGGCAGGGTTTTCCAAACTTGATGTAAGACAGCGGTCAAATTTAGCTAACTCTCGGCCGATAGAAACGTGTAAAACATCTCAAGACCTACATTACTATACTGACAGTGTGTCTGTTTCTAAAAAAGACGTATTTGGGTGGTTTTTGGATATTTTGTTTATGTATTTTGCGTGCCCTGATACTGCACAACAAGCAATGAGGAAGTGAATCGCAGCAGCGGTAAGTTTCTCAAAAATAAGCCATTTCACAAAAAAGTGTCTGGACCCTTCTTTAACATGCTGTTTACTTTAGGAAAATTCTTCTTTAAGTAACCTTCTGTCTTATGTAACCATGCCAAACATAACATATTAAATATAAATGAGTATGATATGCTATGTCTAGTCTATGAGACCAGGTTGGCACACAGCAAGTTGCATGAGCAAGCAATGATTCTGATGTTGTTTTAACCTGGTGCAGCGTGTGGAGCCCCCTGACTACGTTTTACTTGTGGATGGCGATTTCAGATTTTGTGAACACACTGAAAAGTAATTTGACACTGTTGATCAGTCAGCACATATTTGGATTATAAATGTGACCGACCGCCTTGATTCGGTCTTATGTAGCAACATTTGCAATGGTGTTTTTTTTTACATTGGATAAAAGCAGAGACACAGAGCTACAAAATGACATGTCATACACTGCATTTGAGAAACAATGGGAAAGTAATTCTGCTTTGAAAGTTGATAAACTTGGAACCTAACTTTCGATAAAATGGCCTTTGAATGTTTTGGTACCAACTGGAGAGCTCTTCTTTGTCTACACTGATTCAGCATTGTTCACACCCTCTTAAGCTTTAGCCCCACCCATCTCTTTAAGGGTTGATCTGAGCATTCTGTCCTAACAACAACAGTCAAGCACCCAAGCTAACTGGCTAATGTTAGCTAGCTTGCTAGCTACTTCCAGACAGAAATGAGAGAAGAGCTCACCATTTTACCCGCCCTAGCAGAGTTTGTTAGGCTGTTTTCATGTTATCCAGAGTGTTGGTGACTGCAACTGTGCTGCTGGCAACAATTTATGCTTTTTTTGTCAATGTTTACCGACCATATTCAACGGGTGTTGAGCGCTCGTAAATTCGTCAGTTATTCTGCGCTCTGGCTCACTCAGACGAGAGTGCTCTGAAATCAGAGTAGATGGCCAGACTGAATTTATAAACGCACCCCGAAATGGTTACTTGCATAGTAGAGTCTTTTGTTAAGACATGTAGCTAGCTAGTTAGCTATCTAGCTAGGTAAACAATGAACCATAATCCCAACTCATGACGTTACTACCCTGCATGAATCTGCAGGTAGCTAACCAACCAGGTCCAATGTTAGCTAGCTAACATTAGGCTATAACTAGCAAAGCAAATGGCTCTGAGATACGAATAATAAGATCATACACGTAACATTAGCTAGCAAACCAGCCAGCTAACGTTAGCTAGCTAACAGTACACTTTAACTTGAAATGAAAACAATTTTCTGTCAATTTTAAATGTGTAATATCTGAAAATCAAATCAAAGTTTATTTGTCACGTGCGCCGAATACAACAGGTGTAGACCTTACAGTAAAATGCTTACTTACAGGCTCTAACCAACAGTGCAAAAAAGGTATTAGGTGAACAATAGGTAAGTAAAGAAATAAAAACAACAGTAAAAAGACAGTGAAAAATAACAGTTGCGAGGCTACACAGGCACCAGTTAGTCGGGCTGATTGAGGTAGTATGTACATGTAGATATGGTTAAAGTGACTATGCATATATGAAAAATAGAGAGTAGCAGTAGTGTAAAAGAGGGGTTGGTGGGTGGCCGGACACAATGCAGATAGCCCGGTTAGCCAATGTGCAGGGGCACTGGTTGGTCGGGCCAATTGAGGTAGTATGTACATGAATGTATAGTTAAAGTGACTATGCATGTATGATAAACATGTAGCTAGATAGACTATCTTACCCGTATACATCATAGATGGACGCTTCTCCCTGTCACAGATGCCATGGTTTTCTTTAGTTGAAGATGTAACCCGGAGACAGGTGTTTTCTCAATCTCATAGTCGAACTCCATCATAGGCGAATTCCACTTATTTCAAAACTCGATCCTCCAGAAGGTGGTGAGCAACACTTTTGCAGTTCTACTACGCAATACATAAAAAAGCTGCGTTATACAGGATTACCTATACATACTGACTAGCTCAATTAGACAGATGCGTGGTATATGGCAGACCAATCCGAACTCATCTCTCGGCATGTTCAGCCCACTCATTATCTCAGCCAATCATAGCTAGCGGGAAGGCTGCTAACTTTTTCTGTGGCTAAACCAACTAGGCTCGTAATTTAACAATTTATTCGTACTTACAGATGGCATACAAGTCTGTTATTAAGGCACATGAAAGTTTGCATGTTCCAGAAGGCATTTCTGTAATAAAAAAAAAAAAATGTTGATAAAAATAAAAGTTTACAATCAGATGGCTCTCCTGTGAAGTAGTGACTCGAGACATAAGCCTAGTTTCCTGAAACGAGTCACAAATTTCAAGATGGCAGGGGAGGGAGTTTATGCCGGAGCTGAAACTTATTTGACATGTGTTTGAAACAGCTATGCTGTCAGTCTGGTAAGCATGCACAACTGAGGTTCTGTTTACATGTGTGTTTGTGGTTCAACATAGCTAACTTACTGTTTCTTAAGAAAGCTATTTGTTTTCTAGGCTATGGTTTGTGTTGTGGTCTTAGTTGTTCTTAGTCGAGGAAATGTAGCGTAGCTAACTGCAGTGTTTGTCCTGTCTGAAATCTGGCTACCTTGTCTTTAACGCTACTGTAGCTTGATCATTGCAATGCGAATGAACATGATTAGCGTGGCAGTTTCCCCAAAGTTTGATGTTTTTTTATGTTAACGTGACTAAGAAAGTATGATATATTGTGCATGAACTAGCCATACACATGAGCTAACATTAGTCTTACATTGGCTAAGGTTACTTAGCTAGCTAAAGTGAATTGGCTATCATAGCAGCCAAGAAAGTGTCCTAGTTTACGTATGCATATTTGTTTGTGATCCGATTACACATGTCTAGATCAGCAGTTTACACATGAGTGTGCAAAGCTGTCATCAAGGCAAAGGGTGGCTACTTTGAAGAATCTCAAATATAAAATACACTTTTTGTTACTACATGATTCCATATGTGATTTCATAGTTTTGATGTCTTCACTATTATTCTACAATGTAGAAAATAGTACAAATAAAGAAAAACCCTGGAATGAGTAGCGGTGTCCAAACCTCCTGTATATATTTTTTGAATTTAGCTTTGTTGTTATGGGTAATTGTGTGTAGATTGATGAGGGGGGAAAACTATTTAATCCATTTTAGAATAAGCTGTAACGTAACAAAATGTGGAAAAAGTCAAGGGTTTTGAATACTTTCCGATTGCACTGTATAATAGACGCAACTATCATTGTCTATAATGACGCACTGCAAGACTTCGGTTAAGACCCTTTCACATAGGTTCTGTGCAATATTATTGATATTTTTCTAACGTTAGACACTTTGTTCTAGGCCTAAGTTACCCTGCATGCAAAACTGCTTGAATTCTTTTTATTTTTTTTATAGTTTTTTAAATTTTTATTTCACCTTTATTTAACCAGGTAGGCCAGTTGAGAACAAGTTCTCATTTACAACTTTGACCTGGCCAAGATAAAGCAAAGCAGTGTGACACAAACAACAACACAGAGTTACACATGTCATTACAATCATCACATGATTATACAGCCAGCTTTGCCTGAGGGTATGCTGCCTCTTATAAGAATACTATAACACTGGATGATGTTCTTAAAACTAGTTAGGGAGCGGCGGCAGTGTTGGGAGTTTGAGAGTCTGGCATGCCCAAAGTAAAATGCCTGCCACTCAGGCCCAGAAACTAGGATATGCACATAATTAGTACTATTGGAACGAAAACACTGAAGTTTCTAAAACTGTTAAAATAATGTCTGTGAGTATAACAGAACTGATATGGCAGGTGAAAGCCTGAGCAAAATCCATCCGGAAAAATGTTTTTTTTTTGTGACATGCCTTCTTTTCCAATGGTTGTCTATGGGATCTGCTGGATTCCAGCTCCCAGTTTTCAGTACCGATGGCTTCCACTAGATGTCAACCGTCTTTAGACAAGGTTTCAAGAGTTTACCTTGAAAAACAGCCGAATAGAAGAAGATTATGTAAGTGGAGTGAGGAAGTGATTTCTGTCTGTGGCGCGAGGGACCCGGGAGCGCGCACCTCGGTATTTTACTTTTCATTCAGGATATTATCCGTGTGAAATACAATAGTTAATATACATAATAGTGTAGCTAAGGATCGATTATAAACAATGCTTGATTTGTTTGGACAAAGTTGATAGGTATATTATTTGTCTTGTATAATGGGACGAGTGGACGGTGGATTTTCTGAACAGAACGTGCCAACCAAACAGAGCTTTATGGCTATAAATAGGGACTTTTTCTAACAAAAGGAACATTGGGTGTCTTGCTTGGACACTTCGGATTGCCCTCAGCAGAAGATCATCAAAGGTAAGCGATTTATTTTAGCTCTTTTTATGTGTTTTGTGACACCCATGCTGGTTTTATTATTATGCTAATATGGGAAGTACATGGGGTGCTGTCCTCAGACAATCAAATGTTATGCTTTCGCCGTAAAGCCTTTTTGAAATCTGACAGCGCTGTGAGATTGCCAAGAGTCTAAGCTTTTGAAGAGTGTGCAACACTTGTATTTTTATGAATGTTTTATAATACTACATTTGCATTTTGAATTTGGCGCTCTACATTTTTCCAGATGTTGTCAAGGATGGGGCGCTAGTGCCCCACTGCTCCTTAATTATCCCCAAGAGGTTAAGACCACCAATCAATCAACAAACAGGATATTTAGGAGAGTAAAATAATGAAGTTCAGAAACCTGCATGCCCTCCAGGCCTTGGAAGGGATGCTAGAATTTTGCTAGTGGAATTCATAATGCAGTGAGTTTCCGGCACCGCAGAGAAAACAGGGATACATCGAGTTTATTGGTGATTGAACCAAACATGATCCCAATGCTCCCAAGGAACTGAGCACAACTGTTTGCCTCTCATGTTGTCAAGGAAACCAAGCAGCCCTCTGAGGTAAGGAGGGTGTTTAAACCTCATGCTCACCTCAGTCGGCGTGTGTGTGAGAGAGAGAATCAAAGAAAGGTTAACCACAATAACAACCAAACATGTTTTCTATTTTAATTGCATGAAACATGAAAGATTTCTTTAGCCTCGATCACACCGACAGCATCATTACATTTCGGTACACCAGAAGTACATTAATTTCCAATGGAGCGCTGCGTTTGTCTTGCAGCATTGCGTTGCAGAGGTAGTTGCAGTGCATTCTGTGTGGTACATACGTTGGATTTATCAAACATATGCGTCAACCTGTATTGCGTAGACGGCTTGACAGAAATGGTAGCAGAAGTTGAATGCTGAACTTTTGTTGCACACATCCAGATGACGCTGCGTCCTATTTTGCGCAATGACGCTATCGGTGTGGTTAAGGCTTAAGGCGTCTATCATCTGGGTGGGCTGTATAAGGGCCGCAATGCAGCAGGATTTCCAGTGCTGTGGAGTCAATAACATATATTGATAATATGGAGTCAATATCATTGACTTAAATCAGTTTAACTCAGAGAAAAGCTGGTCCAGGACACATAGGATGTCATGGTTTGAAAGATGACTATCAGGAAATCTAAACCTTGATATGGCTTTTCTTTTACACTAGTTCAGCTGGATCCCAATCTCTAATATTATATGCCACTAGTATCTGGCATTGTAACGAAGACAGATGAGTCTGAACAAAATGTCTTCCACAAGGGTTTCAAAGAAATACCACTCAGGGGACTCTCGATTTAAATTATCTTGGAATCCAATTGGATTCAAGACTTGTCTCTTCCCTATTGATTTGACAGCTAGATCAAGCCCTAAGTAGTCCCAGACCCTTTACAACCTCAGGCAGTCAACATTAGACCAATAGACAGAGAGAGATCGGGGGGAATGTACAGTATCACTTGTATGTGCAATCATCTTAAAATTGTACATTTCTTACTGCTCCCTGTTTTCTGAAACATTGGTCAATATTGTTGACAATAAAAACGGTTTGTGTCATTCGACCATTACACATCACACAATAAATCTTATTCACTGTGACATGGTTTTCAAAGAAGCTTGATAAATGAAATGTTACGGGTGCACTCTTCAAATCCCTTACTTTATTGTATGTAGGAGGAAACGAAGAGACGTCATGTCTAGGCTGTGTCCCAAATGGCACCCTATTCCCTACATGTACCGTAGATAGTGTACTACTTTGGTCAAAGGTACTGCACTATATAGGGAATAGGGTGCCATTTGGAACGCAATCCAGGAGTATCAACTGCTGCTGTGCTCTTCTCATTACTCTGGTCAGGCTGCTGCTGCCTGCCAGCACTCCATCACAGACAGCCATCAAACCAATGTCATCTCAACTTGCACCATGACACACATCTCCACAAGGACACACATCACATCCCACCCCACACTTCCTGACTTACACTGCTTTTCATAAGGCATATCAACCTGAGAGAGAGCTATAGAGGAACATCTATCAGTACACAGTAGAGCACACTAGAGTTGAGTACACGATAATGTACTGTACTGAACTATACTCTATTATACTGTACTGAACTCTGCTGTACTGTATTGTACTAAACTGTACTCAACTTGACTATATTCTACTACCGTTCTGTACTTTGATGTCCAAACTTTTGAAACATAGACATCTATGATTGGTTCAGATAATTATGCATTTCTGTATAGTACAGATCAGGGACCCATGAGGAAATTCTGTTACCGGGTATAAATCCACTTTACTTACTGTAGTTCAATAACCAAAATTGATTTTTTCAAACTCAAGGTGTCATGTAATAGCTGACACCCCATTATTTTTGCAGTCATTGTTGAATCTTAATTTAGACCAGATATTTTACAAAGGTTTTGTAAAAAGTGGGCACATAAAAAAAATTGTTCTTCCAGTAAATGTGTTTCTGAAAAATGTTCTGTGTAAATTGGTCAGTGGACAGAATTCTATGGTTTGGCATACATTTTAAGTAAAAATCTGAGTCAGCGCAATTCTGATACTGTAGAATTGCCCTCAACCTACCTCAAGATGTTCTTTACATGTCCAGGACCAATGCTACACACAGAGATAGAATGGCACAGGTAGATTCTGGAGGAGTGATCATGTCCTAAAAAGTAAATCCTGCAACAACATAATGATGCATTGAGTAAAGAGTAAAGGGATCAGTTTTCTTTGCGTGTTTGAATTTGCATCTTTGTAAATCAAGCTTAATCAGTCTGTGAGTTCAGATAGAGTGATGTGATACATTAAAATAGTTGGCTATACTAAGTAATGGTCACTCAGACAATTGAATGAAATAAGCAGAAAATTCAATAAGAAGCACTGGGCATGAGCTGCTGACATAACCTCCATTGATACATGTAGACAATAAAGAGCTTTCAGGCAATGAACCCAGGGTTGGGCCTCCCGAGTGGCGCAGCAGTCTAAGGCACTACAGATCCGGTGCTAGAGGCATCACTACAGATCCGGGTTTGTGCCCGGGGCTGTGTTGCAGCCGGCCATGACCGGGAGACCATGAGGCGGCGCACTATTGGCCCAATGTTGTCCAGGTTAGGGAAGGGTTTGGCTAACATATGGAATTGTTTTAAGATGGTCATACCATGGATATAAA
Source organism: Brachymystax lenok tsinlingensis (assembly GCA_030435695.1). Taxonomy (NCBI): domain Eukaryota; kingdom Metazoa; phylum Chordata; class Actinopteri; order Salmoniformes; family Salmonidae; genus Brachymystax; species Brachymystax lenok. The sequence continues at coordinate 17,178,026 of CM059803.1, forward strand.
TAAATATATACAAACATTTTTTGATAAAATATTGAATTTGGCCTTTACTACTATAGCCCATAGAAATGTATTGAATAACACATTCTTAAATGGCAAAAAGACAGTCAAAAAATGTATAATAAGGAGTAAGGTTTTGAAGTGTCTGTCCTATATCTAGGATACTACCTTCATACTTCTCTTATTTTGGTTACCATCAGACGAGTTCCGTGACACTTGTGGGGGTCTTAGAGCAAAACGGCAAACACCATTGTGTTCGTGAAAATCTCCCCAGAGTGGTAATATTAGTTTCTAGGCCAAACTGTTCGGGCTGTTACGGACGCTTTTGTGAGGTCTCATGGTCTGACAAACACCGCTGTAGATTGGCTGTAGCTTGAGGAAGGCCGACATAGGCAGATGCCATGGATTGCGACGCAGCCCATGCAAAAATGAGATACAGTGGGGCAAAAAAGTATTTAGTCAGCCACCAATTGTGCAAGTTCTCCAACTTAAAAAGATGAGAGAGGCCTGTAATTTTCATCATAGGTACACTTCAACTATGACAGACAAAATGAGAAAAAGAAATCCAGAAAATCACATTGTAGGATTTTTAATTTATTTATTTGCAAATTATGGTGGAAAATAAGTATTTGGTCAATAACAAAAGTTTATCTCAATACTTTGTTATATACCCTTTGTTGGCAATGACAGAGGTCAAACGTTTTCTGTAAGTCTTCACAAGGTTTTCACACACTGTTGCTGGTATTTTTGCCCATTCCTCCATGCAGATCTCCTCTAGAGCAGTGATGTTTTGGGGCTGTCGCTGGGCAACACGGACTTTCAACTCCCTCCAAAGATTTTCTATGGGGTTGAGATCTGGAGACTGGCTAGGCCACTCCAGGACCTTGAAATGCTTCTACGGCCACTCCTTCAAGGTTGCCGGCGGTGTGTTTGGGATCATTGTCATGCTGAAAGACCCAGCCACGTTTCATCTTCAATGCCCTTGCTGATGGAAAGAGGTTTTCACTCAAAATCTCACGATACATGGCCCCATTCATTCTTTCCTTTACACGGATCAGTCAGTCCTGGTCCCTTTGCAGAAAAACAGCCCCAAAGCATGATGTTTCCACCCCCATGCTTCACAGTAGGTATGGTGTTCTTTGGATGCAACTCAGCATTCTTTGTCCTCCAAACACAACGAGTTGAGTTATATTTTGGTTTCATCTGACCATATGACATTCTCCCAATCCTCATCTGGATCATCCAAATGCTCTCTAGCAAACTTCAGACGGGCCTGAACATGTACTGGCTTAAGCAGGGGGACACGTCTGGCACTGCAGGATTTGAGTCCCTGGCGGCGTAGTGTGTTACTGATGGTAGGCTTTGTTACTTTGGTCCCAGCTCTCTGCAGGTCATTCACTAGGTCCCCGTGTGGTTCTGGGATTTTTGCTCACCGTTCTTGTGATCATTTTGACCCCACGGGTGAGGTCTTGCGTGGAGCCCCAGATCGAGTAAGATTATCAGTGGTCTTGTATGTCTTCCATTTCCTAATAATTGCTCCCACAGTTGATTTCTTCAAACCAAGCTGCTTACCTATTGCAGATTCAGTCTTCCCAACCTGGTGCAGGTCTACAATTTTGTTTCTGGTGTCCTTTGACAGCTCTTTGGTCTTGGCCATAGTGGAGTTTGGAGTGTGACTGTTTGAGGTTGTGGACAGGTGTCTTTTATACTGATAACAAGTTCAAACAGGTGCCATTAATACAGGTAACGAGTGGAGGACAGAGGAGCCTCTTAAAGAAGAAGTTACAGGTCTGTGAGAGCCAGAAATCTTGCTTGTTTGTATGTGACCAAATACTTATTTTCCACCATAATTTGCAAATAAATTCATTAAAAATCCTACAATGTGATTTTCTGGATTTTTTTTCCTCATTTTGTCTGTCATAGTTGAAGTGTACCTATGATGAAAATTACAGGCCTCTCTCATCTTTTTAAGTGAGAGAACTTGCACAATTGGTGGCTGACTAAATACGTTTTTGCCCCACTGTATCTCTACCTTAAACTGACAAATCTTGATGGGAATTTTTTTATTATGTTACTTAGATTGACACACGGGTACGTCAATAGACTCTTAAGGATTTTAACTCAGGTCGGAATCGGGGCTAGAGCACATAAATAATGTAGTTACACTTCCTCTTTCAAGTCTAGATCAGTCAGAGGGAGAGATCAGCACTTTTTGGTGCCAGTGTGCCCTCGCCCTCCAAAAGGCTTTGATAATGGAACAGGGTATGTCAATTCTGACCACATGTTGAGTGCCAGGCCTTGATCAGTGGAACAAAGTGGCCAGGTGCAGTCAATAGTGGTGTCCATGTCCCATGGATCAAACCCCAGGAAAAGAACTGAGGCTAATGAGTTACAGTCCAATACATCAATCTCCTCTCACCTTTTCTCACCTCCCTTTATGCGCTTCAAACTTTGTACAACAATGTGATAGAATAACCTAGTGGTAGAAGGACAAGAAAAAGTGAAGGGATATCGTTGTTGCCTTATGGCCCAAATGGGATGAAGTGGATTAATTAAGTGAAGTAAGTAAACAGTCTCAGAGTAGAAAGGCTCAAGTCAGTACAAAACAAGAGCAGCATAAACTTGGCCTGAAATAACCTTGCGGGTAGGCCTGGCAAGAGAGACTGCACAGGCCTAATTCTCTATCCTCCATGCAGACCTGAGCACCTGACTCTTGCCGCGTTGTTTCTAAGCCTGGCCCCTGGAGAGGAGACTGTCCCCACCAACTAACTGAACCATACTTTCTCATCCCTCCCTGGGTACCATGCAACAGCAGTGAGGGGGAACAAGGAAGGATTGAGCAGAAATAAGGACATGCTGGTCTCAACAAAGTTGAGAGAGAACCAAATCATGAAAAAACAAAAAGATAATTACTTGACACATTGAAAGAATTTACCAAAAAACTGAGCAAACTAAAATGCTATTTGGCCCTAAACAGAGAGTACACAGTGGCAGAATACCTGACCACTGTGACTGACCCAAAGATAATGAAATCTTTGACTATGTACAGACTCAGTGAGCATAGCCTTGCTATTGAGAAAGGCCGCAAAAGGCAGATCTGGCTCTCAAGAGAAGGCAGGCTATGTTCACACTGCCCACAAAATGAGGTGGAAACTGAGCTGCACTTCCTAACCTCCTGCCAAATGAATGACCATTTTAGAGAGACATATTTCCTTCAGATTACACAGACCCACAAAGAATTTGAAAAACAAATCCAATTTTGATATACTCCCATATATATTTGGTTGAAATATCACAGTGTGCAATCATAGCAGCAATATTTGTGACCTGTTACTACAAGAAAAGGGCAACCAGTGAAGAACAAACACAATTGTAAAAACAACCTATATTTATTTTCCCTTTTGTACTTTAACTATTTGCACATCATTACAACAATATGACATTTAAAATGTCTTTTTAAGTGTAATGTTTACAGTGATTTTTTTGTTTATTATCTAACTTGCTTTGGCAATGTAAAAATATGTTTCCCATGCCAATAAAGCCCTTAAATTGGAGAGAGAGAGAGAGAGAGAGAGAGAGAGAGAGAGAGAGAGAGAGAGAGAGAGAGAGAGAGAGAGAGAGAGAGAGAGAGAGAGAGAGAGAGAGAGAGAGAGAGAGAGAGAGAGAGAGAGAGAGAGAGAGAGAGAGAGAGAGAGAGAGAGAGAGAGAGAGAGAGAGAGAGAGAGAGAGAGAGAATTGTATCAGAGAAGTAGACAGTAATAGACAGACAAGGAGAGAGAAATAATAGAATGGAAGAATGTGAGAAAGTCTCTTCCAAAGAAAAACCAAAAGAGACCGTAGAAATTGTATTGAGAAGAAGGAGAGACAGAGAGGGCAAACCGAGAAGGAAAGATAGACAGAGACAGTGGTGCACGATGAACGAAAGTGGGATGAGGTGAGGGCCTTGTTCCACAGACCTGTCAGCTGGTGATGTATAGCCATTTTATCTCAGAAGACCAAAAGCATTATAAAAAACAGTAAGACAGTGTGTCAATACATCTTATGGTGGGGACATCATAAATAAAGAATGGGGTGTCAGTGACAGTGTCTCCCTTAGTCATGGTTAGTGATGCTTGTCTTGTGGTGGCTGTTTTGCCCTCGCTCCAGTGACTGAAGACAGATTGGTTGTTTAGCAACATAACCAACACGTGCGCAACTATGGGGCAAAACAGGGTTGGCATAGATTGTTGACTTCATGTAAACTATATTTGGTCTCCAATGTTTATTGAACACAAATAAAGTTGCACAATGAGCACTTGTTGCACATTACAGTTGTTTGTTAGCTAGCTACCTAATTTGAGCCATGTTAGCATCGACGTGAAATCAGTTAAAACACCTCAAAACAAAACATGGTATCAAGAACTAGCTGAAACAAGCCACTTACAATGCCAATGGCAGTTTCTTGTCATTGTTGCTAGCTATCTATCCATCCACAATCATAACAAGACACGTCCTACTGCCCCATTGAAACGTGCATCGTTTTCGTGACGTTCTCAGCAAACACGTCTATTTTGCATGTTATATAGTGAGATAGAAAGTCCTATGAAAGTATGACAATGGGGAAAAAAACTGGAATAAAATCTTGAGGTTACACGTGATGGAATGGTTTAACATTCAATACAGTCCAGACAGTCATTGCTTTTTAGACTTATAGTGTTTGTGTACCAATTCAGGCTGCATCATATGACTTGCTGGGTATTCAACTATAGTGAAATGCTTTGTCAGTGCCCCTGCCAGTATTGTTGTGGCAGGGTTGAAAAATTCGGGGAACTTTCAATAAATTACCGGTTTTGCAGAAATCCTGGTTGGAGGATTCTGAATTTCCTGCTTATTCCCTCCTAATAAAAAAGTGGTCAGATGAAGCAGATGCTAAGCTACAGGACTGTTTTGCTCGTGTAGACTGGAATATGTTCCAGGATTCTTCCAATGGCATTGAGGAGTACACCACATCAACTGGCTTCATCATTAAGTGCATCGATGACATCGTCCCCACAGTAACTGTACCTACATTTAATTAAACAAATAAAAAATTATTTAACTAGGCAAGTCAGTTAAGAACAAATTCTTATTTATAATGACGGCCTACACCAGCCAAACCCGGACGGCGCTGGGCCAATTGTGCACCGCCCTGTGGGACTCCCAATCACAGCCGGTTGTGATACAGCCTGGATTTGAACCAGGGTGTCTGTAGTGTCACCTCTAGCACTGAGATTCAGTGGCTTAGACCGCTGCGCCACTCGGGAGCTCTACATACCCAGAAGCCATGGATTACAGGCAACATCTGCACTGAGCTAAAGGGTAGAGCTTCCGCTTTCAAGGAGCGGGACTAACACAGAAGCTTATAAGAAATCCAGCTATGCCCTCCGACGAACCATAAAACAGGCAAAGCGTCAATACAGGACTAAGATTGAATCGTACTACACCGGCTACGACGCTCGTCGGATGTGGCAGGGCTTGCAAACTATTACAGACTACAAAGGGAAGCACAGCTGCGAGCTGCCCAGTGACACGAGCTTACCAGATAAGCTAAATTACTTATATGCTCGCTTAAAGGCAAGCAACACTGAAGCATGCATGAGAGCATCAACTGTTCCGGACGACTGTGTGATCACGCTCTCCGTAGCTGATGTGAGTAAGACCTTTTAAACAGATCAACATTCACAAGGCCGCAGGGCCAGACGGATTACCGGGACGTGTACTCCGAGCATGCGCTGACCAACTGGCAAGTGTCTTCACTGACATTTTCAACCTGTCCCTGAAAGAGTCTGTAATACCAACATGTTTCAAGCAGACCACCATAGTCCCCGTGCCCAAGAACACGAAGGTAACCTGCCTAAATGACTACCGACTCGTAGCACTCACGTCTGTAGCCATGAAGTGCTTTGAAAGGCTGGTCATGGCTCACATGAACACCATTATCCCAGAAACCCTAGACCCACTCCAATTTTCATACCGCCCCAACAGATCCACAGATGATGCAATCTCTACTGCACCCAACACTGCCTTTTCCACCTGGACAAAAGGAACAGCTATGTGAGGATACTATTAATTGACTACAGCTCAGCGTTCAACACCATAGTGCCCTCAAAGCTCATCAATAAGCTAAGGACCCTGGGACTAAACACTTCCCTCTGCAACTGGATCCTGGACTTCCTGACGGGCCGCCCCCAGGTGGTAAGGGTAGTTAATAACACATCCACCACGCTGATCCTCAACACGGGGGCCCCTCGGATGCGTGTTCGGTCCCTTCCTGTACTCCCTGTTCACTCATGACTGCATGGCCCGGCACAACTCCAACACCATTATTAAGTTTGATGATGACACTACAGTGGTAGGCCTGATCACCAACAACGATGAGACAGCCTATAGGGAGGAGGTCAGAGACCTGAACGTGTGGTGCCAGGACAATGACCTCTCCCTCAACGCGATCAAGACAGAAAAGATGATTGTGGACTACAGGAAAAGGAGGACCGAGCACGCCCCATTCTCATCAACAGGGCTGCAGTGGAGCAGGTTGAGCGCTTCAAGTTCCTTGGTGTCCACATCACCAACAAACTATCATGGTCCAAACACACTAAGACAGTTGTAAAGAGGGCACGACAAAGCCTATTCCCCCTCAGGAGACTGAAAAGATTTTGCATGGGTCCTCAGATCCTCAAAAGGTTCTACAGCTGCACCATCGAGAGCATTCTGACGGGTTGCATCACTGCCTGGTATGGCAACTGCTCGGCCTCCGTACCCCCTGTATATACCCTCGCTATTGTTATTTTACTGCTGCTGTTAATCTTTTGTTATTTATTTTAACTTCTTAAAGCATTGTTGGTTAAGGGCTTGTAAGTAAGCATTTCACTGTAAGGTCTACACCTGTTGTATTTGGCGCATGTGACAAATAAAATTGGATTTTATTTGATTCCAAGAATCCTCCAACTGGGATTTCAGGAAAGAATTGAATTTATTTAAAGTTCCTGGAATTTTGCAACCCTAGGCAGGCCAAAACATTAATATCCACCACTGTTAAAAACTGCTTACATTAGACACTGCTACTGTACTGAGGTGACATTGTAAATATGGTGGAACCTCATCCGATCGTCATGGAGACAAGGGCTGATTGAAGCGATGCCATGTATGAGGAAATAAGCAGCGAGGGAGGGAGGGAAAGACAGAGAGAGCGGGGGGGGATGGATGGAGAGAGAGAGAGTTATCCTCTTGCCTTGGCAAGACACAGAGATGATCAGGCTGCTCACAAAGATGGAACACACCATACTTCTTTCACTCACTAAGTTTACCCAGGTGATTCATCCATTCATATATTTTCTTTCATCAGATGACCTACTGTGCTGCCAATTCCTTTAGGAATGTGAAAGGGTGCACAGACAAGAAGTGCTTGAAAGGCAATTAGATTTAACCAGAAGGACTGTCATCATGTCTGACACCGAGGTGTCAATGAAGAGCATGATCAAAGTCTTAATGTCATGTTGAAGCTTTTCTATTTCTGTATCTTATGCAACACTTCCTTCCTGGAGGAAGGCAACATATACAGTAACACAGCAAGAAATGGGTCGAAATCTAAGCATGATTGCAGAACTACACACGCACACTCACAAATCACTCAGTGACCATTGGCAGTTTTGCCCTCAGATTTGGTTGCTTTATGTTATGTGAATTGTGTGCAGTGCACCTCCCTCCTCCCAAAAGCAGTTATATTGTGCATTACAGTAAAATCACTGGCAAATTCCCTCTACCCTGGGGCTTGATCCACAGCCAACAGAGGTAGCAAATCAAATCAAATGTATTTTATTCGTAACATGCTTAGTCCACACCTGTTGTTTACGAACAGTGAAATGCTTACGGGCCCTTCCCAACAATGCAGAGAAAGGAAATAAAAAAATAAAATACAAAGTAAAACAAATAATAAAAAAAGTAAAAATAAATACACAATGAGTAATGATGACTTGGTTATTTACAAGCAGTGGTGTAAAGTACTTAAGTAAAAATACTTAAGTACTACTTAGGTAGTTTTTTAAGTATCTTTACTTTACTTGGTTATTTATATTTTGGACTAATTTATCTTCACTACATTCCTAAAGAATTCATGTACTTTTTACTCCATACATTTTCCCTGACACCCAAAAGTACTCGTTACATTGTCAATGCTTAGCAGGACAGGAAAATGGTCCAATTCACTCACTTATCAAGAGAACATCCCTGGTCATCCCTACTGCCTCTGATCTGGAGGACTCAGTAAATAAAAATGCTTAGTTTGTAAATTATGTATGCGTGTTGTAGTGTGCCCCTGGCAATCTGTAAATATAATGAAAGTTGTGCTGTCCGATTTGCTTACTATAAACAATTTGAAAGTATTTATACTTTTACTTTTGATACTTAAGTATATTTAAAACCAAATACTTTTAGACTTTTACTCAAGTAGTATTTTTCTGGGTGACTTTTACTTGAGTCATTTTCTATGAGGGTATCTTTACTTTTACTCAAGTATGACAATTGGGTACTTTTTCCACCACTGTATAAAAGGGCACCGAGTCGATATGCAAAGGTACGAGGTAATTGAGGTAGATATGTAATTATAACTAAGAATAAAGTGACAGATAGTAAACAGCAGCAGCAGTGTATGTGATGAGTAAAAAAAGTTAAATGCAGATATTATTTAACTAACTATTTAGCAGTCGTATGGCTTTGCGGTAGAAGCTGTTCAGGGTCCTGTTGGTTCCAGACTTGGTGCGATTCGTACCACAATAATGCCGTGCGGTAGCAGAGAGAACAGCCTATGACTTGGGTGGCTGGAGTCTTTGACAATTTTAAGGGCCTTCTTCTGACACCGCCTGTTATAGAGGTCCTGGATGGCAGGGAGCTCGGCTCCAGGGATGTACTGGGTAGTAGTATTCCCTATTTAGTGCACTACTTTTGACGTAAGAAATAGGGTGCCATTTGGGATGCAGACAAAGACCCCCGAAAGAAGATGCCTACCAGTCCACAGTCTATAGAACAGATGTACCAGATGGTGGTCTGTCACTTCTAGTCATACACACTAACTGCTGGTAGACGGACAGAGGGATCCGCATTACGAACATGGTGCCACACATACAGTAGTGTTATTAACTAATGCCACAAAGCTTAATGAGCTTCTTTAAATATTGAAGCATTTCATCACTAGATGGAGGAAGGAAAGGAGATTTAAACTTTTCCCTCTCCACACTCAATACATGCACACACACATTCTCAAATGATCATATCCTTGGGAAATGACAAACGGGGGATCTGCACTCCGGCCATCCGGGGACAATGCGGCAATAGCAGCAGCATAGCAGCAGCAGCTCCATTACAGTAACAGGGCCTGGCATGGCAGGCAGGTTCAGCTGAAGGAGAGGGGAGGCAATGACACCCATACTAATGAGACTGCACTAAGCAGTCACTGAATGACCGCCTAGCATGCAGGAGGCAACAACAGCAGAGACAATCACATCTCCACAAGAAAGCTATTATCTCACAATGGAATCCCCCCCTTGTACCCATTCAGAAAAAGCTATTTTCTCTGCTACTTCTATCAGTTTCTTAAATCACTGTACAGATGTAGGATCTTCATTTGAGCCAGTTTTCTACAGAAGGAAAATAATCCTTCAGTAAAAGGAAATGTGAATTATTATGTGGATTATAATTAATTGACATTTTTGTAGCGGCAAATCAAGTCTGACATTTTAAAGTGGAAATTACTAACTTTAGAAGCCTTTTTAAACATTGAATACACTACAAGTGTACATTTCCTGCTGTTAGACTTGGGCGGTACACCATATATAAAGTACACCGGGGTATTTGGAAATTCCGTAAATACCGTTAAAAATACATTTTTATAATACCTGCAGTCAACTTGTGCAATACGTTAGGAGATAAAGCAGATTGTGTGCTTATTTCACCTGTCACATTATTGTTGAAGTCAGAAGTTTACATACACTTTGGTTAGCGTCATTAAAATTCATTTTTCAACCACTCCACAAATTTCTTGTAAACAAACTATAGTTTTGGCAGGTCTTTGTGCATGACACGTAATTTTTCCAACAATTGTTTACAGATAGATTATTTCACTTATAATTCACTGTATCACAATTCCAGTGGGTCAGAAGTTTACATACACCAAGTTGACTGTGCCTTTAAACAGCTTGGAAAATTCCAGAAAATGATGTCATGGCTTTAGAAGCTTCTGATAGGCTAATTTACATCATTTGAGTCAATTGGAGGTGTACCTGTGGATGTATTTCAAGGCCTACCTTCAAACTCAGTGCCTCTTTGCTTGACATCATGGGGAAATCAAAAGAAATCAGCCAAGACCTCAGAAAAAAAATTGTAGACCTCCACAAGTCTGGTTCATCCTTGGGAGAAATTTCCAAACGCCTGAAGGTACCACGTTCATCTGTACAAACAATAGTACGCAAGAATAAACACCATGGGACCACGCAGGTGTCATACCGCTCAGGACGGAGACATGTTCTGTCTCCTAGAGATGAACGTACTTTGGTGCGAAAAGTGCAAATCAATTCCAGAACAACAGCAAAGGACCTTGTGAAGATTCTGGAGGAAACAGGTACAAAAAGATCTATATCCACAGTAAAACGAGTCCTATATCGACATAACCTGAAAGGCCACTCAGCAAGGAAGAAGCCACTGCTCCAAAACCGCCATAAAAAAGCCAGACTATGGTTTGCAACTGCACATGGGGTCAAAGATCGTACTTTTTGGAGAAATGTTCTCTGGTCTGATGAAACAAAAATAGAACTGTTTGGCCATAATGACCATCGTTATGTTTGGAAGAAAAAGGGGGGCGCTTGCAAGCCGAAGAACACCATCCCAACCATGAAGCACGGGGGTGGCAGCATCATGTTGTGAGAGTGCTTTGCTGCAGGAGGGACTGGTGCACTTCACAAAATAGATGGCATCATGAGGTAGGGAAATGATGTGGCTATATTGAAGCAACATCTCAAGACATCAGTCAGGGAGTTAAAGCTTGGTCGCAAATGGGTCTTCCAAATGGACAATGACCCCAAGCATACTTCCAAAGCTGTGGCAAAATGGCTTAAGGACAACAAAGTCAAGGTATTGGAGTGGCCATCACAAAGCCCTGACCTCAATCCTATAGAACATTTGTGGGCAGAACTGAAAAAGCATGTGCGAGCAAGGAGGCCTACAAACCTGACTCAGTTACACCAGCTCTGTCAGGAGGAATGGGGCAAACTTCACACAACTTATTGTGGGAAGCTTGTGGAAGGCTACCTGAAACGTTGACCCAAGTTAAACAATTTAAAGGCAATGCTACCAAATACTAATTGAGTGTATGTAAACTTCTGACCCACTGGGAATGTGATGAAAGAAAGAAAAGCTGAAATAAGTAATTCTCTCTACTATTATTCTGACATTTCACATTCTTAAAATAAAGTGGTGATCCTAACTGACTTACTCCAGGGAATTTTTACTAGGATTAAATGTCAGGAATTGTGAAAAACTGAGTTTAAAAGTATTTGGCTAAGGTGTATGTAAACCTCCGACTTCAACTTTATTTTACATTATGAAGCTTACTTAGTTCTCCAGCACAGTTGAGCCAGTCACGTGTTTGTTTGTAAATAGCACGACAAGAGAAAGTCGAAACAGGTGAGTCCAGCTGTGTATTGACAGGGGTCGTTTTTATATTGAAAGTCAAGTGTTTTTTTCTTGAATAGAGTGATCAATGATGTAGAGTGATCAGAAAATACATTAGTTCAACACATTCAGCATAAAATAGCTTCATTTTCATCAGATGATAACAGAAATGCAACGTTATTTGGCTGGCAGCCACACAAGTAAATGAGCTTACAATGAAAAGGCAAAAACGATGCATGGCCATTAAAGTTCTGATGTTTACGCCTGTTGTAGAAATAATGTAGACCGCTACATTTCATAATGTTTTGCTTAAAGTTAATCTTGCATTTTACCAGAGAAAAATAGGCTTGCTACTCCTTGGAAAAAAGAACCAGAGAAAAGTAGCTACACATCAGTCAGAGCGTTGTCTGCTGATAGAATGCCCGTTCGTGAATTCTCATCAGAGTTTAGAAGTGCAACTGAAGCATAAAATTAGTCTGATGCTGAGCAGAAATGACAATAAGAAGAATTTTAGATCTGTGTTTACAAAACGCTGTAAGATATTTCTTATGCGTTATCTTTTTTTCCTGCATAAAAAAAAAATCTAAATTATGCATTAAAACAACCCCTAGTTTAACTTGCCATCTAAGTAAGTGGTTGAATTAATAAGGTGACTGGGCATCATATTGTGTTAGCTTTCTGCCGTGTTTGAGAAGGCAAAGCTCTTTGGATGAGTTATTTGTACAGCTGCCACTTCCATCTTGATTTCCTTGCGTTTTTTCTCTTCACCGTTCTCACCCGTCTGCTCCTCCCCCTTCTCCAAGCAGAGCAGGCAGGCCCGTTGCCCTAGCGACTCCAGACTCCACACAGACACAGCTTGTACACTGCTGAAGATCCAGTACTGCACGCGTCAAAACTTTTCATTTGCACATTGCCACTCATTCACATTCGCTTGTAAATATATTTTTAAACTATATGAGCTGGATTGCCTGTCTTTGCAATTTGTATTTTTTTTTTATTATGTTAGCATTCTGGTAATTGATGCCCAATGGGCTTTTTTGCGTTTCTTTGGCGCCCCCTTGTGTACTAAATCGGTAATACCATATATCCTGGGGTGAGAGAAGGACGGTTTGACGATATGAAAATCTGGATACCGCCCTAACCCTACCTGCTGTGCAGGAACATTCTCAGCAACAAAAGAGTAATCAAAGTAAGATCCTACAACTGTACTGACACATTTCCATAGATCTACTACTGTGCTCCGAGCTTTCATAAAAGCATGCCCCTAAACCTTACTGATGTTTACACTGACACAGAGATCCAAAGGGAATGTGTTTGAAACTGGATCCTCTTATAGCTAGCTACTGTAGCTGCTCGTAGTTACTGTAGCTGGCTTACGCCAGAACATTAATGACAATATCCTGACTGACTAGCACTGACATAACTGACTATTTCTTCATTTGGGCAGTTGATTAATTATCAGCATGTGTGTGTGTCTGTGTGTATGTATGGGCGTGCGTGTGTGATTGACAAATGCAAAGAGGTGAGTCAGTCAGCAACCTTCGAGAGCCCTTGAAAACCTCCAGAAGAAATACATACAAACCCCAATGGTTTAATAAAGAGCAGCATTGCCTTATGATGACAGACAGATGCTTTCCATGCAGGGAGGCAGCCAATGATCGACTGACATTGGCTCACTTATTAATGTCAACTCCTGATTCTAGTCTGTCCCTCCCCCAGGTAAAAATACATTTGAAGACCTATGCATAAAGAGTCTGGGACGATTTTATATATTGTATCACCTTATAGCAGAAAGGCAGTAGCTCCAGTACAAGGGCCAGCAAAAAAAGGAAATACATTTGACGACACTGGCATGGGGTGGGTGTGTAGACTGTACTTTTTGCACTGCATGCTCCAAGCCAAACCGTCAGTCTGCCTCCCGGGCTCCAGTGCAGCGAGAGCCACTGGTGTAGCAAACACCCCCGGAGGTCGGCCCCCCAGATATCATATGAACACGTCATCAGCCATACATTTTCTTATTATTACTACTACTACAGGAAATGAGCTTTAAAATTGCAACATTTTCTCTCAGCCTCATGGCAAAATGTGTAGAATAGCAGGACATTAGCTATAAAACTGCAATTGTCCTCTCTACCCCATGGCAAAAAATAATAAACTGTGCTACGCTACTGGCGAGAGCCCCATTATGCTGCCCCATTACCTGCCTCTCTTGAGGGAGCAGCTACCTTCCTACTGTGAATTATGCAACAGCAATGTTTCTGTTCACAATACAAGTGCAGTGCTTGGGTAAACACAAACAAGGACACCTAACCCCGAAGGAAGGCTGGGTCTGGGCTGTCTTCTCCTGCCATAGTTAGGGATGTCAAACAGACAACTCACACTGACCTTAAAGTCACAAAGCCAAAAGAGGAGGTCTGAGGAGGACACATGAAGACGAGACAAGATGGTGTGTTTGTGTGTGTGTGTGTGTGCGTATTTGTATGCGTATGTGTGTACGTGCATGTCTATCAGTGCCAACCCAAACCATCCTTCCGTAGCAAAAGGAGAACTGAATTCCTTGTCGTAGATGAGTTGGTGTATTACATCATTCCCTTCACTATAAATCCCACAAACAGTTGTGTTACAGTTACCACATGCCAATGAATGGCGAATAGCATAACATCATAACTACATGACCAAAAGAATGTGGACACCTGCTCGTCGAACATCTAATTCCAAAATAATGGGCATTAATATGGAGTTGGTCCCCCCTTTGCTGCTATAACAGCCTCCACTCTTCTGGGAAGGCTTTCCACTAGATGTTGGAACATTGCTATGGGGACTTGCTTCCATTCAGCTACAAGAGCATTAGTGAGGTCAGGTACTGATGTTGGGCGATTAGGCCTGGCTCGCTGTCAGCCTTACACTTCATCCCAAAGGTGTACGATGGGGTTAAGGTCAGGGCTCTGTGCAGGCTAGTCAAGTTCTTCAACACTGATCTCAACAAACCATTTCTGTATGGACCTCGCTTTGTGCATTGTCATGCTGAAACAGGAAAGGGCCTTCCCCAAACTGCCACAAAGTTGGAAGCACAGAATCGTCTAGAATGTCATTGTATGCTGAGTTAAGATTTCCCCTTCACTGGAACTAAGGGGCCTAGGCCGAACCATGAAAAATAGCCCCAGACCATTATTCCTACTTCACCAAACTTTTAGCACTTTGCACTCGGGCAGGTAGCGTTCTCCTGGCATCTGCCAAACCCAGATTTGTCCATTGGTCTGCCAGACCCCTCCAGAGAACGCGTTTCCATTCAGTCCAATGGCGGCAAGCTTTACACCACTCCAGCTCCCAACGAACAGACGTTGCTTCCAGAGGAAATTTGAAACTCGATAGTGAGTGTTGCAACCGAGGACAGATGATTTCTACACACTACGCGCTTCAACACTCGGCTGTCCCACTCTGAGCTTGTGAACTACCACTTCACGGCTGAGCCGTTGTTGCTTCTAGACGTATCCTCTTCAAAATAGCAGCACTTACAGTTGACCGGGGCAGTTCTAGCAGGACATAAATTTGACGAACTGACTTGTTGAAAAGGTGGCATCCCATGACAGTGCCACATTGAAAGTCACTGAGGTCTTCAGTAAGGCCATTCTCCTGACAATGTTTTATGGAGATTGCATGGCTGTGTGCTCAATTTTATACACCGGTCAGCAACGGGTGTGGCTGAAATAGCCAAATGTACTAATTTGAAGAGGAGTCCACATACTGTTGTGTGTGGGTGTATAGCAGAGTCTTTTCCATCCCATCTCCATACATTCCATCTTTGCAATGGTGCTAAATTATAGACTGCGCACAATCGTATAAATTGTTCAGATGAGTTGTTCAGAAGCCTGTGCCTGGTATGCCTTGTATGACTTTGAGTGCTTCTTTGTGTTTCAATACTGCATGCATGAGTACGTGTGCGTGTGTGCACTTTATAAAGGCAGAATGTACAATGAATGTGGAGTAGCATATCATTAAAGCAGGGGAAGCAATTACAGTATATGCACTAATGCCGTTATTAACATTATGAGTGTGAAGATAGAACCATATTGTCATGCAAATAACTCTGAATCCTTAGACTAGATAAAAAGAGGCTAGAGGGGCTAGGCTAGGGCTGTGACTGTCGGCTTCATTTTATGAAGATTTCTACCTCAGGGATTAGACAGCCTCTAGGAAGGAGAATAACTTCTCCCAAACAGAGCTGCCTGTGTACATGATCAGAGAAAGGCCTACTACTCCTACTGGGGCATTTTCACAGCATATTAAAGTGATAACAACAACAGAGATAAGTGAGAGGAGAATAGAAAGAAACATTTCGGGGTATCCTCAGGGAGAGTTTGTAAGTGCTACTAAATGCAACTATCTACATGATTCATGTATTGTGAGCAAAACTGTTCTTAAAATGTTGTGCAGTCTATTCATATTATCCAGCATTATCATATATCACATAACTTCCTACTTCTCCAGCATTTTATGGTTTAAATTATTAGACATTGATGTTAGTTATGGTCTACTGTAATTCTTCTTTAGGCTATGTATTATAATCATCTTATATAAAAGTCACTTTGGCTGCAATGATCAAATCTGCTGGAAGAGCTGCAGAGAGGGACCCTGTGTCCTGAGGATGAGAGAGGAAGAAGAAGAAACCCCACCATTATAATGCCAATTGAAAAACAGCAGCGTGGATTTGGAACATGCCCGAAGGGGGATTGTAAGACATTTTATATCAAGGTCACAACAGGGGATGGACACAAAGCGATTGTGCTAGGAGTCCTGGGAGACATTTAACACACACAGACATGCACACACACGCTTGTGTGCATTGACACACACACACGCTTGTGTGCATTGACACACACACACACACACATACACTCTTAGAAAAAAGGGTTCCAAAAGGGTAATTCGGCTATCCCCATAGGAGAACCCATTTTAGTTCCAGGTAGAACTATTTTCAGTTCTATGTAGAACCATCTTTGGAAAGGGTTCTACCTGTAACCAAAAGGGTTCTACATGGAACCAAAAATGGTTCTTTAAAGTGTTCTGCTATGGGGACAGCCGAAGAACCCTTTTTAGTTCTAGATAGCACTTTGTTTTCTGAGTGTACACACACATACACACACACACAGTTCTCTCTGTGAGAAAAGAGACAGCCTTTAAAGGGGCAGTGCAGTCAAAAAAGTGATCCACACTATAAGGTTGAAATAACACTCTGAAATTGTGAAAATTATGATAAATCCCGTTTTTTGCTTTTTTAGGTGGGATGGAGTTTTTGGTCCACAGCATGACATCACAATCTGATGTCATTATTCTGACCAATGACCAGTCACCTTTTATTTGCATATGTACTATATCCTCCTACTTTGAAGGGGTACGCGGGGTAGGCTCTAGAGCAGTGGTCACCAAGAAACAGAGGCACAATGTTATTTTAATGAGAGTTTAGTCCACTTGACAATTCAATATTCATGCTGATGATCTGTACAACATGAGACAGATAGCAGTACAAATAGATTAAAACATAATATTGAATATAATACAGATAATGCACATGTGGTGGTTTCAAATAATAATGTTACTAGCTTGCTCTATCCCTGCTTTTCCTGAAAATGTCTATCTGATATATAACGGGGGCACAACGGAAGTCTAGAGGTTAAGAGCTTGAACCAATAACCAAAAGGTAGCTGGTTTGAATCTCCGAGCTGACTAGGCGATAAATCTGATGTGCCCTTGAGCAAGGCACTCAACCCTATTTTCTCTGGATAAGAGCATCTGCTAAATGACTAAAATGTCAATGTAAAATAATAACTAGCTAGTTGAAATTGTTCTATAGCAGTGGTCACCAACCTTTCGCAGTCAAAAGGCAAGCCGAGATCTATCCCTCAGATATATTTTTTAACATGACTTAAAAAAATGGATCATTAACCTAACAAAACAGTTCTGTATGAATGAGGTTTGGGCAGTAGGCCTAAAACATTATCACAGCATATTGGCTATATGCCTGGCCTGCCAATATTGTTCTTCTCAGACCATATTATATTTCAAAACTCAAGCTTTGATAACAAAATAGATCAGTTGGTTCAACACTTGCGAGGTACTGCGGAGCAAAAATGTAAATAATTTGCTTTTTTATTTTACTGGACTGATGGTACCTGTATCTGATGGTCAAGGTGCTTTCAAGAAAACTGGTAACTTTCTTTCAAAAATAAACCATGTCAAATCATGACATCAGCTCTAGAAAGATGCCAGAGTTTCCGAGTTGGAAGAACGTTTGAAACCATTTTTTCCAATAAGATCTAATGTTTTCCAACCTCCCAGTTGTCTTGAACACACTGAAGTCAGAGATTTCCAAGTTCCCAGTTGTTTTGAACACGGCAACGCAGTAGGTGCACTCGATTTAACCTTTATCATTGGCTTTTCGACAGAAATATTTGGTGATCGACTAGGAATGCCTTGAAGTTGGTGACCACTGCTCTAGAGTCTAGATGATTCTATCCACCAATCAGGGCTGTGCATGTAAATATATAAAGAATTGTATCAACACGCCAACACAATCAGGATTTCAATGACAAAAGGAGTCTCAAATAAATAAATGATTCAAAATATATATTAGACATACAGTGATGGCGACCACTGTTCTATAGCTCTTTCCTCCTCCTCACTGGTCTGCAGATGCTTGATACTTGATTATGATGTTGTGGCTGTAACATTTTATGGTCATTGCATTAGAACAACAACTAGCTAGCTTTATCATAGACATTTTGAGGAAAAGCAGCTCATTTAACTTGTACTCCTCAAAACATTAGCTAGCTAGCCAACTTAAACCAATGTTAGTCTCAACCAAATGACAAGTACATAGACCTTTTGCTCTGTTACACAACGTAATAACAACCATACGTTACAGGCTAGCCAGCAGGCTCAAATGCTAACTTCCTAACCAGCCATGTTATTTAAATGAAAAATAAGCGTTGTAGTGGCAATGCTGTGGAAACTCCTGGTATGAAGAGGAATGGAATGTGGGAGATGCTTAGAATGCATTGACCGTATTGTATCAGAGACAGAGCAACGATGTCACAACGATGCATTTTGCCTTGAGCTGTATATGGTCATCTAGTAGATTGTATATGGTCATCTTTCCCCATCTCATCTCTTCTCTACACTTCTCTTACTTCTCCTATAACCAAGACTATTAGCTACATATGCACAATCAAGCGGCTACCATTATTCTAAACTTTTAAGTAAAAACATGTAATTTGCAGCATTTCCTGTATAAACTTCAAATCTTCAAGCACTGAATTTGTTCACATTGAATTTAATACTTTTTTGTATTATTTTCCTCTCCCTAGCTACCTTTCTGACTGCTCTCAGCATTACAGTACAGTAGTGGGTGTAGGTCAGATGGTGGTACACTGCAAGGCAATTACATTACAGTGTCTCTCTCCACCAGCCAGCCCCATGCACCACTGGCTACACTACACTGTGTTGGAGTGCACCGTAGTAACCATGTTGTGTGACACTTGTGAGGACACAGATTGCCAAATTGTCTGCGTGTTATGCACACTGAAGCATAAAGATCACTTTGTCAAAAACCCACGCTAGCCTGTGTCATGGCGCCACCACAGTTTCTAACATTTTGGGTCCATTTGGAGTTGAAAAGATGACATGAAAATCAAAGTGCCTATTTGTGTCTGTCTTGTCTATTGTACCATGTCCAGAATAGGGATTAACATGGGTAACTGGGATCCCGGAACAAAATTGTTCAATGTCAGCACAAATGCAATTCCACAAAATACATAACATGCGCAGCATCAGATTAGCAAAAAATAAAATATCACATTATCAACATCACATTATCACATGGAAGCCTTTAGCCTAGCGTATTTACTTCACACAAAGTTGCCATAAATGATTGACACTGGTGGACTGCACACGTGACCCGAATGTAGTTAATAAACCCTACAGGAAACCCCTAAATTATAGTTTATATAAGAACGTGTGCCTCTTTGAGCTGTCATTGTGACTCTTCAGACAGTCACATATTTGACAGGCCTATGCACAATTCACTATATAACCATCTCTATTACAGACAAGAAGTCTTAACAATTCAGAGAGGCATGAGGGACAAAGTTGTCTTCTCCTGTCCTAAACATAGGCTATTTTCCTATCCAGTCCCACTGAAACCCCCCAAAATCCTGACTCCTGTCTCGCAACTTTATTCTGTAATCCATAGGTTGCATTATCAAAGCACGTCTCTCGCCTACGCTCTAGCCTATACAAAATACTGCTATATTTCCCCTGCTTTTCTGCGTGGTTTCGTACTTTCTGTCCATATGAAAGCTTCGGTACAGAATGTGTGATCAACAAACGGTATGAGAGATAGATATTTTTAAAATATATTTTTTTTACTAGGCAAGTCAGTTAAGAACAAATTCTTATTTTCAATGACGGCCTAGGAACAGGTGGGTTAACTGCCTATTCAGGGGCAGAACGACAGATTTGTCAGCTCTGGGAATTGAACTTGCAACCTTTCAGTTACTAGTCTAACGCTCCAACCACTAGGCTACCCTGCCGCCCCAGTTGGTCCCTGCTAAGATACCTTGATATTTAAACCATTTCCACTCTTCATCTCCCCGTTATTCATGAGCTGATCTGCTTTTGGGCTCCTGAGTTGTGCAGCGGTCTAAGGCACTGCATCTCAGTGCTAGAGGTGTCACTACAGACACCCTGGTTCGATTACAGGCAGTATCACAACCGGACGTGATTGGGAGTCACATAGGGTGGCGCACAATTGGCCCAGAGTCACCCGGGTTTGGCCTGTGTAGGCCATCATTGTAAATAAGAATTTGTTCTTAACTGACTTGCCTAGTTTAATAAAGGTTCAATTAAAACAAATTAAAATCTGCATAATCATCAACTCGATTTAGCCAAATATGTGACATATTTGGTGGTCACTGGTCACAGAGCATTTCGTATTATTCTGTCGTAAATCCGTGACACTCCATTTAGTATGATATGTTACAATTTGTATGTTATGTATTAATTTGTGGATGTCCTTCACCCATTTCGTATGTTATGTTACGAACTTGCTAAACGTACAATATGTCACGAATTTGCATATGATACTGTAGCGACCCGCACAGACAGCTGTGTATTATGTGTTAGGCTATTAGTTGGTTGTGTTGTACTTACCAGTACCCAGTGTTCGCGGGGTCCGACATGCCATCCTGGTGGTTGGCGGAGTGGCGTGGAGGGGGGTTGGGCAGGGGGATGGAGCATTGAAAGTTAAGACCAGGTTTAGCCATTGTTCTTTCTTTTACGTCTGGCCTTCACAAGAGAAGGGGGGTATCCTTCATTTATTTGGCATGGGCTACGGCCAAACAGTAGCCTGTGTGAAGTTAGGTTAATAAACCGTCAATTCGTAAACTCAACTCTCTGTCTGGACAATTGTTCCTTTATGATCTAGTCAAGTCATTACAATATGTTACGAATTCTAGCTAGGTGGCTAACGTTAGCTAGCTGGCTAACGTTAGCTAGCGGTTAGGGTTAAGTTTAGGAGTTAGGTTAAAGGGTTAGGGTTAGGGGAAGGATAAGCTAAAATGGTTAAGGTTAGGGTTAGTGGAAGGGTTAGCTAAAATTGTTAATATTAGGGGAAGGGTTAGCTAGCATGCTAAGTAGTTGCAAAGTAGCTAAAAAGTAGTAAGTAGCTGAAAAGTAGCTAATTAGCTCAAATGCTAAAGTTGTCTGTGATGAGACTCAAACTCGCAACCTTTGAGTTGCTAGATATTCGTGTTATACGTCCACCCCAACCACCCACCTTACTTTAGTTTTTGCCTTAAGTAACCATATGTCTTACGTAACCATACCAAATGTAACATATCATACTAATTGGAGTGTCCCGGATTTACTATATTACGTCTAGTCTGAGACCAGGCTGGACTGCCGTTACAAAGTTTGTGTGATTCAACAATGCTATGGGCCCTACTCGGGGTGCTCTCTGTGCATTCTGAGCGGCTCTGTGTTGAGATAGCCTACTACTAAAATTCCCTGAATTAACTGAGGAACATGACAACGCTCTGAATTTATGAATGGCCTGTTTCGCCATTCACAACAAAGTCATTTGGCGATCAAAGATAGAGTAACTATCACTACAGAGTGCTCTATTCAATCTGTAACGCTGAAGCAATATACATTTAACAGTAATTTTAGATTGATCTGACATATGCAGCGTTTACCATGAATGTAGTCTCCGCTAAAGTGGGAACATTGCCTTTAAATTTCAATCACGCTGTAAAGCTGAACTTCCACGATGCAGATTGAATAGAGCCCTAAAATAGCAGTTTAATTTGCTCTGAAATCTTTACATATTGGTTGAGCCAAGCAGATAAGCTGGCACAGCTCCACTCTTATTTGGGGAGAACTCTGGCCTATTGACCATATCATGGTTTTAAACACTTTAAATGGGTACTTCCAATTTTTGCGGTATGGAAATTTAGTAGACTTTCAGGAAAATATTCATCCCTAGTCCAGAACACATGCAGCTCAGCCTGGCCCTGTATAATATAATGTATTCTGTGGTGGTTGATTTCTGTATTTTCAAATGAGGAGAGACAAACGTATCACACAAATCAGAGTTATACTTAAACTAAATCTTTATTCACTTATAAATAAGGAAAGGAAATAATGTCACACACATACACACAAGTGAATGATGTAAGTGCTCTGCAATAACGATGGTTGGTCGACGAACCACCCTTAGATGATTCGTTGAGAGCCCCGACACAAAGGATACAATTATACTTTATAGCAAAGATACACCCCCTTAGTCTACATGACAAACAACAGATGTGTGGAATGGGTCATAAGGTTAGGATTTATATGAAAGAAATGAATAATTCACAGCAGACAGTATCTGCTGTAAAGACTGTTCTTATTGTGTGGAAACCAGGGTTTGGCCCCCAAAATGAGGTTCCTCTAATCATTATCCATACCCGAGTCATCTCCTCCCTGGTACCTCCCAGTACACAAACACCAACTCATGCTATGGAATGCAGCCTTTAGGTTTTATCACCAAAGGTAAATCCAGTCAGCATTAAGCCCCAAAGGCCCAACTCAGAAGAACACACACAGATGAGAGTGTTCTAAGAACCCTATTATATTCCATAAAACAACCATTTGATGCAATAACAGTATTATAACATAATCTTGTAATTTTGCTCTCACAATTCATAGTACTGTAGGTAACGAAAGATATTCAGCAAGGAAGGAGAGGACATTCTGAAATGTTGTGCCGAATTTTGTCGTTGGGGGTGTATTTTTAGACTCTTGACCAACAGCTTATTTTCATATCCGTTTTATTCTCCATTGAAACAAGGCTTGGATTTGAGGCAGATTGAGAGGATGCAGAGAGGAGATCAGTGAGAGGAAGAGTGTGAAAAGCTCCCTGTTGACGGCCATGTATTAGGCTGATATATGCACCACAGTGTGGAGGGAGGGAGCAGATGATCAGGACATACTCAATTAAGATCCTGTCTTTATTTAGATGTGCGTCAGTGTTAACTCAGTATCTTACTTAATTCAATTTGTGCATTTCATTCACTTGATTTTATGGTTTGTTTGAGTCGATATCCTAGTGGGAAACTCAATTTACTATACACCAGATATCACAAAACCTTGGCCATGCTAAACTCCCTGCCAATGCTTGTGTTGTTGCTCCTCCAGGTTCAATAATAATAATGTCTCTCTCCTACCCTTGAGCCCACCCTCTCAAACCTCTGGATAGTGGACTCAAAATGGCCCAAATAAACATTGTAATTTCATCTCAGCGAGGACTGCCATCCTCATTCTATGTAGTTTCCTCTGAGATATGATAATATATGCCATTTAGCATATGATGACCTTCCTCTCCATACATCCCCTATTAGAGCTGATGAAGTGGATGGAGGTGGTTGTTAAGTGCTGGGCTGCTGGCTCCATTGACACTGAAGCACCATGTCATTGACTCAGCAGAAAACAGAACAGCTCCTGCCAGAATGTTAGTGGATTGTACAACAATCGTCTTGTCCTTCTGCGTTCTGTTCTCTCTCGAGTGTTCTCTCCATAAAA
The DNA here is from genome assembly GCA_030435695.1 of Brachymystax lenok tsinlingensis. Taxonomy (NCBI): domain Eukaryota; kingdom Metazoa; phylum Chordata; class Actinopteri; order Salmoniformes; family Salmonidae; genus Brachymystax; species Brachymystax lenok. The sequence continues at coordinate 17,201,822 of CM059803.1, forward strand.
ATAAGAATAAATGTTGGAAATAGCTGTCCTACATTCCTGATGGACTGTTATCTCCCACCACGCGTGTCGTGTCTGTCTCCAGTATGTCCCTGCCTCCCCACTCTCACTGAAAGGATCCTCTGACACAGATTAGCATGTTAAATTGAACATCACTCACAAGGGACGATTAATGAGCAGCACAGCAGTTAATGAGTGTGTCCCTGGGTGATTAATTTACATTTACTGCGTCCAACACAGGGAAGAAGCTGGACCAGCTGTTTGTTCCATTTAGTGAGCTTTTTTCTGGCGTTCTGTTATAATGAATGAATGAAAAAAAATGTCAAATCGCCAGTTGGCAACCCATCCCTTATGGGATTAATTTGTATTTATTTTATTTATTTCACTTTTATTTAACCAGGTAGGCAAGTTGAGAACAAGTTCTCATTTACAACTGCGACCTGGCCAAGATAAAGCAAAGCAGTTTGACACATACAACAACACAGAGTTACACATGGAGTAAAACAAACATACAGTCAATAATACAGCATAAAAACAAATCTATATACAAAGAGTGCAAATGAGGTAAGATAAGGAAGGTAAGGCAATAAATAGGCCATGGTGGAAAAGTAATTACAATATAGCATTTAAACACAGGAATGGTAGATGTGCAGTAGATGAATGTGCAATGTAGAAAAACTGGGGTGCAAAGGAGCAAGATAAATAAATAAATACGGTAGGGGATGAGGTAGTTGGTTGGGCTATTTACAGATGGGCTATATACAGGTGCAGGGGTCTATGAGCTGCTCTGACAGCTGGTGCTTAAAGCTGGTGAGGGAGATAAGTGTCTCCAGTTTCAGAGATTTTTGTAGTTCGTTCCAGTCATTGGCAGCAGAGAACTGGAAGGAAAGTCGGCCAAAGGAGGAATTGGCTTAGGGGGTGGCCAGTGAGATGTACCTGCTGGAGCGCGTGCTACAGGTGGGTGCTGCTATGGTGACCAGCGAGCTGAGATAAGGTGGGGCTTTACCTAGGAGGGACTTGTAGATGACCTGGAGCCAGTGGGTTTGGCGACGAGTGTGAAGCGAGGGCCAGCCAACGAGAGCGTACAGGTGGCAGAGGTGGATGATATATGGGGCTTTGGTGACAAAACGGATGGCACTGTGATAGACTGCATCCAATTTGTTGAGTAGAGTATTGGAGGCTATTTTGTAAATGACATCACCGAAGTCGAGGATCGGTAGGATGGTCAGTTTTACGAGGGTATGTTTGGCAGCATGAGTGAAGGATGCTTTGTTGCGAAATAGGAAGCCAATTCTAGATTTCATTTTGGATTGGAGATGTGAGTCTGGAAGGAGAGTTTACGGTCTAACCAGACACCTAGGTATTTGTAGTTGTCCACATAATCTAAGACAGAACCGTCCAGAGTAGTGATGCTGGACGGGCGGGCAGGTGCGGGCTGCGATCGGTTGAAGAGCATGCATTTAGTTTTACTTGCGTTTAAGAACAGTTGGAGGCCACAGAAGGAGAGTTGTATGGCAATGAAGCTCGTCTGGAGGGTAGTTAACACAGTGTCCAAAGAAGGGCCAGAAGTATACAGAATGGTGTTGTCTGCGTAGAGGTGGATCAGAGACTCACCAGCAGGAGGAGCGACATCATTGATGTATATAGAGAAGAGAGTCGGCCCAAGAATTGAACCCTGTGGCACCCCCATAGAGACTGCCAGAGGCCCGGACAACAGGCCCTCCCATTTGACACACTGAACTCTATCGGAGAAGTAGTTGGTGAACTATGCGAGGCAATCATTTGAGAAACCAAGGCTGTCGAGTCTGCCGATAAGGCTGTGGTGATTGCCAGAGTTGAAAGCCTTGGCCAGATCAATGAATACGGTTGCACAGTAACGTCTCTTATCGATGGCGGTTATGATATCGTTTAGGACCTTGAGCGTGGCTGAGGTGCACCCATGACCAGCTCTGAAACCAGATTGCATAGCGGAGAAGGTACGGTGGGATTCGAAATGGTCGGTAATCTGTTTGTTAACTTGGCTTTCAAAGATCTGTAGCAGTTTTGGTCAAGAGTGTCTCCCCCTTTGAAGAGGGGGATGACCGCAGCTGCTTTCTAGTCTTTGGGAATCTCAGACGACACGAAAGAGAGGTTGAACAGGCTAGTAATAGGGGTTGCAACAATTTCGGCAGATAATTTTAGAAAGAAAGGGTCCAGATTGTCTAGCCCGGCTGATTTGTAGGGGTCCAGATTTTGCAGCTCTTTCAGAACATCAGCTAACTGGATTTTGGAGAAAGAGAAATGGGGGAGGCTTGGGGCGAATTGCTGAAGGGGGTGCAGGGCTGTTGACCGGGGTAGGGGTAGCCAGGTGGAAAGCATGGCCAGCCGTAGAAAAATGCTTATTGAAATTCTCAATTATTGTGGCTTTATCGGTGGTGACAGCGTTTCCTATCCTCAATGCAGTGGGCAACTGGGAGGAGGTGCTCTTATTCTCCATGGACTTTACAGTGTCCCAGAACTTTTTTAGTTTGTGTTACAGGAAGCAAATTTCTGATTGAAAAAGCTAGCCTTGGCTTTCCTAACTGCCTGTATATATTGGTTTCTGACTTCCCTGAAAAGTTGCATATCACGGGGGCTGTTCGATGCTATTGCAGAACGCCACAGGATGTTTTTGTGCTGGTCAAGGGCAGTCAGGTCTGGAGAGAACCAAGGGCTATATCTGTTCCTGGTTCTAAATTTCTTGAATGGGGCATGCTTATTTAAGATGGTGAGGAAAGCACTTTTAAATAATAACCCGGCATCCTCTACTGACGGGATGAGATCAATATCCTTCCAGGATACCCGGACCAGGTCGATTAGAAAAGCCTGCTCGCTGAAGTGTTTTAGGGAACGTTTGACAGTAATGAGGGGAGGTCGTTTGACCGCAGACCCATTACGGATGCATGCGATGAGGCAGTGATCGCTGAGATCTTGGTTGAAAACAGCAGAGGTGTATTTAGAGGGCAAGTTAGTTGATATCTATGAGGGTGCCCATGTTTACGGCTTTGGGGTTGTACCTAGTAGGTTCATTGATGATTTGTGTGAGGTTGAGTGCATCATCAAGCTTAGATTGTAGGATGGCCGGGGTGTTAAGCACGTCCCAGTTTAGGTCACCTAGCAGCACGAGCTCTGAAGATAGATGGGGGGCAATCAGTTCCCATATGGTGTCCAGAGCACAGCTGGGGGCAGAAGGTGGTCTATAGCAAGTGGCAACGGTGAGAGACTTGTTTCTAGAAAGGTGGATTTTTAAAAGTAAAAGTTCAAATTCTTTGGGTACAGACCTGGCGGGTAAGACAGAACTCTGCAGGCTATCTCTGCAGTAGATTTCAACACCGCCCCCTTTGGCCATTCTGTCTTGTCTGAAAATGTTGTAGTTAGGGATGGAGATTTCAGGGTTTTTGGTGGTCTTCCTAAGCCAGGATTCAGACACGGCTAGGACATCCGATTTGGCAGAGTGTGCTAAAGCAGTGAATAAAACAAACTTAGGGAGGAGGCTTCTAATGTTAACGCATGAAACCAAGGCTTTTACGGTTGCAGAAGTCAACAAATGAGAGCGCCTGGGGAATATGAGTGGAGCTAGGCACTGCAGGGCCTGGATCAATATCTATATCACCAGAGGAGGAGTAGGATAAGGGTACGGCTAAAGGCTATAAGGACTGGTCGTCTAGGACGTCCTGAACAGAGAGTAAAAGGAACAGGTTTCAGGGGGCGATTAAAATAGATTCAAGGCATAATGTACTGACAAAGGTATATTGAGCAGGGCTAGAGGCTCTACAGTGAAATAAGACAATAAACACTAACCAGAACAGCAATGGTCAAGGCATATTGACGTTGAGGAGAGGCATGCTTAGCCGAGTGATCATAAGGGTCCAGTGAGTAGTGAGGCTGGTTGGGGACACAGCGATTCAGACAGCTAGCTGGGGGTAGCAAGCTAGCAAAGGCTAGCAGGCCGGGCTAACAAAGAAGGAGGAAGTCTGTTTATAGCCTCCTCGTGCGTTTCCGTTAGTGTGGTTCCGTGTGGTAAAGGGGACCAGTCCAATTAACAAAATAGGTAATAGTTGCCCAAGAAATTGTCCGATGGACCTATTTAGCTAGCAGCCAATATGCTCCAGACAGCTAACGTTAGCGGGCCGCAGTTAGCTGATGGGCGTTCAGGTGACGTCGCGACGGAGGGCCGGTTGAATAACCCCCTCGGGCAGATAACGTTGGTAGTCCAGTTGTGAAGGCCCGGTGGGGCTCCTCACCGGCAGTAAAAACAGGTCCGGATAGGTGTTGTAGCCCAGAAGTGGCTGATGGGACTCTTCAGCTAGCCGGAAGACGGACCTAGCATGGGCTAGCTTCAGGACCAACGTTAGCCAATAGTCACTCGGGTAGCAGCTAGCTAGCTGCAAGATCCAGGTGAAAATGTCCAGAGCTTACGGTAGGAATCCAAGGATATGGAGAGAAAATAGGTCCGGTATTACCTCGTTTGAGTCGCGTTGTAAGAACAGCGAGAGATTTTCCGAGCTAAAGGTTAGCTGATGACCGCTAGCAGTGGTAAGCTAAATACCAACGTTAGCTAGTAGCTAGTGAAGTTAGCTAGCTCCTGTTGGGCGATTCCGGAATCGAGGTGGATACTACTTGAAAAAAAACTGATCCGCACCACATTGGGTGAGGCGGGTTGCAGGAGAATGTTTTGAAGTTGAGTTTTGGAAAACAAAATATAAAAAGATATGTGAAGAAAATATATAAAAAGATTATAAAAAGATATATACACTGGACACGACAGGACGAGGACAAAAGACGTCTGACTGCTACGCCATCTTGGATTCTAGGATTCTAATTGACACAAACAAACATTACAATAATTCACTGTGATAATTCAGTGGTAATTCTTCTTCCGGTGTTCTCTGCAGTGCACATAAAGAGTGAAAAGATTATAGATAAAAATAAATACATATTATTAAATAAGGTTATATTACATTTGTATTTACTCAACTTTGAGGAGAAAATTGTCTGTAATTGTGGCATGAGTTATTCTGCATTCTGAGGCAATTCCATCATACAAGTGTAGCTTCAAGCAGGCTCTTTTTTATTTAACTGAAAATGAAACAGTCAGTTATTTGTGCTCTGGTACTGAAAAATGTCCTACCCTGTTATAGTTAACTTACAGGGAGCCTTAACAGAAAGTCTTCAGGGTAAATAATATACAGTTACAGCACTGTTAAGGAAAGAAAAAGAATCAGAGAGAAAGCCCTCCAAGCAGTTAATTACATTAGCAAGAAGATAAGTTGTTTGTAAGGAAGAGGAGGCTGCGATGGTGGGAGAAAAATGCATGTATACTGCAGTGGAATACTGCAGGGCTGTACACTACACAATGCAGAGAGACACTTTGTTTGGTGACTACAAAGCAATTTCTGTTATTCTCTTTGCCGTTTCAGGGGCATTGCTTGGTGATTTTGTGTCTGTGGGTGTTCTGCATATAAAAATGTCTTTGTTGAAGGCTGAGACACACACACAGACATACACATACTCGTGCACACACCAGTATTTCCCCTAGGTTTTTTTCAGCGGTAGTGGCAGAGAAAGTAATTTTTTTAAAGGAAATTCTACTTGAAAATTGATTAATTTAATTATGTTCTCTTCCTTTGAAACTCATCTGAAAATCGAGGACACTTAAATGTTCTCTCTTGACCTCAATGTCATCCCCAGCCAGTTCTATATTAACCCAAAAAAGGATTTAGCTAGCGTAACGTTACTGTATTTTAGGTCAACTTCCAGGATTACAAGCTAGCTAGTTAGTAACCTTGGAGGATTCTCGGACAATGTGATGAGAATCTGAGGAAGATATGTAACTTGTCACGATCTCATAAGCGTGTCTCGGCAAGTAAGCGTGTCTTGGAAAGTATTCATACTCCTCAATAAAAATTTTCCTCATCAATCTACACACAATACCCCATAATGATGAAGAAAAAACTGTTTTTTAGAAATGTTTGCTAATTAAAAAAATACAAACTGAAATACCTTATTTACATAAGTATTCAGACCCGTTTCTATGAGACTTGAAATTGAGCTCCGGTGCATCCTGTTTCCATTGATCATCCATGAGATTTTTCTACAACCACCTGTGATAAATCAATTGATTGGACATGATTTGGAAAGGCACACACATGTCTATATAAGGTCCCACAGTTGACAGTGTATGTCAGAGCAAAAACCAAGCCATGAGGTCGAAGGAATTGTCTGTAGAGCTCCGAGACAGGATTGTGTCAAGGCACAGATGTGGGGAAGGTTACCAAAAAATGTCTGCAGCATTGAAGGTCCCCAAGAACACAGTGGCCTCCATCATTCTTTCATTCTTAAATGGAAGAAGTTTAGAACCACCAAGACTCTTCCTAGAGCTGGCCACCCGGCCAAACTGAGCAATCGGGGGAGAAGGGCCTTGGTCAGGGAGGTGACCAAGAACCCGATGGTCACTTTTATTTGATTTAATTTAACTAGGCAAGTCAGTTAAGAACAAGTTCCTATTTACAATGACGGCCTACCAAAAGGAAAAAGGCCTCCTGCGGGGGACAGGGGCCTGGGATTAAAAATGCAAAAAATATAATATAAATATAGGACAAAAACACACATCACAACAAGAGAGACAACACAACACTACATAAAGAGAGACCTAAGACAACAACATAGCAAGGCAGCAACACAACATAACAACATGGTAGCAACACAACATGGTAGCAGCACAAAACATGGTACAAACATTATTGGGCACAGATAACAGCACAAAGGGCAAGAAGGTAGAGACAACAATACATCACGCAAAGCAACCGCAACTGTCAGTAAGAGTGTCCATGATTGAGTCTTTGAATGAAGATATTGCGATAAAACTGTCCAGTTTGAGTGTTTGTTGCAGCTCGTTCCAGTCGCTAGCTGCAGCGAACTGAAAAGAGGAGCGACCCAGGCATGTGTGTGCTTTGGGGACCTTTAACAGAATGTGACTGGCAGAACGGGTGTTGTGGAGGATGAGGGCTGCAGTAGTTATCTCAGATAAGGGGGAGTGAGGCCTAAGATGGTTTTATAAATAAGCATCAACCAGTGGGTCTTGTGACTGGTATACTGAGATGTCCAGTATACAGAGGAGTATAGAGTGCAGTGATGTGTCCTATAAGGAGCATTGGTGGCAAATCTGATGGCCCGAACGGTAAAGAACATCTAGCCGCTCGAGAGCACCCTTACCTGCCGATCTATAAATAATGTCTCAGTAATCTAGCATGGGTAGGATGGTCATCTGAATCAGGGTTAGTTTGGCAGCTGGGGTGAAAAAGAAGTGCTTATGATAGAGGAAACCAAGTCTAGATTTAACTTTAGCCTGCAGCTTTGCTATGTTCTGAGAGAAGGACAGTGCACCGTCTAGCCATACTCCCAAGTACTTGTATGAGGTGACTACTACCTATGAGGGTTTAGGGCTTGAGGTAATCACACCGGTGGGGAGAGGGGCATTCTTCTTACCAAACCACATAACCTTGTTCTGAACACCTCCAAAACAGGTTAAGGGCAGAAAAAGCTTGTTGGACACCAAGAGCATTTAACACAAAATCCAGGGAGGGGCCAGTTGAGTGTAAGACTGTATCATCTGCATATAAATGGATGAGAGAGCTTCCTACTGCCTGAGCTATGTTGTTGATGTAAATTGAGAAGAGCGTGGGACCTAGGATCGAGCCTTGGGGTACTCCCTTGGTGACAGGCAGTGGCTGAGACAGCAGAATTTCTGACTTTATACACTGCACTCTTTGTAGCGGGGCAGGGGGAAAAGAGGGAGAAGCATCGGGGATAGTCGCATTAGAAGGGGTGGGAGATGAGGAAATGTTGGACGGACAAGGAGGCATGGCTGAGTCAAATAGGAATCCTGACTTAATGAAGTGGTGATTAAAGAGCTCAGCCATGTCAACATTAACTTCTCAGGGATTACTGGGGCGCTAGCGGGCTGCTCCCGACACTACCAGGTGAAATGTAAGGCGCCAAATTCAAAATCCCAAAGTTGAATTATTAAACATCCACCAATATACAAGTGTTCCATACTCATCAAAAGCTCTGTTTCTTGGCAATATCACAGCGTTGTCAGATTTCAAAAAGGCTTTACGGCGAAAGCAGCACATTTGATTGTTTGAGGGTAGCACCTCACATATATTTCCCATAGCCATGAATCGATTAGCCATCACGGCACACACATAACACATTTCACAGCAAAAACAAATCAATTACCTGTTGAAGAACTTCTGCTGAGGTCATCCTAAGTGTCCAACGAAGACAATCCATGGTTCTTTTGTTAGAAAAAGTAATGTATTTTATCCATAAATCCTCCATTTGGTTTGCGCGTTATAATCAGAAACGACAGCCTCCACTAGTCCATTGAAACGTGACGCAAACTCGTTCATCTTATACCTATAAACTTGTCCAAGAACAATCAAACATAGTTTTAAATGTATCCTTAGGAACACTTTTACGTATATTTACTATTATAAATCAACCGGAATATAAACTGATCGATAAAGACGGTAAAAAAGACACCACGCGACTTGTCGGGCGCGCGCGCTGGGTACTGTTTACATAAATGAGTCACTTCCTGGTTTGCTCTTATTCTCTGGTCTAAAGCATCCAAAATGAAAATTTACACTGTCTCGAGACTGTTGACATCTAAAGGAAGCGATGGGTACTGCATTCATATGCCCTTATAAGGTCATTTTCATGAGGGAGGGGTTCCCAAATGAGCAATGTGTCAAAATCACTTTTTCCAGGACAGAAATTCCTCGGGGTTTCGCCTGCTATATGCGTTCTGTTTTACTCACAGACAAATGGTTAACAGTTTTGGAGATTTCAGAGTGTTTCCTATCCAATGGTACCAAATATGTGCATATCCTATTTTCTGGGCCTGAATGGGAGGCATTTTACTTTGGGCACGCCAGGCTCTCCAAAACCGACCCCTCAGCTGCCACTCCCTAACAAGTTAAGGGACATGGGCAGCTGTGAGGAGGGTTTATTCTCCAGGTCTTTAACCGTTTTCCAGAACTTCTTGGGGTTAAACTTTGGCCTTCCAGATAGCCTGAGTGCACTTATTTCTCATTTGCCTAAACGATAGCCAGTCAGCCTGAGTATGTGTGTGCAGAGCGTGTGCCGAGCAATTCTTGAGGTGGAGTAACTCTGCAAGATCATGGTCGAACAAGGGGCTGAACCTGGTTTTCATTCTCATTTTCTTTATGGGGGCGTGTTTGTTAACAATACCACTGAAAATTTCAAAAAAGAACGTCCAAGCGTCTTCGACAGAGGGGATCAAGCTGTTTCTATACCTTTTACACTTTTACAGAGCTCCAGAGTTCCTCTGTGGAGATGAGAACCTTCCAGAAGGACAACAATCTCTGCAGCACTCCACCAATCAGGCCTTTATGGTAGAGTGGCCAGACAGAAGCCACTCCTCAGTAAAAAGGCCCATGAGTTTGCCAAAAGGCAGCTAAAGGACTCTCAGACCATGAGAAACAAGATTCTCTGGTCTGATGAAACCAAGATTAAACCAAGCGTCACGTCTGAAAGAAACCTGGCACCATCCCTACGGTGAAGCACGGTGGTGGCAGCATCATGCTGTGGGTATGTTTTTTAGCAGCAGGGACTGGGAGATTAGTCAGGATCGTGGGGAAGCTGGACGGAGCAAAGTACAGATCCTTGATGAAAACCTGTTCCAAAGCCCTCAGGACCTCAGACTTGGTCGAAAGCCAAGACAGCGCAAGAGTGGTTTCGGAACAAATCTCTGACTGTCCTTGAGTGGCCCAGCCAGAGCCCAGAGTTGAACCCGATCAAACATCTCTGGAGAAACCTGAAAATAGCTGTGCAGTGACAATCCCCATCCAACCTGACAGAGCTTAAGAGGATATGTAGGGAAGAATGGGAGAAACTGGTGTGCCAAGCTTGTAGCGTCATACCCAAGAACACTCAAGGCTGCAATCACTGCCAAAGGTGCTTCAACAAAGTACTGAGTAAAGGGTCTGAGTAATTATGTAAATGTGATATTTCATTCTTTTTTTTAATAGATTTGGCAAAATTCCTAAAAAACAGTTTTTGCGTTGTCATTTTGAGGTATTGTGTGTATTGATGGGGGAAAAAAACTGTTTAATCAAATTTAGAATAAGGCTGTAACGTAACAAAATATGGAAAATGTCAAGAGAAAGAGCCATATGTTCTCCCAAAATATTTCTGTGATATTTCTTCTGTTCGTCATAGAAGAATATCCCACTCAGTGGCCACTGCTCAAGCAGCAATGTCTTTAGAAACTGTAAGCAGAAACCACCAATCCAGTTCTCTCATTTCGTTGGACTACAATGAGATCAAGATGTCAATGGGAGTCAAGCAGAATTTTATGTGTGTATGTGATGTGTGATGACCCACCTACACAAACATTTAAATTGATTTGGAATATTCCAAATGCCAGCACAAACGATTATTTCATGTGACATTTTAAAGATTTGGCTTGATTTGTCACCTGAGATAGTACTCTGTAGGTGTCTCATCACAAATACTACAGACAGTGGCAGGGACATATTGAATGTCAGTGAGCAGAGATGAGTCCTCTGATGTCAGATGAACACTGTGGGATGCCAACCTTGTGGCTCCGTTCTCAGATAACACCAGATTGCACCTTTAGGGCTGACATCAGAACCCTGGTGCCAAGTAGAAACCTCATATTGTCAAACACACAATTTCTAACAGGGATACTGATCGATTAGCTTTAGGCTCGTTAGACTACAGTCAGCAGTGGCACTAGTGCAATTATTAATGAGAAGATTGGTTTCCATGACCATTCTTTATGTTGGTTGCCTATTTAATTTAACAAATACTCTAATATGTTATTGGTTCTACTGATAACACATTCTATGTTACAATAAATATACTCAACAGAGATCACTTTAAGAACCTGCTAGGGAACATGGGTATGGCTTCTCTTCGATTTTCTCTTCTCATCCTTAATCCCAAAGTCCATCGAACTGGAAGGTGCTATGTACAGATTCCTAGTGTAATTAAAAATGCAAGGAAAAGCCTATTTTACTCACACACAGCTCGGTTAGAGAAGCATAGGGGTTGAACCCAGAGGAGGATTTTCTGACTAGGAGTCAAGGAATCCTCTTCCCCTATCTGAACCACTAGATTAAATTAAACTAAATTTGAGGTTTGAAAATCACACCGAGGCTTCAATATGACTTAATCCTGTCTTTAAATAATGTCAGGGTCTTACGTGATGAAATTAAAGTCAATGCAAAAGTTATAACATTTCCATGAACATCATAACTTTTGATGGAAGGCAGGAAGTGGCAGAATGAGCTGTTAGTAATAGTGACGGCAGCTCAGGAAAGTGTTCCCAGGTGCATTTACGTCTCACTGGTTTATGGGCCTTTGATTCATGTACATTTTTTGAGTTATAGGTGTGATACCTCTGGGAGAATGGGAGATTATATTCATAGGCTATCACTGAAGCTGCTTCTCTGCAGGTCCTGCTGCTTACGTAACGAGCTGGGCCTGCAAAGGCAGTGGAAAGTATAGGATATACTTACATAGGAGATCTCTGAATACCTACTAGGTTGTTTTGTTTCTTTTAAAAAGATAATACAATGGCACTGGGGTTGATACTGGCTCATTTTGAGTCAAGAGTATAAATGCAACATGTAGTGTTGGTCCCATGTTCCATGACTTGAAATAAAAGATCCCAAAAGAATGTATAGGCATAAAAAGCTTACTTCTCTCAAATTTGGTGCACAAGTCTGTTTACATCCCTGTTAGTGAGCATTTCTCTTTTGCCAAGATAATTCATCCACCTGACAGGTGTGGCATATGAAGAAGCTGATTAAACAGCATGATCATTACACAGGTGGATGTGCTGGGGAGAATAAAAGTCTACTCTAAAACGTGCAGTTTTCTCACACAACACAATGCCACAGATGTCTCAAGTTTTGAGGGAGCGTGCAATTGGAATGTTGACTGCAGGAATGTCCACCAGAGCTATTGCCAGAGACGTGAGTGTTAATTTCTCTACCATAAGCCACATACAATGTCATTTTAGAAAATGTGGCAGTACGTCCAACCTGCCTCACAACCGCAGACCACATGTATGGCGTTGTGTAGGAGAGCGGTTTGCTGATATTGTGAACAGAGTGCCCCATGGTGGCGGTGGGGTCATGGTATGGGCAGGATTAAACTACAGACAACGAACACAATTGCATTTTATCGATGGCAATTTGAATGCACAAAACGCCAGTAAACAGATCCTAAGGCCCATTGTGAGGCCTATTTTTCTAAGGTATCTGTGACCAACATCTGTATTCCCAGTCTTGTGAAATCCATAGATTAGGGCCAAATAAATGTATTTCAATTGACTGTTTTCCTCATATGAACTGTAACTCAGTAAAATCTATGAAATTGTTGCATGTTGCGTTTATATTTTTGTTCAGTATAATATGGTCTGAGAAGAGCAATACTGGCAGGCCAGGCATATAGCCAATATGCTGTGATAATGTATTGGCCTACTACCCAAACCTCATTCCTACAGAATTGTTTTTGTTAGGTTAATGTTACATTTTTTAAGTAATGTAAAAGAGCAATAGATCTCGGCTTGTTTTTTTACTCCAAAAGTGATCTTGACTCAAAAAAAGTTGGGGACCACTGGCCTAGTGATTAAGAGCTTGGGCCAATTGAGTTTATTTTTATTTTTATTTTTACAGGGACAGTGCACATTAACCAAAAGGTCGCTGGTTTGAATCTCCAAGCAGTCTAGGCAATAAATCTGATGTGCCCTTGAGCAAGGCACTCAACCCTATTTTCTCTGGATAAGAGTGTCTGCTAAATGACTAAAATGTCAGTACATGTTACATTGACATTTTAGTCATTTAGCAGGCACTCTTATCCGGAGAAAATAGGGTTGAGTGCCTTGCTCAAGGGCACATCAGATTTATTGCCTAGACTGCTCTGAGATTCAAACCAGCGACCTTTTGGTTATTGGCCCAAGCTCTTAACCTCTAGGCTTCCGTTGTGCCCCCGTTATATATCAGATAGACATTTTCAGGAAAAGTAGGGATAGAGCAAGCTAGTAACATTATTATTTGAAACCACCACATGTGCATTATCTGTATTATATTCAATATTATGTTTTAATCTATTTGTACTGCTGTCTCATGTTGTACAGATCATCAGCATGACGATTGAATTCTCTTAGCACTTTGTGACATCGGCTGATGTAAAAAGGGCTTTATAAATACATTTGATTGAAATTTGATTGATCTTGAATTGTCAAGTGGACTAATCTCTCATTAAAATAATATTGTGCCTCTCTTTCAGATCTGCCAAGCCCATCTCTATTTCTGACAGCTTCTCCTTGTGCTGACCAACGATGGACAGTGCCCATGAGAGCTGCTGTTGATGGGCTTCTGGCCAAACACCACAGAGAGAAAGACATCCTGAAGCAGGTGGATGGGACATACAGCAATCGGTGGCGTTTAAAATTAGGGAGGTTGCTTTTTTGGGGGGGAGCATGGCCTTATTTCTATTACAGCATAGACAGTGACACATTCAATACCGCCTTGTACAGACTTGCCTGCATCTAACTGATCTAGGGTGAAATCATTAGTCTAAACAGTTACAAATTCAGTTGTTTATTTCCGTTTCATTCCGCTTAAGAAACGTTTTTCAACAGAATTGGCAGAATGTATACACCCCTGATCACCCACACACACAGTTCACATTAATAGCAGCCACATACAAACAGCATGATCACTTTGCCCGTTGTATAATTCGCATGTACATCTCTCCACCTCTGACCTTTTCTCTTATGCTTATGGACTTTTCCAAGCCAAACCTACCGTAACCGCTAACTGCTACACACAGCCTACATTATTGTCACCATATTAGCTAACGCCATAGTCAACATAGCTACTAGAACTAACGTGTTAGTAAACCCACTACAATCATGCAGTAGAGTGTACAGTAGGACTGACCCCATTTATTCAACTGGTCGATTGTTTGGTTGATAGGCTGTTGGTCGACAGATTTCGCTAGAGCACGATGGGACAAGGACATCCTGGCTGTCCAAACCCTCCCCTAACCCGGACGGCGTTGGGCCAAATGTGCTCCGCCTCATGGGTCACCCGGTCACGGCCGGCTGCGGCACAGCCGGGATTGAACCCGGGTCTGTAGTGACGCCTTGAGCACTGCGAGGCAGTACCTTAGATCGCTGCCCACTCGGGAGGCCCGAAATTAGCACTGTTTCTATTCGTTTTTGCTACTGTCTGGTGAGGAAGTAGGCAATATGGAATACATTAGAGGAAGGGAGAATTAATGAGTAATCTGTTAATGAATGTACAAACGGAGGGCATTCTTAAAAGACAAGGACAACGTCAGGGAATAAGCAGGTAAATGTAGAGCCTATCAATGACAAAAGTGGTGCAGAGAATTAACATTCGTTTGGATAACATTAGATAATACATACATATGTTATGTACTGGGCAGGGCTAGCAAGCTGTTTTCAAAACATTGGATCAACTTGAGCAATGAGATCTCAGCTTGCTAGATAGCAAAGCCAACCAAATATACACCTTAGCAAACAATACACTTTTGTAAACTAATGTTAGCTTCAACTAATATGACAAGTACATAGACCTATTTCTCCGTAAATACAATGTTAGATCGAGTCTATGATATTAGCCAGAAGGCTCTGATGCTAGCTAGCTAACCAGTCAAGTCTATGGAAGAGACTAGCTAGCTACAGTAGCATCATCTTTGTAGTGGTTCTACTATGTTGAAACAATCATTTTCAAATGTTCTTAAATTTTGCTAACAAGCGCATTGCTATAGCTTTTAAATTCTGTGAATGTAATTTAGTAATTTTAAAGAATTTAATCCATATTTAACAAGATCTCCTCCCTGTTGCCAATGCCTGACAACGCATCGGAAACGGCTCCCCCGATACGAAGAGGACTTGGATATGAAGAGGACTTGAAACGGTCGAGCTTGGAATGTGCATAGTCCGCATTAGGTTGCCCAGCAACTTAGCAGTAACAGTCCCTGATGATGTCACAGAGAGAGACGACAATAACATTGGGTGCGTACGTAAATTCGCTCTGGCTATCTACTCCGATTTCAGAGCACTCTCATCTGAGAAAAAAAAGCATAATTAAATTGTCGCCTGCAGCACAGTTACAGTCACCAATGCTCTGGATAACATGAAAAAAGCCTAACTAGCTCTGCTAGGGTGAGAAAAATGGTTACCATACCATCTTCTAGTCAAAGAGATTGCATTTATTTTGGGAGATCGCAAAATAGAACTTCTACATTCAAGACAGGAGAATCAAATTGATTCAGAAAATAATAAAACAAATAAAACTACATTTTTTCTCAATTTGTTTCTATTCCTACTTTCGGCAACTCCAACGGGCTCGGGAGAGGCGAAGGTCGAGTCATGCGTCCTCCGAAACATGACCCGCTAGTCCGCACTCCTTAACACCCGCCCACTTAACCCAGAAGCAAGCTGCACCAATGTGTCGGAGGAAACACCGTTCAACTGACGACCTAGGTCAGCCTGCAGGCGCCCGGCACCGCGACAAGGAGTCGCTAGAGCTCGATGAGCCTAGTAAAACCCCCCCGGCCAAACCCTCCCCTAACCCAGATGACGCAGGGCCAATTGTGCACCGCCCTATGGGACTCCCGGACACAGCCAGTTGTGACACAGCCTGGGATCGAACCCAGGTCTGTAGTGAAGCCTCAAGCACTGTGCCACTTGGGAGGCAAAATTAAGGAAGTTAAGGGAAAAGATGAGGAAATTAACTTAAGATGTTTTATGTAACTGGGACTTAGTCTTTGCATTGGTGAGACTGAGGTCAGTGAATGTCTGTTCCATAATTATTCATATTCTGTTTTCCTCCTCCCCCCTATAAGCAGCACAGTGGAACATAAATCAGCCAAGCCATCTTTTCATGCATAATTTGCTTGCACAAGTGTTTTTCACCTTACCATTGACTGACTTTACTTGGCTGTTCATCTTGGAAAATTGATAGCGATAGCCCATCGCAGCCTCTTCTCTTCGAATGTGATGAAATCCTGGTACATCAACCAGTTGCCATGGTGCCCTGGTAGCAGCCTAAGCACAGAGCTCCTGTAAATTTGTACATATTTAGTTATTTTTAGGTGTTTTCAATTGTTTTGTTTTTTTATCAGCTCTTTTGTTTTTGATAACATCTGTTTTTTATTGCATATATCTGGTGTTTTTGAGCCAAGGATTTGCAGACTGACTGACAGGTTAACACTTTGTGGCTTGGCTAGCTAGTTAAAAAAAAAAATGCATCTGGACACAGTACCATCTATTTTGTTTCATCTGCCAATTCCAGATCTTTTGAGAACATAATTTGAGGAGTCGCCTGAAGCGTGAGAGGAATGGGAGATAGAGGAGTACAGCAATTCTGAGGCAGAGGGCTCGTAATGAGGACCACTGGCTACTATGGTGAACTTTGTGTGGTGTGCTTTCTGGTACTGCTGAGGAATCACCCAAGTGGCTGCTACACAGAGTGGAAGAGGAGAAGTCCAGTGGCTATAAAACTCTACAAGATCATCAGCAGACTCCATCACCATCATCTACCATCCTCTGTCCAGCTCCCTTTGCTCAAGCCATGAACTGACCCTCTCTATCTTCAGAGGATGCAGCTTCCAAAGACTAAACCTCTATTGGTTGACCTGTCATGATATAGGCCTATTGCGTTCGTTTTTTTGCTCATGAAGCGCTTTGAGATTCTATGAAAAGCACTATAGAAATGTCATCAATTATTATTCATTATTGTATTGTGTCCTTGCTTAGATGTCTTGCCATTTCTACATAATGGCCAGTCAGAGGTTTACAAGCCATTGAGGCTCTGATTAAATGCAACCTGATTAAATGCATCTTACAATGAACACTCTATAACCATGGAAAGGGTTATAAACCAAAGCCCATGGATCTCATATCGCAGAAGACAATATTGTCACTTCGAGCAATTGCTAACAAAACGTTGGTCCCTAAAGTCATAATATGGAATGACTATGTTTCGCTGTACTCATCTTGACTAAGACAACTGCTTGCAAAACAACCGCCATTCTGGATTTAAGATAGCTCCAGTTTCCTTAGTTAAAGCTCACTAGCAGTAGCATCATTGCTGTTGATGCCCTGCTGTCAGCAGATACTGTAGAACATTGGCAACCCAGTGACTAAGCAGAGAGGGAACCTTCAGCAGAGAGGGGTGTTTTAATTAGTCACTTCAGCCTGATGGAGTACAAGCCTTCAAACCTCCAGAGTGGCTCCTCAACATACAGTACTGTACTGTACTGTATGTGCATGGTGGGGGGAGCGGGTATGTTACATTCGCCTGAACCTGCAGGTATAACATTTGAATGGAAATGTTCAGCACATTTTATATTTATGTTTAAGTAATTTAGATAGCATTTTTTTTTTACAGAAAAAGGTCTAACATACAGACATGCTATGACCTATTCACAGCAAATTCAACACACAACAATTTATTCAAACATTAATCTGCGAGGATGGCAGCAATATTTCACAGGGTTAAAACATGCATAAGCAGTGATTCTTTCAGAAATGTCATAGAGCGGGCATCCGCTTAGCAGTCGCAGGGCTATCACAGTTCATAGCTGCAGAGGTGAAGCCATCGCAGGGTCTTGCCAGATTGAACGATGGACCACGTAATCAGGCTGGCTTAAAATATGTAACAAAATATAAAAAATAAATAAAATGTATGCCTCCCGAGTGGCGCAGCGGTCTAAGGCACTGCATTGCAGTGCTAGCGGCGTCACTATAGAACCAGGTTCGATCCCGGGCTGTATCACAACCGGGCTTGATTGGGTGTCCCATAGGGCGGCGCACAATTGGCCCAGTGTCGTTCCGGGTTAGGGGAGGGTTTGGCCGGGGGGGCTTTAGTTGGCTCATAGCGTTCTAGCGACTCCTTGTGGCGGGCTGGGTGCCTGCAGGCTGACCTTGGTCGTCAGTTGAACAGTGTTTCCTCCGACACATTACGAAGCGTGGTTAGGCAGGTCAGGTTTCGGAGGACGCATGACTCGATCTTTGCCTCCCGAGCCTGTTGAGGAGTTGCAGCGATGAGACAAGATTGAAATTTGGGAGAAAAATACTAAAATAAATAAAAAATACAAATAATATTGTACAATATTTATTTCCCCTTTTCGTAGGCCTAGATTGCATCGTTACATATTTAAGACAAGGTCGTTTTTATTGATCTCAGCTTGTCAGTGTTGGCAGAGTAGGCTTACAGTTTCATTTTTGTAGCATGCATATAGCCTCTTTTTAGAGATTCTGATAATATCTCCAGAAATGTAAAGTGTTGTAGAATTGCATAAAATGTGTTTATAAAAAGCACATTTTCCCCCGGATTCTCCTAAACAATGTTCCTCTAGCTGGGGCTGAGCTGCTTCCCCGCCTCTGATGTGTATTTCATTATGTTTGTTTACTGTCTTCCTGTTTTGTCAGCGGTGTTGTTGTAAGCGGTTGCAACTTGTGTAGTTGCTACTTGACAACCAGCCTAGTAACGGCTTGTTTGCCAAGGAAAAATTGTGGTGTTTCTTAGTCACAGTTATCTTGTGTTATGTGTTAAATGATGCAATGTGATTGCACAAATTTTCACTTTAATATGTCTGGGTATGTTTGCTGGAAATGGTTGGCCCAGTAACTTTTACTCATGCCCTGCCACACAGGAATTTCTGCCTACACCTCTGCACAGCTGCCTAGAGCTCACTGAAGGCCTGCCTGCAGCAGCAGCTGTGGTGGGCATCATAGTAGAGCACAACCAAGCTGCCACACTTGACATCCCTCAATATGCTCTGTGAAGATTTGTTGCCGACACTTCGGATGACTTATTATTCACTCCTCCAATGACAAAATGGGCTTTTAATTGCGGGAAGTCCTGTCGGGCAACAACAACGGCTCAGGCCTCGACCAACGCAAACTCATCCCATCGATCTACCCTGACTTCCCCTGGCCTCTTCTGACTGAGGTGAGTGAGCCAGATAACATGAAGACATCTACCAAGGGGAAGGATGTCCTGCAGTCCTTCTATACTGTATCCATAGGTCTGTGTGTTGCCGTGTTAGATCTCATACAGGCTACAGTATGTTTCTCGAATGTTATGTTATGCTTCACCCACAATTGGGATTTGCCCTAAAGCTTTTGTGTTATTACATTTGCAAAATATCAATAACAGCAAACCTCAGATAATTTAGCTGGAGTGCAAGGATTTGTCTCTTATAAAAACAGAACCACTTTTTCAACTACTCGATCAATTGGAGTAGAGATAGGAAAGGATAGATAGGGGGTCATAAAAAGAGAGATATTGTGCATAACTGAACCCATTTACATTGCTTTTGAGGATTTGGATTACCTGACAGTAATTAGGAGAAATTATAGCATATTGAACAGGCTATAGACTTAGAGACAAACTGACATCATGGAAAACCTCTGGGTACATAGGGATACATTCCCTATATCCACACAAATTCGGACATTCTATTGATTTCCCTGAGTAAATTATGCTCTTGGGTTTGACAAGATGGTGTGGTATATACACGATACAGTACAAGCAACATACATTGAAATCAAAGGTGAATACCATTCAAGTCTAAATCACCTCTAGTAATGCGCATTATAAAACAGGTGGTTCGAGTCATGGAAGCTGATTGGCTCAAAGTCGTGTACCAGGGGTATGACTAAACAATACTTTTTACTGTTCTAATTATGTTGGTAACCCGTTTATAATAGGATTCAAGCACCTCGGGGGTTGTGGTATATGTCCAATATACCACGCTAAGCGCTGTATGCAGGAATTCTGCGTTGTGTTGTGCCTAAGAACAGCCCTTAGCTGTGATTTATTGGCCGTATACCACAACCCCTCGGGCCTTATTGCTTAATTATACTTTGTCCATTATCAATAAACAAAACGTCACTGATAAATTGGATGGTATTAGCTACAATACTAATTAACTGCACATACTGTAGAGACGTGCAAATATCCATAGGCTACTTATTGTACACATGTTACATACATTATTCGATCACCGTACGTAAAGTTATGTGAAATGTAGCCAACTTAATTTAACATGAGATCACCCGCAGTCTGTCAGCCTATCCATGTATCTCGACTGCAAAATTGTAACACAATTCGGATATCTCACAACATTCCTCCGTGTCAGCCAAACATTCAATAGCCTACCTTATTTCATCGTTGACTGTTAGATGTGTGTCGGTCGCACAATATTTGCTATTCTGTAATTCCGTTTTATCTGCAATATGAGTGATGAGAAGGAAAACGGTATTGGTCTAAAAGATCACGCAGGTTAGATTGGCGGTCCTTCTCATTCGAATCGAATAAACAATGTGTTCTGGTGCCCGCCGTATTGCCCCACTGCGTGTCGAAGGATAAACGACGCTAAATTGGAGCTCGCCGGATCACGGTGGTATATGCAGCACAGAGGATCATTCACGTTTGCAGTGGAGATGCAGTTCTGTGGCAGTTGGTGATGCTGCTGCACTGGTCGTTTGGTCCATGCAGACATGGGATTAGAGGTGGGGGTGGGGTTGGGGAAAGTGGACAACACAGGGCCCTGAAACAGAGCATTTCAAGAATCACTATCAGCTCAATTAATAGCAAGCTGTCCTTTACAACAATAATCTGCATTTGACATGACAGTCATGGCATTCAATGTTGAAGCAAAATACTGCATATATTTTTACTTAGCATGTACAACAACATAAAATATAGTGAGGTGGATGTCATTTTCTGAGCATTCTCAATTTCTAATGTGAATAGAAGGTATGACCCTTAGATGAGAATAATCTGCATTGTTAGGGTTTATTTTAGCAAAAGCACACTTTGAAGTGTGCGTGTGTTTGGTTTTACTATCCTGGTGGGGACCAGAAGTCCTCACCAGGATATTAAAACAAGATGGGGACATTTTCTGAAAAAGGAAAAAGTGTGTGTGTGTGTGTGTGTGTGTGTGTGTGTGTGTGTGTGTGTGTGTGTGTGTGTGTGTGTGAGAGAGAGAGAGAGAGAGAGAGAGAGGGGGTAATAGAAAGGAGAGAGGGGGATTTTCTTTACTAAAAACATTATAAATATTTAGTGTTGATACATTTTGGATGGGCATGGGCATTCCAGGTCCTGAAAGATAAACCATGTTTTCTTTTTATTAGTACTAGTCCTTTAATACCATCCTCCAGTCACATATCCATTAAAAAAAATCATAAACGGTATTTGCCCTGGTCTAACCACTTTCATCATGTTGCATTACAATAAAGTGCCAAACCCAGATTCGTCCATCGGATTGCCAGATGGTGAAGCGTGATTCTTCACTCCAGAGAACGCATTTCCACTGCTCCGGAGTCCAATGGTGATGAGCATTACACCACTCCAGCCGACGCTTGGCATTGCTCATGGTGATCTTATGCTTGTGTGTGGCTGCTCGGCCACGGAAACCCATTTCATGAAGCTCCCGATGAACAGTTCTTGTGCTGACGTTGCTTCCAGCTCCGTAGTGAATATTGCAACTGAGGACAAACAATTTTTACGTGCTTTAGCACTCGGCGGTCCCGTTCTGTGAGCTTGTGTGGCCTACCACTTCGCTGCTGAGCTGTTCTTGGTCCTAGATGTTTCCACTTCACAATAACAACACTTACAGTTGACCAGGTCAGCTCTAGCATGGCAGATATTTTACAAATTCACTTGTTGGAAAGGTGGCATCCTATAATGGTGCCACGTTGAAAGTCACTGAGCTCTTCAGTATGGCCATTCTACTGCCAATGTTTGTAGAAGGAGACTGCATGGCTGTGTACTGGATTTTATACACCTGTCAGCAACAGGTGTGGCTGAAATAGCCAAATCCACTAATTGGAAGGGGTGTCCACATACTTTTGTATATATAGTGTACAGCTCAGCAATAATGTAATTTTTCCTTGAAGCAGCAGCAAATATAGACTTTGCGAAATGAAGGGCTTCAATTGATTAAATATTGATTTGATTATGTGGTGATCATTTAAATGGCTAATTTCATAGAGCAACAGCAGACTTGCCTTAGCCCTAATCCTAGCTGAAATGTGTACATCCCGGTTCCACCCTAACCCTCAACCATAACCCTAACCCTAGCTTCATGTCCACCTTCATGTTCAACACTAGCCTCAAACCTAACCCTAGTCAGACAAACATTTGTTGTCGTTTCCAACTCAATGACTGTCCCTGTGGGCCATTCTTTTTTCCATAATAACTTTCTATTTGCCCTCTATTCTAAGTCTATAAACTTTACCTTCCAATGGCCTGTATACAAATAATCCTTCACTTGTATAAGTAGGTAGTTTGTGTTTTTTGTCAGGCATCTTGCTTTTTTCAAACCCTGGGGAATGCAATGTAAAAAATACTGTGTGAAATACTATCCCATGGTTCTTTATGTGATTGAATTTTCTACGATTTTAACTTTATTTATGAATCCTGACACAATCCAAATCTTGACACACACGGTTGGACAGTGTTAGCTTGCACCATTCGCCTGCGGTGTGATTAATTCCCAGTTTGAAATTGAACTGGCAAACAACGACAATCTATCCTCTCCTGAGAAATGCCCTATCTGCGGAACGTTAAGGATGCTTGATTTGATAAGACCATGACTAACATCGTGGCATCTAGTCTGAGGGTAAATATGTAAATTGGCCAAGTAGCAGCCAATGGGTGAGTTATAAACTAAAGGGTGATTAGACAAAGTTTTTGTCACGTCCCTTACAAAGACACAATTAATTCTCCCTTTCAGCTTAGCTGAAGAAGAATTGTTGCAGAGAGGTAGAGAGGTAGACAGACACAAGCACAGCTGTAGCAGGATGCATGATTGTGTCAGCCACATCATGTCTCTGGCCACAGATCTGGTTATTGCTACATAGTCTCTGCTTGAGTCCAGAAAATGTAGATGTACAGCCTGTACATCATACAGTACAGCAGGGATGGGCAACTTTGATGGGGTGGGGGCCACAGAAAATCTGAAGTTACCATGAGGGGCCGCAGTGGCTCGTGGGTCTGCGTACCCATATCCATACCCACACATGCAGCCAGAGCCGGCTCTAGCCTTTTGGGGGCCGTAAGCAAAATAATGTCATAAAGTTTTTTGCCATAAAGTGGAGAGAAATGTTTGCAGTTTTTAATATGATATCTGAGTGAGAGTGACTAACAAAATCAATGGGGGCCCCCCAGTCGGTAATTCAACCATGATTAAGTTTAGATAGCTGTCTAGACTAATTTACCAATCCAAAATGTTTTAGCTGACATGGGATAATTGAGTAACTGTCAGTGACTGACATAACAAGAGAAAAACTGCTGATGCACAACCACATTTCCAAATTGCACCTTGTATATTGTACTATTCTTTCTCTCAACAGTAAGTTGAGACCCTGACTGAGTTCCTAAAAATGAAACAAATGTTGTTGTTTTTATTGGGGGACATTCATCCACAGCCTACAGAAGGGGGCCCCAGCTGCCCATCTATGCTGTAGAGTAATGCAATTAACATTTCAAAGTGCTGCAAGGCTTACAGAGTAGGGATGGGAGGGAGGGAGAGATGGTGCTCTGTAAAGTTTCAGCATCTAGTACAAACAGCATTGCACAGTGATCAGCAAGCTTGGTGTTGATTGGATGGGAAACAAAAAAATGGTTGACAATTGACAAGGTATAGGGTAATCAGACTAGTCTTCTCTCCACTGCTTTATTTTCCCAGTTTGTGTACACTGGGTCATGTGCAGAAACCCTGCTTTTGATACCTTGGACTTGTGAAATAGACCAATTCCCTATCACAATCTATTTCAGTGGATATACAAATAGCTAGTTGGCTTTGCATAGGAGCGTATAGATTTTTTATCCAAGGCTGTGCTGTTTATCTGTTAGCAGATACTGTTTCTCCTCTGACTGCTGTGGCACTGGTTCACTGAACACTGGCATGACACACATCCACAATTCATGCGGAATTCAATTGTTATATGCTGCAGTGTATGACATCATCATTAGCTCTTTGGTCTTGGCCATGGTGGAGAGTTTGGAATCTGATTGATTGATTGCTTCTGTGGACAGGTGTCTTTTATACAGGTAACAAGCTGAGATTTGGAGCACTCCCTTTAAGAGTGTGCTCCTAATCTCAGCTCGTTACCTGTATAAAAGACACCTGGGAGCCAAAAATCTTTCTGATTGAGAGGGGGTCAAATACTTATTTCCCTCATTAAAATGCAAATCAATTTATAAAAATGTTCACATGCGTTTTTCTGGATTTTTGTTGTTATTCTGTCTCTCACTGTTCAAATAAACCTACCATTAAAATTATAGACTGAACATTTCTTTGTCAGTGGGCAAACATACAAAATCAGCAGGGGATCAAATACTTTTTTCCCTCACTGTAAGTCAAAATATAGTCATACTTCAGTAGACTCGGGTGTTTGCAAAGTAAATGAGTCATTGTTGCGTTTTTCTTGCCAGGCCTTACTAACATAACATTTGCTCAGTAATTGTACAAAAATCTTTGCAGTTCAGCATAATTACGTTCATCGATTGGTAAGGAAGTACAGTAATTCATTGCAATTCCAGCATTTTTCCACTTCCAGGCATGTGCTCAACCAAAAAAAAGGGCACCCCCCAAAAAAGTCACAGACTCATTAAGCAATTATTACAAGAAGAGGGGAAAGCAGCACAATCTGATGAGTAAAGATGAGTATCTGATGAGTATTTTGCTAAACTATTTTGAACTGGAATAAATGCTGCACTTCCTAACAATGACCAACACAATTCTACTAAGCAGACACATGGAATTGTTTTAAGATTGTAATACCATGGATCATTTAACTACTTGATTTTGAATTGTAGGACCCCTTTAGGTACAATTTTAGTTGTATTTTTAATAATTGATAAAATATTGAATTTGGCCCTTACTACTATAAGGTTTTGAAGTGTCTGTCCTATATCTAAGAAATATAAGATAGCTCAGAAAATATATATTTTTAAATGGACACATATTTAACCCCTTTTTTTTAAAGAAATCTCAGGAAATACAGTACTGTGCAAAAGTTTTAGGCAGGTGTGGGAAAATGATGTAAAGTAAGAATGCTTTAAAATAGACATGTTAATAGTTTATATTTATCAATTAACAAAATGCAAAGTGAGTGAACAGAAGAAAAATCTACATCAAATCAATATTTTTTAGGTACACTTGCACACAATTTTTGAAGGAACTCGGCAGATAGGTTGGCCCAAACATATTGGAGAACTAACCACAGTTCTTCTGTGGATTTAGGCAGCCTCAGGTGCTTCTCTCTCTTCATGTAATCTCAGACAGACTCGATGATGTTGAGATCAGGGCTCTGTGGGGGCCATACCATCATTTCCAGGACTCCTTGTTGTTCTTTACACTGAAGATAGTTCTTAATTACTTTCGCTATATGTTTGGGGTCGTTGTCATGCTGCAGAATACAGTTGGGGTCAATCAGATGCCTCCCTGATGGTATTGCATGATGGATAAGTATCTGCCTGTACTTCTCAGCATTGAGGAGAACATTCATTCTGACCAAATCCGCAACTCAATTTGCAGAAATGCAGCCCCAAACTTGCAAGGAACCTCCACCATGCTTCACTGTTGCCTGCAGACACTCATTCATTTACCGCTCTCCAGCCCTTTGGCAAACAAACTGCCTTCTGCTACAGCCAAATATTTCAAATTTTGACTCATCAGTCCAGAGCACCTGCTGCCATTTTTCTGCACCCAGTTCCTGTGTTTTCGTGCATAGTTGAGTCGCTTGGCCTTGTTTCCACATCGGAGGTATGGCCTTTTGGCCGCAAGTCTTCCATGAAGGCCACGTCTGACCAGACTTCTCCGGACAGTAGATTGGTATACCAGGGTCCCACTGTTTTCTGACAATTCTGAGCCGATGGCACAGTTGGATATCTTCTGATTGCAAAGGGAAGTAAGCATGATGTGTCTTTCATCTGCTGCAGTAAGTTTTCTTGGCTGACCACTGCGTCTACGGTCCTCAACGCTGCCTGTTTCTTTGTGCTTCTTCAAAAGAACTTTGACAGCACATATGGAAACCCCTGTTTGCCTCGAAATTTCTGCCTGAGAGAGACCTTGCTGATGCAGTATAGCTACCTTGTGTCTTGTTGCTGTACTCAGTCTTGCCATGGTGTATGACTTTTGACAATAAACTGTCTTCAGCAACCTAACCTTGTTAGCTGAGTTGGGCTGTTCCTCACCCAGTATTATTCCTCCTACATAGCTGTTTCTGTTTCAGTTAATGATTGTGTTTCAACCTACACATTGAATTGATGATCATTAGCACCTGTTTGGAATAATTGTTTAGTCATACACCTGACTATATGCCTGCAAAATCCCTGACTTTGTGCAAGTGTACCTACAAGAATTGATGCTGTTTTGAAGGCTGGTCACACCAAATATGGATTTGATTTAGATGTTTCTTCTGTTCATTCACTTTGCATTTAGTTAATTGAGGAATATAATCTATTAACATTTCAATTTTTTCACACCTACCTAAAACTAAATATATATACACTACCGGTCAAAGGTTTTAGAACACCTACTTATTCAAGGGTTTTTCTCTATTTTTACTATTTTCGAGATTGTAGAAAAGTAGTGAAAACATAAAATCTATGAAATAATGGCATCATGCACTGTAGTAAGCAAAATAAGTGTTAAACAAATCCAAAAATATTTTATATTTATTTTAACATATTTTACATTCTTCAAATAGCCACCCTTTGCTTCAATGACAGCTTTGCACACTCTTGGCATTCTCTCAACCAGCTTCACCTGGAATGCTTTTCCAACAATCTTGAAGTTCCCACATATGCTGAGCACTTGTTGGCTGCTTTTCCCTCACTCTGCGGTCCAACTCATCCCAAACCACCTCAATTTGGTTGGGGGATTGTGGAGGCCAGGTCATCTGATGCAGCACTCCATCACTCCGTCTTGATAAAATAGCCCTTACACAGCCTGGAGGTGTGTTGGGTCATTGTCCTGTTGAAAAACAAATGATAGTCCCACTAAGCCAAAATCAGACGGGATGGTGTATCGCTGCAGAATGCTGTGGTAGCCATGCTGGTAAAGTGTGCCTTGAATTGTAAATGAATCACCTAGTGTCACCAGCAAAGCACACACCATAACTCCTCCATGCTTTACGGTGGATAATCCGTTCACCCACACCACGTCTCACAAAGACACGACGGTTGGAACCAAAAATCTCCAATTTGGACACCAGACCAAAGGACACATTTCCACCGGTCTAATGTCCATTGCTTGTATTTCTTGGCCTAAGCAAGTTTCTTATTATATGGGTGTCCTTTTGTAGTGGTTTCTTTGCAGCAATTTGAACACAAAGGCCTGATTCCCACAGTCTTCCATTCCTGTGGCGTTCCTTATGAGAGGCAGTTTCATCATAGCGCTTGATGGTTTTTGCGACTGCACTTGAAGAAACTTTCAAATTTCTTGAAATGTTCCGTGTTGACTGACCTTCATGTCTTATAGTAATTATGGACAGTCGTTTCTCTTTGCTTATTTGAGCTGTTCTTGCCATAATATGTTCTTGCCATAATATGGACTTGGTCTTTTACAAAATAGGGCTACCTTCTACCACCCATTAAGAAGGAAAGAAGTTCCAACTTTTAAGAAGGCACACCTGTTAATTGAGAAGAGTTTATGAGAAGACAGATTTTCGGGGGTTTGTCTCATGATCTGACAAACACAGCTGTAGCTCGGCCACCTCCCATGGCAGATACGAAAGGCCAACATCGGCGGATGCGGCGGATTAAGATGCAGCCCATGCAAAAACAAGATATCTGTAGCTTAAACTGACAGATTTTGGTGTGGATTCTTTTTATTATGTTACTTAGATTGACGCACGGGTGTGCTGGGGGCAATTAGACAAAACTATGGGAGTGAGGGGGGCAATGAGACAAAGTTCATTATTTGTTGCCAAATCAACTTATAGTAACTACTGTACCAACCAAGTCAGAAAGTTGAGTCAACATTTGAGTTGATTTGACTGTGCAATTTTGAACTTTGTCTAATTGCCCAATCACTCTCATAGTATTATTTTTATTTTTTATTTTTTTTAGCTGAAGTAAGTACTGGCTATTTAAACAACTTTAAACCATGGATTACAGTTTATCCTGACCCATTAACTTCTTTTAGGGTAAGGAACCATCTGACTATAAGGTGTAAAAAAGTGAACTATCCCTTATTTAAATTTACAAATCAGTCATTGCAAATAAGGCATTAATAAGGAGATCTTATTAAACTGATTCTGATAAAAAGAAAAATGATGTGAAAAGTTTTATTTTATTAAATAAATTCAGGAATTGCTTGAATTGACCCCAACCCCAAACTGTTCTATGTGCTCTTTATCTTCTATTTGTTGCTTTCACCCCACAGATGACATCAATAGCGCTTCCCGGTTGCAACAAAGGGACAAGTGGGAATGGCTTAAAACAGTAAAATGGCCAAATTGAGAGGCAAAAAAAACTAAAAGATTTTCTGTGTTGTGTCGTTTGTTCTAATGTTTTATTCCCATGACTACAAGTATCACTGAAATAATGCGCCTGTAACATACACTAACACGCAAGTATATAATGTACACCATCCCGTTCACGAAAATGGATCGCTCTTAAAGACAGTGAGTCACCTGGCTGTGGCTTGCTATAGAAAGCAGGCAGACAGGCATCAAGTCATTCAGTTACTGTTCAATTTAACTTTAAATTCGGCAAAACTAGTGACCTAAGCGACTTTGAGCGTGGTATGATAATCGGTGTATCTTAGAAATGGCTGCCTTCCTGGGATTTAGAGCATCTTTGGGATGAGATGGAACGGGCTGTTCACAGAATGAATGTACCACCGTCCAATCTGCAGCAACTGCATGATGCCATCATGTCAGCAGGGACCAACATCCCTGTGGAACTTTTCTGACACCTTGTAGAATGCCCAGAGTAATTAATGCTGTTCTGGAGGCAAAGGGGGGTCCGACCCCGTACTCGAAGGGTGTACCTAATAAACTGGACGGTGAGTGTACATGTTAACACATAGTGTTAACATGTATTGTGAAATAGAAAATATTTCAGGTCTCTCCGGAGATGTTCGATTGGGTTCAAGTCCGGAGTCTGGCTGGGCCAACCAAGGACATTCAGAGACTTGTCCCAAAGCCACTCCTGCGTTGTCTAGGCTGTTTGCTTAGGATCGTTGTCCTGTTGCAAGGTGAACCTTTGCCCCAGACTGAGGTACTGAGCACTCTGGAGCATGTTTTCATCAAGGATCTCTCTGTACTTTGCTCCGTTCATATTTCCCTCTAACCTGACTAGTCTCCCAGTCCCTGTCGCTGAAAAGTATCCCCACAGCATGATGCTGCCACCACCATGCTCCACCGTAGGGATGGTGCCAGGTTTCCTCCAGACGATACGCTTGGCATTCAGGCCAAAGAGTTCAATCTTGGTTTCATCAGACCAGAGAATCTTGTTTCTAGTGGTCTGAGAGTCTTTAGGTGCCTTTTGGCAAACTCCTAGTGGGCTGTCATGTGCCTTTTACTGTGGAGTGGCTTCCGTCTGGCCACTACCATAAAGGCCTGCAATATAAAAAACACTCACAAAATGTGAGTTTGCTATTCACATGAAGCATTGCCTGTTGTGAACCATGCCACGACCAGAAGAGATCTCAGAAGACCTAAGATTAAGAATTGTTGACTTGCATAAAGCTGGAAAGGGTTGCAAAAGTATCTTTAAAAGCCTTGATGTTCATCAGTCCACGGTAAGACAAATTGTCTATCATTGGAGAAAGTTCAGCCTTGTTGCTACTCTCCCAAGGAGTGGCTGCCCTGCAAAGATGACTGCAAGAGTACAGTGTAGAATGCTCAATGAGGTTAAGAAGAATCCTAGAATGTCAGCTAAAGACTTACAGAAATCTCTGGAACATGCTAACATCTCTGTTGACGAGTCTACAATACGTAAAACACTTACAAGAATGGTGTTCATGGGAGGACACCACGGAAGAAGCTGCTGCTGTCCAAAAAAAAACATTGCTGTACCTCCTGAAGTTCGCAAAAGAGCAGGTGGATGTTCCACAGCACTACTGGCAAAATATTCTGTGGACAGATTAAACTAAAGTTGAGTTGTTTGGAAGGAAGGAACACACACCACTATGTGTGGAGAAAAAAAGGCACAGCACACCAACATCAAAACCTCATCCCAACAGTAAAGTATGGTGGAGGGAGCATCACGGGTTGGGGCTGCTTTGCTGCCTCAGGGCCTGGACAGCTTGCTATCATCGATGGAAAAATGATTTTCCATGTTTATCAAGACATTTTGAAGGAGATTGTAAGGCTATCTGTCTGCCAATTGAAGCTCAACAGAAGTTGGGTGATGCAACAGGACAATGACCCAAAACACAGAAGTAAAACAACAACAGAATGGCTTCAACAGAAGAAGATACGCCTTCTGGAGTGGCCCAGTCAGAGTTTTGACCTCAACCCGATTGAGATGCTGTGGCATGACATCGAGAGCAGCTCACACCAGACATCCTGAGAGTATTGCTGAACTGAAACAGTTTTGTAAGGAGGAATGGTCCAAAATTCCTCCTGACCGTTGTGCAGGTCTGATACGCAGCTACAGAAAATGTTTGGTTGAGGTTATTGCTGCCAAAGGAGGGTCAACCAGTTATTAAATCCACATACCTTTTCCAGCCTGCACTGTGAATGTTTACACGGTGTGTTCAATGAAGACATGAAAACGTTTAATTGTTTGTGTGTTATTAGTTTAAGCAGACTGTGTTTGTCTATTGTTGTGACTTAGATGAAAATCACATAACATTTTATGAAATCCAGGCAATTCCAATGGGTTCACATACTTTTTCTTTCCACTGTATCTGAAATATGAAAATTATCAATCAAATCACCAGGTAGCCTATTGTTCTGGCAAAGATGCATCCTAAAGGTGAATTTGTCTCCCAGTGTCTGTTAGAAAGCAGACTGAACCAGGTTTTCCTCTAGGCTTTTGCCTGTGCTTAGCTCTATTCCATTTATTTGTATTTTTTAATAAAGTCCCTAGTCCTTGCCGATGACAAGCATACCCATACCATGATGCAGCCACCACCATGCTTGAAAATATGAGGAGTGGTACTCAGTGATGTGTTGGATTTGCCAAAAATATAACACTTTGTATTCAGGACTTAAAGTTCATATCTTTGCATGTTTTGAAATAATTTTTATTCGGTACAGGCTTCCTTCTTTTCACTCTGTCATTTAGGTTAGAATTGTGGAGAAACTACAGTGTTGTTGATCCATCCTCAGTTCTCCTATCACAGCCATTGAATTCTGTAACTTTTTTTAATTCAACATTGGCCTCATGGTGAAATCCCTGAGCAGTTTCCTTCCTCTCCGGCAAGTGAGTTAGGAAGGACGCCTGTATCTTTGTAGTGACTGGGTGTATTGATACACCACGCAAAGTGTAATTAATAACTTAATTATGCTCAAAGGGATACTCAATGTCTGTTTTTTTACCCATCTACCAATAGGTGCCCTTCTTCGATAGGCATTAGAAAACCTCCCTGGTCTTTGTGGTTGAATCTGTGTTTGAAATTCCCTGCTCGACTGAGGGACATTAAGATAATTGTACGTGTGGGGTACAAAGAGTAGGTAGTAATTCCAAGTTATGGGGTATTGTGTAAGCCAATGACACAAAATCACAATTTAATAAATGTTTAATTCAGGCTGTAACACCAAGGGGTGTAAATACTGTCTGAAGGCACGGTACCTGATCTCACAATCTGAGCTTACTTAGAATATTTTACATATTTTACATGATGACAAAATATTTCATCCTGAGAGGGATGAGAGATCTGCATATCATGACAGAAAATATGAGAATAGAATACAGATATGGATATTTATCACTCTATCCTGGAAATATGATAACACTTTTGCTCAGTTCTCCTTTAATAGCTAACCCAACACTCAATTATAGCTCCATGGTTGACATGTTTAAAAATATACACCAGAGCCTTGATTCAGCTAGATGTGAAGCACTCAGACGCGAGGAGCTTGCCATGCCAGTTTTGAGAGTTGAGAATGTTTTTATTGTGATGAAATATACATGGCTCCATTCTCATGGTTGCAGGTTAAACTGTCACCTGGAATATCCACATGCAGACAGAATTTTCCAGGCAATATAGAGTTTTGTCATATCATGTTTGTCTACAGATTTGTATAAACAATTCAGTGTTGACATACAGTACTGAAGCTAGTACTGCGTACACTTAAATGTTAGATGAGTTTGTCAGCTTTGTGTGAAAATGAGCAGCCAAGTATTTTCTTTTTTAATTATTAGTCCAAATATACTCCTGTAAATCTTAAACATTGATTCAACCCTACAACCCCCCAACCCTACTACCCCTTATTTTGAGTTCTAACTCAAGTTAGTGTTTCTCTAAACACAGTCCTGAGAGTGTGCCTGTTGGCGTGTATAACTCCTTTTTTCCTGTGGAGGGTTGGCATTAAAATGCAGAATGCTCCTCATGCAAGTGCCCCCAAGATGTCACGCCAATTATTTGTCTCTGTGGGAGCAGCCTATTTGTATAAGCTTTTCTTAAAATAAAAGCAGGAAGTCACAGCCTCTCTGTATCCTCTCCTGCTCCTGAGTGGACAGATAGGCGGGCCACGTGTCACCTCTCGCCATGGGTCCTGCAGGGTCAGCATACCAGATCCATGGCATGGTCATTGTGACATCACAGCCCACGTGAACCACAATTTATTCATTCCATTCTCACCCCTGCAGAGTCATACTCAGTCACACCGTGGTCGTGAGCTTCACTGCTGCTCCATTTAGGCCAGTCTCAGACAGATCTTTTACCACCTACTCAAGGCTCTGTCAAATATCAAGCCTCCCACTCCTCTGCCAGTGGGCAAATTTGACGTTTCCTCAGTTGACTGTACCTGTACTGGAGCTAAGCATGTAGTAGCAACATTCTGTACCCTTCCACAGTGACATTCCATACCTGTGACCTGGAGTAGCTCATTAACCCCAAACTATGAAAGCTGTGGTTATATGGTTGATAGTACTGTAGTTTATGTGACACTTGCCACAATATATAGCCATGATCCTCTATATTCAACTTTAAGACAGGAGCATACTAAGAGGGGTAACAGGGTCACAGCTAGATTAAACAACCCACCGGAACATTAGACAAAGTAAAATGCTTGACTAATCGGTAGAAATGGGAAGCAGTGATATGCCAGGAGCAGCTGACGAGGATGTTAGGTAGGCGAGTTACATTTTGTCATGGATTCCAATGTAATGACCACTCAACGGTGAAGGAAAGACAAGGACAAGAGGACTGGAGAGGAGTGAGAGAGTCAACGACATGTCAGATAAAAGCAGTGAAGGAGAAAAAAGGGAACTAGAGAAGGCTGCAGGGGAAAGAGTGCAGTGGATAGGGGAGCCAGAATCATACAGAGAAAGGGAAAGAGATTAAAGTGAACAGATGATTATGTAAGAGATTGGTCGACAGGAGGAGACACAAATAATAGAGGGAAAGAGGCCATGGAGCATTTGGCCAGGCTGGGTAGCCCGGAGCACACAACATACCGGTCCTGACTGACTCTATAATCTGGCTTTCACTGATTGCTCTTCATATCAGAGTGGTACTATTTTAACGTAATTAAACAGGCTTAATGTTTCATGATGACCGCCAGGGACAGTCACGGGTAGTGAGGCATGGTAACTGAGATAGACAGACACACTCTCCATCTCACAAAAGTACAAGTTATTCCGTCTTTGCCGGTCATAAAGAGATATTGAGTATCCACAAAAAAATTAACAATCCTTCCAAGGAACTATAGGGGAGAGTGGGGAAAGTTGAGCCAAAAAGGTAAATTGAGCCACCCTTGTTTCTAGGAAAACAAAATTAACCATTTGACCAGATATTTAGGAAGAGGTCATCATTTCATGGAGTCTGTAAGGAAAGAAACCACATGGGAAAAGTGGTAAGCAAGTTAGGTAAAAATGTTAACATGTCAAATTAATTTGTGTTAGAGGTTTCATTGGTCTTGTATCTAAACCAAAGTAGATCATTTTAAGATTGTTCTATACATCAGTTGGGGTCTCTATAAGCTTCAATATGACGTCCTAAACCTAGCATGAAAGTTCATCCTTGTAGCTGTGTCGGATAAACATGGGGTAAGTTGAGCCAATGGCAAGTTGAGCAAAGTGTTTTCTTCCCAGGCATAATGCAAGGCATTATCACCGGGATATTAGGTAACAACAGGGCCTGGCCTATGTTAAAAGTGTTTAAAAAGTGTGTTAGGTGTTAAACCTGTGTTAAAAAAATATATATTATTAAAAGACAAAAAGTGATTGTGATTGTGTCGAATTGTGTTAGGGAAAGAAAGATAGACAGTTTTTAAAAGGTAGTGCTAATATTTCATTCAGTACAGAAATGTGTAGGCGGCTTAACTTACCCTGTTCTGCGGCTCAACTTACCCCATACCAGTGGTATCTTGTGCCAAGATATCACTTTCTTTGGACAAGCTATATTTTAAAAACTGTAATGTTCACATGAATTCTGATTATTTCCAGGGATACACAACATCCTGAGATATATGTACAGTTGAAGTCAGAAGTTTACATACACTTAGGTTGAAGTCATTAAAACTAGTTTTTCAACCACTCCACAAATTTCTTGTTAACAAAGTCGGTTAGGACATCTACTTTGTGCACGACACAAGTAATTTTTCCAACAATTGTTTAAAGACAGATTATTTCACATATCATTCACTGTATCACAATTCCAGTTGGTCAGAAGTTTACATACACTAAGTTGACTGTGCCTTTAAACAGCTTGGAAAATTCCAGAAAATTACGTCATGGCTTTAGAAACTTCTGATAGGCTAATTGACATAATTTGAGTCAATTGGAGGTGTACCTGTGGATGTATTTCAAGGCCTACCTTCAAACTCAGTGCCTCTGTGCTTGACATCATGGGAAAATCAAAAGAAACCAGCCAAGACCTCAGAAAAAAAGTGTAGACCTCCACAAGTCTGGTTCATCTGTGGGAGCTATTTTCAAACGCCTGAAGGTACCACGTTCATCTGTACAAACAGTAGTATGCAAGTATAAACACCATGGGACCACGCAGCTGTCATACAGCTCAGGAAGGAGACGTGTTCTGTCTCCTAGAGATGAACGTACTTTGGTGCGAAAAGTGCAAATCAATCCCAGAACAACAGCAAAGGACCTTGTGAAGATGCTGGAAGAATCAGGTACAAAAGTATCTATATCCACAGTAAAACGAGTCCTATATCGACATAACCTGAAAGCCTGCTCGGCAAGGAAGAAGCCACTGCTCCAAAAAAAAGCCAGACTACGGGTTGCAACTGTACATGGGGACAAAGATCGTACTTTTTGGAGAAATGTCCTCTGGTCTGATGAAACAAAAATAGAACTGTTTGGCCATAATGACCATCTTTATGTTTGGAAGAAAAAGGGGGGCGCTTGCAAGCCGAAGAACACCATCCCAACCATGAAGCACGGGGGTGGCAGCATCATGTTGTGAGGGTGCTTTGCTGCAGGAGGGACTGGTGCACTTCACAAAATAGATGGCATCATGAGGCAGGAAAAGACGTCAGTCAGGAAGTTAAAGCTTGGTCCCAAATGGGTCTTCCAAATGGACAATGACCCCAAGCATACTTCCAAAGTTGTGGCAAAATGGCTTAAGGACAACAAAGTCAAGATATTGGAGTGGCCATCACAAAGCCCTGACCTCAATCCTATAGAGAATTTGTGGGCAGAACTGAAAAAGCGTGTGCGAGCAAAGAGGCCTACAAACCTGACTCAGTTACACCAGCTCTGTCAGGAGGAATGGGCCAAAATTCACCCAACGTATTGTGGGAAGCTTGCGGAAGGCTACCCAAAATGTTTGACCCAAGTTAAACAATTTAAAGGCAACGCTACCAAATTCTAATTCAGTGTATGTAAACTTCTGACCCACTGGGAATGTGATGAAAGAAATAAAAGCTGAAATAAATAATTCTCTCTACTATTATTCATTTCACATTCTTAAAATAAGTGGTGATCCTAACTGACCTAAGACAGAGAATGTTTACTAGGATTAAATGCCAGGATTTGTGAAAAACAACAACTTCAACTGTAGATATCTTAAAAATAATGCTATATTTCCCTTGACAGAGTGATGCTGAATGTAAAAAGTGGCTCAACTTACCCCACTCAGCCCTAGAAATGTAGTCTTGCTATGTCTCAGTGATTTTTTTTATTCATTTCTTTCTCAGAAATTCCTTTTCCATCTGTCCTTGTGGTCTCCTTTATGTTGGGGCTGACCTGTGTGCTCTCTGTAGTTACAGTAAGTACCTAGAGCTGGTCTGTCTCAGTTTGGGGTTGACCCAGCAGCCAATGGTTCTGTCTCAAAAACAACATCAGTTCTGTAATCCTGGCACCACTGAGCCAGTAACACAGATGGCTCTGTGAAGCCAGCTCCAATATCTACTGGCCTAATTCATGTTGGAAAAAATAAAGGGAAAGAAACGCTATAACAAAATGCTATAAAATCATAATTGAATTGAGGGGTTTTAGATCCATGAAACAGATCTATTAAACAGCTTTTAGATGCATGATCCAGACATTAGTCTTTCTGAGACACCTAGCTAGGAACTGTCTTCTTCATGGACTGTTCTATTTCTGACCAGCATTTTTTTCTACAGATTAGACATGTGCAAGATTAGCTATGGCTTTAGCATGTTTATTTTTGAGTTTATCTTGTACCAGATACAGAAAAAGCTACTCTGTCTGTTAGCTAATATAATGGTTGCTCTGCAATATGATGTGTATCAGAGTAGGCTAATGAGCATGTGGTGGGGGAGGTCAGAGGTGGGTTTTGTTTGGTTTCTATTTATGTTCTCTCCTCATCCACATCACCGTTAATCCTACCTGATGTACAAAACTGTACACACAATTCATTACGTTAATTACCGCATCAATCATCTGACAAAACAGCTTAACATCAACAGCCTAAACAAAAAACGAAGTAATCCATCATAAAAAGTAAAGTCATCAATCAAATAGTAGTGACCGAGACGGTAGCCTTTTATGGTTATACAGCCGAAGTGAGGGGACTGGAGCTGGTTCATTTTGGGTCAGGAGGTCAAGTATGGACCTCATTGTGGAAACTTTTTAGTTTGGATTAGATATACATGTATTATCCTGTGTCTAGTTTGTTGTCCAAACCTCCCATTGTTTATAGCCTTGCCTGGTGGAAAGGACACAGGATACCCAAACACTGGAAAGAATACACACACTTATTGATGTTCCTGACAATGGTGTAGTTGAATTTTCTTCACAATGTCAAGCATAGCTGGTCTTTGTCAGGCAAGCTTTTGTCAATTAAACCCCCAACCAATTGTCTCATTTTGCCTATTGGCATAATGGGCTAAATCAAATGGGCTAAATCTTACCTAAAGACTCTTGCCATCAAAGGCAGCCTCTGAAGAGACCCTCTATCCTCACCATATAAAGGCAGGATATAGATAGAAATATACCTCATTACTAAACCCCTTAATCTATTCTACACTATTGAAATGTATGTGACGTTTCAATGCATTTCAACGTCAGATATATTGAGAGTAAAATGGTTGGTACTTTTTGCCCGATTTTTGCCCCAATTTTGCGATATCCAATTGGTAGTACAGTCTTGTCCCATCGGTGCAACTCCCGTACAGACTCCGGAGAATCAAAGGTCGAGAGCCATGCGTCCTCCGAAACATGACCCTGCCAAGCCGCACTGCTTCTTGGCACCAATGTGTCGGAGGAAACACCGTAAAACTGGCGAACGAAGTCAGCGTGCATGTGTCCGGCCCACCACAAGGAGTTTCTAGAGCGCGATGGGACAAGGACATCCCGGCCGGCCAAACCCTTCCCTAACCCGGACGACGCTGGGCCAATTGTGCGGCACCTCATGGATTTCCCTGGCGCGGCCGGCTGAGACACAGCTTGGGATCGAACCCGGGTCTGTAGTGATGCCTTAGACCGCTGCCTTTGACCCCTGCGCCGCTCGGGAGGCAGAGTAAAATAATTTGTACATTGAATCCCATGTATTGGAATAGAAAACTCTATATCAAATTGTGTACAGTGGCTCAGCAGGACTGCAAGATGATTCTCTAGTCTTGTCCCAGTTAACAATATTCTGTTCTTTGTTATTTGGTCATGATATGATTCTGTCTCCCATACTCTGCTCTCTTCTCTGAGCCCTTCATACTGTGTATACTGTAGCTGAGCACAAACAGTTAACCTGCAGCTACAGGACCTAACATGGAAGGGGAGAGGATAGGAGAGGGGAAGAGAGGATTGCTGAGCAATCGCCGCCCGACCGACCGGCCGGCTCCCCTGGGAAAGATATCACAGCCGTGGTAGGTGGGCCTGATCTTTGAGTGATGCTAGCTCCAGAAGCTGTGCATTTCCGATCCCTTGCCTTATTTCTTCCTCTTGTGGTTCTTTGCACCTATTTGTGCCCACTGGGAGCAGGAAGCTATAGACAATGGGTGAGAAATGGAATTGAATGCTGACCATTTCAGGGAAAGACACATTACTGCAGAGAACCTCATTATTGATATGCAACGTTACGTGCAGTCCTCTGTTCTGGTTTTAGTAGTTATCATAAGCCTGTCCTGCAGAATGCATTGGATGTGTGTGTGTGCTCGCATTTGTGTGTGTGCATGCGTGCGTGTGTACACAGATATTCTCATCCGTCTCTCTGACAGTTACCTTCATTGGCTGTTAATCAACTGTCCTTTCACTGAGCCTGCTCCCTGCATAATCCATGGGGTGAGTTTAATTGTGAAAACTTCTGGAAATATTTGGCTCATGCACCATACTCACTAGCTACAGTACATGCATTATATAACATTGTATAATACTATATAATTATAATTCCTCACATAATACATGTAACAGCATTATATTGCTAACATGACATGCAGTAACATGTCATGGGTTAATATTACACATACTGTACATGCAAAACTGAGCAGTGTTTAAAATGGTCTTTTAAAATCAAGTTCTCTTTCAATGATGTCCTGAAAAAGCCCTTTTTAATTAATTGTGTTGGATTGAGTTGTGTTGTGATTAGTGTGGTGTGTTTTCTGTGAAAACTTTTGTATCCATATTTCGAGGCCAAACGTTGACGATATACTGTAAATGACAGTTGTCATAAGGAAACAGATTTTTCTAATTTTAAAGCTCTGTTGCATAAAGAAAACATTCCTTGTCAGCAAAATATTCTGGAAAATGTCACACAGAAATGAATGCAATACTATGTTGGATGATTGGTAAATATGATTTTGTTAATTGGATAGTTGTGAATTCTAACTCAGTAAAATGACATCTGGTGAGTTTGCTATTGCCAGAAACATCACCATACTGCTCTCCCGCTTAAAATGCATTTTGGATGAATAATTTCACAAATGGGCATATTATGCTCTCATTCTATATGTTTTTATCGTTTTCAATCAATCAACATACACGGTATGGAGAAATGAAACACATGGCTACATGCTGGCCTCAATATTGGCTGTTGCCTCTACACAGCAAATCATAGTTATGCCAGCTCTCTACTATCTTTCTTCACTATCTCTTGGTCATTCTTTAGAATTGGAGGATGAAGAAGAATGCTGTATGCAAGTGTGTCTGTCTCAGGCCAGAGGGGAAAGTTTCACAACAAAGTCGTGAGTTGAATCACAGGATAAATGTCACAAAGCCAAGGATTCAATCATTTTCAATTATTAGACTGTTGTCACAGAAAGTCAAGGTGAGGAAAATCTGTACCATCCGTAACAGGTTTACAAAAGTTGTGCAGGATCAGTGACTATGTAATACAACTGTCATAAAAGCATTCAAGACCTGCAATAATGTCCCTCAGTTTGGCCGACACACCTGTTAGGCTGAGGGATGTTTATACTACTAATTATCCCATTCAGGACA
Source organism: Brachymystax lenok tsinlingensis (assembly GCA_030435695.1). Taxonomy (NCBI): domain Eukaryota; kingdom Metazoa; phylum Chordata; class Actinopteri; order Salmoniformes; family Salmonidae; genus Brachymystax; species Brachymystax lenok. The sequence continues at coordinate 17,241,937 of CM059803.1, forward strand.
ATAATTGTCTGAATGCATGAGTGGAGAGACTCAGTATGGTTGGTCATGCATACTGGACAGCTGTGTTATGACAGAAAAAGAACATTACGACACACACTGAGTGCACAAAACATTAGGAACACCTTCCAAATATTGAGTTGTTCCCCCTTTTGCCGTCAGAACAGCCTCAATTCGTTGGGGCATGGACTCTACAGGAGGTCGAGATTCTGGCCCATGTTGACGCCAATGCTTCCCACAGTTGTGTCAAGTTCGATGCCCTTTGGGTGGTGGACCATTCTTGATACACAGGGGAAACTGTTTTGCAGTTCTTGACACTCAAATCAGTGCGCCTGGCAACTACTACCATAACCCATTCAAAGGCGATTCAATCTTTTGTCTTCCCCCTTAATTGCACACACATACACAATCCATGTCTCAATTGTCTCAAGACTTAACAATCTTCATTTAACCTGTCGTCTCCCCTTCATCTACACTAATTGAAGTGGATTTAACAAGTGACATCAATAAGGGATCATAGCTTTCACCTGGATTCACCTGGTCAGTCTGTCATGAAAAGAGCAGATGTTCTTAATGTTTTGTCCACTGTCTACACTACATGCAGGTGCAGTAAGGAAGATAGCCAAACTGCATTGTCATCTCTTTAAACAGCTCATTCCACATTTTATTGGGTAACCAAAGTAACCACCAATTGCAGCATAGTTTGTGTATTTCATTCAATTTAGACCAGAAATACAACCTTATATTGCCATCTGCTGTTTTTATATAGGACTGCAACACACAGTTTGAGAAACACTTATCTTTGGGACAATTTGAGGAACATTGGGAGAAATGAATTGCAGTATTATATTGTATCTAAGTGAGTAGTTTGCAGCAGGAATCATTTTTAATCTATAAGACCATATCATATTACCTGTATTTTAGGAAATGTAGATATTTTAATTTAGAGACATAATTTAACTGGCAAATCCAATAATTTTAAATTATTAAAGGTTACTGAAAAAATGGAAAGGGTCTGGATGACCTCTACTAAACACTATGAACTGATTCATGGATGTGTGAAGGACCACAGGGATGTCCGGCAAGAACAGAATCAAAGGATTACAGGGAAAAAGATTTTTATTGTTGCCACACAACAACGCACTTTCCATTTTGGATACTTATACAACAGGGTGTGTGGTTTCTAGGAGGAGAGACAAAAATTGAAATATAATTTATACACATGAAAGGCTATACAAGGCAACTAGGGCTATATATACACTTGCACAATATTGCATCACAGAAGTTAAGTAAAGTACAGTAAATAATCTTCTCAATGGCACACTATGAAGCTTAACATGCATAAAGCTAAACATGCATAATATTGCAGTGCCTGAATCACATGTCAAAGAACATGGATGGCTAAATAGTAATCAGGCCAGATATACAGTACCAGTCAAATGTTTGGACACACCTCTACATTGTAGAATAGTGGTGAAGACATCAAAACTTTGAAATAACACATATGGATTCATGTAGTAAGCAAAAAAGTGTTAAAGAAATCAAAATACATTTGATATTTGAGATTCTTCAAGGTAGCCACACTTTGCCTTGATGACAGCTTTGCGCACTCTTGGCATTCTCTCAACCAGCTTCAGGAGGTAGTTACCTGGAATGCATTTCAATTAACAGGTGTGCCTTGTTAAAAGTTAATTCGTGGAATGTCTTGCCTTCTTAATGCGTTTGAGCCAATCAGTTGTATTGTGACAAGGTAGGGGTGGTATACAGAAAATAGCCCTATTTGGTAAAAGAACAAGTCCATATTATGGCAAGAACAGCCCAAATAAGCAAAGAGAAACAACAGTCCATCATTACTTTAAGACATGAAGGTCGGTCAATGCGGAACATTTCAAGAACTTTGAAAGTTTCTTCAAGTGCTGTCGCAAAAACCAACAAGCGTTATGATGAAACTGGCTCTCATGAGGACCGCCACAGGAAAGGAAGACCCAAAGTTACACTACCGGTCAAAGGTTTTAGAACACCTACTCATTCAAGGGTTTTTCTTTGTTTTTACTGTTTTCTACATTGTAGAATAATAGTGAAGACATCATTCCTATGAAATAACACATATGGAATCATGTCGTAACCAAAAAAATTGAAACACAAAGATTCTTCAAATAGCCACTCTTTGCCTTGATGACAGCTTCGCACGCTCTTGTCATTCTCTCAACCAGCTTCACCTGGAATGCTTTTCCAACAGTCTTGAAGGAGTTCCCACATATGCTGAGCACTTGTTGGCTGCTTTTCCTTCACTCTGCGGTCTGACTCATCCCAAACCATCTCAGTTTGGTTGAGGTCGGGGGGGATTGTGGAGGCCAGGTCATCTGATGCAGCGCTCCATCACTCTACTTCTTGGTCAAATAGCCCAAACACAGCCTGGAGGTGTGTTGGGTCATTGTCCTGTTGAAAAACAAATGATTGTGGAACTATCACCCAACCTCAACCCAATTGAGATGGTTTGGGGTGAGTTGGACTGCAGAGTGAAGGAAAAGCAGACAAAAAGTGTTCAGCATATGTGGGAACTCCTTCAAGATTGTTGGAAAAGCATTCCAGGTGAAGCTGGTTGAGAGAATGCCAAAAGTGTGCAAAGCTGTATCAAGGCAAAGGGTGGCTACTTTGAAAAATCTAAAATCTACGTTGTGATTTGTTTAACACTTTTTTGTGTTATTTCATAGGTTTGATGTCTTCACTATTGTTAGTACAAATAAAGAAAAACCCTTGAATGAGCAGATGTGTCCAAACCTTTGACTGGTACTGCAGTTAAAAAGGGCTTGCATGCAAAAGTGATTGCTTTTGATAAAAACACTTTATCTGCCTTCCCAATGCAAACTAGTTAGAAAATTAAAACCTTTATTATATGGAAAAGAGACATTGTATGTTTCTGGACGATCAACCATGTTGTCTTGTTGACAACATGACCGAGCGGCATAGATTACTGTTTGATTTGAGAAGGGCGCTCTTCCCTCCCCGCTTTCGCCCTATGACGTGACGGGCCATTGGTCGATTCAACCCGGGCCAGCGTAATGGATCTCCCTCAGTTACTGTATGTTGATGACTAACCTACTGTATGTTATGAGAAAACAAAATTCTCTACTCTATTAAAATGTTCTTGTTCCCACGAGAAAGGCTTGACTGATATAAACAGCGTTGGAATGTGAAGCATCATTATACTGTACATGAGGGAAAACTATGCTGTATGTAACTTAAAATAATACACAAAGGCAATAGAAATGATGTAATCAATAAATCATGTTTGCTTAAGCTTTGGACATGCTGATCTACAGACAAAAAATGTCATTTCTGAGATAATAAGGATCTGTCATTGTCCTCAATCATATCCTATGTTTTGTATAAGATGATAACATATTTTACAACCTATGTGAATATGTAGGCCAACATCGTAGACCAATACAAACTGAACCAATAAAGCTAGGCAAAGGACGGGAGAGCTTCAAGAGAAGAGATATACTGTGTAGTTAATTAGGAATACAAACCAATCCATGTTTGGCAGTGCATTGTTTATTTAGGGGAGAGACAGAACATAATGCCCTTGTTTGGAATGGAGTGACCTAGGTTCAGAAACAGAATCTTCTTGAAGAAAAAACTGCAACATTCTGAACCACTGAATTCCCACACTCATATCCTGTTCCATTAATAACTTAAACTCACTCATGCTATGCACGTTGCCATGACTATAATAATGTTCAGTTATATTTGAAAATCTGTCAATTCAGAAGGACACCAGTCACATTCAACAGCTGTATGTTTCAACAGATCAGCTCAAGTACGATGATGATCTCACAAAACCGTTCAACGCACCTCGAAAAAGACGTTGGAGACACCATGGCACCAGAGGGGTGGGCACCAATCGTGACCTGAACAACAGGGCCTGTCAGCCAGTCATAATTGAAGAGCCTCGATGACCTTTCACACTTGCTGCTGTGACTGCAAGCATTCCCGTGGTGCAGATAGAGACACACAGGCCTACGTCGGGTCTGTAGCCTATTGAGCAGCAGAGATTTGTCTAGCTGTTGATTAGGTTGCAGCAAGGTTTTCTTCCAAATCAAGCCTCTGGGATTGGTTATGAGTCTGTCGACCGCTCATGGAACTTGATGAATATGAAATGAAGAGCGACATAGACATGTTAAGGGCTGGTAAGTGTCTCACTCTGACATTTTGCTCTCACAATTTTCTTCTGAATTTATCATGCATTCAGTCAAAACGTTAGTCAGATCAGTAAAAGCAAATATCAGTGTAGGGTTTATAAATACTGTACTAATGTGCTATTATAGGCCTAAATTACTCAAACCTATTGCAGGCTACTGGTCCGGAAAAGGTTTTGTATGTGGTTGTATTTTGTTTGGCAAAGTTTTTGTGAGAATGAAGATCAGATGCAAGCAGGAGCTGTAAGATATAGCCTACTCAGGACAGACTCGGCTGCTCAAACTTCAATGTTTACTGTTTGAGATTTGCACAGTGGCAAATAAAGGCATGTTTGCTTGTCACGTAAAGGAGTTACATTGAACACAAGGGGCCTTATTTCATTTTCTCAGGTTTAAAATGGACTATTGTACAAACTTCCTGCTCTACAAATCCCATGTCTCCTTTGTAAAAGGGTACAGAAATGGCCATCAATTATTTTCTAGACACATACAGCATCACATCCATGTCTCAAGACTAGAGCATATTAATGATCATCACCTTTACATTGGCCTATAGAATAGGCTATGGTACATAGAATATTATGTTAGTCCATCCCATGTACCTTGGTCAGGTGTGATTTTAACTGGGAGAAATATGACTGTCACTGATGATGAAATGTTTAATAAATCATGAATTGGTAAATAAATCATGATGCCCATTGCCCACACACTTTTCATTATACACTGTAAAAATGTCTAGATGTTGCAACTAAATATTATTAAGTAACTGGTTCCACTGTTTTTTTTTGTTTACTCAACTGTTTGGCCAAAGTGTTACCTGAATTAAAAAAAATTAGTTGGCCCAAACATGAGAAAATGTAGGCAAAAATGCAGTCAAAGAATTAAGCGTTTGCTAAATTTGTCTCATATGTTCATTCAACTAGAAATTATTATTTTACACACAAGAAAGGCATTGTAACTAGTTACACAGTGCTTTTAACATACAATGTTTTCAATTAACATATTTGACAAACATGATTACATTGTGCATGCATACAGTACAACATGTCCTCACCTGAGATTTGAACTCACAACCTTTTGGTTCACAGAATTCCAATCTTCCTGCTATGCCACTATTGCTACACTTTGTACTTCAAAGTAAATCTCAGCTCTGTTAGAATTGCACTCAAGAAAAACTATTGTATTTATCATAGTGGTTAAGGAATAACATTAAAACTGAGTAATATTCCCTACCAACATTAGACAACCATAAAGAAAAAACTAAAATTGCATAAATAAGTAAATCAAATCAATGATGAGAGAATAGTCAGATTAACTGATAATTGATACAAACATGGTGGCATAGCAGGAAGATTGGAAAGCCATTAACTAAAGAGGTTGTGAGTTCAAATTTCAGGTTAGGATATATTTAATAATGATTACTGTATAAATGAACAAACACAATTTAATCATGTATGTCAGCGTGTGTCAAATATGTAAGTTAGAAGTGCTGTGTATATAACTAGTTCCACGCCCTTTTTTTAGGTAAGATGCCAAAAATATTAATTTCTAGTTGAATGAACATATGTTTTTGCTCAATTTGTCTCATAATTTTATGTTGACAGAACTTTTGCCTACGTTTTCTCATGTTGGAGCTGAGCTTGGGCCAACTAAAATGTCCCTGGCTAAGGAAATCAGTCCCCTGGCTAAGGAAACAGTGCTTAGCAATTCCACAAAACTCCCCCATCATCCCACCCTCTGAGCTTACAGTAACTATGTTTCCTACATTTCTGATATCAAGCCAACTGGATCAGTTGAAGAAGTTACATGTTGACTTTGAATGCTTGGATCTCTGGGCAATTACACGATAATGGAATTGTGCTCAGACTCAGATTTTTCACTTAAAACGTATGCCAAACAAATAATATTGATTTCAAAGTTTAACAAAACATCCAACTCTATGCACAAGGACTATTTTAACAATTTACACTGAAAATGCAACAAAAACATTTACTGGAAGAACTGTGCAGATGGTAACAGAATGTCTGTAAAATCTCCCTCAGTTTTTGTATGTGTCCACGTTTTCCAAAAACATAGTTAAATATCTGCTCCCAATGAAGATTCAACAGTGTCTGTAGAAACAATGTGGTGTCAGCTATTGATCTTTTGGTTATTGAACTACAGTAAGTGAAGTGGATTTACAACGGAAATTCATCATGGGTCCCTGATCTGTATTACACAGAAATGCCTAATTATGGATATATGAATGTCATTCTCTTCATGGTGATGTATCCTAAATAGGTACGCAAAGGTATAAATATGCAATATCCTTCTTTGCATATTTGGGTATTATTCTACACGCTATTATTTTAATGAGCTCTGCCCCCAAACAAGACCAAATTTGGTTGATCCAGACCGGACCAAATCTGAAACATTCATAGACATCTATGTTTCACATGTTTGAACATCAAAGTACAGAAAACTAGAGTACCGTGGAGTACAGCACAGTACAGCACAGCACATAACAGTAGAGTGGAGTAGAGTTTAGTACATTAGAGTTCAGTACAGTAAAGTAGAGTATAGTTCAGTACTGTAGAGTACAGTAGAGTTCAGTGCAGTACAATACAATACATTATAGTGTACTCAACTCTAGTGTGCTCTACTGTGTACTGTACTGAACTCTACTGTACAGTACTGTACTGAACTATACTTTTCTTTACTGTACTGAACTGTACTGTACTGAACTATACTCTACTTTTCTTTACTGTACTGTGCTGTCCAAATTTGTGAACCCAACTATGGTTTGTGACTACTATGATTTCCCATTGTAATCAATTCAATTGCAGAAATTCCGTTACCGATTGTTCAGAAATTATGTTCGTTTTAATCACTTAATAATTCATGAACAAACTTTATATCAGTAAAAATACTATAACTAATTGATAGGTTTACCTATACTTGTTACTTCTGTGAACTTTCATTATCCTCCCTTAAATATCTTAAAGATATGTGGGGTTTTGGTAACAGAATTTCAAGGCACAAGGTAATGTTTCTTAAACTTACAGAAGGCAAATCATTTCCCAACAACTAAATATGCATTGATATTAATTGGCAGGGGTCTTTACTTCAACATTGTTGTGTTTTGATGTATATCTGATACCTTTTAAGACTTTTTCTGGTAGATGTTGTCGAATACACCTTTTCCATCTGTTTGACCAGAAATCAAAGCCTTTGCTTATTCCAAAAATGTAAATGGTTGAAAAATCTATTTATGCCGTAATATCTCAAAAATATAGACTCTTAGCTTTCATTTGACACCCAATTTGACATGCTCCTTTGAACTTAACATGTTGGTGCTCAACGTCAACGTCTATTCCACGTTGGTTTAACGTAATTTCATTGAAATGACAACCTTGATTCAACCAGTGCTTGCCCAGTGGGGACCCTCTGGCATTGGTATTTAACACTATACTATTCACACCATTTGTTGGTCACCAGATCGTTTTTAGTCGTTATTTACGTAAATCATTTATAATTTAATCTCTTGCTATCCCCCACCAGAATATAGAGTAATACTAGGTCTAATATTCATCAGAAGCCCAGTAGAGGGAGCTACAATTTCCCTATAACCCATTACAACTAACACCAGAACTTTCCAGGTATGAGAAAATTAGTGATTTGTTTCACAAGCTCAGCTGAAATATGAGGATTCAAATCTTCCTTTCAATTTTCTTTCTATATCTTCCTTCCCTCCAGTGTTTCCCAATATCCCACTATACCACTTTCTCTGTTCCTTGCCAGCTGTTGCTGTCTGTATCTCTCCACTAGAACTGCCCCTGTGCAGCAGGTTATAAATAAGGACCCAAGGAGTGCATCCCAGCAGCAGCAAGACATTCAGCCGTTGTGTTGTTTAAGCAGCTGCACACTGTCAGTCCAATCGTTCTATTAGAGAGGGAGGAGAACAGCTAGGGGGGAGCTGGGGTGGAAAGGAGGAGGAGTGGAGGAGGTGGAGGGGCTGGGGTGAGTCAGGGAGTAGACTTGTCCCTGGCAGCCTCCAGAGAGAGCATGCTGGGAGAGCCAGACTGAATGTGTGACGGGAAGAGCCAGTAGGCTTGGCAGTCTATATTATCCATGAAAAGGGTCATATTAGATTTAGTTTCAGGGTATGAGGTGGGTTGGGGTCAAAGTGACGGCTTATCACCAACAGATTCAGCAGTTAAAATGAGATTGGCTTGTCTATGGGTGATTAATAGTAGAGAGGGCATCTTTAGAGAAACCCTAGAGGACATGTATGAGTCAAAGACAAGGCTCCATGTGAATTAGCCTGAAGGAAGACAGTGTCACCCTCAGGTCACCCTGAGGTGAATTGTCCTCTAATGCAACATGGAGTCTTCATCCACCAGTAACCCCTGCTTAGATAAAGGGACGTTATATTAGGCATTTCAGTTGGATGTTGTGAGTGAAAATTGTCTAATGCCTCCCTTTCCCTCAGTACTGACCACATCTAAACTTTCTTGTAACTCACTATCGTTACATTCCTACCCATCAGTTTTGTAATTTATTGTCATCTAGAGTTCTGTTGTGGTCTCTGAGTTTTTTTCCCCCGGCGGTTTACTCTTGATGCCTAAAAAAAAAAGAAAGTTCATGCACAGCTATGCGAGAACTTAAAAAAGGGATGCAGCTGCTTTTAAGGCCAGACTGTTTGAAACAAATACAAACAGGAGGGTGATTTACGATGACAGGGTCAGGGTTCAGCCTAGGATGTCGGGTCAGAGGCTCACACAGCCTGTTAGATGACTGCTAAAATAGACCTCTCCCATTGAGTCTATTTTTCTCACTCATCATATCTGTCATAGTGAAACAAGTGTTAATGTTAAAGTACTTTGAGTTTCCTTATTAGGCCTCTATTGTAATTATTTAGCCACTGATTGCTTATTCAAGGCATTTTGTCTCCTATGTTAACTGCTTTATAGAATGATAATGAGGTGTTAGTTGCTTTAGATAAGTGTTTGGTTCTTCCATGCCATTCATTCAATGGATTTTCAAGTCAAAAATAGTGAGGAGGTGCGAGGTCAGTTTGTTTCCATAGGACCAGCATTAACAACACTGCAACTGTAAGCAGTCCATTCCACAGCCACTGAAGCTACTGTTGCAGAGACCTGCAGACTACTGACAGGATTCTTTTTTGGATTGTCTGTGACTGTTGACTCTACTTTTGCGTCACAGTGGAACTGTGGTCACCCGTGGGCTATCAGGTCAATGATACAAGGTCAACCAAGCCTTGGCCAACTAATGCATGAAGCCAGGGACAACTCCCCTGGCCATAACATGCTAACTCTGGTAAGTCCATATGCCAGAGATGTGGCATGACATTTTTCGTGTTGGCCAGGGGCCTAGCAAAGGATGATGTAGGGAGAGAGTTGAACAAGGACAGAGGACCATGCAGCAGTGTACTTTTCATCCTCACTTCCCCAGGGTTATGTGTTACAGTCAGAGCAATGCACTGCCCTCCAGGAAGAGCAACTTAGCGAAGAAGGCCAAGGGAAAGTGACTAACATGTGCTTATTACATGCATATTACAGACAACAGGAAAGCCTTGTGTAGTTAGGACACATTGGCTGGTGACCGTCACAGGTGAAATACAACCATGTGGGAGTATAAACATCACATGCTCATCCTCACTATAGATTAGGATGCTCTCTCTGAATTGACTTCATTGCTGTCTGTGGGTTGTTTGATGGGATAATGGAAAATTACTATATGCTTTGTCTCAAGTGCCTGCAAGTACATTTAATAATGGCTAATTTCGTTTTTGTGGAAGAATGGTTTACCAGGCCCTGGTAAACACTAACATGTTGTCCACGAGGGAGAAGCTGAATCCTTTACGGAGTTGAAATGCTATCGTATGATAAGACCTGTGGAATGAACCTGCAAACTGGGAAGCATGTACTGCCCTACCAAGCAAAAAGCCAGTAACTGCTCATAGCGTGGAACTGAGAAAAATTGCTTTTATTTACCTTGGTTTCACAGTAACTTTATGCAGTTACTGCTAACATGACCCCCATTTTCTCCAAAACATAATACAATGGAGGCAGGATACTTGTCCACATGATTAAGCATGTATTTAATGTTGCAAAAATAACATTAACTCATTTTCGAACAAATTAGCAGTTACTGCCTTTTTGCATGATAGGGCAGTGAATATATATATCTCTAACATATACTGTAACCACATACACACACGTACTTCTTGTCCTTTGAATGTAAGCTGTGTAGAGGAATGTGCTGGTTGGGGTCCTCTCTCCAATGGTCAGGGTTAGTATGAGCCTTCACTCTCCCCTCCCAGGTTTGCTTATTCAGCCAAACGGAACAGATATACTTTTTACTTTTTTAAGAACAGTTACTTTCAGTGGCTGTGCGTTATAAGGCTTTTCATCACACACCCCTGTCTCTTTGAACAGCTCCACCCCTCAGACCACAGTTAGGGCAAGGAAATGACCTGAGATGACTCCTTTTCTCTCTTCTCTTCTCTCCTCTCTTCTCTTCTCTCTTCTCCTCCCTAGTGTGGCTTCCTGTCTGGGGTCTTGGTACATATTGTGACTGACTGTTTAACGGATTGGCCCGATAATGCGCCTGGTAGTCTAAACAAGATCTTTCCACACAACAAACATTCAAATTTAAGGCAGGGGAAAATGGTCCAGTCAGTGCACACTAAGAAGGGGCTGGGGGGGAGCGTCTGTCAGGCTGTAGTTTTAGATGGTTATCTAGTTAATATGTTTCTTCAAATGACTACTATTTATCTCTCAACACACTGATATTAAGGACAGGATGTATGGGCATAAATTTGAGATATCTGTCTGTGTGAGCTCTGCAAATGGAGATATCTAAGAGCTTGTCCATGGGAGAGTGTGTTGGCACACAGATCTTTATACCGAGATAGTAGGTTAGCTGGGAGGGCAACAGCGACTGTCCAAGTCCACATACTGTAGATGCCATGTATCATTTTGGTCTTTGTCTGGACCTGCAAGTGCTCGTCACCAGTAAGGATCCCCAGTCCGTTAGAAGTGGATCAATTAAAACAAATTCCTCAGCAGCGTAACTCTTTCACTCTTAAACGTCTCATAGGCTATCAGACATTGTCTTTCATTTTATCTTAGAGATGAAAATAGAACCATTTCTATTGGTGTCTGTCTCTCACAGCTGTGATAGGAAATCCTGTTCAGATATTGTCGTTTAGTTAATGTGCCAGGTCTGGAGGGAAACAAAAGTAATGAGGATAATAGAGGTTGATATTGCCACTCCTATTTGCCATGTCTTCAATTTAGCCTACTAGAAAGTGTGTGCCCTCAGGCCGGAAGGGAAGCAAAAGTCATTCCACTACCTAAGAATAGTTTTTTCTCCAGAGTGGCGCAGTGGTCTAAGGCATTGCATCTCAGTGCTAGAAGTGTCACTACAGACCCTGGTTCAATTCCAGGCTGTAGCATAACCGGCCCGTGATTGGGTCCCATAGGGCGGCACACAATTGGCCCTGCGTCGTTAGGGTTTGGCCGGGGTAAGTCTTAACTGACTTAAAGGTTAAATTAATAAAATAAATAATAGTAAAGCCCCCTTTACTGGCTCAAATAGCAGACCAATCAGCCTGTTACCAACCCTTAGTAAACTTTTGGAAAAAATTGTGTTTGACGAGATACAATGCTATTTTACATTAAACAAATTGACAGACTTTCAGCACACTAAATGGGAAGGACAATCAACAAGCACAGCACTTAAACAAATGACTGATGATTGGCTGAGAGATATTGATGATGAACAGATTGTGGGGGCAGTTTTGACATTATTGATCAGTCTGCTGCAGGAAAATCGTATGCCTTTTGGCTTTACACCCCCTGCTGTGTTGTCGATAAAGAGTTGCCTGTCTAACAGAACACATAGGGTGTTCTTTAATGGAAGTCTCTCCAACATAATCCAGGTATAATCAGGAATTCCCCAGGGTAGCTGTTTAGGCCCCTTAATTTTTTCAATCTTTACTAACGACAGGCACTTGCTTTGTGTAAAGCCAGTGTGTTTATGTATGAGGATGACTCAACACTATACATGTCAGCTACTACAGACATACGCATACACACACGGGCGCTAGCACACTCACTCTACACACACGTACAATGTAATATTGTTGTATGGTGGTATCATACATTTTGTGTTGTGGATATGTGGTGGTGTGACAGTGTTATATGATATACTGTTTTATCTTTTGTTTTATGTGTAATATAAGTGTCTTAATGTGTTTGGACTCCAGGAAGAGTATTTGCTGCCTTGACAGAAGATAATGGGGATCCATAATAAAATACAAATACAAATGTGAGGTCAAGTTATCGGGTGAGAATGTAATTACCGATATTGAAGAAACCACAGCTAGTCTTCCTGAATGAAATTCTCTGTATCTATATCCACCATCTTCACATTCTCTCTGCTCACAGTGCCATAATAACAAGCAGATTTGGTTAATTTGCAGGACAAAAGAGAACAGGAATGTGGAATGTAAGCCAAAGGAATGGAAAAGTGGGAAAGGTGCATGTGTGAGAGAGAAAGAGGAAGATAGATGGGGATTTGGAGCGATGGGAGGGAGGGAGGGAGGGAGGGAGGGAGGGAGAGGTGAGACGAAAGTTGAGAGTAACCCCAAAGAAAAGTAAGAAAGAATCTTGAAGGGATTTCCTTCTTAGAGGGAAAGCTTCTCCCCCCTCCCCTCTAACTCCCTCTCTCTCTCTCTCCCTCATTCTTACATGCTTGCATTAGCTGCTTGTGTCATGCTGCCCCCTCTCAAACTGTGGGCAGACAAACATAACACCAGAAGAGAGACAGCAGACAGGGAGAGTTATTAGCAGCAGCAGACGAACACTCGGGAGCTCCAAGATCTTTTTACAAATATTATTTTATTCAAGTTTTCCTATTTCTATAAGTATTGTCCTCCTCACTAAGAAATGAGAGACAATGTGGATACATTGGACTGTGGTCAGTTTGTCACCTTGTGAGACCCGCCTGTCTAAGGATTATTCTCTTGACTGGACTCTTTACATCCCTGCTTAACTGGATAACCAACACACTGTTGGAAAGATGGTACTGTAACTACTGCTCAACATGGCTTAATTTGACTGTATTTCATTCCATTTCATATGTGTGTATCTTCTGTATTTTCTTTTTTGATTGGATTTTCATCATATTGGAAATATATATTTTTTAAATGTACATGCTTCAAATGTCTAAATTGGCCCCATAATCTCTGTCATTACAAACACACATGTAGGGCTTCCTGTTAGCTACACAGCAAAATGCTTTGACTCAAGGTGAGGGTTTCAGGTTACTGTGCATTCGCAATTTCCCAGTGATTTCACAAAACACTCACTGAATCTGTTGCCCTGCGTCTCCTCTTAGAGTCCAGCACATATAATTGCACAAAGGATCCCTTTGGGAAAAAATAACTGAATTAATGTTTTGCTGTTTCAAGTGCTACTCAGGCTCTGGAGAGGGGATGGCTATATGTTTATATTCTTTATAGCTCAGGATGAGTACATTGGAGAGGTAGACTTAGGAACTGAAGTGACCATCATACTGGTATGTTTCCATTGAATCACAACCTGAAAACAAGAGATTTTTCTTTAGCATTAAAAATGATGTACTGTCTTGCCTGGTTACCTCAGTAAGTTCTTAAACATTGAGGTCACTCATGAAACACCATACAATTCAGGCTCTCTATGTACTTGTTATCTCTGTGATCATGCGAGTGAGGGAAAACTGCCAGTTAAAATAAAACTATGTTCAGATGTGACATAATTACAGGTAGGAGGATGAGTAAAGATGATCCCCCACTTTTAATTAAATGTTTTTAAGCTCACTACTAATGCCAGACTACTGGTCTGCCACCAACTTCAAGCCATTCTGCAGATCAAGGCATCCTAATTACTATTTGCACGCAATAAATGCCCCATTTGCAGAGCTTGTGAAACAACTAAATATAACGTCTGCTTCTCAGTGGCTCAGTGATGGTTGACAGTAGATCCACACAGATTAGGCCTGTGTTTGTTTTCTCTCACTGTAATTTGGCATGTTTTCATGGAGGGCGTTAGCATGTTCTGATCTGAGGTGGTGAATCAAGATGTTGAGATATTCTCTCAGAATAGATCTACTGGTATGTAATTGAATGCCTGTCTGTAAATTCTGCTGTGTAATGCAGGATATTGCTCTCAGCATTTTGTGGGCCCCCGGTCCATTTACTTCAGGGAACACGTATCATGACTTTGTTCAGGTGTTATCAAGGATAGGTTATCTTTCAATTCTGCCCTCTGTTTAATTACACTGGGTATACCAAACATTAGGAATTACCTTCCTAATATTGAGTTGCACCCCAACCTCATTTTATCGTCAGAACAGCCTCAGTCAGGGCATGGACTCTACAAGGTGTCAGATGGGTTCCACAGGGATGCTGGCCCATGTTGACGCCAATGCTTCCCACAGTTGTGTCAAGTTGGTTGGATGTCCTTTGGGTGGTGGACCATTCTTGATACACACGCACGGGAAACTGTTGAGTGGGAAAAACGCAGCAGTGTTGCAGTTCTTGATACAAACCGGTGTGCCTGGCACCTAATAGCATACCCTGTTCACAGGCACTTCAGTATTTTGTCATGCCCATTCACCCTCTGAATGGTACACATACACAATCCATGTCTCAATGGTCTCAAAGCTTAAAATCCATCTTTAACCTGTCTCCTCCCCTTCATCTACACTGATTGAAGTGGATTTAACAAGTGACATCAATAAGGATTTATAGCTTTCACCTGGATTCACCTGGAAAGTCTATGTCATGGAAAGAACAGCTGTTCTTAATGTTTTGTATACTCACTGTGCATAGCTTGCTTATCGGTTTAATTCCATGATTATGGACACAAGCACAGTTTTTAAGAGCCAATGTCGAAAAAGACATTTATGGACATTTACCTGGACAGGGAAACCGTTTATGGAAACTAAAAGGGACTAAACCTAGACAGATCCTGATTAAGTATCTGTAGTGATTCGACAGTGAGACCCTTCTATTACCTGGCCTGTAAATTAAAACAGTGTTACAGTGATCTATTTAGATGACAGATATGAATCTCATTTCTGCAACACCACACCAGTACATTTACAGTAATTAGTCTAAATCTGGGCACAAAGCCCAAAAACCACAGCTGATTGAGGTTGCAAAGGAGGAAACTTGCTGGGTTTCTCTTCACAGTTGGCTATGTTAGTTAACAGTTGGCTGTGTTAGTTAACAGTTGGCTGTGTTAGTTAACAGTTGGCTGTGTTAGTTTGCATTGTTTGCCATCTCTATAAGACTAAATGCTCACTACCACAGAGACTGTATAATGACCATCTCTGTACTTTTCTTAATTACTCACATATTTTATTGAAGGAGTTGCCTTCTAAATACAACTACACTCTTAGAAAAAAAGGTTCCAAAAGGGTTATTCGGCTGTCCTCATAGGATAACACTTCCCACTGGGCACAGATGTCAATTCAACATCTACTCCACATTGGTTAAATGCAATTTTATTTAAATGATGTGGAAACAACATTGATTCAATCATTGTGTGCTCAGTGAGTTTTTGGTTCCAGGTAGAACCCTTTTTGGTTCCAGGTACAACTCTTTTGGGTTCCATGTAGAACCTTCTGTGGAAAGGGTTCTACCTGGAACCAAAAAGGGTTCTTCAAATGGTTCTACTATGGGGACAGCCAAAGAACCGTTTTAGGTTCTAGATAGTACCTTTTTTTTGTACTGTGGGTGTACTGTGGCTTTATGTTGAAATCTCATCCTTTGGATGCATGGTAGGGACTTCTTAGCTTCTCAACTGAACAGACTCATAGCATCTTGGTTGGTTACTGACAGGCAGCTCTTCCCAACTAAACAATACTTTGTTTGTCCTAATTTGTCCTAATCTCCATTTTGGGGCATTCCTAAAAAGTCAGTATGTGTTTGTTGTTTAGTGGTTGCCACATCAAGATATAATTAACGCTAACCAAAGCAGTCACACAAAACTAACACACCTAATAAAATGTTCAATAGAAACATGTGAATAATGTACCAGATGTAGGATACCAAAGATACACAGGATTGGATGCTACAACAACCCTCTATTGGTCCAGCTGCAAAAGGATGTCCAGTTTGCCATTCTTTTGAGGTATTTGTGATCTCTTAGATTCTTACTGTAATAGGCTAGTTTGGTAAACTGTGCCTGCCTGTCCTGGGGGACCACTGAGAATGATGTGTGTTGTTTGGACAGTCATCCTGGGGGTGGCTTACAGGACAGTGTTATCTCCTGATGGCGAACAGAAAGCTGCCCCTCAGACATCACAAAGATAGTCTGGTCTAGGAGAGTCTAAACATTATCTCCACCCAATTTGTTGTGTTTTTTTTTAAACTGATGTAAACACGGGAAATTGAGCTTTTGCCTATCAAGTTAAATTTGTGTCAGAAATTGCTCAGATGCTCTGCCAAATAGCATTATCTATGGACTTATTACAGAGACATTTTGTATACAAGATTATTCATACTGACATACTTTAGGATACTTAAAAGGCGTCTTGGCCACTGGCTTAGAAGGAGTTGTTTGGGTTGGCTGTTGAGTGAAGAAATATAAGAATGTACTCTACCTCCACTGGGATATCCTAATGCAATAAAGTGCAATCTGAAATGAGCCATTTATTTTAGAGATGGGATGTGTATTTATTTAGTGCCCAGTGTTAGACCTACTTCAGCAGAATGTCAGCACTCAGCAGTAGACCGTTAAGCAGGCTTGCTGTTTACACCCTCAGGGTGCTCTCTTGTTGCTCAGACATAACAGTAACCATGAATCATGGCAGTGCTAGCCCTACTAATGCCACTTTCCCACATTGCAGACCCTTGGCTGCTCTTCTCTTTTTTTTCATTTCAAACCACCAATGAATGACCTGTCATGCTTTCTTTAGGGCTTGTTATCATGCCTTGATAAGTAACCTGCCCTGCAGTGCTATTTTAAGTGCGGAGATCAACTCATCCAACCATAGTATGACATAACACAAGGGCTTTATTCAGAGGCCCGTACAGGTGTTGGAAAAAATGTTCAGGTCAGGTCAGCCCCAGACCTATTCTATTGACCCAACATCAGGCCCTGCATCACATATGAAATATTCAGACTATGAAGAACAAAACACATCTTTCATAGAAACTCCCTTGACCATGTAGCAGGTCTCCTTCAGGGGCAACAGAGCTTTTCCAAGACAATGATCCAACATTCATAAGATTACAATCCCAAGTGTTTCCCAGCTACAGTACATCAGCAATTGTAAATAATCATCAGCCCACCACTGTTGGCTCATTGATGTGTACCCAAAGGGTGTGGCAGAATTCAGACTGATCTGTTCCGGGTACATTTACTGGAGCTGTGGGAGCTGAGAGGGTGTCAAGTGTTATCACCGGATACAGGGGACCACAGTCCAGTGTGATATCCCACCTCCTCTACACTTGGCTCTGGAACGGTCTGAGGCTCTGAGCTGTGGCCCAGTCATGCGAGAAGTGTAATGACCGTTGTCTTTGGAGGGAGAGATCAAGAGGGAGTGTCCATGTTATACGCGGAACTGGTCCTTAGAATCCTAGAGCCTTTCCAGAGATTTGGGAGAGGGTTTTAGAGGAGGTCTAGTATCTTGTATCAGACTTAGGGTTGCAAAGCTAATGGTACTTTACCAAAGTCACTGGAAATTCTTCAGTAATTTGGGTACTTAACAGAAAATCTATGGCAATCTATCTTAACTTTGGTAATTTATACTTGAATATATATTTTTTTAAGTATTAATATATACAGTAGTATACATTTTTTATACCTGTGTCCATATTGTCCATGAGTTTCTAGTAGGTAGACCATATGGTTCTCTTCCAACTATTGACTTTTCAAAACTGCCACCAGTTTGATGCCAAAACATTGACAACAAATACATACTGACATAGTAAAATAAATAAAGGTGTGTAAAAAAAAAAAAATATAAAGATTATTTCATGCTAAAACCCTCATATTAAACACCAACGGTATCCACTAAGTTGATATTTAAGATAATGTTTCACAGCTTTGTCAATTCAATTTTTTAAACAATCGTAATTAATTATTTCATATATTTTACATGTGATAAGGCCACACAGAGGGCCAAAGACACCTGTAAAAAAAAAAAAAGGGCCACTAGATGTTTTGTGATAGATTACATAAAATCCTTGAAAAATACCAAAATTCTGGTAGTTTACTGGTAAACTTTGAAGGTTTCCAGTAATATGTCCTGCCTTTGCAACCCTAGTCAGACTGTTACATAAAAGTGTACAAATCGAGCAGTCAGAGTGCAGATTGGGTTGCTGGGTGCAGAGGTTAGTGAAAGGGTAGGTTTTTCTCCTGACCACCATCGACTAGCAGATGTTCTAACTGAGAGCTGGACGGGAAGTAGTCTAGTTAGCCAGATGAGGTCTGAGGGGATCGGTCTGGTCACATCCTGATACGCCCAGACTCTCTCTCCACCTCCACACCACAGCTGGGATACATTGAGTTATGTGGAGGGATCTGTGGAATGATCACAGTGGTATTTCTCTATTCAAAACAAACTGAACAGAGATGCAAGTAGGCAACATATTTTCCCATTGAGTAAACAGATGTAGCCTATTGTTGATAAAATCGCTTCATCATTACATTTTGCATATTTATTGAAATGCCTACTCTTTGTTGAAATAAAACTGAACAATCAAGAGAGTGGTGTCTAGTAACATTTGCCAATCATTATATCCCTGTAATTATACGTAACTTAGCAAGGCATTGTAACCACATTGCACCAGAAACTATATAACAATGTGTTCTCCTACAGAGGCTATCTATTGAGATGAGAAACATGCACATGTACATTTACCTCCCACAGCCGACACATGGCCTTCACAAAGCTAAATTAAGCAGGGCCTAAAAGTGGGTGATGGGCCACCACGGAGGAGATCAGAGAGAATGTGAAACCATAAACCAGGCCTCTTCTCTAGCAGAGACCCCCAGTCTGTTTATGGATAATTGGTAGCTGCCTATATGATTCTTATGTTGCTCAATGTCTCCCGTGATACAGTAGCCACCCTGACATCCACAGCAACTTTGCCCTCGTGTTGTCAAATCAAATCAACCAAATCAAATTTTATTTGTCACATACACATGGTTAGCAGATGTTAATGCGAGTGTATCGAAATGCTTGTGCTTCTAGTTCCGACAATGCAGTAGTATCTAACAAGTAATCTAACAAATTCACAACAATTACCTTATACACACAAGAGTAAAGGAATGAATACGAGTATGTACATATAAATATATGGATGAGCGATGGCTGACCGGCATAGGCAAGATGCAGTACATGGTATACATATGAGATGAGTAATGTAGGATATGTAAACATTATATAAATGGCATCGTTTAAAGTGGCTAGTGATACATTTATTTCATCCAATTATAATTATTAAAGTGGCTAGAGATTTGAGTCGATGGCCGAATGGCATAGGCAAGATACAGTAGATGCTTTAGAGTACAGTGTATACATTTGATATGAGTAATGTCGGATATGTAAACATTATATACAAAATTGTTTAAAGTGGCTAGTGATACATTTGTCACATCCAATTCCTATTTTTAAAGTGGCTAGAGATTTAAGTCAGTATGTTGGCAGCAGCCACTCAATGTTAGTGATGGCTGTTTAACAGTCTAATGGTCTTGAGATAGAAGCTGTTTTTCAGTCTCTCGGTCCCAGCTTTGATGCACCTGTACTGACCACGCCTTCTGGATGATAGCAGGGTGAACAGGCAGTGGCTCGGGTGGTTGTTGTCCTTGATGATCTTTTTTGGCCTTCCTGTGACATCGGGTGGTGTAGGTGTCCTGAAGGGCAGGTAGTTTACCCCCGGTGATGCGTTGTGCAGTCCTCACTACCCTCTGGAGAGCCTTACGGTTGTGGGCGGAGCAGTTGCCGTACCAGGCGGTGATACAGCCCGACAGGATGCTCTCGATTGTGCATCTGTAGAAGTTCGTGAGTGATTTTGGTGACAAGCCAAATTTCATCAGCCTCCTGAGGTTGAAGAGGCGCTGTTGCGCCTTCTTCACCATGCTGTCTGTGTGGGTGGACCATTTCAGTTTGTCCGTGATGTGTACGCCGAGGAACTTAAAACTTTCCACCTTCTCCACTACTGTCCCGTCGATGTGGATAGGGGGGGTGCTCCCCTCTCCTGTTTCCTGAAGTCCACGATCATCTCCTTTGTTTTGTTGACATTGAGTGAGAGGTTATTTTCCTGACACCACACTCCGAGGGCCCTCACCTCCTCCCTGTAGGCCGTCTCGTCGTTGTTGGTAATCAAGCCTACCACTGTAGTGTCGTCAGCAAACTTGATGATTGAGTTGGATGCGTGCTTGGCCACGCAGTCATGGGTAAACAGGGAGTACAGAAGAGGGCTGAGAACGCACCCTTGTTGAGGATCAGTGGGGTGGAGATGTTGTTTCCTACCCTCACCACCTGGGGCCGGCCCGTCAGAAAGTCCAGGACCCAGTTGCACAGGGCTGGGTTGAGACCTAGGGTCTCGAGCTTAATGACGAGCTTGGAGGGAACTATGGTGTTAAATGCTGAGCTGTAGTCGATGAACAGCATTCTTACATAGGTATTCCTCTTGTCCAGATGGGTTAGGGAAGTATGCAGTGTGATTGCGATTGCGTCGTCTGTGGACCTATTGGGACGGTAAGCAAATTCGAGTGGGCCCAGGGTGTCTGGCAGGATGGAGGTGATATGATCCTTGACTAGTCTCTCAAAGCACTTCATGATGACGGAAGTGAGTGCTACGGGGCGATAGTCATTTAGCTCAGTTACCTTAGCTTTCTTGGGAACAGGAACAATGGTGGCCCAACATCTGTCTCTGGTGAACAGTTATTGGATTGTGCTGTATGAATCAAGGAAAAAAAGGTGGGGTCTGACAACTTATTGGAAAAATACTGAAGGATGCCAGGATCAAAGGATAGCAGACAATGGTGACTGTGTATTTTATGACCTTAAGGGATGCAGTGCAGCTTTAAGATGTTCAAATCAGCGATATATGATGATACCGTAGCCGTTAGAAAGTATTCACACCCCTTGAATTTTTTCACATTTTGTTGTGTTACAGCCTGAATTAAAAATCTATTAAATTGAGATGATTTGTCACTGGCCTACACACAATATCCCATAATGTCAAAGTGGAATTATGTTTTTACACATTTTTACAAATTAATAAAATTGAAAATCTGAAATGTGTTGAGTCTATAAGTATTCAAAGTCTTTGTTATGGCAAGCCTAAATAAGTTCAGGAGTAAAAATGTGCTTAACAAGTCACATAATAAATTGCATGGACTCACTCTGTGTGCAATAATAGTGTTTAACAGAATTTATGAATGACTACCTCATTTCTGTACCCCACACATACAATTATGTGTAAGGTCCCTCAGTCGAGCAGAGAATTCCAAACACAGATTCAACCACAAAGACCATAGTCTGAAAACCTGGTTCAGTCTGCTTTCCACCAGACGCTGGCAGATTAATTCACGTTACAGCATGACAATAACCTAAAACACTGACACTGGAGTGGCTTACCAAGAAGACAGTGAATGTTCCTGAGTGGCCGAGATATAGTTTTAACTTAAATCTATAACAAGACATAAAAATGGTTGTCTAGGAATGATCTACAACCCATTTGACAGAGCTTGAAGAATTTTGAAAAGAATAATGGGCAAATGTTTCACAATCCAGGTGTGGAAAGAGACTCGCAGCTTTAATCGCTGCCAAAGGTGCGTCTACAAAGTATTGACTCAGGGGTGTGAATACTAAATGAGACATTGCAAAATTGTATGAAAACAGGTTTCCACTTTGTCTTTACTGTGTATTATGTGTAGATGGGTTAGAGAAAAAAATCTATTTAATCTATTTTGAATTCAGGCTGTAACACAACAAAATGTGGAATAAGTCAAGGGCTATGAATACTTTCTGAAGGTACTGTATGTGGGAGAAAAAAAATCCTGCCTGTAACTAATCTTTATCTCTAGCTTTTCTTGGTCATTATCGTTGTTGTTTAATATTTAAATGTTTGTTTGTGCTGACCTCAGTCTCTTATGTTAATAGAACACTGAGTCTCTGGACGGGTCCATCCAGAACACTCTCTCAGCCCTCTTTCCCCCCTTCGAGGCCACAGCCCCCACCGTTCTGAGCCAGCTCTTCCAGGTAATAGAGGAACGTTACCGTGGAGACGCCCTCCAGTGTCTGCTGGACTTCCTCATCCCGGCCAAACACATCCTTGAGAGTGTTCAGCAGGCTGCCTGTGTGAGTCAACAGCCTCAGAGCTATACTCATCAACACAGATGCACAACTATACAAAAAAATACATACTGCAACAGTTCACCATACACACCTACAGGCTCAAATAACGACCACCTATACAAAACAAAGTTAGCTCAATTACAAAGTTTGCAACTGCCTTCAACTCCTCTTTGTCTTGTACTGTAATTGTAAAGACAAATTAAATGGTAAAGAAATGTCTGTCATTTTCTCCCATCAGGCCCAGTACTCTGATGTGGTGTTCTGCTGTGAGGGCTGGCCTCTGTGTCTGCATGAGAAAGTGGTGATCCAGCTGGCCCCGATCAACCCCCTATTGCTGTGCCCTGGGGACTTCTACTTGCAGGTTGCTCCCTTCTCTGAGCAGGCCGCCCGCATCGTGGTCCGGAGCCTGCTGGAGGAGGGACAGGGTCAGGTGGTGGTGGAGGAGACACCCATCCCTGAGACCTCCTACCCCTGCATCTTCACTGAGGACTGGCTAGGAGAGCTCAACCAAGGCCGCCACGGTACTCCACTTAGCCATTGTGTCCTCTCCACAGACCAGGGCATGGTGAAGGTGCCATGGGCGCAGGTGACTCTCCCTGAGTTTGTGGATAAACCCAGAACTATGGCCTCATCATCTCTTTCCCCGGCTGCTGTTCAACAGGTGGTAGTAGCAGGTCCCGGGCCCTCATTGGTGCTGCCTCACCCTGCACCTGCGTACTCTGTGGAGACTAGGATCTCTCCTGCTAAACATGGCATTGCGGTGTCGCTGCGTCTGGTGGACAGTAATTGCTCCCGGCTGGTTAAGGTGGATCAGGATGGTCCTGTGGCTAAGCCCATAGGCTGGGTGTCTCCCAACACATGGGACAGCCGCAGCAACAACACCTCTGAGGTTGAGGGGGAATACGTGGACTTGGTGGAGTTCACTAACAAGACAGAAGCATTGCTCCTCAGTGGGGCTCACAGTCACAAACAGCCCAGAGCACTCATGTTTAGGCCTGTTCCACTTAACATGCCTGGTGTTCCTCTGGCTCCAGCCCTACC
Organism: Brachymystax lenok tsinlingensis; assembly: GCA_030435695.1. Lineage (NCBI taxonomy): Eukaryota > Metazoa > Chordata > Actinopteri > Salmoniformes > Salmonidae > Brachymystax > Brachymystax lenok. The sequence continues at coordinate 17,265,549 of CM059803.1, forward strand.
CCCGTCCTTGGCCCCCAATCAGCCCCTCAGGGAACCCTTACACTGCGGCCGGACCATCCGGTCCTCCGAGGAGCCCCCCTGCACTCCTTGCATGAGGAGGAGAATGGGCCAGGTGTCCAAAGCACAGGAGCTCAGGTGCCGGTACAGGGAGTCTTACCATTCAGCACTGCAGAACCCTGTTACCTTTGACAGAGTCAATACATTGAATGCACTGGCGGTTCTGGAGGAGGCTAGTCCATGTGAGGGGAGCCTGGGACTAGAGGGTAAAGAACTATGTCCTGGTGTCTCCCAGCAGTGCTGCCATCCAGACCCAGGACATCATGACCAGACTCCCCCTGTTAGCACTGTTACCTGTAGGGAGTCTGGAGACAGTAACACTATATCCAGTGGAGTTTTACAAGGCCTGAGTGACACTATAGAGAACGATGGGAGATGTCCCTCCTCTCTGTCGACCACTGTTGTGGACACATCAGAGAAGTGTGAAGTAGTGATACAAGGAAGAAAAATTAGGAGGGATATTGTCTCGTCTACAGAGAAGATTCCCAGCTTACATGTAGTGCATTGTAAAAACGCCACAGCTTTTGGACTGGTTTCCCCAAAGATGAACAGGCGGAGACTGCCCAAAGGTAAGAGATCTACTGCATGAAATATGTTTCTTATTCTGTAATATATAAAGATGATATTTTAAACACTATTGTTAAAAAATGAATGGCTGCCGTTTTTCAGGCTATTGTGTGTGTTTTTTCACGTTATTTTTGTACATAATGTTTCTGCCACCGTCTCTTATGAACGAACAGAGCTTCTGGATATCAGGACAGCGATTACTCATCTCGTACTGGACGAAGATTTTTTCTTTAAAACCTCTTAAGGATCTGCCCTTTTTTTCAATTTTCGCCTAAAATGACATACCCAAATCTAATTGCCTGTAGTTCAGGCCCTGAAGCAGGCATATGCATATTCTTGGTACCATTTGAAAGGAAACAATTTGAAAGGAATGTAAGAGAATATAACACAATAGATCTGGTAAAAGATAATACAACAAAAAAACAACCGTTCTTTAGTATTGTTTATGTACAATCATCTTTGAAATGCAAGAGAAAGGCCATAATGTATTATTCCAGCCCAGGTGCAGATTCTGGCCACTAGATGGCAGCAGTGTATGTGCAAAGTTTTAGACTGATCCAATGAACCCTTGCATTTCTGTTCAAAATGTTGTATCAAGACTGCCCAAATGTGCCGAATTTGTTTATTAACGAGTCGGACGCGAAGGATTTACTTCAGACACCCGACAAGGCCCACATCTCCATCAATTGCAGAAGAAAGAGACAAAAATATTGGGAATGTAGGTCGGGGGGCCTTGTTTATTTTTATTTTGTTATTATTTCACCTTTATTTAACCAGGTAGGCCAGTTGAGAACAAGTTCTCATTTACAACTGCGACCTGGCCAAGATAAAGCAAAGCAGTGAGACAAAAACAACACAGAGTTACACATTGGATAAACTAACGTACAGTCAATAACACAATAGAAAAATCTGCCTACAGTATGTGCAAATGAAGTAAGGAGGTAAGGCAATAAATAGGCCAATAGTGGCGAAGTAACTACAATTAAGCCAATTACACTGGAGTGATAAATGTGCAGATGAGGATGTGCAAGTAGAAATACTGGTGTGCAAAAGAGCAGAAAAACAAAAACAAATATGGGGATGAGGTAGGTAGTTGGTTGGATGGGCTATTTACAGATGGGCTGTGTACAGCTGCAGCGATCGGTAAGCTTGTAAGGATCATACGGCGAGTGAGTAATCTGCCTCTATCATCAGTCCTATTAGCCAACGTACAATCATTGGATAACAAAATAGACGAGCTACGATCACAAATATCCTACCAACGGGACATTAAAAACTGTAATATCTTATGTTTCACCGAGTCGCGGCTGAACGACGAAATAGATAAAATACAGCTGGCAGGGGTTTACGCAGCATCGGCAAGATAGACCAGCTGCCTCCTGTAAGACAACGGGTGGCGGCCTGTGCATATTTGTAAACAACAGCTGGTGCACAAAATCTAATACCAAGGAAGTCTCAAGGTGTTGCTCGACTGAGGTAGAGTATCTCATGACAACCTGTAGACCACACTATTTACCAAGAGAGTTTTCATCAATATTTTTTGTAGCTGTCTATTTACCACCACAAACCGATCCTGGCACTAAGTCCGCACTCAACAAGCTGTATAAGGCCATAAACAACAGGAAAACGCTCATCCAGAGGTAGCTCACCTAGTGGCCGCAGACTTTAATGCAGGGAAATTTAAATCCATTTTACCTAATTCTACCAGCATGTTAAATGTGCAACCAGAGGAAAAGAACTCTAGACCACCTTTACTCCACACACAGAGACGCGTACAAATCTCTCCCTCGCCCTCCATTTGGCAAATCTGAACACAATTCTATCCTCCTGATTCCTGCTTACAAGCAAAAACTAAAGCAGGAAGCACCAGTGACTGGTCAATAAAGAAGTGGTCAGATGACGCAGATGCTAAGCTACAGGACTGTTTTGCTAGCACAGACTGGAATATGTTACGGTATTCTTCCAATGGCATTGAGGAGTACACCACATCAGTCACTGGCTTCATCAATAAGTGCATCGATAACATCGTCCCCACAGTGACCGTACGTACCCCAGCCAGAAGCCATGGATTACGGGCAACATCTGAGTTAAAGGGTAGAGCTGCCGCTTTAAAGGAGTGGGACTCTAACCCGGACGATTATAAGAAATCCCTCTACGCCCTCAGACAAACCATCAAACAGGCAAAGCGTCAATACAGGACTAAGATTAAAATGCACTACACCGGCTCCAACGCTCGTCGGATGTGACAGGGCTAGCAAACTATTACAGGCTACAAAGGGAAGCACAGCCGTGGGCTGCCTATTGACACAAGCCTACCAGCCAAGCTAAATTACTTATATGCTCGCTTCGAGGCAAGCAACACTGAAGCATGCATGAGAGCATCAGTTGCAACGAGAGACAGAGGCTAGCTAGCTTGTTATGTAAAACAGCAGTGACTTCTATTCTAATCAGTAGCAAGTTTTTTAATGTCTTCCATTGAACACACGGTGCCTCTGTTGAGAAACGGATGGAATAAGAAACAGACTAGGCTGCTCTGTGTTTATGGTGGTCGGCTTCTAACTACATACAGAGTAGCCTAGGCACTGCTATTGACATCATGTGGATGTGTAGTGTACATCTTATCATGTTCAGCTGTCGTGCAATTCACGTTATGTAAAGGTATTTTTTAATCACCTGCTCTACCGGACGACTGTGTGATCACACTCTCCATAGCTGATGTGAGTAAGACATTTTCAACCTGTAGCACTCACGTCTGTAGCCATGAAGTGCTTTGAAAGGCTTGTCATGGCTCACATCAACACCATTATCCCAGAAACCCTAAACACACTCCAATTTGCATACTGCCCCAACAGATCCACAGATGATCCAATATCACTTGCACTCCACACTGCCCTTTCCCACCTGGACAAAAGGAACACCTACAGTTGAAGTCGGAAGTTTACATACACTTAGGTTGGAGTCATTAAAACTCGTTTTTCAACCACTCCACAAAGTTATTGTTAACAAACTATAGTTTTGGCAAGTCGCTTAGGACATCTACTTTGTGCATGACACAAGTCATTGTTCCAACAATTGTTTAAAGACAGATTATTTCACTTATAATTCACTGTATCACAATTCCAGTGGGTCAGAAGTTTACATACACTAAGTTGACTGTGCCTTCAAACAGCTTGGAAAATTCCAGAAAAAGATGTCATGGCTTTAGAAGCTTCTGATAGGCTAATTGACATAATTTGAGTCAATTGGAGGTGTACCTGTGGATGTATTTCATGGCCTACCTTCGAACTCAGTGCCTCTTGGCTTGACATCATGGGAAAATCAAAAGAAATCAGCAAAGACCTCAGAAAAAATATTGTAGACCTCCACAACTCTGGTTCATCCTTGAGAGTAATTTCCAAACGCCTGAAGGTACCACGTTCATCTGTACAAACAACAGTACTGTCACGATCTTCAAGGACGGACCAAGGCGCAGCGTGCTGGGTTGAGAAAAACATGTTTATTCGTTAAACTCACCGAAAACACAAACAATAAACAAAGATCGGACATGAATTGTGTGGCGCAGAGACACCTAGAAACAATGTTAACTTCCCACAAAGACAGGAGGGAAAAAGGGCTACTTAAGTATGGTTCCCAATCAGAGACAACGATAGACAGCTGTCCCTGATTGAGAGCCATACCCGGCCAAAACTAAAGAAATACAACATAGAACATAGAATGCCCACCCCAACTCACACCTTGACCAAACCAAAATGAGACATAAAAAGGCTCATACAGGTCAGGGCGTGACAGTACCCCCCTCCAAAGGTGCGGACTCCGGTCGCAAAACCTGAACCTATTGGGGAGGGTCTGGGTGGGCATCTATCCACGGTGGCGGCTCTGGTGCGGGACGTAGACCCCGCTCCACCTCTGGCTCCTTCCGCTTTGGTGGCGCCTCTGGGGTGGGGGCCCTCGCCGCCGACCCTGGATTGGGCACCCTCGTTGCGGGCCCCGAACTGGGCACCCTCGTTGCGGGCCCCGGACTGGGCACCCTCGTTGCGGGCCCCGGACTGGGTACCGTCTCTGGAGGCTCCGGACCGTCTCTGGAGGCTCCGGACTGTCTCTGGAGACTCCGGACTGGGGACCGTCTCTGGAGGCTCCGGCCTGGGGACCGTCTCTGGAGGCTCCGGACTGGGGACCGTCTTTGGAGGCTCCGGACTGGGGACCGTCTCTGGAGACCTGGTGCTGGGAGCAGGGACAGGATGTGCCGGGCTCTAAAGGCGCACAGGGGACCCGATGCGCGGAGCGGGAACAGGCCGTGCCGGTCTCCGAAGACGCACAGGGAGCCTGGTGCGTGGAGCAGGGACAGGACGTGCCGGGCTCTAAAGGTCGCACAGGGGACCTGACGAGTGGAGCGGGAACAGGCTGTGCCGGGCTCTGAAGACGCACAGGGAGCCTGGGGCGTGGAGCAGGGACAGGCCGTGCCGGGCTCTGAAGGCGCACAGGGGACCTGGTGCGTGGAGCAGGGACAGGATACACTGGGCCATGGAGGCGCACTGGAGGTCTCGAGCGTACAGCCTGCACAACCCGTCCTGGCTGAATGGCTAATTTCGCCCGGCCACTGCGGGGCGCTGGCACAGGACGTACTGGGCTGTGGAGAAGCACCGGAGACACAGTACGCATAGCCTGCGCAGGATATCCTGGTCCGAGGAGGCGTACTGGAGACCAAGAGCGCTGAGCCGGCACACTCCTTCCAGGCTGAACACTCCCCTTAGCTCGACAGATGCGGGAAGCTGGCATGTTGCACACCGGGCTGTGAACACGCACTGGTGACACCGTGTGTTTCACCGCCTCACACGGTGCCTTACCAGTGCCCCCCCAAAAAACATTTTTGGGGCTGCCTCTCGGACTTAAATGCCAGCCGTGTTCCCGTATACTTCTCCTCGTAAAAGCGCCGCTCTGTCTTTGCTGCCTCCAGCTCCTCCTTGGGACGGCGGTATTCCCCAGCCTGCCTCCAGGGTCCCTTACCGTCCAGGATCTCCTCCTATGTCCAGGATTCCAGATGACCACGCTGCTTGGTCTCTTGGTGGTGGGAAGTTCTGTCACGATCTTCAAGGACGGACCAAGGCGCAGCGTGCCGGGTTGAGAAAAACATGTTTATTCGTTAAACTCACCGAAAACACAAACAATAAACAAAGATCGGACATGAATTGTGTGGCGCATAGACACCTACAAACAAAGTTAACTTCCCACAAAGACAGGAGGGAAAAAGGGCTACTTAAGTATGGTTCCCAATCAGAGACAACGATAGACAGCTGCCCCTGTCCCTGATTGCCAAAAACAAAGAAATACAACATAGAACATAGAATGCCCACCCCAACTCACACCATGACCAAACCAAAATGAGACATAAAAAGGCTCATACAGGTCAGGGCGTGACAAGTACACAAGTATAAACACCATGGGACCAAGCAGCCGTCATACCGTTCAGGAAGGAGACATGTTCTGTCTCCTAGAGATGAACGTACTTTGGTGCGAAAAGTGCGAATCAATCCCAGAACAACGGCAAAGGACCTTGTGAAGATGCTGGAGGAAACAGGTACAAAAGTATCTATATCCACAGTAAAACGAGTCCAAAATCCACTCAGCAAGGAAGAAGCCACTGCTCCAAAACCGCCATAAAAAAGCCAGACTACAGTTTGCAACTGCACATGGGGACAAAGATCGTACTTTTTGGAGAAAGGTCCTCTGGTCTGATGAAACAAAAATAGAACTGTTTGGGCATAATGACCATCGTTATGTTTGGAGGAAAAAGGGGGAAGGCTTGCAAGCCGAAGAACACCATCCCAACCGTGAAGCACGGGGGTGGCAGCATCATGTTGTGGGGGTGCTTTGCTGCAGGAGGGACTGGTGCACTTCACAAAATAGATGGCATCATGAGGAAGAAAATTTATGTGGATATGTTGAAGCAACATCTCAAGACATCAGTTAGGAAGTTAATGCTTGGTCACAAATGCGTCTTCCAAATGTACAATAAACCCAAGCATACTTCCAAAGTTGTGGCAAAATGGCTTAAGGACAACAAAAATCAAGGCATTGGAGTGGCCATCACAAAGCCCTGACCTCAATCCTATAGAAAATTTGTGGGCAGAACTGAAAAAGCATGTGCGAGCAAAGAGGCCTACAAACCTGACTCAGTTACACCAGCTCTGTCAGAAGGAATGGGCCAAAATTCCACCAACTTATTGTGGGAAGCTTGTGGAAAGCTATGCGAAACGATTGACCCAAGTTAAACAATTTAAGGGCAATGCTACCAAATACTAATTGAGTGTATGAAACTTCTGACCCACTGGGAATCTGATGAAAGAAAGAAAAGCTGAAATAAACCATTCTATCTACTATTAGATATCTACTATTGAAATAATGTATCACTAGCCACTTTAAACAATGCCATTTATATAATGTTTACATATCCTACATTACTCATCTCATATATATATATATATATATATGTGTATATATATATATATATATATATATATATATATATATATATATATATATATATATATATGTATATACTGTACTCCATACCATCTACTGCATCTTGCCTATGCCGGTTAGCCATCGCTCATCCATATATTTATATGTACATACTCGTATTCATTCCTTTACTCTTGTGTGTATAAGGTAGTTGTTGTGAATTTGTTAGATACTACTGCATGGTCGGAACTAGAAGCACAAGCATTTCGCTACACTCGCATTAACATCTGCTAACCATGTGTATGTGACAAATAAAATTTGATTTGATTTATTCTGACATTTCACATTCTTAAAATAAAGTGGTGATCCTAACTGACCTAAGACAGGGATTTTTTACTAGGATTAAATGTCAGGAATTGTGAAAAACTGAGTTTTTAAAAGTATTTGGCTAAGGTGTATGTAAACATCCGACTTCAACTGTATGTGAGAATGCTATTCATTGACTACAGCTCAGCATTCAACACCATAGTGCCCTCAAAGCTAATCACTTAGCTAAGGACTCTGGGACTAAACACCTCCCTCTGCAACTGGATCCTGGACTTCCTGACGGGCCACCACCAGGTGGTAAGGGTAGGTAACAACACATCTGCCCTGCTGATTCTCAACACGGGGGCCCCTCAGGGGTGCGTGCTCAGTCCTCTCCTGTACTCCGCGTTCACCCATGACTGCATGACCGGGCACGACTCCAACACCATCATGAAGTTTGCAGACGACACAACAGTGGTAGGCCTGATCACCAACAACGATGAGACAGCCTATAGGGAGGAGGTCAGAGACCTGGCCGTGTGGTGCCAGGATAACAACCTCTCCCTCAACGTGATCAAGACAAAGGAGATGATTGGGGACTATAGGAAAAGAGGACCGAGCACGCCCCCATTCTCATCGATGGGGCTGCAGTGGAGCAGGTTGAGAGATTCAAGTTCCTTGGTTTCCACATCACCAACAAACTATCATGGTCCAAGCACACCAAGACAGTTGTGAAGAGGACACGACAAAGCCTATTCCCCCTCAGGATTCTGAAAAGATTTGGCATGGGTCCTCAGATCCTCAAGAATTTCTACAGCTGCACCATCAAGAGCATCATAACAGGTTGCATCACTGCCTGGTATGGCAACTGCTCGACCTCCGACTGCAAAGCACTACAGAGTGTAGTGCGTACGGCCCAGTACATCACTGGAGCCAAGCTTCCTGCCATCCAGGACCTCTATACCAGGCGGTGTCAGAGGAAGGCCCTAAAAAGTGTCAAAGACTCCAGCCACCCTAGTCATAGACTGTTCTCTCTGCTACCGCACGGCAAGCGGTATCGGAGCGCCAAGTCTAGGTCCAAGAGGCTTCTTAACAGCTTCTACCCCAAAGCCATAAGACTCCTGAACAGCTAATCGAATGGCTACCCAGACTATTTGCAAGCCCCCCCCGCCTCTTTTACGCTGCTGCTACTCTCTGGTTATTATCTATGCATAGTCACTAACTCTACCTACATGTACATATTACCTCCATTTTTTTTACTTTTAGATTTTTTACTTAACACTTATTTTTATTAAAACTGCATTGCTGGTTAAGGGCTTGTAAGTAACCTTTCACTGTAATGTCTACGCCTGTTGTATTCGGCGCATGTGACAAATAACATTTGATTTGATTTATTACATCCCTCTGTATCATCCTTCCTCTCTAAAGATGTCTCCCAGGCTGGCCAACCCTCCATGCCTGTTAGAAACGGACAACAGACCCCTCCACCGGCCCCTCTCCCTGAGACAACCCAGCAGCCTCCGGGTCACTATGCTGTGCCCAGGTTTAAGGTCCAGGCACCAGCCTCAGCAGAACCCAGCACTCATCCCCTCCAGATGGGAATAGCATGTCTTACTGGTATGGAAACCCCCTTACATGGTTTGCCTTAGAGACAGAGGTGGATGACATCTCTGTTCAGGGAAAGATCCTCATGTTCCCCTCTCCCATATTCAGGTGGCAGAGACAGGACAGGTCGGTTGGTGGTTGAGGTGTACGGAGACCAGGAAGGATGGAGATCTCCTTCAGTGTCTAGTCTAGAATTCTGCAAACTGCTGTTCTACCTCCACTCTGTAATCAGGTATATATGCATTGTGCATTGTGGTTCAGGCTACAGAGGTTTTTAACCTCAATGGGTTTTACCTGGTTAAATAAAGGTTAAATAAAGTAAAAAATAATTCATTGTTTCCATCTTCATAATTTCTAGGAGAGAACTAAGAGAACTTGGAATGACACTAGTTATTGATGCTCGGCAGAATCCACCTCCATCACAGTTCAATAAGGCCTTGCTGATGCTTCAGGTAAGAAAGACTTGTCATCTTCCTGGTCATATTGGGACCAGCACTACACAAAATCACATCAAGAGGATAGCAACTTGCTGAAAATTATACTGAACTCAACTAAACTTTACCCTCTGTTTATTATTTTCTTCACTCCCCTGACTTGTGCTCAGCTTTACCTGCATGTCACAGGAGGTTGGTGGCACCTTAATTGGGGAGGACAGGCTCATGGTAATGGCTGGAGCGGAATAGGTGGAATGGTATCAAATACATCAAACACATGGTTTGATGCCATTCCATTCCCTCTGTTCCAGACATTATTATGAGCCGTCCTCCCTTCAGCAGCCTCTACTGCTGCAGGTATAGGCTAATGCATTTACTCAGAACTATTTATTGCTGTGAGGTCTCATATTTTGAGTATGTTATAGGAGCAGATTCCCCATGCAGTACACAGTGTCCTTATCCTGGTGGAGAAAGAGAGCTGCGATCGCCCAGAGAAATGTCCTGGACAACAGGTCAGATCTAAACCAAGGGTTTCCTCTAATGATTTCCATCAGGCTTATCATTTCATGAACAGTTACTGTATTTATTCTGGGAGAATTGCTGTCTGATGTCACTGACTGTCACTGACAGATTGATGTAGTGACATCACTGAAGGCGTTGCACAAGCTGGTGGAGGGGAGCCAGTTGACCTACGGCCTAGAGGGCACCCTGCCCTACAGCCACCAGGACTGGCTGCAGCTCCATCAGGTAGGTCCCTAGAGGACACCCTGCCCTACAGCCACCAGGACTGGCTGCAGCTCCATCAGGTAGGCCCCTAGAGGACATCCTGCCCTACAGCCACCAGGACTGGCTGCAGCTCCATCAGGTAGACCCCTAGAGGGCACCCTGCCCTACAGCCACCAGGACTGGCTGCAGCTCCATCAGGTAAACCCCTAGAGGACACCCTGCCCTACAGCCACTAGGACTGGCTGCAGCTCCATCATGTGGGACAGTTAGAGCAATAGACAGACACTAGAGAACTCTTGTTTGTTGTTGTGCTTTGATGTCTGATGAACGGTACATTTGTCTTTCAGAAACTTCATCCCTTCATGTCAGATCTCCAGAAGGCTTCAGGTTTGCTACTGAGGGCCATCAGAAAACTAGAGGAAGGTCGTAAGATTGACAAAGTGCAGGTAATGAATTTAACCTTGACTTTGATGACACTGCATTACTGAAAGCATGTTGGAATTTACTGAGGATCTTATTATTCTGAAACCCTTCTCTCCATGTGTGGCAGGATGTACAGAGGTGTATTCTAGAACAGAGAACGCTGATGAAGGATGTTCTGGAGGACAGCCGGTTGGTCGCTCTGCAAAGGGAGGGCGGAGCCATGCTTGCCAGGCTGAGGAGAGAGAGTGACCTCAGATACTCTCACTGTGAGGACTACAGGTATACTTTTTTTTAACCTTTATTTAACTAGGCAAGTCAGTTAAGAATGAATTCTTATTTAAAACAACAGCCTACCAAACCCGGACAACTCTGGTCCAATTGTGCACCGCCCTATGGGACTCCCAATCACGGCCAGATGTGATACAGCCTGGATTTGAACCAGGGATTGTAGTGACACCTACTGCACTGAAATGCAGTGCCTTAGACCGCTGCGCCACTCGGGAGACCACTACCTGTCACTGTTTAGTATGGCTGGGCCAATTGAGAGGCTCCTTCACAAAATGATTATCCATGTAGTATTCCCTTGAACTCTGACCTCTCTGTGCAGTGATGCTGTAGACTCTGTGACCTGTATGTACAACCATGTAGAGGAGCAAGCCCATATGCTGGTGCAAAGATCCAACATGTCCCTGGAGCACCTTGAATACCTGCTCCAACTCAGAGAAATGGAGGGCCACTTCTCTAAGGTACATTCAGAGGCTCCTCATATACATACTGTATACTCATTATGTAAGGTTCATCCAGGGGCTGTTCTTGTTGGAACGATGGCATGATGATAACTAATTGACTATATGACTACGCCATGTTTTGGGGGTATAACATTTTTATGCTCTTCCTCCTCATGTAGATCAGGGAATGGTTTGATGCCGAAGGGGAACGGTGGTTGCTGGAGGCAGAATCGGTGGAGGACTCCAGAGAAAAGGTTGCACATACTCTCCAGAGTTTCAGAGCATTCCTCTCTGAAGCCAATGTAAGTCTGACTTTCTCCATTCAAACTCTCTCCACCACACCATGCAAGGTGTTGACACTGTTTCATACTTGTTTCATTGGAATCTACTTGGACAAGGGGGAATGGAAGTGCCCATGAAAGTCAATTTGTTTGTTTAATTTGTATGTTACTATCTTTTAGGAGCAGAAGCACCAGGCTATGGCCCTGGTGACAGAAGCAGAGAAGATCCAGGGCCCATCTCCATACCCTGAGACTGAGGTGTTCAGGACCATGGTGTGCACTTTCAAGTCTGGCCTGGCTGACTCCCTCTCTCGGGCAGAGAGGTGCTCCAGTGAGCTAGAGACTATGGTCTCTGTGTGCAACTTCTGTGAACAGGTTGGTGGGATGGGTTTTTTTCACAATTGCTGTTGTTTACATCTTATATATAGCATATCATATTGATGTTGTAGGACTATAGGAAAAAGTAATTAAGCTTGAATGACTATCGCCTCTCAATCCCTCTTTCAGGTTTTTAATAGGTATTCTGCCTCTTTCTTCCAGGCTACTGAGCTGGCCAAAGACTGCAGACAATACCTGGGCCAGGAGCAGGTTGGCAGATACCCAGAGACGGATGATGTCTCTACACTCCAGATGTACCAGGAGAGCTTTGTCCAGTTCTCCCCAGATCGCTTCCAGGAGGTGAAGGCCCAGGCATGTGCTCTGAGGGGCTCCAGGGGCATGCGGGTGTGGAACGTAGCCTGGCTCAAGTGTCAGGAGGTTAGGCAGCAACTGGAAGAGAGACTACAGGATGTGGAGAGGGCCTTGCAGAACACAGGCTCCTGGCATGAACAACATAGACCTGGTGAGGATCAGGCCACAGCTCAGACAGTGACTCATCATGATAGAGCTCTGTTACTGCCCAGGCCTGGTCCCCCACACTGGTACAATCCCCCAACAGGCTCTGTGGTGGAAAGGTATCATGGGATCTTGGAGAGCAGGAACAACTCTGTGACCTGCTGTAATATCAACTTCAAGCCTCAGAATAACAGACCTTGTAAAGGGTCAAAGGCCACCACCGTGCCGGCCTCTCCCCATATCAAATCCATTAGCAGAGCGGAGAGGGAGCCCAGCAGGAGAGAGGCCTGTCGAGGGAGGAGAAGAGAGGCTGCCACCCTTGCAGACTCACAGACGGTGGGCTGTGAGTGGTTCCCGTGGCAACGCGGGGGCCTGGGCCGGTCCATCAGCGAGGACTCGTGTGCGACCGCCATGTCCAGTCAGTCTGAGGCTCGGGTCCAGACACCGTCCTGCTCCCACGGGCAACCCTCCTGCCGGATCCTGCAGGCCGCACAGAAGTTTCAGATCTCACGCCATGGCAGCTTCTGCTCAGCAGAGTCCTGTAGTGGCCAAGAGGGGGCAGAGAGGGCCTCTTCAAGGAATACTGGCTCATCAGTGAGAAGATGTGAGGGAACAACATCTCTGGCAAGTCCAGAGGAGAACGCTGGCAGTGTTATGTGAGTTACTAATTGAACAAGACCTTCACCTTAGAACGACTCAATGTATTTTTATCCTTCTGTGCTTTTTCTGTCTCTAAGCTTGCACTGAAGTGCCACAGGTACATTACAGACATGCATTATTCTTTTCAGAGGACTGAATATGAGAGCTTGTATTTGGCTGTGTTGTTGGTGTAACTTTATATGTCTGTAGGAAGCTGCAGAGGATCATGGAGGAGCTGCTGTTAACAGAGAGGGAGTATGTGCGCTCCCTGGGTTACATCCTGACTCATTACCTCCCCCTACTGGAGAGGACTGACGTGCCCCAGGACCTGCGGGGCAAACGGGGAGTGATATTTGGAAACCTGGAGAAGCTGTATGACTTCCACGGCCATTTCTTCCTCAGGGAGCTGGAGGCTTGTCAGACAGAACCCTTAGGAGTGGCTCGTTGCTTCCTAAGACACGTGAGTTACAGTTCACCTGCTCATGTCTCTTAATTCACATTTTCTACATGTTCAACTTGAGTTCTATAACTCTGTTGATTTGTTGAATTTGCTACTGAAGTTGATACCTTGAATATTCCTGTTGTGACTGTAAACTCTCCCCCCTATCTGCAGAGAGAAAGTTTAGGTCTTTATGCTCTCTACAGTAAGAACAAGCCTCAGTCAGATGCCTTAATCCTTCACCATCGCCATGACATCTTCAAGGTGAGGTACTCCCATCAATGCACAATGTCAAAGATCAATGGTCAATTCCTGTCAATGCTCTCTCCATCCCTCCTGTGACCAATTCTCTGTGCCGTCTCCTCCCACTCCAGAGGAAGCAGCAGGAGCTGGGGGACCACATGGACCTGTCCTCCTACCTGCTGAGGCCCATCCAGAGGATCAGTAAGTACAGCCTGCTGCTGCAGGACATGCTGGGGGTGTGTGGGCCTCAGAGAGACAGGGACAGGGAAGAGCTCCAGGCTGCAGCCGATGTGATCCGCTTCCAGATGCGTCATGGCAATGACCTCCTCACCATGGACGCCATCCAGGACTGTGACGTAAGTTCACCAACCAAATCATAACAATCTCCAAAATAATGTGTAACTTATGAACAGCTGTCTAAATGTTGGGGAAATGTGGGCGTATAAGGGGAAAATGATTGCCTATTACTGTATAAACAGTATCAAGGATTTTCAGGAAAAAACATGGATGTCTTTTTCTCCACTCCTCCCCCTCCAGGTGAATCTGAAGGAGCAGGGCCAGCTGATTCGCCAGGATGAGTTCATTGTGTTCTTCAGAAAGAAGAAGTGCTTCCGCCATATCTTCCTCTTCCAGGATCTCATTCTCTTCAGCAAGACCAAGAAGACAGACGTGGGCAATGATGTGTACATCTACAAACAGTCTTTCAAAGTGTGTATACAATATAATTTTTTTTTTACATGAACAACCGTAAAGGACCCCATTTTCAGAATAAATATTTTGTATTGTTTTCAATGTTCAACAAAAATAATACAATCTTACAGGCCTTTATGTTTGCTAAACAAAGACCAAATCATCCAGCACTTATGTTGAAATTTCTAACTGAAAGCAGTGTTTATTTAGTCTTTCTTTCTTTAGTCTTTCTTTCACTTCTGTTTCTGTCTAGACGTCTGATATCGGGATGACACATAACTCTGGAGAGAGTGGTCTGTGCTTTGAGATCTGGTTCCGGAGGAGGAAGTCCCAGGACACGTACACTATGAAGGCTGACAGGGCAGAGGTGAAGAGGTCTTGGACCAGAGACCTGGAGCAGATTCTCTGGGAACAAGCTGCCTACAGCAGAGGTTAATCCTCCATTTTGTATATGCCCTGTCAATCACTATTCATGGGCTTTTATCAATTGTCTACTTCAAATGTGATTTGTAAGTCATAGATTTTATTTGCTTGTTCCTCTAGCCGACTTCTGTGTCTGTAATTATTGCTATATTTTCTTTGGGGGGTGCAATTGTGAACAAATACATCTTATTGATGTTTTGGTAAAATGTGTTAGAGTGTGTTTGGTGTGTTGTAGACCTGCGGATGCAGGAGAGGGTGTTCAATGGGATGGGGAGGAAACCTTTCATGGACATCCACCCTAGTGAGGCAGCAATCTGTGACAGGGCCGTCAACTGTGTCCTGCTAGGAAGAGGTACTGCATAAAGTCCACAGCCAAGTCCCAAGTCCCATACCCATGTACTAACAACACAAATGTGTAATGTACTCACTGACTGAATTGTCTCTTTCCTTTGTCAGCCCCGGTGCCGTCTTGTCTACAAACAGATCTTGAATATCTCCGGCCCAACTCCATTGGTTCAGGCAGTAGTGCCTCTACCTCCTGCAGCCACTCATCTTCCTCCTCTGGACGAGGTTCTTTACCTCCAGTTGGTTACCCTGGCAACCAGACACAAGGTGGGGAGACCAATCATATTGTTTATTCTTTCCCGGCGACTGTGACGGTGACGGAAGAAGACCTCAGTAATCATCACAATCAACAGAAACAAAACCTTCATCTCAGTGAGTTTTCTTGTTCTTCGATGGTACATGATGACTACAGACTAAAACTAACAGACATGCAGTACTTTACTCTTGATACAGTGGCTTGCTAAAGTATTCATCCACCTTGGAAATGTTCCTATTTTGTTGCCTTATAACCTGGAATTAAAATTGGGTGTTTGTATCATTTGATTTACACAACATGCCTACCACTTTGAAGATGCAAAATATGTCTTGAAACAAATATGAAACAAACAAGAAATAAGACAAAAATAATAAAACTTGAGAGTGCATAACTATTCACCCCCCCAAAGTCAATACTTTGTAGAGCCACCTTTTACAGCAATTATAGTTGCAAGTCTCTTGGGGTATGTCTCTATAAGCTTGGCACATCTAGCCACTGGGATTTTTGCCCATTCTTCAAGGCAACACTACTCCAGCTCCTTCAAGTTGGATGGGTTGCGCTTGTGTACAGCAATCTTTAAGTCATACCACAGATTCTCAATTGGATTGAGGTCTGAGCTTTGACTAGGCCATTCCAAGACATTTAAATGTGACCCTTAAACCACTCGAGTGTTGCTTTAGCAGTGTGCTTAGGGTCATTGTCCTGCTGGAAGGTGAACCTCTGTCCCAGTCTCAAATCTCTGGAGGATTGGCGGAGTCTCCTACATGCCTTTTGGCAAACACCAAACATGTTTGCTTATTTTTTTCTTTAAGCAATGGCTTTTTTCTGTCCACTCTTCCATAAAGCCCAGCTCTGTGGAGTGTACGGCTAAAAGTGGTCCTATGGACAGATACTCCAATCTCCGCTGTGGAGCTTTGCAGCTCCTTCAGGGTTATCTTTGGTCTCTTTGTTGCCTCTCTGATTAATGCCTTCCTTGCCTGGTCCATGAGTTTTGGTGGGCGGCCCTCTCTTGGCAGGTTTGTTGTGGTGCCATATTCTTTCCATTTTTTAATGATGGATTTAATGGTGCTCCGTGGGATGTTTAAAGTTTCTGATATTTTTTTATAACCCAACCCTGATCTGTACTTCTCCACAACCTTGTCCCTGACCTGGGAGAGCTCCTTGGTCTTCATGGTGCCACTTGCTTGGTGGTGCTCCTTGCTTAGTGGTGTTGCAGACCCTGGGGCCTTTCAGAACAGGTGTATATTTACTGAGATTATGTGACAGATCATGTGACACTTAGATTGCACACAGGTGGACTTTATTTAACAAATTATGTGACTTCTGAAGGTAATTGGTTGCACCAGATCTTATTCAGGGGCTACATAGCAAAGGGGGTGAATACATATGCACTCACCACTTTTCATTGCTTAAAGAAAAAAATAACCAAACACTTTTCTCGCTTTTGTTTTGTATAATTTTTTTAAACAAGTCCTTTTTTTCATTTCACTTCATCAATTTGGACTATTTTGTGTATGTCTGTTACATGAAATCCAAATAAAAATCAATTTAAATTACAGGTTGTAATGCAACACAATAAGAAAAACACCAAGGGGATGAATACTTTTGCAAGGCACTATATGTGCAAGCATGTGTCTAAACCTGAGTGATGCCATATCTACATACCTTCCTGTTGATATTCCAGTGGGCTGCACAGATTCGTCAGGTAAGAGTGCCAGTGTGTTCATCAGCTCGGAACGCAGCTGCCTCTCTGATATTGGTGGAGAGGTGGAGGACTCGTCATCTGTCACGTCCCAGAGTTCCCAGTCCCATGTCACCCAGAAAACAGCAGCACCCAGCCTCAGAAAGAACAGCTCACCTGCTACCATCAGGAAGAAGCCCTCCATCTCTCCCAAACCACCAGTGCTGGCTGCTTCTCAGAGCCTGCAAAAGGTGTGGTGAAATGATGTGATTAAGCCAGTAATTGGATCTAATTGTAAACCTTCATAATAATTACACTGCACATTTTCAAATGTATGAATGTATTTACATTAAGTATATTCCATCTATGTGAAGATCAAAGAAAACTGATAGCCAATACTTTCTTCACAGGGCAAAGAAATGGTTGCTATAGGAAAATCAACAGAAGTTTAACCTGTGGATTCAACGGGTGAGTTGAAACCAAATGCAGTACTTTTCATTGACATATACGGGGCATAGATGTGCAATGTAGTCATTTAACTTATTATGGGACTGATTTTCTTCCTGATGGTTTCATCTAGTCAGATTGATGGTGCAGCCTACTTAGAACGTCCTGTGGATCTCTGAGGAGTGATGATGGAGTGCAGTCAAGCTGACCATCCTGGCATGAAGAAGGTTTGAATTAAAAACACTTTTGATAACAAAAGAGCTACTGTATCTGGAATATTCTAGCTGAAATATCATGAAAATGAACACCTGATGGACTGTGGTTAGTTTAAAGGGCTTATTGTGTCCATTCATCTGATAATAGCAGAAATATACATAGGCGTGGATTCAATCCAATCACGGATTTGGACAATGCGCCATTTAAGGTAATTTTGGATTGAGCCAACATATGCAGCGTTTACCGTGAATATGGTCTCTGTGAACACGGGAATATTGATTTTTAAACATGCATTGCGGAGAAATTGCGATCAGATTGAACCCTGGCCTTAATCTATTTTTTCCATTTGGACAGAAAGCTCTGTGAATATAATCTTTGGAAAGGGCGAACACCACTAACTGGCAATTACGTAAGGGTCTGTCTGGCATTCTCAACTCATCAGAAGCCACCAATTTCTGACTGACTATTATCCGGTTCAGTCAACATTTTATTTTACAATACTGTCATTTTAAAATATGTACATTATTGACTTCTTTCTTTTATTTCATTAGAAAAATGAATGAGCAACTTTGCATGTGACATTCTTTGAAACAACTGTTACCAATGTTAGTTTTGTTCATTGTCCACACTTCCCTTTTTCTTTTATGTTTTTTATATCCTGTTCAATGCAATGATTCTCACTGCAAAGCTATTTATTATAGGATCAATGCCATTTTTGTAGATTGAGGACTTTTGAGGACTTTTTCCTGTATTTCTCCAGCAGCTAGTTTGAACTGCAGCTCACCCTGATGTTGTGCAATTAGAAGAAACGGGAACAACTCCTTCACTGGAAAATGAATCTTGCCACCTCAAAAGGTCATAGGTCATGACTAAACCTTGTGACCTGACTGACCGAGCATAGTCCTTTTGGTCAGCACATAGCTATCGGTTAAACTGTCTGTATCAGATAATTAACAACACTGTTGTGTAGGCAAGTGGTTCCCAACTTCGGTCCTCCAGTACCTCCAACAGCAGACATTGTTATTGTAGTCCCGGACAAGCACACCTGATTTAGCTTGTCAACTAATCATCAGACCCTCAATGAGTTGAATCAGTTACTGTGTTTGTCTGGGGCTACAACACAAATGTGTGCTGTTGGTGGTATTCCAGGACCAGAGTTGGGAACCAGTGGTGTAGGCTACCCTGATGAACTGAATGCTCCTCTACCAGAGCTCCCTTCCACTGTCCTGAAAAGTCAAACATGGGTTAACTGCACAGAACATGAGTATAAAGATTAGGCATTGAGATATTTAGGCATTGAGATATTATTTATTTAAATGTGGGTTGTCATTTAATTATAACCTCTGTCTTTGATATTAATATATGTTACAAAAAACAATAATGACATAAAAGGTTTATGCAAAAATGTGTTTGTTGTTATTTTATCTGAAGATTAGTAGAAAACTGTTGTAAAGTATTTATAGACCTGCATGCAAGTTTCAGGTCTATGTGTGAGTCTTTGTTACATATAGCAAGCTATACCATAGGCTGAATTTACAAACTTACATTTCACAATTCCATCTTTATGTGATGCAAGCCACATTTAATAATTTTGGGGAAGGAACAACGTGACTAAAACAGCTTCAAGGGGGACGTGGCCTGACAGACAACGTGGTCATATTACACATGCTACAAATATCCCTGGGCTGACATTACAGCCAGGACATCATAAAGTATGCGTTCTAACGGCCCGACCAGGAACACCCAGCATTATCTAAAGTAATGGATCAAGGTAAAATAACAAAGTTTCTTTAGTGTGTATCTATGATGTATAGATACATCAAAATGTACTGTGGTTCTTCAAAGTCTTTGTCTGTGTTTTACTCATGGAAGCCCTCCAAGTTTGACAGGTTGGTGGACTGGTTGTTAAACAATTGAAATGACATATTTTTGCTAAGAAATACCATCAGCAGAAAATAAGCTTGACATTTGGGAATCTGTTGCTGATTAACATAGATTAAGAAGTAATATAAGAGCTTGAAAGGGATACAAATCAGTGCTTGTTAGTAATCCACATTTTTACATCTTACACTATACATTATTACTTAGGAAAATGGTCTTGATGAGATGGAAATGTGTTTTTAATTTACTTATTTCACAGACTTGGATATAGAGCGATGTGATTTTGAGAGTAGGATCAACAATACTACTCACCACACTGACCAGAATGGGCTTGACCGGCTGATAGTTAGAAGGGGCCTGCCCTTCACCATCACTTTGCACCTCAAATCTGGGAGTCAGTTCCAAGCAGGCGTCAGCACCTTCAGGCTCATAGTAGAGACAGGTACAATACTGTGGACACGATACAAAGACCTCATTAGTTGGGGAACATTCAGTATATTGTCAGCAAAACTGTATGTATATAAATGTATATTAATGTATATGAATTTACATTTACAAAGGGGTCTGAAATTATTGACACCCTTGATAAAGATGAGCAAAAATGGTATAATAAATAATTCTAATATTTCAAGTTGGCCATTTTAATTTAGAGGATTCGTATTAAAATTAGCAATGGCCATCTCAGTCTCCGGACTTGAAACCCATTGAACACCTTTGATTTGAATTGAAGAGGGCAGTCAATAAGAGCAGACAAAAGGATATCAAGGATCTGGAAAGATTCTGTAATAAAGGATTCAGTTGATAAAGTCCTCAAACCTGCCCAATGTGTTCTCCAACTCATAAAACAATTTAGAAAAAGGCTCAGTGTCGTTATCCCCGCAAGGTGAGGTATTGAAAGGGACTGAAAACTAGGGTGTCAATCATTTTTACACCTACCTTTTTGAGAAAAAAAGTATTTATTGTTAAACTAAATCTTTCTCTCAGCAAATGTCTTAGTATAAAATCATATAATTTCCCAATTTATTTTAGATTACAATACAGCTCAGTTTTCGAATGATTTATTATATCATTTTTGCTCATCTTAATCAAGGGTGTCAATAATTTCGGACCCCACTGTAAATGTAAATTCATATACATTAATGCAAATTCACATACATGTAGTTTTGCTGACAAAATACTGAATTTTCAAGCAAGGATTCTCCAACTATCTGTCAAAATCCTCTTTCTTGTGCTTTTTGAGGTGGAATGACCCAAGTGTCAATAATTTCAGACCCTACTGAATGTCTACGGCATCGAGGGGAATCATCTCTTTGGTTTCTCATTTTCCTCAGTGTCTACCGGTGACTTGTCCTAAAGGCATAATTGTCATTTATGTCTTTCAACAGGGCCGTTACCTAAAGAGCAATCAGGCACCAAGTCTACCTTCAGCCTGACTGACTCCACATCAAAGACAGCCTGGAGTGCGTCCACTACTAGTCCCCCTGGGAATGTAGTCTCTCTGTCTGTGTCCTCCCCTCCTGATGTCCCCATTGGACTGTACTCCTTGACCTTGGACCAGGGCCAGAAGGTCAAACTGGGGGAGTTTGTACTGCTGTTCAATCCCTGGTGTGCCAGTAAGTCAAGAGTGTTTCTTTGCACTATCATTAGACCAGGGAGCTCTGTAACAGATCTCATCTGTAATCTGCTTGTCTATTTTTCTTGGCTGCAGAGGATGCAGTTTACATGGAGGAAGAGAGAGATAGGCAGGAGTATGTGTTATCCCAGGCTGGTCTCATCTACAGAGGCATAACAAAACGAATCAAAGCTTCCCCATGGACATTTGGCCAGGTATGTTGTGGTGCTTCCACAGAATAATACATTATATAATGTACATCTGAATCTGAATTAGTTGAACTATGTACAGTCTGACAAGCCAGGATGAATGTATATTTATCTCCGGTTCTCCCTCTGTAGTTTGAGGCTGGAATGCTGGACATCTGTCTGAAACTCCTGGATGAGAATCCTAAATACTTGTCAGATGCCGATGCAGACTGTTCTGGAAGGAGAAACCCAGTTTATGTGACTAGGGTGATCAGTGCCATGGTAAGTGTGAGCTCTGACGTACCAGGATGTGGCTGTGCTCAGACTAAACATCAGGCACTATTGACTGCAATACATCAATATAAGAAAGTCATGATTTTATCCTTGTGTGTCAGATAAACAGTAATGATGACAAAGGTGTGCTAGTGGGGAACTGGTCAGGTGACTATGATGATGGCGTGAGACCCTCTCACTGGACAGACAGTGTTGCCATACTACATCAGTGGGCTGATAACTGCTGCCAGAGGGTTCGCTATGGCCAGTGTTGGGTGTTTGCTGCAGTAGCATGCACAGGTAAAAGAAAAATAACTTTGTTCAGTTCCATTGTTTATGGATTTTTTTCAATGGCGAAGCAACAGATACAGTACCTATCAAAAGTTTGGACACACCTACAGTTGAAGTCGGAGGTTTACATACACCTTAGCCAAGTACATTTAAACTCAGTTTTCCTAATTCCTGACATTTAATCCTAGTAAACATTCCCTGTCTTACGTCAGTTGGGATCACCACTTTATTTTAAGAATGTGAAATGTCACAATAATAGTAGAGAGAATGGTTTATTTCAGCTTTTATTTCTTTCATCACATTCCCAGTGAGTCAGAAGTTTACATACACTTAATAAGTATTTGGTAGCATTGCCTTTAAATTGATTAACTTGGGTCAAACATTTCGGGTAGCCCTCCACAAGCTTCCCACAATAAGTTGGGTGAATTTTGGCCCATTCCTCCTGATAGAGCTGGTGTAACTGAGTCAGGTTTGTAGGCCTCTTTGCTCACACACGCTTTTTCAGTTCTGCCCACAAGTTTTCTATGGGATTGAGGTCAGGGCTTTGTGATGGCCACTCCAATACCTTGACTTTGTTGTCCATAAGTCATTTTGAGACAACTTAAAGGAAGTATGCTTGGGGTCGTTGTCCATTTGGAAGACCCATTTGCGACCAAGCTTTAACATCCTGACTGATCTCTTGAGATGTTGCTTCAACATATCCACATAATTTTCCATCCACATAATTTTCCTTCCTCATGATGCCAACTATTTTGTGAAGTGCACCAGTCCCTCCTGCAGCAAAGCACCCCCACAACATGATGCTGTCACCCCCATGCTTCGCAGTTGGGATGGTGTTCTTCGGCTTGCAAGCCTCCCCCTTTTTCCTCCAAACATAACGATGGTCATTATTGCCAAACAGTTATATTTTTGTTTCATCAGACCAGAGGACATTTCTCCAAAAAGTACGATCTTTGTCCCCATGTGCAGTTGCAAACTGTAGTCTGGCTTCTTTATGGCAGTTTTGGAGCAGTGGCTTCTTCCTTGCTGTCGATATAGGACTCGTTTTACTGTGGATATACAGTGAGGGAAAAAAAGTATTTGATCCCCTGCTGATTTTGTACGTTTGCCCACTGACAAAGAAATGATCAGTCTATCATTTTAATGGTAGGTTTATTTGAACAGTGAGAGACAGAATAATAACAAAAAAAAATCCAGAAAAACGCATGTGAACATTTTTATAAAATGATTTGCATTTTAATGAGGGAAATAAGTATTTGACCCCCTCTCAATCAGAAAGATTTCTGGCTCCCAGGTGTCTTTTATACAGGTAACGAGCTGAGATTAGGAGCACACTCTTTAAGGGAGTGCTCCTAATCTCAGTTTGTTACCTGTATAAAAGACACCTGTCCACAGAAGCAATCAATCAATCAGATTTCAAACTCTCCACCATGGCCAAGACCAAATAGCTCTCCAAGGATGTCAGGGACAAGATTGTAGACCTACACAAGGCTGGAATGGGCTACAAGACCATCGCCATGCAGCTTGGTGAGAAGGTGACAACAGTTGGTGCGATTATTTTGCAAATGGAAGAAACACAAAAGAACTGTCAATCTCCCTCGGCCTGGGACTCCATCCAAGATCTCACCTCGTGGAGTTGCAATGATCATGAGAACGGTGAGGAATCAGCCCAGAACTACACGGGAGGATATTGTCAATGATCTCAAGGCAGCTGGGACCATAGTTACCAAGAAAACAATTGGTAACACACTACGCCGTGAAGGACTAAAATCCTGCAGCGCCCGCAAGATCCCCCCTGCTCAAGAAAGCACATATACATGCCCGTCTGAAGTTTGCCAATGAACAACTGAATGATTAAGAGGACAACAGGGTGAAAGTGTTGTGGTCAGATGAGACCAAAATGGAGCTCTTTGGCATCAACTCAACTTGCCGTGTTTGGAGGAGGAGGAATGCTGCCTATGACCCCAAGAACACCATCCCCACCGTCAAACATGGAGGTGGAAACATTATGCTTTGGGGGTGTTTTTCTGCTAAGGGGGACAGGACAACTTCACCGCATCAAAGGGGCGATGGACGGGGCCATGTATCGTCAAGTCTTGGGTGAGAACCTCAGCCAGGGCATTGAAAATGGTTCGTGGATGGGTATTCCAGCATGACAATGACCCAAAACACACGGCCAAGGCAACAAAGGAGTGGCTCAAGAAGAAGCACATTAAGGTCCTGGAGTGGCCTAGCCAGTCTCCAGACCTTAATCCCATAGAAAATCTGTGGAGGGAGCTGAAGGTTCGAGTTGCCAAACGTCAGCCTCGAAACCTTAATGACTTGGAGAAGTTTTGCAAAGAGGAATGGGACAAAGTCTCTCCTGAGATGTGTGCAAACCTGGTGGCCAACTACAAGAAACGTCTGACCTCTGTGATTGCCAACAAGGGTTTTGCCACCAAGTACTAAGTCATGTTTTGCAGAGGGGTCAAATACTTATTTCCCCCATTAAAATGCAAATCAATTCATAACATTTTTCACGTGTTTTTCTGGATTTTTTGTTGTTGTTATTCTGTCTCTCACTGTTCAAATAAACCTACCTGTCTCGTCCTGGCCATAGATAGCCCTTTTGGCTGCTCATTGGTGTGTTTGGTCAGGACGTGATCAGGGGTGTGTTAATGTTCTATGTTTATATTTCTATGTTGGTTGGTTTGGGTTCCCAATTAGAGGCAGCTGTTAGTCGTTGTCTCTAATTGGGAATCCTATTTAAGTTGGTTCCCTGCCCCACTTGCCTTGTGGGTTATTGTTTGCATTTGTGTGTGTACCTGGGTGTGCCACACCTGCGTGGCGGTTTGTGTCATTGTTTATGGTTTTTTCCAGTTTGCACTTTAAATAAAGTATGTATACTGGAACCCTCACTGCGTCTTGGTCCGCTCCACCAGAAAACCGTGACACTACCATTAAAATTATAGACTGATCATTTCTTTGTCAGTGGGCAAACGTACAAAATCAGCAGGGGATCAAATACTTTTTTCCCTCACTGTAGATACTTTTGTACCTGTTTCCTCCAGCATCTTCACAAGGTCATTTGCTGTTGTTCTGGGGTTGATTTGCACTTTTCGCACCAAAGTACGTTCATCTCTAGGAGACAGAACGGGTCTCCTCCCTGAGCGGTATGACGGCTGAATGGTCCCATGGTGTTTATACTTGCGTACTATTGTTTGTACAGATGAACGTGGTACCTTCAGGCGTTCGAAAATTGCTCCCAAGGATGAACCAGACTTGTGGAGGTCTACAATAGTTTTTCTGAGGTCTTGGCTGATTTCTTTTGATTTTTCCATGATGTCAAGCAACGAGGCACTGAGTTTGGAGGTAGGCCTTGAAATACATCCACAGGTACACCTCCAATTGACTCAAACTATGTCAATTAGCCTATAGAAGCTTCTAAAGCCATGACATCATTTTCTGGAATTTTCCAAGCTGTTTAAAAGCACAGTCAACTTAGTGTATGTAAACTTCTGACCCACTGAAATTGTGATACAGTAAATTATAAGTGAAATAATCTGTCTGTAAACAATTGTTGGAAAGATTGCTTGTGTCATGCACAAAGTAAATGTCCTAACCGACTTGACAAAACTATAGTTTGTTAACAAGACAATGACTCTAACCTAAGTGTATGTAAACTTCCAACTTCAACTGTTTTCAAGGGTTTTTCTTTATTTTTGCTATTTTCTACATTGTGGAATAATAGTGAAGACATCAAAACTATGAAATAACACATATGGAATTATGTAGTAACCAAAAAAGTATTAAACAAATCAAAATATAACAAATCAAAAGTAGCTACCCTTTACCTTGATGACAGCTTTGCACACCCTTGCCATTCTCTCAACCAGCTTCACTTGGAATGCTTTTCCAATAGTCTGCGTCCAACTCCTCCCAAACCATCTCAATTGGGTTGAGGTTGGGTGATTGTGGAGGCCAAGTAATCTGATGCAGCACTCCATCACTCTCCTTCTTGAAATAGCTCTAACACAGCCTGGAAGTGTGTTGGGTCATTGTCCTGTTGAAAAACAAATTATAGTCCCACTAAGTGCAAACCAGACGAGATGGCGTATCAAAATGCTGTGGTAGCCATGCTGGTTAAGTATGCCTTGAATTCCAAATAAATCCCTGACAGTGTCACCAGCAAAGCACCCCCACACCATCACACCTCCTCCTCCATGCTTCACAGTGGGAACCACACTTGCCGAGATCATACCATCACATACTCCGTGTCTCACAAAGACATGCCGGTTGGAAACAAAAATTTCAAATTTGGACCTGTCTAATGTCCATTGCTTGTGTTTCTTGGCCCTAACATGTCTCTTCTTATTGGTGTCCTTTAGTAGTGGTTTCTTTGCAGCAATTCGACCATGAAGGCCTTATTCACGCAGTCTCCTCTGAACAGTTGATGTTGAGATGTGTCTGTTACTTGAACTGTGCAGCATAGGTAACTCTAGGTCTTTTTTTCCTGTGGTGGTCCTCATGAGAGCCAGTTTCATCATAACGCTTGATGTTTTTTGCGACTGCACTTAAAGAAACTTTCAAAGTTCTTGAAATTTTCCGTATTGACTGACTTTCATGTCTTAAAGTAATTATCTTTGCTTATTTGAGCTGTTCTTGCCTGTTCTTATGGACTTGGTCTTTTACCAAATAGGGCTATATTCTGTATACCACCCTACCTTGTCACAACACAACTGATTGGCTCAAATGCATTAAGAAGGAAAGAAATTCCACAAATTAACTTTTAACAATGCACACTTGTTAATTGAAATGCATTCCATGCGACTACCTCATGAAGCTGGTTGAGAGAATTCCAAGAGTGTGCAAAGCTGTCATCAAGGATAAGGGTGGCTACTTTGAATAATCTAAATTCTAAAATATATTTTGATTTGTTTAACACTTTTTTGGTTACTACATGATTCCATATATGTTATTTCATAGTTTTGATGTCTTCACTATTATTCTACAAAATAATACAAATAAAGAAAAATCCTGCAATGAGTAGGTGTGTCCAAACTTTTGACTGGTACTGTACATAAAATAGTGAATGTATATATTTGTCTTGAAGCTGTAAGTACTAGAATACATATTTTGTCTGGTTCTGAGGCAAGCCATTTAACAAGATGATTTATAGTGCATGGCTTCAATGGAAACTGTCAGGACTGTAACCTGCAGCAACTTGTAATATCTTCAATGCCTTTCTTTAAGTGCCAAATGATAGGAAGGTGCTGATGTGTGACTTCTTCTGTCCACAAGTTTCTCGTGCACTGGGTATCCCGTGTCGAGTGGTTACTAACTTTGGATCCGCTCATGACACGAACAGCAATCTAATGATTGAGTTCCTCTATGATGAGGATGGAAATGATATATCTGATGATTCAGTATGGTGAGAATAATACTATAAGAGCTACTGAAACAAAAACACTCTTTATGATTGTGAAACAATGTTACAATGTACCTGTATTATACACTTATACTTATACACTGTCTCAGGAACTTCCACGTGTGGGTAGATAATTGGATGGCTCGTCCTGATCTTGATGCAGGCTATGATGGCTGGCAAGCAAGTGACCCCACACCACAAGAAAAGAGTGAAGGTGATCCTGCAAATGTTAATGCAAAGTCAGACACCACCGTGTGTATGAAAATGCTTCATAGATTAAGCTAGTATTATTATCATGGCCAAAGCAAGTAATTAATTCATTCACACTCTAGGCACAGGCCTCAGTGTCTTAGAATGCAATACGATCTGTGTGATATGCCTGTTACTAGGTATTAATCCACTCAGCTGGGAGTATCTAGGTCACTTGTCACACTATCTACATCAACTCATTTAATACAAGGTGCAACCAGTTAAGATGCTTGGTAGTCTGATGTAGGCCTAACTTCAGAGATATCCAGAGACAATTGTTGAAAGGGAAACATTTTATGATGTGTTACTTTGTCTGGCATGTACTCTCTCACAACAATTTCAATGCGTGGTAACATGATCACATTTTAAGTTTGAATTCAGTTGACAGCTTGTCAAGGAGGTATACAACCCACTCCATGTCCTTGGTTATTCTTTCTGACAGGAGTGTTCTGCTGTGGCCCTGTCCCTCTGAAAGCCATTAAAGAGGGGGAACTAACCCTGAAGTACGACGCCCCGTTTGTGTTTGCTGAGGTCAATGCTGATGTGGTCGAGTATGTGAAGCTGACCAATGGCAGGATGGTAAAGATGAGGGGATCGTCCATGGATGTGGGGCACTTTATTAGCACCAAGGCTGTGGGCAGTGACGAGAGGCACGACATCACACACCTATACAAGTACCCTGAAGGTAGGCCACATGTCTGCAGGACACATAAAATCAGACCAGTCTTTGTAAATCTGTGCTAGAGCTCCATTATAACTTCTGGTGGCTTTCAGGTTCTTTGCAGGAGAGAGAGGTCTATGAGAGAGCCAAGCATCACCATGAGCTCCAGCAGAAAGGAGAGGAACCAGGCCTGAAGGTGAAGATCAAGGTGTCCCCTGACATGGACATTGGGGCGGACTTTGATGTGTTTGCAGTCGTCACAAACAACACAGAGGCTGACAAGACGTGTCGTGTTATGTTTTATGCCCGGATTGTGTCCTATGATGGCAAACCAGGTGCCAATTGTGGATTTATTGAAGACTTAACCATGGAGGTTCCCACTGGAAAAGGTCAGGTTTCATTTGTTTTACTTCGTGCCATCTACAGTTTTAGCCAGAAACATGGAATGTATGTTTTTCCTGACCCTGCTGTTTTCTGATCTGCAGAGAAGCTCCTTCCCCTAAGACTGGAGTATGTTGACTATGGTGACACCATAACCTCAGATAGGCTGATTCAATTGGTTCTCATTGTCATCGAATCAAGTCCCAGGGAATTCCACAAGGCAAAGAGGACCATCGTGCTGGAGAACCCAGATATAGCCATTAAGGTATTGATTATTTTGCTTACCAATTATTTTTAGAAATTGGGATGTTAAATCATCAAATCATTCAAAATGTTTCCTTCCCTCAGATAAAGTTCATTACTTTTAGTGTAATATTTACACTACCGTTCAAAAGTTGGGGTCACTTAGAAATGTCCTTGTTTTTGAAAGAAAAGCATGTCCATTAAAAATGTCCATTAACAGCAAATTGATCAGAAATACAGTGTAGACATTGTTAATGTTGTAAATTACTATTGTAGATTTTTTATGGAATATCTACATAGGCGTAGAGGTCCATTATCAGCAACCATCACTCCAATGGCACGTTGTGTTAGCTAATCCAAGTTTATCATTTTAAAAGGCTAATTGATCATTAGAAACCCCTTTTGCAATTATGTTAGCACAGCTGAAAACTGTTGTCCTGACTAAAGAAGCAATAAAACTGACCTTCTTTAGACTAGTTGAGTATCTGAAGCATCAGCATTTGTGGGTTTGATTACAGGCTCAAAATGGCCAGAAACAAAAAAACTTTATTCGGAAACTCGTCAGTCTATTCTTGTTATGAGAAATGAAAGCTATTCCATGTGAGAAATTGCCAAGAAACTGAAGATCTCGTACAACGCTGTGTATCACTCCCTTCACAGAACAGCGCACACTGGCTCTAACCAGAAAATAAAGAGGAGTGGGAGGCCCCGGTGCACAACTGAGCAAGAGGACAATTACATTAGAGTGTCTAGTTTGAGAAACAGACGCCTCACAAGTACTCAACTGGCAGTTTCATTAAATAGTATCTGCAAAACACCAGTCTCAACGTCAACTGTGAAGAGGCGACTCTGGGTTGCTGGCCTTCTAGGCAGAGTTGCAAAGAAAAAAGCCATATCTCCGACTGGCCAATAAAAATAAAAGATTAAGATGGGCAAAAGACCACAGACACTGGACAGAGGAACTCTGCCTAGAAGGCCAGCATCTGTATGCCTATGTATAAATTCCATTAGAAATCTGCCGTTTCCAGCTACAATAGTCATTTACAACATTAACAATGTCTACACTGTATTTCTGATCAATTTGATGTTATTTTAATGGACAAAAATGTGCTTTTCTTTCAAAAACAAGGGCATTTCTAAGTGACCCAAAACTTTTGAACGGTAGTGTAGGTATTCAGAGGGTATAATCAGCATGTCTAACATGTTCTCCTGCAGCTCTTGGGAGAACCCAGAGTGAACCAGAAGCTGTCTGCACAAATCTCACTACAGAACCCTCTACCAGAACCCCTGCAGAAAAGCTTCTTCAGTGTGATGGGAGCTGGCCTCACACATGGAAAAATCCTCATACAGAAGTATACAAACAGTGCTGACACACTGGATCTGTTCAATATTAGCTTGATAGCTCTTTTAGTCACTAGTCAGTAAGCAAACTCCAAATATGGAAGTACAGTACAGTTGTAGTACACATGATTGTAAACTCACTTCAAGGCCACATATCCTTCTCACATTGAAAAATACTAGAGCTCCTCTCATATACAGTGGGGCAAAAAAGTATTTAGTCAGCCACCAATTGTGCAAGTTCTCCAACTTAAAAAGATGAGAGAGGCCTGTAATTTTCATCATAGGTACACTTCAACTACGACAGACGAAATGAGAAAAAGAAATCCAGAAAATCACATTGTAGGATTTTTTATTTATTTATTTGCAAATTATGGTGGAAAATAAGTATTTGGTCAATAACAAAAGTTTCTCAATACTTTGTTATATACCCTTTGTTGGCAATGACAGAGGTCAAACGTTTTCTGTAAGTCTTCACAAGGTTTTCACACACTGTTGCTGGTATTTTGGCCCATTCCTCCATGCAGATCTCCTCTAGAGCAGTGATGTTTTGGGGCTGTCGCTGGGCAACACGGACTTTCAAAGATTTTCTATGGGGTTGAGATCTGGAGACTGGCTAGGCCACTCCAGGACCTTGAAATGCTTCTTACGAAGCCACTCCTTCGCTGTTCGGCGGTGTGTTTGGGATCATTGTCATGCTGAAAGACCCAGCCACGTTTCATCTTCAATGCCCTTGCTGATGGAAGGAGGTTTTTACTCAAAATCTCACGATACATGGCCCCATTCATTCTTTCCTTTACACGGATCAGTCAGTCCTGGTCCCTTTGCAGAAAACAGCCCCAAAGCATGATGTTTCCACCCCCATGCTTCACAGTAGGTATGGTGTTCTTTGGATGCAACTCAGCATTCTTTGTCCTCCAAACACGACGAGTTGAGTTTTTACCAAAAAGTTCTATTTTGGTTTCATCTGACATTCTCCCAATCCTCATCTGGATCATCCAAATGCTCTCTAGCAAACTTCAGACGGGCCTGAACATGTACTGGCTTAAGCAGGGGGACACATCTGGCACTGCAGGATTTGAGTCCCTGGCGGCGTAGTGTGTTACTGATGGTAGGCTTTGTTACTTTGGTCCCAGCTCTCTGCAGGTCATTCCCTAGGTCCCCCCGTGTGGTTCTGGGATTTTTGCTCACCGTTCTTGTGATCATTTTGACCCCACGGGGTGAGATCTTGCGTGGAGCCCCAGATCGAGGAAGATTATCAGTGGTCTTGTATGTCTTCCATTTCCTAATAATTGCTCCCACAGTTGATTTCTTCAAACCAAGCTGCTTACCTATTGCAGATTCAGTCTTCCCAACCTGGTGCAGGTCTACAATTTTGTTTCTGGTGTCCTTTGACAGCGCTTTGGTCTTGGCCATAGTGGAGTTTGGAGTGTGACTGTTTGAGGTTGTGGACAGGTGTCTTTTATACTGATAACAAGTTCAAACAGGTGCCATTAATACAGGTAACGAGTGGAGGACAGAGGAGCCTCTTAAAGAAAAAGTTACAGGTCTGTGAGAGCCAGAAATCTTGCTTGTTTGTATGTGACCAAATACTTATTTTCCACCATAATTTGCAAATAAATTCATTAAAAATCCTACAATGTGATTTTCTGGATTTCTTTTCCTCATTTTGTCTGTCATAGTTGAAGTGTACCTATGATGAAAATTACAGGCCTCTCTCATCTTTTTAAGTGAGAGAACTTGCACAATTGGTGGCTGACTAAATACTTTTTTGCCCCACTGTAGCCTTCCAGTAAACTCTGCTCTCTGCCTACATCACTGTATCCATTCCCTCTCATGACCTTGCTGTTCTCTCGATTCTCCCTGCAGTGTTGGAACTGTGGGTCCAAAACAAGAGGCCAAGTACACAGTGGAATTCACACCTACTAGCACCGGGTCCAGGACCCTAACGGTAGACTTCGACAGTGACAAGCTGAGCAACATCAAGGGATACTTGAACATTGAGATAAAGGAATGAATAGTATAATGGCCAACAACACCAACGCCATCATTATTAAAAAAATTATGAGATTTGCCACATTTCAATTGCACTGCCTTGCAGTATTTGATGACATCTGTACATGTGCATGCTGTAGAATTTAGATGAGCATTTCTAATTATTCAAGAAATACAAATATTCCATTTTTTTCACAGAAATGTGAATGACATTTTTAGATAATTTGTGAATGCTGTGAAAGTCCATTGTTTTACATCAGATAGCGCAACAAATCTGTCTGCACTGAATCAGAGACAAGTGTTGTATATAAATATAAAAATATAAACAGGCTCGGTGTATCAATGTCACATTAGTCAGAGTATAAACCAGTCTGGATAGCTTTTTTCCCAATTGTTCAATTTTATTTGTATCCATGGATTTGTTTTATTACTGAAAAACTACTGCTTTAGTACATTATCTGCAAAACATAATTCCTTGGGGCAGATGTCCTATTACTCCTACTGTATATAGCACTTATCTGCCAGGATCCATAATCCAAACTAAAGAGATCAGAAATCAGATTGTCAACCATTGTAAAACTGAGTTAACGATTGACTCCTGAGGAAGGAAGGACTGCAGCAGTGACAGAATGAACCACGAGCCAGTTCACATTCTGCTACTCTGTCAAGTCTGAATAATGCTGAATAATTGGTGGCCAAGTAGTCCTGAAAAGCATCAGTCTGCTAGTTAGTTTGACATTTGTACCAAGTGATGCAATCATCTGGGAAAGAGCAGAACTCATCAAAGACCATTTTATGGACAAGTGTCTCCATCTGCCCCAAGTTTGCTCTAATAACTTCTATCAACCACTTGTCTGAGGGCTAAACTATTTCACATTGGATTGAGAAGAACTACCGCATGGTTGTAATGGTATCGACAATGCAAAACATGTTTGATGACGGACCTGAAATGAAGCATACTGTTGTGTGTTGAGCTGGAATTATGGAAGATGAAACTAATGTCACAACCAAAATATAACCTACATAGAAAAACACCCCCAAACATTACAAAATCAACCAACTTTAAAGCCATTAAAATAAACGAGATGCATCTCTTGACAAAGATCTAGTGGGTGTGAGAGCCACCATACGAGCACAAAAACAATGCAGAAAAATGGGGATTGGCTGATGACCAACACTTCTCTTCTTTCCAACACAGAATCAGTTAGCTGGCGTTCAGAATAAAAACAAACAGCAGATATTTGTCCAAGCTGGTGGAACGGAATCGTCAACAACCATTGTCTCTCCCACTAGGGATGTCCCCAAGCTTCCACTGTCCCTCTGAGTCTCTCCCTAGGGTTCAATAGCTAGAGAGCAGGTTCTGCAGTGCGTGCCCTGGCAAGAGGCAGGGAGCTCAGTCAGTGGAGAACAGGTCTCCAGCAGAGGGTAGTGGGGCCAGACCTCCCGTCACATTGGGCAGCAGAGAGAGGTCAGGCAGGCTCTGGATGTGGGACTTGAGGTCCTTGCGCACCTGGGTGACCCGTGCCAGCTTCTGTTTGTACTCCTGCAATACAAAGAATGCTACTGATGTCAAACAGTGCACAGTTCAGATGGGTTCCCTGCATACTTCTTCTAAACAAGCCAAGTAAATTACAAAGCTGCTGTAATTCGATAATGGGAACATAAATATTTCCACATTCTAATTGCTTGTTTGTAACAAGAGACAAGTAAAACAGTGATTTAGATGGTTTAGACATGCCTCCAGTTTCTTCTCCCTCTCGGTGAGGGCTTCCTTCTGGCTACCGATGTACTCTGTCAGCATTCGCGCCAGCTGCCTCCTGTCCTCTAGCTCAGCAGCCAGACGTCCGTTATACTCAGCCAGCAGTAGACAGGCCTCGTCCACCGTCTTGGACAGTTTATCAGCTGCCTCCTTATCTATAGGGACAGGGTTAGAGTCACGTCAAATAAGGTGGAATGTTGCCTTAAGCACAATATCTAAAACTATTTAATTCACCAAATTTAAGTTTGAAAAAATAATCCCTAGGCCTACAATACACATTGAGTTTGGAGATAGGTGGGGACAAAAGTTCCAGATACCATGAGGACTTACCAGTGATCTTCTCTAGCAGCGACACATCCTGCACCTCCTGTGGCAGAGAGGCAATCTTCTGGCGCACAGCAGCATCACCCGAGGCCGCATTCTCCAGGTCCTGCAGGGCTTTGACCAGCTCCTCCGTCTGAGGGGAGGATGGGGGAAGAAGTGAAGGGTGTGTGAATACCAAAGCTCTGGGTATCAAACTTCAATTTTCAATCTGGAGAATGTTTCTAAAACACAATTCACAACCAAAGTACAAAAACAAGAATTTTCCAAATCATGAGTCCATTGGACATCTATGGATCACTGACACCTAGTGGAGAGTTTACAACTAGTGTGAAAAGCTGTCACACATTGCAGTGTAATAAGCAAAGTACTAGTGAATGGGCTAAAGACATATGGAGTTGTGTAAGTTCTGTCTACCAGCTGTGGCCCTGAGATGTCTGAATCCTGTGGGGACATTTGGCCCCTGTAGTCATCATCTTCTTCCTCTTCTTCCAGCTCCTGGATTTTCTGATAGGTCCGTTTAGGGGCCTTCTTCTCTTCTGTGAAAAATACCAGATTTATACAAAATAAAAACAATTGGATGTTGCGTGGGAATTCTGACATCCAAATACACATCCAGACATACATACATATATAGGAAACATGCTGTCACCAGTAAGTAATTTAGTAAAGCTGAACTGCTACATCAGTGATGACCTAGGGGACTGACCGTACCTGTGGGTAGGTGTTGGGGGCTGTTAGAGTCTTCGATGGCAAGCTTCAGCTGCTGGATGAACTCTACCTTGTAGAGGCTGCGCTCCTGCCAGATAGTGAGCAGCCTGTCCATTGGCCTTCTACAGCCATCATCAGCCTCTCTGAGGGAGAGAAAGAGACTCATCATGAAATTCAACTCTTCCTAGCCAAGCAACTCAATAACATATTTGATACTCTTGGTTCTTTTCTTGTTATACTGCTGTAGCAGTAGCAGTGTACTCCATTTACCAATGTTTAGAAGCAGGTTAATATCTTACTGATGTAGCTAGGCCAACGCTAGAGAAAAGTTTAGCTTTGAAACTGTATCATCCCAGACCACATACCTTGCAACATGAGAGCAAGCATCAACAAGGACCGTCTCAAAGTCTTTGGCAAACTCTGGACCTTTCTTCTTGCTGTTTTGAATCACGTCATTGGCAAGATAAAGGAAAGTCAACTTCCTGCTGCTTTTTGCTGATAGACAAATACAGAAAGTAGACAAAGTAAATAACAGTGTTTGGCATACTTCAAGTGACATATCAATGTTTCAGAGTGTAATCAGCTGTGATAGACAATATCGTCGAGGTGGCAACGTTCATAAGTGCTCTCACCTTTCTTCAGTTCTCTGTGCCATACTTTGACGATGAGCGGCGAGTGTTTGCGATGATGAATGATCCACAGAGACAGTGTCTGAACGCTCTGCTGAGAGTTGCTGAGCTCCGAAAGCTTCTTCTCCAACGCAGATTCCGAAAAAGATGACATGATGTGCCCAGAGAGGTCTTTCTTTGATATGCCTCACCCCACAACTGTTTCTTGGACGTTAACTAAGGAAACTAGCAATGTTATCAAAAACAAAGTTCCAGCCAGTTAGCCATGCAACCTGCTAACGTTATGCATGAAACACCATAACGTTAGCTACCCAAACGTCTGTTTGTCCATGCTTCTCTAATCTTCCTTAATTTAACTATCTACAAAAACGTGTGAAATTATGCAATCGCCTTTACATTGATGAGTTCGCAATCTAGTAAACGTGTTAACCTCGCGATCTATAACGTTAACGTTATAGTATCTATTTACAAATAGCCATCTAGATAGCGTTAGCCTAGCGAGTTAGCTAACCTATTCACTGGCTTTGTTTCTCTCTAGCTACTCTAGGATACTAGTTGCAAGTTCATTACCAATACATCTATTCACAAACTAGTAAATGTGCGGTTTCAATACACATACATGTCGCTATACCGTCACTCCGTTAGCCAGCTGTCTTTCTAAAAGGCTCTGGATCTCTTCAAAGATGTCCGCTTGACCTTTCACCCGACACAGTCACACGGTACAAATCTGTTTAAAAAAACGTTGCAAAGTAACTGGTGAAATTAGATCATTGCTTGAAATATTATACAATTATTGTCACGTGTAGCTATATTAAACGACATAAAATGACATGCAAATAAGCTAGCTAAATCAACCGCTGTCGGTCAAGTATCATCATGCTTAGCTGGGGGGGAGACAAAGATGCAATCGTACCGTTTCCTTTAGTCAGTTTTGCAGGTCAAAAAATGGAAGTGCAGAGAAGTGAACTTTTACCGCAGAATATGTTTAAATATAATTAATTTACAAGTATTAACTGCACCAAAGCTAGTTAGCTAACAAGCATGGTAAACACAGCTTTGCGACGCAGGATAATGACGTAGCTACAGGGAAAAGTGACGCTTGTGTGACAGCCCGCTAGGATAGTCTTCATTCAGTTTCAGTGCTGTATCTCGAAAGGAGTTCGTCTCAGATGTCCGTCACAAAATATTTACTAACAAAGGCAAGCTCATTTGAATCTTACTTTGTTAGGTTACTCTTGCTTTGGCATTTAAGCGTTCCATTAGATAGCTAGCT
Source organism: Brachymystax lenok tsinlingensis (assembly GCA_030435695.1). Taxonomy (NCBI): domain Eukaryota; kingdom Metazoa; phylum Chordata; class Actinopteri; order Salmoniformes; family Salmonidae; genus Brachymystax; species Brachymystax lenok. Next base: position 17,302,560 of record CM059803.1, read on the forward strand.
TTCTGTCTATCTAACGTTAACGTTACCTTTAGCAAGGATGGTCAGGCACAGTTCTGTTTTGGGGTGACTAGCAAAGGACCAAAGTTAGGCCTATGAGATGAACATTTAGGTCACTGAAAGATATACCTCGAAGCTATTATTCTGATAATCAAAATAATTGTAATGCATTGATCGTGCCTACTGCTAAACTGCATCCCTCTACTTCCCAAAACAGTATATGATCAGATGACCAATATCATCATTCTCTCTTTCAGTGAGTGACATCTGTCTTCAAAGAATGGACCATCAGATTGACGACCCAAAGCTTGCTTTTGCTTACCTCCGTCCAGCCTGTGTGCTCCTGACTCGTGAGCCCACGGTGGGCAATGTGGAAACCCTGAGCACACAGCTGAGGCATGTCAATCATGGAACTCTGCAGCAGCTGCAGGACTATGTCCTTTTTCCTCTCCGCTTCATCCTCAAAATCCCTGGCCCCAAGCGGGATGGCTTGATCCAGGCTGTGGCCGAGGCCATGGGATATGTCCTGGAGAACACCTGTGTACGGAGCTGGGAGACGCTGAGGGACCTTCTCTCAGAGCTCTGCCTCTGCCTCTGCTCCCCCACGGACCCAGGGAAGCCAGCACCTACTTCAGAGGAGCTGAGAGCTGCAGTACTGAGGTGCCTGGATGCTCTGCTCCATGCAGCCTATGGTGACGTGGTCTTCAAGCTGTTTGAGCCCATCATGCTGCCTGGCCTTGGGGCTGCTATCTCCCTGCTGCTGGCACTGGGAGAGCAGGAGAAGTCCCGCACTGTGCAGGCTGCAGCTCTGAAATGCCTGCAGGCCCTGACCCTCCAGTGTGACTGTTCTCTGGACCATGTGTTGGTGGGTCAGAAGGAGAGGCGTATCCTAGGCAGCACCATGGCTTCTTTCTTACCTGGGATCACCATCGCTGTGAGCCGTGTGATCACTGGCGATATGAGACATGGACATGCTGTCACCGTTAGGGCCATTAAGGTGTGGTTCAAGACAGTGGGATTGGTGATGGCTGACGACCAGTTTCAGAACACAGGGACTGGGGAGAGACAGCCGTGGGAACTGGGGAGAGTATGGGAGCTGGTAGTGCAGAGAACTCAGGACTGGGTGCGAAACACCTCTGGGAGGCTGGCCTTACTGTTAAAAAAGATAATCTCCTGCACCTCAGCTCATCAGCACTGGAGAGTGAGGCTTGAGATGGTGAACTTCTCAGACCACCTACTGGCCAATTGTAACTCCTCCCTGGGTGAGTGTGTGGGCCCCCTCCTGGAGGCTCTAGTGGGGGCTGTGAACGACGAGGAGCCCACTGTGAGGGAGAGGTGTGAGGCTGCCCTGAGGGATGTGGCAGAGAGGCATCAGAGCTCAGATAGTAACAACCAGAACTTTACGGACGTGCTGTCAGAGAACCTCCACTCCCTGGCCACCTCGCTGCCACGCCTCATGAGGACGTCTGATGACCAGCGTAAGGTGTTTGTCCTCAACGTGTTCCTGGGCTACCTCAAAATCCTGGGCCCCAAGGTGATAGTGGTACTCAACTCGGCGGCCCACCTCCAGCGCGTGTCCAAGGCCATGATGCAGGTGTTGGAGTTAGACGTGATGGACGTCCACATCGTGGAGGAGAGGAGCTCTGCCGTAACTGTGGAGACGGGGCCCGGACCCCACGGGGCACATGCTCAGAGGAAGCACTTCCTCTACTTCACAGACGAAAGAATCTTCTCCCTGCTCAAGGAGATCTGCAGGATGTTAGGTTACTATGGGAGCGTCTATCTCCTAGTAGATCACTTCATGGATCTGTACAAGGAGTCGTCGGTCTACAGGAAGCAAGCTGCAATGGTGCTGAATGAGGTGATCACAGGGGCAGCAGGCATCGTTGTGGCAGGAGGCCAGGAAAGGCAAGGAGGGCCCAGTCAGGAGGACCTGAAAGCAGTAGTAGAATCCATCATAGAGGAGTACATCGGCCTGAGCCACTGGCATCTGCCAACCCTTATTGTTGAGGAGTCAGACAGAGGGGATCAGGAGCAGCAAACTCAGTTTAGTCTCTTCTCCATATCTAATGGGGTTGAAGGGAAAGGGAATCCCCTCCAGTTGGTCCAAGTAGTCCACAAGAGCTCCACAATCCATGAGCTGAACAGCAACATCTGGCAGATCTGCATCCAATTGGAGGGGATAGGCTGCTTCGCCCAGGCCTTGGGGATGGACTTCCGTCTCATTCTGATGACATCACTGTACCCGGTTCTGGAGAAGGCTGGGGATGAAACCCTGTTGATCAGCCAGGCAGCGCTGGATGCCATGTGGGACATCAGCCAGGCTTGTGGATACGCCTCCCTGAAGGAGCTGATCAATGAGAACTCAGATTACCTGCTGAACGACGTGTCTTTGAACCTCCAGAGGCTGGGCGTCCACCCCCACGCCCCCAGGGTCCTCACCGTCATGTTCAGTCACTCCGACCCCAGCCTGCTGCCTCTGGTGGGGGACATAGTCCAGGACGTGCTGCTGGCTCTGGACATGAGCTACGACGAGACGTCCCCTTTGTTCTGCACTGTGCTGCACTCACTTATGAAGGCTCTAGGTAAAGTTTCCACATCCACTTAAATATTTTCCCTAGTTTATAACATTGTTATCACCATGTCATGGCATATTTTTTAATAGGAGAACTCAGAGGAAATTGAAACGCAGGACACAAAATGACAACCTTTAGCTAACACAGCCTAAGTAACACACTCTTAATCATGTTGCTTTTCCACTACAGCAAGGTGGTTCCCCTCTAGTGTTGCGGGAACAAGTGGCGCTTTGGGAACCAAGAAGGTATGGCGTGAGCAGGACCAGCTGAATGTGCGCCAGTTTCTCCTGGACTACCACAAACAGAAGGAGCTGGCAGTGGGCATCGGGGCAGAAGAGGAGGGCACAGAGCACCCAGGTTAGTTGGGGCTCTCTCTCTGGCTGCCACACTATTCCCCTGAAAACAAAGTTCTCACATGAATGATGCACAACATTAGCGCTGTGCTTGGTGAAGGTTCCCAACACCACTGTGCCGTGTCAGACCTGAATAAGTTTGACTCGGGCTGTTTTCCTCATAGCTGAGTCCTGAGTCATTGCACTGCTTTTTAAGCATCGGGACGATTTTGTGTGGTGTGCTGCTGTGACAGTTAGTCATGTTTAAAAAAGGTCAATTGAAAACTGTTCAACAGAAATCAGAATCCATCAGTGTTATGAGTCGCTGGTTTTCTTGCACTGAATTCAAACGTGCATTTACATTTTTTTTTATTCAGAGCTCCCGCCAAGCATGAACTATGAAGAGGATATGGATGGTCCTGATGTAAAAGTTGAGCTTCCAGCCCACATCACCATAGCTAAAGACGTCATGGAGCGCTGCATTCACCTGCTCTCCGACCCCAGCCTGAGACTCAGACTCAAGGTAGTCCTCTAGATTGTTTTGAATTTAAAGATGCGTAGCTTGAAAACTAAAGAGAGTTCAATAAAATACAAGCCTCTGCCACATGTTGCTGTCACGTGTGCTCACTATTGCCGATTCTGTGAGTCCTGACCCAGGTTTTTGGTTTGGTTTGTTGCAGGTCCTGGATGTGTTGGAGCTGTGTGTTTGTGTGCTAAGTCAGAAGGAGAATGAGCTACTGCCCATGGCCCACCGCTGCTGGCCTGCCCTGCTGCTCAGACTTACCGCTGATGACCCATTAGCTGTCCTCCGAGCCTTCAGGGTGTCTATTTCACTACTGCTCCCACCTTCACTCAGTTAAATAATAATCATTTCATGTTTACATAGTTGCTTACATAATTAGGAAAAAGTACACATGGGAATTAATTTGTACGTTTTGGCTCTGTACGCCACCACAATGGATTTGAAGCACATCTTGATTGTTTCCTTTCAAGTGTACTTTCATCTTTAATTTAAAGGTTTTGTCAAAATTATTGTATGAACCGTGTAGGAATTACAACCATTTTAATACATAGCCCCCCACAATTTTAAGGTCTCAAAAGTAATTGGACAAACTAACATAATCATAAATTAAATTGTGAGTTTTAATATTTGGTTGCAAATCCTTTGCAGTCAATGACTGTCTGAAGTCTGGAACCCATAGACATCACCAGATGCTGGGTTTCTTCCCTGGTGATGCTCTGCCAGGCCTTTACTGCAGCTGTCTTCAGTTCCTCCTTCATCTTGGGGCCTTTTGCCTTCAGTTCAGCAAGTGAAATGCATGCTCAATTGGCTTCAGGTCAGGTGATTGACTTGGCCATTGCAGAACATTCCGATTCTTTGCCTTAAAAAATTATTGCGTTGCTTTCGCAGTATGCTTCGGGTCATTGTCCATCTGCACTGTGAAGTGCTGTCCAATGAGTTTTGAAGCATTTGGCTGAATCTGAGCAGATAATATAGCCCTAAACACTTCAGAATTCATCCTGCTGCCTTTGTCACCATGCTTCACAGATGAGGTGGTATGCTTCGGATCATGTGCAGTTCCTTCCCTTTTCCATTCTCTTCTCTTCCCATCATTCTGATACAAGTTGATCTTTGTCTCATCTGTCCATAGGATGTTGTTCCTGAACTGTACAGGCTTTTTTAGATGTTTTCTGGGCTTCCAATGGTTTACATTTTGTGGTAAACCCTCTGTATTTACACTGGTGAAGTGTTCTCTTGATTGTTGACTTTGACACAGATACGCCTACCTGGAGGGTGTCCTTGATCTGGCCAACTGTTGTGAAGGGGGTTTTCTTCACCAGGGAAATAATTATTCTGTCACCACAGTTGTTTTCCGTGGTCTTCCGGGCCTTTTGGTGTTCCTGAGCTCACTAGTGCATTCTTTCTTTTTAAGAATGTCCCAAATAGTTTATTTGGCCACACTTAATGTTTTTGCTATCTCTGATGGGTTTGTTTAGATTTGTCAGCCTAATGATGGCTTCACTGGCAGTGACAGCTCTTTGGACTTCATATTGAGGGTTAACAGCAACAGATTCCAAATGCCACTCTTGAAATCAACTGTAGACCTTTTTATCTGCTTCCTTTTTTATTTTATTTTGCCTTTATTTAAACTAGGCAAGTCGGTTAAGAACAAATTCTTATTTACAATGACGGCCTACACCGGCCAAACCCAGACGACGCTGGGCCAATTGTGCACCGCCCTATGGGACTCCCAATCACGGCCGGTTGTGATACAGCCTGGAATCGAACCTAGAGGCGTCTGTAGTGACGCCTCTAGCACTGAGATGCGGTGCCTTAGACCGCTGTGCCACTCGGGAGCCCAGAGTGTAAATGAACTAATGAGGGAATAACACACACCTGCCCATGGAACAGCTGAGCAGCCAATTGTCCAGTTACTTTTGGTCCCTTAAAAAAAGGGGGACCACACATAAAAAGTGCTGTAATTCCTACACCGTTCACCCGATTTGTAATACTCAAATTACAGCTGAAAGTCTGCACTTTCAGCTCATATTTATTATTTAATTTCAACTCCAATATGCTGTGGTAGACAGCTAAAATAATACTAACTTGGTCAATGTCCAAATATTTATGGATCTGACTATATACATGATTCACTTAGAACAGTTGGTATTTATAATGATGTATTTTCTCTCTAGGTTCTGTGCACATTGGGGGAAACCTGCAGAGATTTCCTGAGGAAGAGGGTGTCTAAAGAGGTGATCCCCAAGCTGACTGCCTGGCTGTCCAAACAGGCGCCAGTGAGTGCCAGGGCTGGCCCAGTCTACAGCCACACCCTGGCCTACAAGTTGCAGCTGGCTGTGCTGCAGGGCCTGGGGGCTCTCTGCCTTCGTCTGGACCTAGGTAGGCAGGCCACCAACACCCTCCCTTCTTTAGTCTAGGAGACACTCTGCTTTATTTTCATATTTTTTTAGGGAATGTTACAACGTTAAAGCTTTTTGGCCACTAGGTGTCACTCTTGCACTGTTTTGGAATTACACAGGTGTATCCTATAGACTGCATTGAATGGTGTATGTTCATGTACATTTCCCCAACCAAGCTCCCAAGGGAGGTAGACATTGCTGCTGCCTTAGTCAAGGGATATGGAGATACACAAGGCAGGGCCAGCATGACACCCACCGTTTGGATACATCTCATCTAGCTAGAGCCGATTCATGGTCTTCTCTGTCCTTGGTCTGTGAAGACGCTACCTCCCTTTACATCAGCCCCAGAGGAATACAGCTGAGTCGGTTTAAGTTGAGACACAGAGAGACAGAAGCTGCAGACACAGAGAGACAGAAGCTGCTGCAGCAGCAGCAATAGTAGAACACACTGGTAAACATCAGCTCCACCTCACCGCTGGGGCATCTCCAGAAAGGCAATTATTGGCCATAGAGAAATTCTCCCAATGTGATACGCTTTTAAGTTTATTTACCCCAATAGAGAAACACCTGGGCTGGCCTCTCCCTCAGTATTTATTTTCTGTGTTCACCTCTTGATTCCACAGAAAAGAGGGGGGATAGGTATACTGGATAAAATGAATGCTGAAATAATCCCATTTATCTTTTCAAATATGCACCAATGTTTTCTGACACAACGAGCAGGCTGGTTTTTCACCCGTGTGGGTTGAATTGCCAAATAAGAAAAGCTTTAGCAAGAAGCGAGAAGGCTTATTTTGAAATTAGGTTTGAATGGCGGCCCAGTTAGGAGCTTAGGGAATACGTGTCTGGGGTGGGGGGGAATGGAGGGGACTACTACAAAGTGATGGAGTTGCCATGGTTATGAAAGGTACTGAGAGTGGGGAGTGGATGTGTGAAATCCGGAGATGGAGGCAGGCTGCTGTGAAATTCCCAGGTCATTTCAGTATTTTTTTTTTTCTCAACACTATCTCCATTTCCTTTTTTTTCCCCCATTTTTTTTTTCTTTTCCTTGGTTTGCCTTCTGGTATATATGTGGTATATCTGAGTTGTATTTGCAGGGGACTCAGATATGGATGCTGTAACTGAAGCCTGCCTGCCCTACCTCAGCTGCAGACAGCCACCCAAACTGCAAGAGGCCTGTCTGAGGTATATTTGTATTGCAATAATAAATCTAGCAGTACAATTAAAAGCCCGTTTTTATCTGGTACCATCTCCTTATCATATCTGTTTATTGTGATTTATCCTGTGTAATTTATGACCTTATGTTTAATCGTTAGCTTTCTATTAAAATGTAATTCAATTGAATTTATCAATGTGCTATCTCTATTCTGTGCAGTGTCTTCCTCCGCCTAATAGAAGTGGACCCTGATGCCTTCTGGTTGACTCTGAACGAGCTGTACTGTCCCTGCTCCTACAACCCGCCCCACCCTGATCTGCAGCCTGTGGAGCTGAGTGGGATGGGCCTCCAGAGGAATGAATACACAGATAATGTCTTGAAACTCCTGGAGGACTTGGGTTTGCCTGAGGACACACAGCCAGAAGGGATCCAGATCCAGTGAGCTGCACTGATGAACAGTACCCCAGTCATCCACCCGTCTGTCCCCAAGCAGAGAAAGGAACACTACACTGACGACGGCCTCAGGAGAGCATAGCTTGTCCTAGTCTTCCCCCAACCTCTTTTCAGGGACTGTGCCTTGCAGACTTCATCCTATAGTTTAACAGTGACTTTGAAACACCAAAATGTTAAGTGCTGATTCTGTTCTGTTGTGTTGGTAAGGGTGTACATATTCCAATGTTCTCCCAAGGGATGGACAAAATACCAGTATTTTGAATGTAAAGAAAAAAATATGTAGTAATTAAGTCTTTTTAATAAACAATTATTGTTTTTTTTATTATAACAGAAATGTATTTTTCCTGACCTCTTCGTTGTAACTGCTTAGCCTTTCATACAAGTAGCTGTAGCAATCTATGCCATAATTGATATTTTCTACCGTAAGTAGAATGGCTGAGCTTTCATTTGCTGGAATTCCGGCTTCAGCTTCACATCTTGGTTCCATTTTTCCTTTGATAACCAGAGGTCATGGTCATTCCACACAAACCTCCTGTTGATTCACACAGAACAGATCTGCTACGTGCTGCGCAAACGCCTGATTGAAAGTCCTAGCGTGATTTTGAATACAACTTGAAGTCCACTGAGGGTTGAAGTGTAGGTTAGAGCCCTGGCTTGTTTGTCAGGTCTTGTTAAGACTGAGGGGTCTGGAAGCCTCTCCGTGACATAATGAATGTGCGTGCCGGGGAGACAGGAACAGGGTTGCCACGTGCTTTGCGTTGGCGAGGGAGTGCTTTATCTCCACCATACTTTGCTATTTATCCAGCTGCCAACGCTGACAATAGCGCCATTACTCATCAGCCATGGAGGCCCTGCCTGGCAGCCCATACAGACACAGCCAGGGACGGGATGAAGCGATTTCCCTCAAACCAGGCTTGATAATTTCATGCAGCAAGGGTTCATATTCTGTTAATCATCAAATCATCTGACAGCCTAGCTTGACTGATTAGGCAGGCACTGTTTGGCACACCTAAGAGTAATGCAGTTCAGAGATGACATACTGTAAGACTCAATTTGTTTATTACTCAGGATGCATGGGTGTGAGGAAGGAGACTGGCAAGAGGAACTGTATGACTGCCTTATGAGTTGACTGTGATGGAGTATTCTGTCTTTGAATAATAATGTCTGTACAATGGCAGCATACAAATCAGTGTGTGTTAGCATATAAATAATTGAAAGGTCAGATGCTGACTTTTCATGATGAATGTAATACAAACATATTTTCCATCATCAACGTCTCAAGCCCGTACATACTAGAGGTACTAAATAAAGAAGTTATTCTGAAGGCAGTTCACATTCAAGTCACAATAAATAGGTAAATAGGTTCATGTACAATTTATTTACTTTGATAAAGGCATACATTTAGTGCGAGACCAACAACCTAGAAGAAATTCTAAAATATACAACATTTTTATAATGATTTCTTACAAAACATTAAAGCAAAGATAAGAGCTAGAAACAGTTCCTTTTTCCATGTCTTTCACAATGCAACATTCAGTCTGTAGGGAAAGCACAAAACACCATAAACAGGTTTTATTTGATAAACATTGGTTTAGCTCTGGTTGAGTGGAAATCATACTTGAGAGGAAAGTCTTCCACAAACAAAGCAGCTTTAGTGACCAAATTATATTTCTCCATGAAGTCACCATAGAGAGACAGCAAATGAACTGCTCAGAAAAATAAACAAATGTTCTCTATCTTACTTTGGCTAAATCAAATGCAACATAGAAACGAAGAGTAACTTAAGATATTAACAAACCAAAATAAATTAACAAAGCAACAAGTTGTCCAACTGTCCAACTTAAAACTGTATTTCCTCATGGATGGTTGAAAAACATTCTAAGAAAACATGTTGAACATGCACTCACTTTGTCATTTTATACAGTCATCTATAGAGTGTGGACCATCTAGAGTAGGGGTGTCAAACAATACGGCCCGGATCCGGCCCGCGAGGTGGTCCAATCCGGCCTGCGGGTGGTTTAAAAATATATTTTTTTGGGGGGAACAAACTCAATATACTTTAAAATGACTAAAACCAAATCAAAACTGTGTAGAAATTATAATGGATCTACATTCATACAGTTTCTTGACTGGGTCCAGCTCGCTGATAATCACAGAAATAAAAGCTAGAGAGTCAGGGAGCGTCGTAAATTCCCAAACTGTTTTTAGCTAGTTTTGACGGTGAGGAAATATAACCAATTTTCAGTGCTGCCCTCTGGACCTCATTGAAAATGGAATGCGGCCCCTGGGGGAAAAATGACTTTGACACCCCTGATCTAGAGGGTTGTGATATAGAAAGAGGGGGCTGGGACTGGGACTGGGAGTGGAGCTGAGGTGTTTTTGGTGGGACATTATTGTGTTAGGGCAGTGGAAGGGGAGACGAGAGAGGCCAAGGTATAGGACTGGGGTGGCACCAGAGTCCATTTGGTGTGTGCATGTTGGGCAGAGGGCAGGGGTGCACAACAGGGGAAGCGGTGTGTACAGAGACTTTAGTTTAATCATGTATGTTACAGCTGGGGTGGTTGAATCAAACGTCTCTACACACTGTGGTCCTCCAGGACTGGACTTGCCCTTCTGGGGTGTAAGACAAGGTTGGAGCTTGGAGCTGAGGCCGGAGCAGGTTAGGGAGGTTATGGGTGGGCTGTGAGGTCTAGAGGACAGCTGTCAGTGCAGTCAGTAGCGCTGTCATCCTCAGCAGACCTCTTCCTCAGCTCCCTGACAGTGCCTGTTGGTTTGTGGTGGCTGTGGTGGGCTGCTGGTGAGTGCTTGCCATGCTCCGGCTGGTGGCTGCTGCTTGCTAGAATCTTGGTGTCCTTGGTTTGGAAGTTGGCCCCGTGGTGGCGCAGAGCCGGGTTATGGTTGCTCTCTGGCTCCACCTGCAGATAGGCCCTCACCTTGTGGTGGCGGGCATTGCTATCGGTGTCGCTGAAGTCGATCACGCGGCACTCGTAAGTGCCCTCGTCAGATGGCTTCACGCTGGACAGACGCAACTTGTGGGAGATGTTGCTCCCGGCAACCTTTACCACCTGCAATAGACAAATAAAATATATTGGTCTATATATCCAAGAGTAAAATGGTACATTTGGATTCCTGACAGGCTATCCTTACAAATGTGCTCACTTCAACCCTAATTTGCCAGCCAGATACATTTCTCCTTCCACTCTGAAGATTCTAAGTGTCTGTATCTGTTGTTAATAATTTTCCTAGAAAACAAATGTCCTTGTGCATCCCCACCACTACCCCCTCTGTCCCTGCATCCTGTGTGTATGTGTGACAGCCAGGCTGTCTGATCCGAATGAGGCTGGCAGCCGGCTCTGTAATGAGATGCTAGCTGCGTTGCCACAGATGCACCACAGTGCACACTTACAGAGCAGATGCCCCTCCTCCTCCCCAAGCCCTGTACTGCTGGCAGCCCCACCGAGCCCAGTCAGGAGCACAGCCACCCGACCCCTGCACTCAACAAAGCCGCCTGGCAACCAAACAGATTGAGTGGGGATGTGAGGAGGCACACACACAAATTACATGTACACACACAGTCAGACCTTCGTTCCCATGTTGCAGAGAGATCTGGTCCAGATCTTGCTGTGGCCCTGCATACATACAGAACATGCCTTTACTTGGTAAGGGTCTAATAGTTCAGTGGCTTATAAAACCCGTAGAAAATAAATTTTATAGTGTCAGATCTTAGATAACACAAAGTGATCACATACTGTGGGAAAGTCATTGGTTGTGACACACCAGGGTATAAATACAGTTTTCTATATATCAGCTTCCTTCCACACAGGTAGTGTAGCCAAGGCTGATGATTAGTCTGTGGTTGTGTATCTTTGTTAACAGCCCAGAGTCCTCTAAGCTCAGAGAGTAAATCACACAATCACACAATCACATTCAGCCTTGAGACCAATAAAACTGACCAAAATAATTTTGGTGGAGTATAGTTAGTAGGTCTGCATGGTTTAGTATAATCTCAACATCTTTGATTTTACATCAACAGAATATGAAAATGATCTGGTTGATGCCATCAGCTTTATTTGTCGGGAAACATGAAAGACTAATATCCATCCATGTCTGCTGGAACCAATGACTCTGGGCTGGAACCCTCCGTACCGTTTTACCGGCTGAGCGACGGCCCAGTGGCGTCCTCCTTTACACCACAGCTGTTGGTTTTATTATGCTTAGTCAGCAGCAGCTAGCCAGCCAACAGGGACATTAACCAGGGAGGAAACCTCAGATCAGAGATAGGCTTCATCTTCTCCTGGAGACAAGCGAGTAGAGGGACACGCACAGCAAGCTGAAGAGCTGCTGTGCGAGCACAAAACTAGCTGTTAACAAATCATTACCCTCAAACAGGCTGGCGGCAACAAGGCACTACCAGGGCAGATGAGCTATCAAAAGTTCTGCTGACTCCCCGATCATTCTCCAGCAAGGATCACAGTCTCTCCTTTTTAACCATTGTGTTGTCTTAAGGGTAAAAAATAATCTGCCACTATGTTTAACAGCAGAGAAAACCCCCTAAATTATATTTTTTTCAACTTGAAATTTGATGATTTTTCCTAGAGCGACCCCAACATTAGAAAAAGTGAAACATCGCCTTTGTTCATATTTCCATGAAAGCTGTACACCACCAGGGTACAAAGATTGTCTTAGGGTCATTTTTGACCCGGCAGTTATAAAATCATTTACACACCACAAACACACACACACACACACACACACACACACACACACACACACACACACACACACACACACACACACACACACACACACACACACACACACACACACACACACACACACACACACACTGATTGAAGAGGAAGATCACCGTGGTTGGCACAGTTAGAATGAACAAGCCTGAGCTCCCCCTGCACTCCTCACAACAAGGGGGAGAGAGGCCTTCTCATCAAAGTTTGCCTTCACCCCCACCACCACTCTAGTTTCTTACCTCCCAAAGAGGAACAAGAATGTGGTCAGTGATCGTGAGGACAGGAAACCAGCCATCATCCTGGACTACAACCACAATAATGGAGGCATGGACAACCTGGACAAGGTGATTGGAACTTACAGTTGCAGGAGGATGACTGCCCACTGGCCCCTGGACATCTTCCATAACATCATTGATGTGTCCTCATACAATGCCTTCGTGATATGGAACAAGATCAACCCTACCTGGATGCCTGATAAGCGGAACAAGAGTAGGGTGTTCATGGAGCAGCTTGGAAAGGCACTTGTAACCCCGCACATTCAAAGAAGGGAGAGCCTCTCCCGCACAGCAGCCTCTGCAGCACTTGTGAAAGCTGTTCAGGGAACTGAATCTTGTCATGATCCACCGGAGGCTGCAGCTGGGGCAGGCAAGAGGAGGCGATGCCAATTCTGCCCCCCAAAGAAGGACTGTAAAACAAATACTATGTGCTGCACATGTGAGAAATACATCTGCAATGTCCATGCACACACACTTGCATACTGTCCTACATGTGCTAATTAGAGTTGATTGATTTATGTTCTTCACGTTTTTGTTTTGTATCTATTATCCTATTTTATTCTTATTTATTGTTGTTGTTTATACACCTTGTGGGTGGGGGCAATGAATCAAGAGACTAGTATTTTGTAGTTTAATTCCTCATTGTACTGTATATAAGAATATATCACTAAGTTGCCAAAAACGTTCAAGACTGTTATTGCTTCCCGTTAATAAAATGCATTCAAAACTACTTTCTGCACATTTCTGCTACTTTCTTAGGCTATACAAGTGCTGTCTCTTGCTAAAACAATCATGTTTACACCTATGCAGTACCTTTAGCAATAATAATAATAATAATAAACCTCTACTTTAGTAAAGAAAACAATTATGACAGATGTGTTGTAATAACAATTAGTGGTGTCCACTGATTAAATGCAGTCTTTCTGCATTGTGAAGAGGGAAAACCCAGATATTCACAAAGTTTGTGATGAATGACAGGTTGTTTCTTCATGCAAAATAGATTTGGGGTTAAAAATTAAATTAAGCTTTATTTTAGGGTTTAGTGAAGGCGGGCCATTTTTTACCCTTAGGACAAGGGGAGTATACAGAATGGTAAGACTGCACAAGGGATAAATTAAGACATCAGAGCGCACTGCAGTTGTGAAGTTGGGCGCATTCATGCTTTAATGAGAGAAGACAAGAAGACATCACACCATCTTACTGCAGCCTCAGTCTTTCTATAGAACTGAAACACATAATTGTAGCAGAAGTAAGAGAAGAGTTTATTTCCAAAACGCTACAGTTGAAGTCGGAAGTTTACATACACTTAGGTTGGAGTCATTAAAACTTGTTTTTCAACCACTCCAAAATGTCTTATTAACAAACTATAGTTTTGGCAAGTCGGTTAGGACATCTACCTTGTGCATGACACAAGTAATGTTTACAAAAATTGTTTACCGACAGATTATTTCACTTATAATTCACTGTATCACAATTCCAGTGGGTCAGAAGTTTGCATACACTAAGTTGACTGTGCTTTTAAACAGCTTGGAAAATTCCAGAAAATGATGTCATGGCTTTAGAAGCTTCTGACAGGCTAATTGACATCATTTGAGTCAATTGGAGGTGTACCTGTGGATGTATTTCAATACCTACCTTCAAAGTGCCTCTTTGCTTGACATCATGGGAAAATCAAAAGAAATCAAATAAAAAAAAGAATACAAATATTGTAGACCTCCACAAATCTGGTTCATCCTTGGGAGCAATTTCCAAATGCCTGAAGGTACCACGTTCGTCTGTACAAACAATAGTACACAAGTATAAACACCATGGGACCACGCAGCCGTCATACCGCTCAGGAAGTAGTGCAAATCAATCCCAGAACAACAGCAAAGGACCTTGTGAAGATGCTGGAGGAAACAGGTACAAAAGTATCTATATCCACAGTAAAACAAGTCCTATATCGACATAACCTGAAAGGCCGCTCAGCAAGGAAGAAGCCACTGCTCCAAAACCGCCATAAAAAAGCCAGACTATGGTTTGCAACTGCACATGAGGACAAAGATCGTAAGTTCCTCTGGTCTGATGAAACAAAAATAGAACTGTTTGGCCATAATGACCATCGTTACGTTTGGAGGAAAAATGGGGAGGCTAGCAAGCCGAAGAACACCATCCCAACTGTGAAGCATGGGGGTGGCAGTATAATGTTGTGGGGGTGCTTTGCTACAGGAGGGACTGGTGCACTTCACAAAATAGATGGCATCATGAGGTAGGAACATTTTGTGGATATATTGAAGCAACATCTCAAGACATCAGTCAGGAAGTTAAAGTTTGGTCGCAAATGAGCCTTCCAAATGGACAATGACCCCAAGCATAATTCCAAAGTTGTGGCAAAATGGCTTAAGGACAACAAAGTCAAGGTATTGGTGTGGCCGTCACAAAACCCTGACCTCAATCCCATAGAACATTTGTGGGCAGAACTGAAAAGCATGTGTGAGAAGGAGGCCTACAAACCTGATTCAGTTACACCAGCTCTGTCAGGAGGAATGGGACAACATTCACCCAACTTCTGACACACTGGGAATGTGATAAAATAAATAAAAGCTCAAATAAATCATTATCTCTACTATTATTCTGACATTTCACATTCTTAAAATAAAGGGGTGATCCTAAAACAGGGAATTTTTACTAGGATTAAATGTCAGGAATTGTCAAAAACGGAGTTTAAATGTATTTGGATAAGGTGTATGTAAACTTCCGACTTCAACTGTATATATTCATTTTCAGAAATCTTGGTAAATGAGCTTTAATTGTTTAAAGAACTTATGAGAGAGATTGGTGTCTATTTTCACAATCTAATCATGGCATTGGGTTTTTTCACTATCTAATCATCCATGATTTACCATATTATATTTTGAAAGAGGAAGCAAAACATTTTAAGCATATGTTTTCTTTTCAGTCTCTTCCATCTCCACTGAATGATGTTAACTGCAAGGATTTTTTTTCCTAATAATAATAATCTAAAATTAAGAAATATACAGAAAGACCTGTGTGAAGGCCAATTTACGTAGGAGGAACTTCTTGAGGCAATTAAATGCTTTCAGTCTGGAAAAACACCAGGGCTTGATGGTATACCAGTAGAGGTATATCAGACTTTTTTGATGTACTCAAATATCCATTATTAGCATGTTTTAACTACTCCTATAAAAATGGTAGACTATCAGGTCTACCATTTTATCAGGCAAGAAGGTCTGATTTCAATTCTACTGAAACAGGACCCAGGTGGTAAGTATAAAGATCAAGTCCATTTAAAAAAACTGGAGGCCTCTTACACTGCAATGTTGTGATGTGAAAATCCGGGCGAAATGCATAGCACATAGAATTAAAAAGGTTTTACCAGATATTTCTTACATGGACGATATATTGGAGATAATATACGACAATTACTTGAAAGAATAGAACATTATAAAACATCATAGATACCAGGCCTGGTCTTTATAGCAGATTTAGAAAATTATTATGATAAAGTACGACTAGAAATTATATATAAATGCCTGGACTATTTTAATTTTGGTGAATCTCTTATACAATGGATTAAAGTTATGTATAGCAACTCCAGGAGTAAAATAGTAAATAATGGTTACATCTCAGAAAGTATTGAGCTGTCAAGAGGAGTAAAACAAGGCTCTCCGTTGTCTCCCTATCTATTTATTATGGCCATCGAAATGCTAGCTATAAAAATTTGATCCAACAAGAACATCAAGGGCTTAGAAATCCAGAGGTTAAAAACACAAGTAACAATGTATTCAGATGCCTCAAGTTTCTTTTTAAGTCCGCAATCTCGATCCCTGCATGGTCTCATTGAGATCGAGATCACTTTTCTAGCCTCTCTGGACTAAAACCCAATTATGTAGAGTGTACCATATTACATATTAGAATGTCAAAAGATACAATGTTTACACTACATTTACCAATAAAATAGGCTGATGGTGAAGTAGACATACTTGGTACTCATATCTCAAAAAATATAAATGAACTTATCATAACTAATTTCAATAGAAATTTGGCAAAAATAGACAAGATTCTGCAACCATTGAGAGGTAAATACCTGTCTATTTATTAACAAAAATCACATTGATTAACTCTTTGGTCCTATCACAGTTTACTTACTAATGGCGCTAACTACTCCAGACGACTTGTTTTTTAAATCATATGAGCAAAACATAGTTCACTTTATTTGGAACGCAAAGTCAGACAAAATTAAACGTGCCTATTTATATAATGAATATGATTTTGGGGGGCTGAAATGATAAAATATCAAAGCATTAAACCTATCACTAAAAGCTTCACTCATACACAAGTTATACTTAAACCCGAACTTGTTCTCCAGTAGATTATGAAGAAAGGCTCATCCTTTGTTCAAAAATTGCCTTTTTGCCTTTATACAGATTACAACTTCTCATTTTTGATTAATTGAAAATGAAACTCTGTTAAAAGTAACGCCCCTAGTTAAACAAGCCTTACAAAGCTGGTTACAATTTCAAATTTATCATCCAGAAAGAGAACACATATTACAAAAAATATTATGGTTAAACTCAAATATACTGATTGATAAAAAAATAATAATAATACAATTATATTTATTAATGATAATATGATTAGGAATGCTGGAGTTATGTCACATATGCAACTATCGAAAATATACGGGAATGTTTGCTCAACCCAAAATTACAACCAACTGATTGGTTGGAAGAGGGAGAAAGTGGAAGAGGGAGAAAGTAGGACACTTGCTTGTCTGCCATATATCAAAGATAAAAATTGGCTGAAAAGGATTGGCATAAATAGAAAAATATACCATTTTCATTTGAGGCCAAAAATATTAGCAGCTGCGCCATACAGGTTGCAAAATAGATAGCAAGAGATTTTAGATGTACCGATTCCATGGCACATGGTATATGAACTGATACAAAAAACAACAGTTGATTTGAGTTTTTCAATTTAACAGAATGCTATATATATGGGGCATACAACAATCTCAGCTCTGCAGATTTTGCTGCAAAGAGATATAATCATTCAGGGGCGCAACTTTCCCTGCGCACTGGGGGAACATTCTGAAATATAATTTTTGTCCGCTCAGTTGTATTATTGCACTGTGATACAAAACATGGCACTTGTGTGCTTTGGGACCATGTGGACGCCTCAGAGCGGTCGGGGAGGCTGTTTTCCAGTTTTAGCCGGCTGGATTTAGACATGATCAGAGTGTTGCGTTTTTTCTCTGAGTTGTAAAAGCAAGCAGAGCAGAAACTGGCTACTATTTAGTTGACTGATCTAGCTGGCAAGGTCACTGCTGTTTGACAGAAAAAAAACATTTCCACCCAGTGCTGAGCTAGTAGTGTAACTGACATGTTACGTTAGCCAATGTTTCATCCCCTCTCGACTGAAGTGAATGAGCTACTAGCAGCTAGTTAGCTACCCTGATAAAGACAGCTTGCCTGTCGAAACGTGGGACATAAAGTCTTTTTTGCATCTGAGCTAGCCAGCACCTCGCCTATATAGGTGTGCGTTTCTTTTTCTTCTAGCTAGCTAGTAGCTACCACAGCCAGTTCAACTCTAGCTAGCCTCTAGCTATCTGTCAGGTAGCAGTATCTAACAGCTGGTGTGTGTATGGAAATGTTGTGTAGCCTTTGTTTTTTCCTGTTTCAACAGAAGTACATTTGATGTTGTACTATTGTACCATTAGCTAGAGCTAGCCAAAAGTTGGCTAATGTTATCTAGCTAGCTAGCTCACTAACTATAGCTATTATTTTTGCCTCAATAACACTAGACTTGAATCAAACGATGAAAACAGCGGAAAAAACTATTTAAATTATATTCTGACGATATTTCGTTTTTTCAGCATAATGTGAGTTTTTATTAGTCAGTACAGCAATGTAATGTTATTAATTTGTCAGTTTCCCTAGCTAATTCCCTACATTTTACACTGACATGGTATTAACAGCTCTACAGGCTTCACTGTCATGGCGCACAATCAGTACACAACACTATGCTCATCATGTCTTAATAGCAGGATCAGATGGTGACAGGTGTCCCAGCAGGGTCAGACAGCCAGGGAAGACCAGTCTACAGAGCTCATGTGAATTTTGCAGTATATTATAACAATCAGTG
The DNA here is from genome assembly GCA_030435695.1 of Brachymystax lenok tsinlingensis. Classification (NCBI taxonomy): domain Eukaryota; kingdom Metazoa; phylum Chordata; class Actinopteri; order Salmoniformes; family Salmonidae; genus Brachymystax; species Brachymystax lenok. Next base: position 17,321,160 of record CM059803.1, read on the forward strand.
AATGAATACAATGTTCCATCTTGAGTTGATGGGTAGGCTACAGTCTGGGATCTGGGAATAATGGCCATTTAAATTATTTAACCATTGATTCTATTCTTGGATAATATAATGTATAAATGTACACCAAGTTAATTCTTTGTCATGCCTCATCTAAGCAGGATCAGATGGTGACAGGGGTCTCATCAGGGTCAGGCAGCCAGGGAAGACCAGTCTGTGACAGAGCTGAGGTGAACTTTTGGAGATACAACACTTTATTCTTTCTGTACAGCAAACACTGGACAAGGAAGAAGCTTCAAAGATTGAAACTATTTTGAGGCAGTCTGACAAACCTCTAAAGTTGATTTCCAAACTGTATCAAGGGTTGATAGTGGCTTTTCCCGATGACACAACATGGAACACTAAAATATGAGGAAGACCTGGCAGACGCTATTGATGATGATGAATGGATACAGATATGTTAGAATGCCCAGTCATGTTCATATAATCTCAGACATAAATTACTGTAGTTTAAGACCATCCATAGAATGTACTATATATGCCAGTTAAACTGAATATCATGCACACAGAAATGTAATTCCTCTGCTGGAGGTGTAAAACACAAAAGGGGACATATATGTTATGGTCTTGTGAAGGCTGGCTGAATTCTGGCAAAGAGTGTGTTATTTTATCTCAGAATTTCAACAGATTCTCTCAGTTTTTGTTTGCTTAGAAATGTTGATACTGAAGACTGTTATCAGAATAAACTGTGTAACCTTGCATTTATAGCAGCTAAGAAATGCTTTGCCATTAATTGGAAGGTTGGTTATCCTCCCACAATGTCACAATGGATGGCAAAAATGTAAAGTTATGTATCACTAGATTTGATTTATTATAAGATTAAAGGTATATTGTGGAACTTTCATAAGGTCTGGATTCTTGAAAAAAAGCATGAGGCCTCTACTGGAAATGAGGCCTCTATTGGACACTAGATTGCCAACAAGACAAATACAAAAGTGCAAAAGAGAAGCCAGACAGGCAGGAGATATAACATATTATGCAGCAAGTAAAGACTCACACTTATTTTGGTAGCATCCTTTGACATCTCGTCCTGGGGTACAACCTGTAGGAAAGAGATTTCAAAGAATAAGAAACTTTAGAAATACTTGTATTTTTTCAAAAGAAATCCCCATTGTGTAAAACTGCCTTACATCGATGATGAGTCCACTTACAGGTAATTTAACCAAAGAGCAGAACATAGATAATGGGCCTAATAATGCCTACTTTACAGGTAATAGCATCCAAAACGTACAGCTGTACTCAAAATTACATACGGTATGTGGAGATTCACCACTCTATTAAGAGGAATAGATTGAGAGGTGAAACCTGGGTTGGGGCCTTTTGAGAAGTGTAACTTGGTCAAAAAATACAATTTTAAAAGGAATAGTTTCACCATATTAAGACGAGAGTTCAGTTCATGTAACAGGGTTGAACTTAAAATGAAGGACAGACATAAATTAATCACTAAACAATAAATAATAATCTCCAGAAATGACTTTGTTAAAGCAACAAAATAACTAGAGCTTTACACTGGGGGTGAACATTTTTTAAATGTTGGGGTTTAGTGGGGTAAAATCTACCTAGAAGTCACAAAGCGACATGCTGAATGCTGAATTTAGCACTTCAGCAAGTTTTTATTCATATAAAAACATTTGGTTTATTGAATTCTCCATGTAGTCTATTTTAAACGGCAACATATTAAATATAACAGGCTTTTAAAATTCCATATTGGTGCACAATTTCCACTTAAAATATCAAAGTGACGCAAATGCACTCTTTTCGTGGAACGACCCACCTGTGTTTCCCCCAAGGTACCAATCTCCACAATCTTAGTATTCCCCACAATTGTAATATGAATTCGAAAACCCCCAAAATGATGCTATACATTTCAACCTGTGCCTATATTATCATGTAGGCATGATTCATCAAGAAAATGAGGATTCACTACAGCACAGCCTGTACAGTATTCTAGGTCAGTAGCACCACCTGCCCTACGCTCCAGCAAGGGAAGGAAGCATGGTGTAACACAGCCAGTCCTCAGGGACACTTCATGAATAATGAATCAGAGTGAGGTGAGAGGAAGTTTCTTTACATTTCTCCCTTTTCCAATTAAAAAGTGTCGGAAAACACAGCAGGAGGCCTGGAAAACATTCCGTGTGTCCTCATGGAAAACATGCTCTGCTTTACCCAGCTCAGGTGCATTTTCCCATGAGATGGTTCCTCAGCCTCCTCTTCAGTTCCTGTGCCTCCGGGGCACCTGGGGAACCTGCTGCTATTTCTGCCTACTGCAGTGATTAATGTGCGGTTTATTACCTTGCTGCTCACCTCCCTCAGTTTATTCCTGTGTACTTTATTAGTTGGTACTGATTCTGACTTGTATAGCTGTGCCTCGATGGCAAACTCTAAGGATTGGGATTTAGTCAGAAGTTTGTGTACTGCATTCTATTGCTATGCTTTGCTATTTGCATTGCTATTTTCAATGTGGGAGAATAAGAAGACTTTGTTCCATCCTCTGCCTCAAACCTTTGATCACTGATCACAGAACACCTCACCAACAACATTCTCTCAGCAGTGACAGAGTGAGTAGTCTAGCTACCTGATTGGAGGTCCAGGGCTCTTTCTCTGTCCAGTCTCTGTGGTTCCTGATATACCACCACTGGATCTCAAGGGAGTAGGAGGGGCCTGCCCCCCGGAAGGAGCACGCCATCTCCACGTCCTGACCACTCTGTGCTGTGATGTCATGGGGGACCTCTGTGAACACAGCTGTATGGAGAAAAAAGCTAAGTTAACAGTTGGCTTTGAAAAAGATGACTCAGTCCTCTCTGAAGACAATATGGGTGGTGTTTGCTCTTACTGCAGTTCATTTACACTGATGATAATACACTGTGATTGTAAATGGTCTCTAATAGAATATTGAGTTAACCCTAGTAATAGTGTGCATAAATCGTTTTCATTTTTTTAAATAACACAACACAATCTAGAAATACGTGTGTTTCTAAGCAACTATGAGGAATTACATCATAAATCCTCATTTACCAGTTGAAACATTTCCATTTTGATGAGTATCATTTGTTGATCTGATCAAATAAGGAGCATTCAGACACTGCACTTGATTAATTTATGAATTTGCTTTTTCCAATTATTGATAAACATGCGCACCTGTTAAGAAACTGACTGTTAGAACTGTTAAGGCTCCATGGATTGATGAGGAATTGACAAACTGTATGGTTGAAAGAGATGGGGCAAAGTGAGTGGCTAATAACTCTGGCTGCACATCTGAATGGCTGACTTACTGCAAATTAAGAAATTATGTGACTAAACTAAACAAAAATAAGAAGAATCTGTATTATGAAGCCAATATCAATTATATGAAGAATGATGGAAAAAAGCTTTTGAATACTTTAAATGAGATTATGGACAGAAAGACAAATTATTTAATCGAATCAGGTGGCTTATTCATCACAAAACCATGTGATGTTGCCAATTATTTTAATGATTACTTCATTGGCAAAGTGGACAAACAACAATCCTCAGCTGAATCTGGTAATAAATGATGTGGCTGTTGAACAAGTTGAGGAGACTAAATTATTTGGTGCTACCTTAGATTGTAAACTGTCATGGTCAAAACATATAGATTCAATGGTTGTAAAGATGGGGAGAGGTCTGTCCACACTCTAAAAAGCAAGTCCTGCAGACTCTAGTTTTCTCTTATCATGATTACTGTTCCGTTATGTGGTCAAGTGTTGCAAAGAAAGACCTTGTTAAGCTGCAGCTGACCCAGAACAGAGCGGCACGTCTTGCTCTTCATTGTAATCAGAGGGCTGATATAAATACTATGCATGACAGTCTCTCTTGGCTAAGAGTTGAGGAGAGACTGACTGCATCACTTCTTCTTTTTATAAGAAACATTAACGTGTTGAAAATTCCAAATTGTTTGCATAGTGAACTTACACACAGCTCTGACACACACACTTACCCCACCAGACATGCCACCAGGAGTCTTTTCACAGTACCCAAATCCAGAACAAATTCAATAAAGTGTACAGTATTATGTAGAGCCATTATTGCATGGAACTCCCTTCCATCTCATTTTGCTCAAATGAACCGCAAACCTGGTTTCAAAAACAGATAAAGCAACACCTCACGGTACAAAGCCTCTCCCCTATTTGACCTAGATATTTTGTGTGTATGTATTGATGTGTAGGCTACGTGTGCCGTTATTAATGGGGATCCTAATAAAATACAAAAAATACCAATCATTCTGCTCACCTGGCTTGCTCTTTAGTTAGCCTAAATATACAACGTTTGTAATATTCTATTTTATTAATGTGCCACTCTGCTTGTTTACTAAAGAAGGCATTACTGCTGAAACAGCTCCCCTGTTTTTGTTTTTCAGTTAAAATGTGTACTGAAGGTTTGAGCTACAACAGACAGCTTTGACAGAGTTTCTAAAGTAGTTCTGATGAGCAATGCCACAACTGAAGAGTGAAGCCTTGCTGAAGAGCTGGCAAACTAAAGAGGATTGGGTGTATCTCTCTCCAGCATAAAACCACACTCAATAGGTTATGCAAAACTAGTGTTTACTAAACCAACACTCACAAACTAGATGTGAATGTGTTCACAAACACATAGTGTGAATATGCAATATAATAAAAATGTATAAAGTTTAGCCTGTCATAATGTAAGCTGGCATTGAATGTTTACTCTTGTCCAAACATGGATATCAGTAACCAATGTCAAAAGAGTTTAGCACATTCTGAGGTTAGAATATATTCATTTTCCCACTATATTTCCCATGGAGGCGGAGCTAGAGTTGGGCCTCATCCCAGACACCTGCCTGGGTGGGAGGAGAGCAAGGAAGCTGCCTGGGCTGAGCTGGATCCTCTCCATGTATAACACAGGCTGAAATCCCTCACATGGGTAAACTAGCCTCAGTAGAATGAAGACATCAGCTCTTCTGATCCCAGCACATCCGTTTATTAACTGGGCCCAAATCCTCTTAAAGGCTCCCTTAAACACATTTTTAATTTGCTTCTAATCCCGTTCATGGCGACGGAAGCTCACAGGGAGCAACCACACGTCCCCACGGGTGTATTGGTGGTGCTCACACCGATGAAGTCTGTCTAACTCGGGTGAAAAGTGTCTTTCTTCAGATTCACAATGAAGTCAGCATGGCAAACCATTGTAGGTTAACCTCCTAAATGTTCTTCATAAAAAATGCAGGTGATAGCACCAAAACCAAACCTTTTAGATCAGGGGTGTCAAACTGCTGCTCATCAAACTCATTCCATGGAGGGCCTAGTGTCTGTGGGTTTTTGGTTTTCCTTTCAATTAAGACCTAGACGACCAGTTGAGGGGAGTTCTTTACTAATTAGTGACTTCAATTAATCAATCAAGAACAAGGGAGGAGTGAAAACCGTCAGACACTCGGCCTTCCGTGGAATGAGTTTGACACGTGTTTGAGATAATAAAAAAAGTTGATATTTCCTGCAATTCCTGACTAATTATTCTTAAAGCAAATGTCATTTATATACATTAGACAACCACTGGGAATTGTCGGATCAGAATTGGTGCTTTCAAGAAAACACTACCCCTAAAAACTACATCAACCTTGAGAAAATCAACTGGCTGGAGAATGAGAGACAGAGAGAGTGAACAGCATTGACTGAGCTACTTGGAGAGCGAGAGAGAGAGCTGGCCATGGTGCTGAAAGTCCAGTGCTGCTGCCAGCTTATTACTAGCTCCCAGGTGGTAGGTTTATTCAATCTGCACTAGAATACCGGAGAACATAGAGACAATAAACTAATTCCGTTTCTTTCTAAAATTTCGATCTACCTTTCTTTCTATTCCACCGCACTCAGGTCTGAGTTTAATAGCCTCTGTAAATCTCTGGGCCAACTGTGCATACTGAGAAAGCAATGTCTCCCGCTCCAGAGAGCTACAAGCCCCAAGTCATATCTCCCTTGTAAATCGATCAAATCCCTTTGAATTTCATTTGCCAGACACAAAACACACTTTGTATTGATTCACCTTTATGGTAGGAAGTGGAGCCTACAGCTTTCTTGTTTTCAAAGCAGTGATGTAAACTGTCATTAAATGGATAGGCTCTCTGGATTGTTTTTTTGGTTTTTTGACGTTGATCATGTTTATTTTTGATTTAGTACAGACGTAGGACCTTAAAATAATCCTGCAGCAACAGGAAATGTGAATTATTATGTGAATTATAATTAATGCCCGTTTTCGTAGGATTGATACATTTTCCATAAGGTAAACTTCCAGAACCTTTTCAAATCTCAAATACACTACAAGTTTTACATTTCCTGCATTGCAGGAAAGTTCTCCTGCAACAGGGTGATCAAATGGAGATCCTACATCTGTATGAATCATGATAACACTTGATGCCAAATGGGTTTAGAGGTAAAATATGTTGGAATGATTGACAATACAACAGTCTGTGTATATTTCTCTTATTAATGCCTACATGACAACATTGACTTAGAAACAATGCTAATTCAAAGATGGCCTGTGTAATCACTAGCACCCTGTCTGTACATCTTAATTAGAGGCCTCAAAGGACTTTGGAAGTTGGATCTGAAATGTCTGGAGGAATCATTATCTTCACAATAACACAATTGTGTAATAGACTTAGACAATCACTACAATCAATGCTGAAAAACTGCAACATGAAGACAGACATGACAGATGAACAAAGGCCAACCCACAATGCAGAGAAATGGATAAGAAAGAAGGAATCTTTGAGGCTCTGGAAATCCTGGGAGGGCTCTTGTCATCATCTTCCTTTGACATGTGGAGTTAGTTAATGAAACACTGATCAAAGCTAGCTGGAGGTGCTTCTTCGTGGTATTGTCTTAATCCAGACTACCTTAAAACTTCATATTCTTTTGTAAGATATACTGTAGCTAATGACAGATAAAAATAGAGATTCAGCACATATCCTCACTGCATGAGACGTTTTCTTGAATCTCATTGATTTCTTTGTGGAATCTTGAAAAAATGGCCAAAAGGAAGGGGGATTGCAGCCCACCCTGTACTGTAAACAGAGAGATGGAGATATATTTGATTGTACAGTATAAAAATGACTGAGTGTGGCTGGGATGGGAAATAAACAATATTCTATCATATATTCTCTTGAGATCGAATGAGCGAGGCAAGCAGTCTGGTAGCTTTCTTATTGGAATCTACAGCAGCAGCTTATACTCAGGAGGAGAAATTCTGCTCAAGCCTCCAAATAAAACCGTATTCCAAGTTGCAGTCTGATAGTCACACTGCACAGCACAGACAACATCAAGCCATTACACAACATAAACATAATTTGCATTCTCCTTCTCTGATCCATATTCTGGGCTGGAAGTTGCTGTACCGCAATGACTCATCTAGAGTTCCACTCTCACCCCCATGAAATTACACTGCAACCAGTCTCCCCTCTCTCTCACACTTTTTAAATATCTCATAACACCGCAACCACAGGAGTCCACCTCTGAATATAAATGCTTCTGTTCTGTAATGTTGAGTTTGAAAGTTTTGAAATCATCCTGCACTAATTTTGGTGGTTAGACAATGTGGTGGGAAAAGTACCCAACTGTCATACTTGAGTAAAACTAAAGATACCTTAATAGAAAATTACTAAAGTAAAAGTGAAAGTCACCCAGAAAAATACGACTTGAGTAAAAGTCTAAAAGTATTTGGTTTTAAATATACTTAAGTATCGAAAGTAAATGTAATTGCAAAAATATACTTTATTATCAAAAGTAAAAGTATAAATCATTTCGCATTCCTTATAATAAGCAAATCAGACGGCACAATTTAAAAATTTTGATTTACGGATAGCCTACTATTTTTATTTTTGACTACTTTTACTTCCTTTATTTCACTACATTCCTAACGAAAATAATGTACTTTTTACTCCATACATTTTCCTTGACACCCAAAAGTACTCGTTACATTTTGAATGCTTAACAGGACAGGAAAATGTTCCAATTCACTCACTTATCAAGAGAACATCCATGGTCATCCCTACTGCTTCTGATCTGGAGGGCTCACTAAACACAAATGCTTCATTTGTAAATTATGTCTGCGTGTTATAGTGTGCCCCTGGCTATCCGTAAATCAAATTAAAATTTAAATTGTGCCGTCTGATTTGCTTATTATAAGGAATGCGAAATGATTTATACTTTTACTTTTGATAAAAGTATATTTTTGCAATTACATTTACTTTCGATACTTAAGTATATTTAAAACCAAATACTTTTAGACTTTTACTCAAGTCGTATTTTTCTGAGTACAGACACCCCAAGTAAAGTACAGACACCCCAAGAAAAGTACAGACACCCCAAGAAAAGTATTTTTACTTAAGTACTTTACACCACTGGTTAGACAACAGTTGGTAGTCCCCCCCCTTACAACGTAGCTAGCTCTGGGGAGTAGCGGTAATCACTGGGAATGAAAGCAGGAACACAAGAAAGAGAGAGAGAGAAACAGAAAGAGAGAGAGAGAGAAAGCGAGAGCGAGAGAAAAGAGAGAGAAAGAAAGAGAGAGAGAGATAGAAAGAGAGATAGAGAGAAAGCGAGAGAAAAGAGAGAAAAGAGAGAGAAAGAGAGAGAAAGAAAGAGAGAGAAAGAAAGAGAGAGAGAGAGTGAGAAATAGAGATAGTGAGAGAGAGAGAGAGAGAGAGAGAGAGAGAGAGAGAGAGAGAGAGAGAGAAATAGAGATAGTGAGAGAGAGAGAGAGAGAGAGAGAGATAGTGAGAGAGAGAGAGAGAGAGAGAGAGAGAGAGATAAATAAATAAAGCAGTATATCAACAGCTCACACAATCACTCCAGAAACAAAGGGCGAAGCACAATGGAGCCACACTGGCTTCGAATAACCAACTCCTGCATCAAGACTTCTGATGCCAAAACTTCAGCACTGTCTTCCATTTAATCCACCACTACCATCCACAGCCTTGCCTTGGGCATCTCTCCAACTTGATCTCACTAGAGTTCATTTTATGCAATCCCTGCTGTTTTGGCTCAAAATCAGTTCAAAGAATATCCCCTGCCACAGAAAATAATGTAAAAAGTGACTGAAGTTTCAGCTAAGTTTATCAGAGGCTCTCTAGACAGAGCTCATCGGTTCATATTGTAATGGTAAATAACATTGGGCAATGGACTCAGGACAATGGTGATGCGTGTTAGTGATATCTGTTATGTGTGGTCAATAAATTCCATGTGGTAGCAGCTCTTGTTCCAGCCATCATCCACAGGGCTGAGGATTTCAAAATGTTTCATCACTAACAGTGTTAGCTACATGTAAAGCCCCACCCCCACCCTCCAACCTCCACCTCCCACCCTCCACCCCCCACCTTGCAGCCCAAAACCCAAGCTCTCAAAACCATTATGATCCATGCTGGGGGTCTGCCTCTGTCGTTTAGAGCTCCTGCTGCTGTGAGATGATGTATGAGGATATTGTTCCTTACAGCACAGCATGTCTGGTATCTGTAAGGCAATCTAGTGATATGAATCATGTCATCATCAGCCTCCTCTTAAGATGTCAGTGTTACGCATTACAGGGGGGGAGCTCTAATGAACTACACATCTCTACTGATCTGGAGGCAGATACTCAGGGATTTTACATGGCACTTTTGAAAATAGAATGTAGATGCGGGAAGAGAGGGTGAATAGAAGGAAGGGAAGGTGAGTGGGATGCCAGAGCGTTCACAAAGGGAGCGAGAGATGGAGAGAGAAACACACCAGGGGTGAAGATGGTGTCAGTAGAGAGAGAGAGAGAGAGAGAGAGAGAGAGAGAGAGAGAGGAGAACGAGAGAAGAAAAGAAAAGGGATAGTCATTTGAAGAAGAGGAACTAAGAGGAACTCGAGATAGTGGAGAATAGTGACATTTAAAAAGAGGACATCTTGAGGGCCCTGGGAATGGAAATGCATTTACAAAGAACCCAGAATGCACTCTACACACAAAGTAGTTTTTTTCTTTTATATCCTAGTCTTGATTCTTTTAACAAGAAATATCTATTCAAATTTCAGTATCTATAAACACATATGCAGTCACTGCAGCTTTAAACCCCAGGATGAAAAATAGCATGAAAACAAGTTATGAGAGTGATGTGCAATGATGCTGGCCTAGCAGATTCATTAACCTCTGCAGTTGCCCCCACAGACCCAGGCAGAGAGAGTCTCGTCTCTGAGCACAGCCTCTCGCGTTGATTCCTCACTTATCACTGGCAGGCCAGCCAGCTCCATCCACTCCACTGAAATAATTGCCTCTTCTAAGGATGCTCGCTTAATATACTGTAAATAGCAGCGGTCATGTTTCAAAGACACCTGTAAGCTTCTTGAAGACACAGTAAACAGAGTGACTAACTATCCAAAGGTCATCTGGCTGTTTGTTTATGATGTGATGTAATGCATATAGCCCATTTTGAAATTAGTCTTTAGTGAATGTCTTTTGCTTTCGTTCTTATGAAGTGAAATTCAAACCGTAGATATTTCTGTTTGTAATGAATAGTCTACATGGTTAGGCCTAGTAATTTTCCAGGAAAAAGGTATTGTAAATATTTTGGAGAACAGTGGAAGCTGGGGTAATTGAAATTAAAATATGCTTAACCCTCGTTTGAGTCGTACAATTTTCCACAAGCTATTTTGGCGCAAGACAGAGTTCGGATTTATGCAGCTGATTACAAAAAGTCAACAAAGTGACAATCTGAAAAACAGCTGTCAAACATTATCATACATAAACCTCTGTTCTCAGGACATAGCTGAAGTCGTTGGAGATTTAGGCCCACAGTATAGAACACCACAATAAAAGATGTGTAATGTATTTTACAGAGCTTAATAAAGCAGGAATTTGGGTCACAACCAGTAGTTACTATAACAAGCATAAAAGCTCTAAATGATTATAAGACAGTGATGTATGGCCTGGGATATTTAACATGATCTCGTGGAAATGCCAAGGCTTTATAATCCAGTCATCTGTATGCTACTTCCAACACATCTAACAGTCATCTGTATGCTACTTCCAACACATCTAACAGTCATCTGTATGCTACTTCCAACACATCTAACAGTCGTCTGTATGCTACTTCCAACACATCTAACAGTCGTCTGTATGCTACTTCCAACACATCTAACAGTTGTCTGTATGCTACTTCCAACACATCTAACAGTCGTCTGTATGCTACTTCCAACACATCTAACAGTCGTCTGTATGCTACTTCCAACACATCTAACAGTCGTCTGTATGCTACTTCCAACACATCTAACAGTCGTCTGTATGCTACTTCCAACACATCTAACAGTCAAAATAGTTTCGTTCAGAATGATCACATAATAATTCCATGAGATTGTTCACTTCAGCGATTTACAGAAGGGTGTTTATTGGTTATTGTTGTGCATACAAAGTATTTTTCTTGTTACAGCATTTGGGAGAAATTGGTAAGAATATCATCATTATCTAAATGTCTTAAAAACCAACACTGCAAAAACTGTCCAGTGGGAGAATGTGTTAAATACTCTGTCACTGTTTCATAGAATGTCTGGCTGAGCTAAAAGGACAGAAAAATATTCAACTAGGCTAAACACTGTACCAAATGAGTGATATTACTGTTGTACGAAAAAGAAAGATCACATGACAGACAAACACTGAGCCCCATGCTGAGCTGCCTGCATAACAATATGCAAGTAGTATCCTGTGAGACAGGGGGCCTTTGAGCCCATTGACGTATGCAACTTTCCACTGTGTTTCCACTGTGTTTAATCCGTCACGAAGGAGAGTGATTAAATAGCCTCCCCACAACAATCAATGAATTCAGAGGCAAATACATCACCTCAGAGATGGGACCATCAATAATCACAACAGTACTTCCTAGAACATAGAAAACAAAAAAGAGGATATTTTTGCTCGTCCTCTTTATATCTCCCCAGCCAGCTAGCTAGCCAGCAGCCAACCAAGCCAGCGCTATGGAGACAGATACAAATGGTGTGATGCAGCGCTACGAGAGATATCAGCGTTTGGTATCTAATCTTCTCGCCCTCCTAATGCACCCAGGAGTCTCTCTCTCCAGCTGAGACTGAGAGGAGAGCTGATAGCTCAGAGAGCCAGCCAGGGCCGAATAGGAGAGCAGGAAAGGAGAGGAGCTGGAAGTCTGCCCGACAGTGCTACTGAAATTCACCTCCACTTAAATCGACTTCTCCTCCTCAGGCGTTCCTAAGGAGATGCTCATGGGGCAACCTGACACTGAAAATAAGAAATAAACAGGGCCTTTTTGGAGAACATGTAGTCAGGGATTTAACAAAACAGCCATGCTGTCTTTTTTTCATCTCCCTTCACTTGAGGTGACTTTGATGAATGATGTATCTCACTGCTTATGTTTAGCGCTCATCTGAAATGAACGGAATCAGACAGAAGCAAGCTGGCCGGCCCACTGCGGATTGCAAGTCGGAAGTCCTATATAGACAGGAAAGACTTGTTGGAACATTCTGTGTTATCTAATACAATAGCAAAAGGTGATTTGCTGTTTCCAAAGGTAAACACAAGATCGGGAGCGATTTAGTCAAATTGTTACTTTTGTTACACGTTTGCAACATGATAATAAACATGATTTATCAATGTTATTAAAAGTGCACTGAAACGTGGATTCTCACTTTATCTATTGCACAATTGTTCTTATTACTCTGTCCTAGCTTACCATGAACTCCATGCTTGATGAGCTAGCCTATTTAATGACTGCTACACAGGAGGCTGGTGAGTGGAGGACGGCTCAAAATAATCACTGGAATAGAGTGAATGGAGTGGTATCAAAATATTAAGTGGTATTAAATACCATTCTATTCATTCCGTTCCAGCCATTATGAGCCCGTCCTCCGCAATTAATGTGCCACCAGCCACCTATGGCTGAATACCAGTCAATATCCTTCACATAAGAACAGAAACCCAGATAAATATAATATGTCTGTCCCACTTTCTCATACCACCCATTTAATCAATTTAAAATAAAACACTTCTGAGAACTCTGAGACTGCCTCTTTTTCATTGAAAAGTACAGAACACCGGCTTCAACAGTCTCTCTCAATGCCACATCAGTGGAGCCTTTGACAGCATGACGGTAGAGAGAGAGCAGCAATGACTTTGACGTGCCATATTAAAAAGAAAAACAGCCATGAGAAGTGTCACATTTGATAGGCCGCAACACATCAACCGTCTGCAGAAAAGTCCCCAGACATCCAGATAGGGTAACGACACCCTCAACAACAACAAAAACATAAGCTCATTTCTTTGGCCGCTAATCAAAAGTGACTCTGTGAATATGATGTCCTGATAATAATTTATCTGCAGTAGAATGTATCATCTCTTGTAGCTAAATGTATTGTCCTTCTAAATGTTATCCTCCAGGCCGTCAACTGAAGTGATTACTTCAATCACATCTAACTGGGGACAAAAGCTTGCTATTAACTATCCATCATTGTAACCAAACACTACTAATACATCCGTGTACTCAGATGGCTGAATGTCATGGTATTGCATAATTGTGTATATGATAGCCAGATGACGATCTAATTAGCAACATCTCTATTTGCTATATTTGTGAACAAATCATTGTAATAGGCCCGCCGTCCTTGGCCAAACCACCAATCTAACAGCAACGTAACTGGATAGAGACAGAACCATTGCTGAAGGGAGACGTGAGGCCGGCAATAGCTCTGAGCAGGAGGTGTGTGCAGTCAAGCAATACAAAACCACAGAAAAATGTAATTTACCATTCTACATTACTGAAAGGTGCAAGCTATCCAGACCACTAGCCTTTTGAAATACCAAGTAGCCCTTAAAATATTACTGGCAGCAATTAGAGGGACGGGTAAAAGACAGAAACATTGAATATGAAAGACAGACAGGAGCTCTGCATTGCTGGCAGGCAGCAGCAAAGATGCTAATGGTTGGGTTTTAAACGATCCTGTGAATAACATGCAACATGCGTGCAGATATCAATTCCCTGTTGTCAAATTGCCTTTCGTACTAAATTGCTCTCAGTTATTCCAACCTTTCTACACTTGCTTATTGTGTAAAACACAACCTTGTAGATCATTAAAACCAAGAAAATACCACGGAACACACTATAAATACAAAGAGAAACAGAAAAAGTGAGTCTCCTGTGTATTACCATCACCCCCTCTGGGTGAGCCAGCCCATTCCCAGAATGAGATGATTGAACAGTGCTGCTGGGTCTCCATTCACCCACTGTGTGTGAACCAGCCGCTCCACAGCAGCATAATTAGGGCTGGTCACTGGCGAGAAAAAGAAACGTTATAATGGATGTCCCTGTCTCAACATGGCCCCAGGCCAGCCTTCTAATTGAGCCAGGCCTCTGATATGGTGGACGGGATCATGATGGGTGGTTAACGTTGTATTTCCACACTGATAACATTGTTTTTCAACACACTGTGTAGGCTACCAGACTGAATAATACTGTAAACTAGCCCACATCTGTTCAGTAGTAATATACTGTAAGCCTATTGAAAAGCAGTAACATGAATATGTTTTTACTGGTGTGGCCCAAATCCATTTCATAATCAACCTAATCTACCTGATTACAACAACAAAAAAAGTATAATCATAACTGGTAAACAAAGTTGTTTTTCTCCAAGCCCTTGAATGTTGTCTAATGCTGATAATGGGAGTAATAATTTGTTGGTGCCCATCAGCAATGTGACACTGATGTCAATCCATATTAGTCATCAAGGTTGCACAAAGTAGTTGCCGTGGTGACGTTTCTAACTCAGTGCATATGTCTGTTATTAACTGATGACTTCAGACCTAATACTGACAAAAAGTATAATACCTCGTTGTTTTTAAGGACTAGCCACATGTAAAGAAAAAACATAATAAAAAAGGTTTTATTTTTTTCAACACGTGGCTTGTCCTTAAAAACAAAGAGGTATTATACTTCAAACACTTACTCAAGCTGCTGTCTTCATTGGTTCGTTTCGGGACACCCATGGGGACATGCAAGCTATTTGGAGAAGCAAATCTCAGTTCGACTCCACTAAAGCAAATCAACATGACTCCACTACTCACGCTGACTGCCAACATATGATGCCTGCCAAGTCCTCTCCAGGAGGTCTGCGATAGCCACCACAGCAGTCATGTGTCTAATGTGAGATAAGCTTGCTCACTCTTCCAACCAGAGCCCAGAAGGATCCCTCCATCCAGTCGTCTTATGATCAAGGCTGGAGGAAATATAGAGGAAATATGGTTTGTTCTCTGTGGGGAGAACCAGGGAGAATTGGTGACTTCCAGAGACACTGGCAGGAAAGGGACAGAGACTGTGACTCTGTATTGCCAGTCAAAAGGCACATATTTTCTTCTCCAAAGTGCTCTGGGGATATGTTTGGCCAGAGACATAAGGACATGAAAGGGAAATGACAAGGAAAAGACTGGTTCACTTTGAGGCGCTTATACTCCACAAGAGCCATCAGAACTGAATACACAGAGAGAAAACACATTGCATGACTGCTGGCTGACCCTACAGTTTGTAATGGGCTGCGTTTGAAGAGAGAGGAAAAGGAAATGGAGAGAAAGAGAGAGAGAGAGAAATGGTAAGGAGGTTGTATCAGGAGGCCTGCAATAAGTGCCCTGCCCATTCAATGCAGGTCTGAAGCCTAGTGGTTAAGAGCGTGGGCCAATAAATGGAAGGTTGCTGGTTCGAATCCCTGAGCCTACTAAGTGAAACATCTGTTGATGTGCTCTTGAGCAAGGCACTTAACCCTAAACACTCCTGTAAGTTGCTCTGTATAAGAGTGTCTGCTAAATGACAAAAAATCTAATGTAAAAGGTACTTTATGCTACTGGAACCTTTTGGTCAACAGGGCTTCCCTGCATTACCCACTGCTAAGAGAAATGTCAGTATATAGAACAAAAAATAGTTAAATGGTTCACTTCATATATGGCCCTCAAAATGCTTCTATACAACTGCAAAGCATTTCCTTTTTGTAGTGTAGTTACAGGCTCATCTAAACATCTAACATATATTACACCCACTCATAAAATAGAGTGGAGAGGAAGTGTGCCATTCAGAGCAGCTTTCTTGCCTGGTCTCAGGGTAATCTGGTCTGGTTAAGGCCTTAGTACCCTTCCTACCAGCGGGACATCTGTCCCGAGATGATTCCTCCTGGCTGAGCATGGTAGGGAGAAGAGCTGCTGCCAGCCCAGCCAGGATCCCACCACTGAGAGCAGGCCAGAGACCAGCCTGTCAGCCTCTCCTGTACAGCGTGAGCCTGGTTTAATGAATAGTCAACAGAAACTGCTAAGGCTGAAGCAGGACTGACTGTAGGCCTAGAGCAGAGAGCAGAGAGAGGACATGGACGTTTGGTGGCTGTTTGTTATATAGTGGCCCGTACTATTGTTGAAAAGGAAATTTGAAAAATATGCCTTGACATGACATATTTTATTCAATAGCCTATCGGTTTAAATAATATTACCGGTATTTTCATAATCTGTACACTGTTGGCTCTCAGTGTCTCAGTCTCTATGTGGGAGTTGCAGGATCTGGTTGTTTTCTCTCCTCTTTAGCACTTAATTGATTCATTTATGTAATTGATTGGCTAGATACAATGCATTCAGAAAGTTTTCAGACTCCTTGACTTTATCCAAACTTTGTTACGTTACAGCCTTATTCTAAAATTGAATACATTGTTTTGTCCCTCATCAATCTACACACAATACCCCATAATGACAAAGCAAAAACTGTTTTTTAGAAATGTTTGCAAATGTATACAAAAATAAAATAATGAAATATCACATTTACATAAATATTCAGACGCTTTACTCAGTACTTTGTTGAAGCACCTTTGGCAGCGATTACAGCCTAGAGTCTTCTTGGGTATGACGCTACAAGCTTGGCACACCTGTATTTGGGGAATTTCTCCCATTCTTCTCTGCAGATCATCTCAAGCTCTGTCAGGTTGGATGGGGAGCATCGCTGCACAGCTATTTTAAGGTCTCTTCAGAGATATTCAATCGGGTTCAAGTCCTGGCTCTGGCTTGGCCACTCAAGGACATTCAGACTCGTCCCGAAGCCACTCCTGCGTTGTCTTGGCTGTGTGCTTAAGGTCCTTGTCCTGTTGGAAGGTGAACCTTCGCCTCAGTCTGAGGTCCTGAGCACTCTGGAACAGGTTTTCATCAAGATTTCTCTGTACTTTCCCTCGATCCTGACTAGTCTCCCAGTCCCTGCCGCTGAAAAACATCTGCATAGCATGATGCTGCCACCACCATGCTTCCCCGTAGGTTTCCTCCAGACATGACGCTTGGCATTCAGGCCAAAGATTTCAATCTTGATTTAATCAGATTAGAGAATCTTGTTTCTCATGGTCTGAGAATCCTTTAGGTGCTTTTTGGCAAACTTCAAGCGAGCTGTCATGTGCCTTTTACTGAGGAGTGGCTTCCGTCTGGCAACTCTACCATGAAGGCCTGATTTGTGGAGCGCTGCAGAAATAAGGTATTTCTGTTTTTTATTTGCAAAAATGTCTAAAAAAGGTTTTTGCTTTGTCATTATGGGTAATTGTGTGTATATTGTTGAGGATTCTATTTATTTAATCCATTTTAGAATAAGGCTGTAACATAGCAAAATGTGGAAAATGTCAAGGGGTCTGAATACTTTCTGACTGCATTGTAAAAAACCCTCTGCATAACAGTTGGTGATGCAGACTGCAGCATTCAGAAGATCTGTAGTGAATCACAAACAATGGACAATGTCAACTGACACAATGACTGCAGGGACATTATATTATAATAATTAGCCCACCTTGTAGCCTTTCAGGGCCAGTTTGCCCCATACTTGCTCTATGCTGTCGTTGTTGCCACTAATTTAGGTCAGAAGCAGTGGGAGATTCATGCACCTGTAGAGGTGATGGCAAGCGGTGGATGGACACAGCTGGCTGTCTGTAACAGTGTGACCTGCATGTCAGCCTGGTCTGTCTGCTTCCAGCCCACTGGCCAGAGGTTACCCACGCACCCTGGAGGAGCAGGTAATGAGGGTCACACCCTGATACAAATGTAAGCTTCTTTTCTGCACATTAATTTTGGACACCAAGGTGCTTCCCATTTTCAAACTGGTTTACCCGAATTTATCAGGGCAACATATTCCACTTCTTAAGCTTTTCCATGGTGGACTAACGAGCCCTGGTGAGGCAATGTTCCTCCTCTGCAGTTTTCCTCCTCTGCTTTTCCTTAGATTAAAAGTTAATGAGTCATCAGAGAGATCTCACTTCCATCACTGATCACACAACCCAACATCACACTCTACTTCACACAACCCAACCACAGAAATGATACCATGCATGTTATCATACTAGTATCTGCTAGTAATACCAGTGGGCATAATAGTGACGGTAGAAATAGTGCTGTCAGAAGTAAGAATCTGATGTTCACTTTGTTCCTGGGTATCATCAGTATCTTGCCCAAGGGCATGGAGGCACTTAGCCTCACACGCAATCTTCTGTTCTCGACAGTCCATTTTTCTACCCATGCCAAACTTCTGCCCACACATCTGCTGAGCTGACAACCAAGCAGCTGGAATCCCAAACAGATGATGATGAACCAAGACAATACATGTTTATCTGAATGATGCAACTAACTGTAAAATAGACTGCAGGAAGCCAGAGAGAATGTTGGTGCATCATAAGAGAGGATGTGTCTATAGTAGAGATATTTTAGTCCTCCAGTTAGTAACACAGCATTTTGACCATTGTAGCCTATTATTGCAATCCCCACTGCTTAAATGGCACTTGTTATCCACTCAATTCTGAAAAAAGATGAGTATTTTGTCAGAAAATAGGCTTGATGTATTCAATTACCACCAGCAGTGGTTATTTCAACAGTTAATTTTCAAAACCTGATCATTACATTGTTGTAACTATACAATTATGAGGCCAAAATCAAAGAAGCAACCCAGCTGACATAGTTTAGTTGAAACAAATAGATAGCTTCCACACACATATATTTGGATAAATATAATACAGTTGATTGATATGAACATTACATTTTCAATAACAATATGTCATTCAGCAATGTGGAGAGTTGCACCAACACAAGGTATTTTCATCATAATATTTCTGCCCCCACTATTGTCCTGCTATGACGTAAATAGGATTGTCAGTGTGCTAAGTATTAACTATTATTTCACAGAAAACGGTATCTACAGACGTGTACATAAACAAATAAAAAAGTTTAATAACTGTGAATATAGAACAGGAATTAGCTGCAGGCACTTGACTACCGGTAATATTAATGTGCAAAATAAATCCCTCATCCTTCTACCTCAGGTGTTCCCTTTATAAAGAAAAACACCTTTGCATCACTTGCCTCAACCCTGATCGTAGACTACTCTCCCTCTATAACCGCAGTATCTTCCTGGTGTTTACAGTCAATTGTTCCTTTCCCGCATGTTGAACACTAATATCATTAGAATTGAACCAAATAAAACATTAGGACAGAAACGTACCGTTCCCGGAGATGTGATTCTCTACCTCTGCATGTCCACCTTGCCTTGTGGAGGCACTAAGTTGGATGTAGAGTCCCATGTAATGTAAAGTCCCTACTATTACCCCAAAGGCTCCCATCTCTTTTGTTTGAGATTCCGTATTCTTTGCCACTCTCTCACATTAGGTGTACTAAATTTACAAGATAAAATCCAGGCAACGTGTTGTATAGATATACCCCGATTTGAAACAAAAGCGCAGATCGCAGATATGACGCGGTTTGATGGTGCAGCCGCCCGCTATTGCAAGTCGCTGATACCTAGCTTCAGCTCGGTCGGCTCTGGATGCGGCGGAGGGAGATTTCTCCTCACACACAGAAGGGGGAGTGAGTGCCTTGCAATGGGGAATATCAATTAGGCGGAATAATCTGAGCGAGTTATTTATTCATTCAACTTTTACAAGACGGTCATTCTTAAAGCTGTAGGACCATCCATCTTTGACAAACTATATATGTCTGCATTTATAACATACAAAAACAGAAATAAATTAAGACAACTGATGCAACAAATAAATGAACATGTTCATGGTGGAGAATTTATGCATGTCTTTGACTACATCAGTCACATGTTGCTAATCACGATTCCAATAACTGGAGTTTTCTTTATTGACTAAGTGTAAAAAAAAAAAAAATCTTGTGCATCTAGGCTTTTGGGTGTCAATCAATTTTGGAGGTCTGCATGCTGTTTGGTTTGGCGCTGATATGATCAACCTAAAGCGCATATGATAGAGTGACAAACATCTCTGATCACCGCTTCAGCTATAATAATCGATGCGCCTGTAAAAGTCATTCATAGTTAATGTAGGCAGCTCCACATGACAGTTAAGATAGAATTTGAGGACAATTTATAGCTTTGGGGGAAAATATTTTCCTGATCGTAAAGCCTAACATAGGCTATTGTCTCCGGTCTGGTCGTAAAAGCACACAGACGCATCACAGCCATTTCAGGGACCAAGGACACAGCACTGCACAGCTAGCACAATCAGCCCCATGGGCAGTGCCAAACTGACAGGACGCGCTCTTCGTCCTGGATGCACAGTTTCACACATCGGACAGACTGTGGGATATACAGTGCCTTAAGAAAGTATTCATACCCCTTGACTTATTCCACATTTTGTTGCGTTACAGCCCGAATTCAAAATTGATTAAAAATAATGTTTTCCCTCAGCCATCTACACACAATACCACATAATTACAAAGTGGAAACATGCTTTTTGGATTATTTTGCAAATTGATTGACTATTAAATACAGAAATATCTAATGTACATAAGTATTCACACCCCTGAGTCAATACTTTGTAGAAGCACCTTTGGCAGCGATTACAGCTGTGTTCCACACCTGGATTGTTCAAAATATGCCCATTATTATTTTCAGAATTCTTCAAGCTTTGTCAAATTGGTTGTTGGTCATTGCTAGACAACCATTTTCAGGTCTTGCCATAGATTTTCAAGTAGATTTAAGTCAATCTGTAACATGGCCACTCAGGAACATTCACTGTCTTCCTGGTAAGATTTGGCATTGTGTTTTAGGAAATTGTCCTGCTGAAAGGTGAATTCATCTCCCAGTGTCTGGTGGAAAGCAGACAAACAGGTTTTCATCTAGGATTTTGCCTGTTCTTAGCTCCATTCAGTTTGGAGAGAGGTACTCAGTAATGTGTTGTATTGGATTTACTCCCAACATTAGACTTTGTATTCAGGAGAAAAAGCTTATTGCATTGCCACATATTTTTGCAGTATTCATTAGTGCCTTGTTGGAAACGGGATGCATGTTTTGGAATATTTTAATTCTGTTCAGGCTTCCTTCTTTTCACTCAGTGATTTAGGTTAGTGTTATGGAGTAACTGGAATGTTGTTGATCCACCTTAAGTGTTCTCCTATCACAGCCATTAAACTCTGTTTTAAGTCACCATTGGCTTCATGGTGAAATCCCTGAGTGGTTTCCTTCCTCCCCCGGCAACTGAGTTAGGAAGGACGCCTGTATCTTTGTAGTGACTGGGTGTATTGATACACCATCCAAAGTGTAATTAATAACTTCATCATGCTCAAATGGAAATTCAATGTCTGTTTTATTTTTATTTGTTACCCCTCTACCAATAGGTGCTGTTCGTTGCGAGGCAATGGAAAACCTCCCCTGGTCTTTGTGGTTGAATCTGTGTTTGAAATTCACTGATCGACTGAGAGACCTTACAGATAATTGTATGTGTGGGGTACAGAGATGAGGTAGTCATTCAAAAATAATGTTAACCACTATTACTTCACATAGGTCCATGAAACTTATTCTATGACTTAAGCACATTTTTACTCTGAACTTATTTAGGCTTGCCTAAACAAAATGATCAAATACTTCTTGACTAAAGACATGTCAGCTTTTCATTTTTTATTAATTTGTAAAACTGTCATAAAAAAATTATTCCACTTTGACATTATGGGGTATTGTGTGTAGGCCAGTGACCCAAAAATATATTCAGACTGTAACACAACAAAATGTGGAAAAGGTCAAGGGGTGTGAATACTTTCTGAAGGGACTGTAGCACAATCCATCGGGAATGGAATTTGGATGAGGACTTTTCTCATAATCATCTCAATTATCTTCTTCATAGAATTAAATAACCACATAATAATTCACTCTGTTGCAGCCACAAATGTACTCTCATATCTACTAACTTAAATGTATTGTGTTTAGAGATGGATAAATGTGATGATAAGTTACATCTATTTTGTTTTATGAGCTGTTCAAGGAAAACAGGCTAGAACAAACATTTTCAGAATTGAAGAACACTGCTACGAGAATCCAATTAGGAAGAACATGTGGCTAATAATGGTCATTCACAGTGACCACTGCATGAGATATATCATTACAACCTTCATGGTAAAGGAGCTAGGGGCATGATATTAAATCTTACACCAGAAACCAATTATTCAATGACATTGAAATTGCAGTTTGTCTTCCCACTTACACCATGTACACTGCAAGGAACCAGGGAGGAAATCACAGCACATGGTGTTCAATTCAATCACTTGTAAAATACAATTATTCTACTTCCTCTCAGCTGTGAAATTGCTGTACAACCACTGTTAACATGGTGGTGTCATAATCACTGATAAGAGATGCGTGGGGTACCTTCCTGCCAATACAATATGCAAATGACAATTCTCTCGTTATAAGCGATATTAGAGCGCAGCTTGCAGAGCAGCTGTTAAGCTGTTGGAGAACGGCCTCCTTTGCCTCATCCCTGCGGCGACAACGCCACTGCAACGTGAGACATGAGTGATTGGCATGGCAAGATTGCTCCCACATGTTCTCGATAAGCATTGCTATTGTGATGATGTCCTTGAGTCTCTGCTCGAGCCTGGGCCGGTGGCTCGCACTCATTTGCATGTTAAGTTTGATGCTGTGGCAGAGCATCAATAAAAATGCACTCCCTCATGACACCTTTGAAGGCATATGGCCTCTTCTAATGCATCACACATACAAACACACACAAACGCAAAGAATGCAGGATTCATTGAAACTACTTTACGATTCTAGTTACCAAGGAGATAGTTTAGTGTGAATAGTGATAGGAGATCACCATCCGCGGGGGAACACAGCCCGAACGCTCACCTTCCCACAATTCCCAACCAACGCGTCTCCGGTACTCCAGTCCTCTATTCATTTGAATGTGTTCGAGAATTCGAAAAGTCTGAAAGCCAACAGTCCAATATTCTAGAACACTGCTGTGCGTACCTGTACAAGTTTTGTACTATGATAAACCATTTAGACTGAACGTCTGCAAGCAATATGAAGCATTCCATTTCTAAAACTGAATATTAAATGATGTCAACATCTGCGCTGAGCAAAGTGGCAACAGGGCCATGAGGCATAAACAAGAGTAAACAAAGGCATGGCACAGAAAGCTGCAGTACTTCAAGATCCAAAGCATCAGATTTTAACTCAATATCAAATGATTTCTGCTAAACTACTAAGTACCTTACTGTGATTGTTTTCAATTAAAATGGTCAAAAAGAAGTAAAAATGGCTTCTTAGCTAAATGCAATTTCTCAAACAAGAATGTTGATAGGACTGGGAGTGGTCTGAGGGGTCTAATGGGAGGGATGTGTAACCTGAAAACTGTTGTCCCTTACAAAAATGGTTTTTTTTTTTCAACAAACTTCCTGCAAGTTTGTGGCAAATTTGATGCAAACTAAATAGTATACCACATAATGTTCCAGGAAGTTTGCAAATGCTTGCCACTAGTAGTGAATCTGAGACAAACCTTTGGCAGCAATAATATTTAGGCTTTTTTCTGGCAAACATTTCTCTCAAGATTTTATTTGATTCTGTGGCAAACCTGTGGCAACAGTTTACCAGAAATTGACAACACAAGGATTCTCCCAAACTCCATTGCTCATGAATAAACCAGAGCCCACATCGCAGAATCTGCTTTCCAAGCACATTTCGGTTTCTACTAAGATCTGCGAATTAGGCCTACCCGCCCCATTCCATTGGGATTGCCAAAGAAGTCATATGAACAGACATGGTGCAGTATGATACCAGCACCTTTATGTCACCCTGGGAATCCCAGGCATCAGACCTCATTACCACTATCTGCAGGGTGTCATGCTGTGATTTCACAACCCAACTGCGGCAGTCCTGTGTAGAGGAGGCAAACTGTATATTCAGACATCCTCCCATTAAATATGTATGTTTGAGATATAAATACCATTCTAGTCTTACCAGATGATGACAAAAGGCCTGAAAGTAGTTGTCTATGCTTCTTTTTAGGTTGCGCGTCATCATGCCCTTGGCCTACACGATCTTCCCTCAACCTCTCTTACTGCAAACACAACCCTGCCAACAGCAACAAAGTGGGAAATAATTACACATAATTCACCTGCACAGAAAATAATGTGACAGCAATTTATTTTATTTCTTAAGCCTTTCTATCTCAAAAGAAGAACGGAAATGAGGTGTAAATGGAGGTTTAAAAATCACAAAATCATAACATTATCCGGATGGGATTTTATTACCAAATCTTTATTACAAAATACACAAATCAAACATGTGAGCCTGAAAGAGTTGCAGCTTAAGATTGCACATCTTTGTTATTATATTTTGAGTCACTATAGTCCAGCACACAGAGAGAGCAGTACAGCTTCTCTGCTACTGCTGGACACTGGTATCTTCTGTCTGGGAGTGTGTGGAGACCCTCTGTCCTGGTCAGGTACTCATCCCAGGGGTTGGTTAGGGTTAGAAGTTCTCCAGCAGGTCCATAATCCTCTTCTGCTCGCTCTCTTTGAACTCCTCACTCTTCCCGTCCCCAATGTTTTCAGCATACTCTGAAAAAGACAAAGTTTGGCTGACTATGAGCTCTGCATGCAGTCTTCTTTTGAATCAAACTACTTCATGGGCATGGTTCCTGTAATCCACACAAATCAAAGGAAAGGGAAATTGAACCCTAGGAGGATGTTCCTGAATGACAATGACATAACTGCTCTTTTCCTCTCTCTCACACCCACACAAGAATACATGCATAAACACTGAACACACCCAGTTTTCCCATACGCGTGTTAAATAACCCATGGCTTAGTGCCGAGGATAGAATACAAAAAATACGAGATTTAGAAAAGGCTGCAGTCTGCAACCTAAAATCTAGGATATACATTTTTCTAAAACTGAATCTCCAACCCTATGTTCTAGCCTGTAGATCCAGTGTTGCACTCTAGCAGTGCAGTACGTTTATTCCTATATCCCCTGACTTACACCTCGTCTCTCAAGGGTAAATACTTCAGCCTATATTCCCTGCCAACTCACACTAGACTCTTCTTTGAGGCAAACACGCTGTGGAACACCAGGCAGTCACACAGGCGTAGCCTCTGAAAGCAGCAGTCTATTTGTGAGTCTAATGTGGAGGAGAGTGTGCTGTCAGAAGCCCAGCGCAGGTAGCCCCTCTTGCAGGATTACCAGTAAAGCCTGTGGACCCTTGAGAGAGGAGATCAAAAACCAAGTTTCTCTTTTAAATGCGATAGAATAAAAGAGTTTCTGACAATGGCCTGAGGCAAGGGAAAAAACATGCCTTCAATAGATTGCTGGAGTGAATCATGAGGAGTTCACACAGAGGATTCATCTCCTCATGAGATTCAGTAACCATGACCATGAGCAGAAATTCAAGAGACTCACACACTTTCTAACACAGAGCAGCGCTCTGAATCTCATATTCATGATGACTGATAGTAAAATTATACACAGTGGTATTAAGCAGTAACAAAAAACAAGACTCCAAAACTTTTCTTGAAGTCCTACATTCTACATCATAGCCTGCTCATTCGGCCCAAATGTGTGTGAGCCAGCAGGGCTCCACAAATGACCCACACAATCCCAATATCCCCTAGAATTAGCCTCAAGAAGACAGGACCACTCTCCAGAATCATGGGCTGGCATTCTAAGGCGCTCTTCCTGTCACCGTGGCGACCAGGCTGAGGGGAATATGGCGTGACAAACGCTGCTACCATTTGCTGGGTCACCGACTAGGGCTTCCTGCTCGATCGCAAATGTTGCACTTAATTTTCGAGCCAGTCTCACTGACAAGTAGGTTAATCATTAAGGATCTCAGCCTGCAAACTTGCAGAATGGAGAAACCTTTGAAATGAACCACTCCTGACACTTTCAGCTGTCTGATGTGTCACCGATGAGCTGAAGATAACAGGGAGTGCAGACTGCTGCAGCGCTTGTCAAGACATTCCGAAGAACTTCAATGCTTAATTTATCCAAGAATAACACCTTCAATCTGTAGGTTGTGGTCTTATGCAAGGCTTCAAATCCTCAGACTACACTGGTTGGGAGGGTATGGCAGACAGAGGACATGGCAGTCACTCACACTGACACACACACAGGATCATTATGCTTCTGGATGGTATCGTCCACCACACGTGACTTCACAGGTTGGGCCCTTT
Source organism: Brachymystax lenok tsinlingensis (assembly GCA_030435695.1). Classification (NCBI taxonomy): domain Eukaryota; kingdom Metazoa; phylum Chordata; class Actinopteri; order Salmoniformes; family Salmonidae; genus Brachymystax; species Brachymystax lenok. The sequence continues at coordinate 17,347,668 of CM059803.1, forward strand.
TACTGAGCAGCTGTCGAACGGAGCTAGTGTAGAAAGCTACAGTACATTCTTAATTCCCCAACACAGTTTAATTGATACCTTGGTTCCACAGAACCTCCCACTCTGAGCTGAGGGCCAAGAGGCCCCATCTGGTAGGAGCCCGTCAGACAATAAGGTAATTTCATCCAGCCAGGCCAGACCACTGAGGCTGTTGGAGTAGAGAGGCCTGGACAGACAACCTATATCATCTGGAGCAGACAGAATGGAATATACCTAGTGTATCATTCAACAGAAGTAATAACTATCTAGTATTACAATTTATTCTCAAGCTACATATTTCCCATAGAACAGGTGAGATAATAGGCAGCAATAAAAAAATCTCTACATTTAGTCATCCTAAATTCATCAACGGTCCACTCTAGACAGCCTCCACTTTCATTCTAAAAGATCGGGGTCAAGTTCAGAGCCATTGACATCCTCTCTGAATGTATTTAACCTGTTCATGCTGCCAAAGCCATGCCAATGCAGGAGCCAGCCTTTTAACGGGGGAGATCAGGGATGAGCTTCCCACTCTAATGGGCACCCACAAAGGGCCTGTCTCACACAGTCACAGACGACACAGACGAGGGTAGCTGAGGAATGTAAAGTAAGTGGTAACTGTTGGCTTTCGAGAGAGACGGGACATGGGCTAGTGCTGCACATCAACATGAGACTCGCTACCCTGTCCAAGCTGTGACATGATGGATGTCTCCATTTACATCACTACATGTCATCAGGGCTGAGAGCCATTCCGTCCACAGCTTCCTGTTCTTAGTTGACAATGACAGAGGTTAATAAATAACTCAAAATACAATCACATGAATATATAAACTAAAAAGATAGTACAAATGTATTTATGCCTTTTAGGTAAAAGAGTGAGGCTGTTAAATAGGCTAGGTGTTGTATGGCTTCGGAGTAGATCCATGTCAGTGCTAGTCTCTCTGCCTCTAGCAGGGTGTGGAGTGGACCCTCACCTCTCATGATGTGCCGCACCACCTTGACAGAGCCTCCCCTTAGGTTCAGGATCTGATGCACCCTCTGCTGCAGCTGAGAGGAGAAAAGATAAAGGGTCATGACTGAATCACTGATAATGCTAGCATACTGTAAACTTAACCTCTTCGTACAGTTACTATATCACTCAGAAGTTAAGCTAAAAGGGTACACTATATATACACACAAAAGTATGTTCTGTTATAATCTGCACCCGGCACAGCCAGAAGAGGACTGGCCACCCCTCACAGCCTGGTTCCTCTAGGTTTCTTCCGAGGTTCTGGCCTTTCTAGGGAGTTTTTCCTAACCACCGTGCTTTTACACCTGCATTGCTTGCTGTTTGGGGTTTTAGGCTAGGGTTCTGTACAGCACTCTGTGACATCAGCTGATGTAAGAAGGGCTTTATAAATAAATTTGATTTGAAAAGTATGTTGACACCTTCAAATGAGTGGATTCAGCTATTTCAACCACACCCGTTGCTGACAGGTGTATAAAATCGAGCACACAGACATGCAATCTCCATAAACAAACATTTGCACATCCTATGACATGGTATCGTCATAGGATGCCACCTTTCCAACAAGTCAGTTCGTCAAATTTCTGCCCTGCTACAGCTACCCTGGTCAACTGTGCTGTTATTGTAAAGTGGAAATGTCTAGGGTCAAAAAACGGCTCAGCCACGAAGCGGTAGACCACACAACTCACAGAACGGCCGCTGAAGCACGTAGCTCGTAAAAATCGTCTGTCCTCGGTTGCACGTGAAAGGGAAAATGTCATGCTCTGATGAAGTGGAAACGTCATAAAATATTACTTGATTACTTCATATCAGTGCTTGACTTGGACTGAAATAGTTGCCAGTACTCATTATGGTGCCAGTACGGTTTATATTTTGGGGGCAGGAGCTCCACAATATTGTTGAGCTAATATTCTAAAAAGAGGAAGAGGAGTTCAAGCAGTAGAACATTTGAGGTGCCGGGACTCAGCTCCAGTGAGCTCCTGCCCAAGTACTGCTTCTTATCCCTTGCGCAAAACCTACAGCTGTGTCTGTCCCGAGCTCACTAGCATGGGAAACTGAGGGCCCAGAATGTACAATGTTGCAAAAGAACTGTTTAGTCGGGAGCTTCATGAAATGGGTTTCCATGGCAGAGCAGCCGCTCACAAGCCTAAAAAAAAAAAATCGGCAATACGCAATGCCAAGCGTCGGCTGGAGTGATGTAAATCTCACCGTCATTGGACTCAGGAGCAATGGAAATGTTCTCTGGAGTGATGAATCACGCTTCACCATCTGGCAGTACGACGGACGAATCTGGGTTTGCCAGATGACAGGAGAACGCTACCTGCCCAAATGCATAACGCTAACTGTAAAGTTTGGTGGAGAATGAAAAATGATCTGGGTCTGTTCATGGTTCGGGCTAGACCCCTTAGTTCGAGTGAAGGGAAATCTTAACGCTACAGCACACAATGACATTCTAGAAGATTCTGTTTCAGCATTACAATGCCCCCGTGCACAAAGCGATGTCCATACAGAAATGGTTTGCTGAGATCTGTGTGGAATAACTTCACTGGCTTGCACAGAGCCCTGACGTCAACATCATCAAACACCTTCGGGATGAATTGGAACGCCGACTGCAAACCAGGCATAATCTCCCAACATCGGTACCCGACCTCACTAATGCTCGTGGCTGAATGGAAGCAAGTCCCCGCAGCAGTGTTCCAACATCTAGTGGAAACCTTCCCAAAAGAGTGGAGGCTGTTACAGCAAAGGGGTGACCAACTCCATATTATTGCCCATGATTTTGGAATGAGATGTTCGACGAGCAGGTGCCGACATACATTTGGTTGTGTAGTGTACCTACAAGGTACCAAATACAAGTAGCTGAATCTTCATATATACTGCGCATACAGTAGATAATATTAATATTTAATGTAAATCAGCCCATGGCCCTACCTGGGATATCCCTGAGTTGCTGATCTCCACCATGATATAACAGAGCAACTGGAGGACAAACAGCCCAGCATCCAGCCTCCGTAGGTAGAACTCATCCTCCATCACATCATCTAGAATCTCACCACGTTTAACCATGTCCTGTTACACACACACACACACACACACACACACACACACACACACACACACACACACACACACACACACACACACACACACACAGGGATTAAAAACAGAATTAAAAAAAATATATATATATTCAAGTGTTGTTTGTCAATCCAATCTCTTTATTGATCAAGTCAACACACATATCAATTGATTTAAGAGTTAAGTGGCCACGGGGTCTGCTCTGCTGCTTCTGCTCGCATGCACACCTGCATAGTTATCCATCTTAACAAAGCTGTCCATATGCCAATAACGTATGGCTGTCAAAACACAACGGCCACATTAATCATCATGAGCCATGCAACCGGACCGAGGAGAAGGGGCTTCTAGCATGTGGTGCCTAACTCCTAACCATGACGACTTGACACCTGAGAAGAACTGCAACAGAACTCTGATGTGCATGTTAGCTCTCACCCTGCTGTCAGTCCAGGTGGAGAACATGACAGTTGGCATTCTTTACTGGATATAATTGCACCAATTGACATCAGCCTCCCCCTCAGGACTAAATCTATTTTCAAGGGATATTCTGGCATCAGAGAGGGAGGCATATTGCTGGCATGCACACAGCATAAGTCAGTGTGCTCTAGTAGTCACACACAAGGGCATCCAACAGGAATATTAATCCGTGCTCTATATATGAGCAAACCAACAGTATCCTTTAAAAAAAGGTTTGTGATGAAAACAAACTGCTCTTCAAATGTGGATCCAGACGGCAGTACCGTGTGCTTGACATTGATTCAAATACCGACGCCTGTCAGTTGACTTTAATTTGAAAGCATTACAACATTGAAGGGATCCATTTCTTTAAATAAATCATATCAAGACACATTCAACCTAGGCTAATTTATGACATTAAAATATCTTTAGTATGCTTCTATCAAATACAACTATTTTGGGACTTGTAAGCATTTGCAACTCTAGCCTGTTTAGATGTCAATAGACCTACCCTTGATTGAAAACAATGTTTAAAAAGACATCTGGGGATATAGCTGGCGCAACTTTCAGAACAACTACTGCCTGTTCTGAGACGGTCCTCTCATATAGGCTACTGCATCAGACCAAGTGGAAAAGATTTCTGTATATGCTAATATATAGCTAACCCTAGGGACAAAGGGACTGGCAAACATACCAACCAGCTAGTCTGTCCTCATTACTCTGGAAATAATTGGAGTGGAGAAAAAAGGAAGCCTGGATGACTTAATCAAGGAATGAGGCCTGACAACCAACCACCAAGGAGAAAGTAATGAGGACCGATTTTCAGTCTTCTCCATTCCACATCCTGGTCCAGTGCAGGTGTTAATATGACAACAGAAAAATTGAACAAATGCTGGCTCAAATGCTTTTCCTCTGGTGGAATGCAAAGATTCAAAGTTACTTCTTTGTCAGCACTTTCCCTGAGCTTACTGTAGCCCTCCGTACGCCAGAGGGCTTACCGAATCAGTTTACTTGTGTGGTGTAAGCGTAGGTGATAAAACTTTAACAGGGAGAGATGCTGATTTTCACTTTTGATAGTTTCACAGATTAACATTTAGGCTTTTCAGAAATCAAATGGCATTTTCCTCTATTTTGATCCTAACCTAGGTATTAGAATCCCAGAAATACAGGAAACCACCTACACACACACACAAACCTACATACTTTAAGCCATCACAAGGATCAATAAGACTCCAGTGGTTGGCTGGGAGATGATTCTGCGCAATAGGACCTTTCAGGCCTGATCCCTACCCAGCTCCCATCAATCCCTCAGCACACAGCCCTCCTACACACAGAGGCGGAGGTAATGGATGTCTGAGCAATAGCTCCATTCTCTTAATGAGGCTGGAGCAGGTAAGGGGAGGATGACAGGAAGCAGGGAGAGAGAGGAGCAAAAATAACCAATGCATTGAAAACAACCACCAACACTTAAAACTGGAAGAAAGGTAAACTACATGACCAAAAGTATGTGAACACCTGACGTCAAACATGGCATTCCAAAATCATGGGCATTAATATGGAGTTGGTCCCCCCTTTGCTGCTATAACAGCCTCCAATCTTCTGGGAAGGCTTTCCACTAGATGTTGGAACATTGCTGCAGGAACTTGCTTCCATTCAGCCACAAGAGCATTAGTGAGGTCGGTCACTGATTGGGCGATTAGGCCTGGCTCGCAGTCGGCATTCCAATTCATCCTAAAGGTGTTCGATGGGGTTGAGGTCAGGGCTCTGTGCAGGCCAGTCAAGTTCTTCCACACTGATCACAGCAAACCATTTCTGTATGGACCAAACTTTGTTCACAGGGGCATGGTCATGCTGAAACAGAAAATGGCCTTCCCCAAACTGTTGCCACAAAGTTGGATTTACAGAATAATCTAGAATGTAATTTAGGGCTGACACCAATTAGTCAACTGGTGGATTGTTTGGTCGTTGTTCGACCGAGATTATTTCAGTCAAGCAGTAACAAATAGATAGCACCGGAGGTTGGTGGCACCTTAACTGAGGTGAACAGGCTCATTCGAATGACTGGAACCAAATGTTTAACAATGCGAATGGCTCTGTACAGCTCAGCATTGACATGATTGGTTGACGGTAGGTGGGGGCGGAACATCCTGTAGAAAACACAAACTCAATTCTTGACAACAGACTGGCACTCCTCCGCGAAGCATGAATGCCCTGACTTCTGCTGAGGCCGTATCACCGTAAATGCTGTATGACCATGGATTGACCATGTGCCCAGATGCACTTCTCTCTCCTGAACACGCGCACTCCTGCCAATTTGTGCACATTGTGTGAATTGTTTGCGTTTGATTGTTGGTGTATATCAATTTCCCATTACCAATATCACCAGTAGTACATACCATTAATTCCTATAATTTATAATCTACAATGTTTGTTATTTTGGTTACGGTAATTTCTGTTAATGCATTCAATATTATTATTCCAGTCTTCTCTCATTGTCGGACTGGACACGTTATTTGCAGAGTGCACAACCTATGCTACATTTGTGAGAAACAAGTTTGGGTTTATTTCATTTGATTTATGAGTTTTGTCAATTTAGTCATTGTCTTTTGTTCGGAGCACTTCTGTCAATGTTGAGTAAGGGAATGTTGGCATATAAATGTGCCCATTTGGGGATCTGATAGTATTTCTGGTAGGCTTAACGCACCACCACTAATGCCATGTGGAGCTTCTCAAAGTTCTGTTGTTAACTTCACCTCAAACAGCAAGCAAACAAAAGGTGGTTTTTACATCCATGGACAATTACAATAGTTCCTCAATGTATTTGAAAAATCTTTCCAGCTCTCTCCCTTTGATAACCACTCAATGTGAAAGGGAAAATGTCATGCTCTGATGAAGTGGAAACGTCATAAAATATTACTTGATTACTTCATATCAGTGCTTGACTTGGACTGAAATAGTTGCCAGTACTCATTATGGTGCCAGTACGGTTTATATTTTGGGGGCAGGAGCTCCACAATATTGTTGAGCTAATATTCTAAAAAGAGGAAGAGGAGTTCAAGCAGTAGAACATTTGAGGTGCCGGGACTCAGCTCCAGTGAGCTCCTGCCCAAGTACTGCTTCTTATCCCTTGCGCAAAACCTACAGCTGTGTCTGTCCCGAGCTCACTAGCATGGGAAACTGAGGGCCCAGAATGTACAATGTTGCAAAAGAACTGTTTAGTCGGGAGCTTCATGAAATGGGTTTCCATGGCAGAGCAGCCGCTCACAAGCCTAAAAAAAAATAAAAAATAAAAATAAATAAATAAATAAATAGGCAATACGCAATGCCAAGCGTCGGCTGGAGTGATGTAAATCTCACCGTCATTGGACTCAGGAGCAATGGAAATGTTCTCTGGAGTGATGAATCACGCTTCACCATCTGGCAGTACGACGGACGAATCTGGGTTTGCCAGATGCCAGGAGAACGCTACCTGCCCAAATGCATAACGCTAACTGTAAAGTTTGGTGGAGAAAGAAAAATGATCTGGGTCTGTTCATGGTTCGGGCTAGACCCCTAAGCTATATTGGCATTCCACATGAGAAAGGTTGCCGCCGACTCCTTTAGCCTATTACAGGCTACTTCAGGAGAGTAACGGTAGAACCTGTGAAAGCCAGCAGGACTGGGAGGAGAACAGCTGGGTCAGGTTAAGGTTTTTTTCTCTGACGCCCTCGAGGCATTGGTCTTATTTGCTTAAAGCATCAGACAAGCTCAATGCATATAGTTGATTTAAATAAAACACAGGGTGTCTATATACAGAAAAAAAAATACATACATTTTCTTTGACCAATCGATTGGTCGAAAGAACAGACGAATTTAGATCGACCAACACTTATTTTTTGTCGGAGTCAACCCTAATGTCATCTTATGCTTTGGCAATAAGATTTCCCTTCACTGGAACTAAGGAACTTAGTTCCCAGACCATTATTCCTCCTCCACCAAACTTTACAGTTGGCACTATGCAGTCGGGCAGGTAGCGTTCTCATGGCATCCGCCAAACCCAGATTAGTCCGTCGGACTGACAGATGGTGGAGCGTGATTCATCACTCCAGAGAACGCTTTTCCACTGCTCCCGAGTCCGGCGAGCTTTACACCACTCCAGCCAACGCTTGAAATTGCGCATGTTAATCTTAAGCTTTAGTGCAGCTGCTCGGCCATGGAAACGCATTTCATGACGAACAGTTCTTGTGCAGACAATGCTTCCAGAGGCCGTTTGAAACTTGGTAGTGAGTGTTGCAACAGAGGACGGATGATTTTTTACGTGCAACACGCTTCAGCACTTGGCGGTCCCATTCTGTGACCTTGTGTGGCCTACTACTTTGCGGCTGAGACGTTGTTGCTCCTAGACGTTTCCACTTCACAATAACAGCACTTACAGTTGACCGGGGCAGCTCTAGCAGGGCAGAAACTTGACGAACTGACTTGTTGGAAAGGTGGCATCCATTGACGGTACCAGGTTTAAAGTCACTGAGCTCTTCAGTACGGGCTATTCTACTGCCAATGATTGTCTAAGGAGATTGCATGGCAGTGTCCTCAATTTTATAAACCTGTCAGCAACAGGTGTGGCTGAAATAGCTGAATCCACTCATTTGAAGGGGTGTCCACATACTTGTGTGTGTGTGTGTGTGTGTGTATACACACACACACTGCTAAAAAAAATAAAGGGAACACTAAAATAACATCCTAGATCTGAATGAATGAAATAATCTTATTCAATACTTTTTTCTTCACATAGTTGAATGTGCTGACAACAAAATTACACAAATTATCAATGGAAATCAAATGTATCAACCCATGGAGGTCTGGATTTGGAGTCACACTCAAAATTAAAGTGGAAAACCACATTACAGGCTGATCCAACTTTGATGTAATGTCCTTAAAACAAGTCAAAATGAGGCTCAGTAGTGTGTGTGGCCTCCACGTGCCTGTATGACCTCCCTACAACGCCTGGGCATGCCCCTGATGAGGTGGCGGATGGTCTCCTGAGGGATCTCCTCCCAGACCTGGACAAAAGCATCCGCCAACTCCTGGACAGTCTTGGTGGATGGAGCGAGACATGATGTCCCAGATGTGCTCAATTGGATTCAGGTCTGGGGAACGGGCGGGCCAGTCCATAGCATCAATGCCTTCCTCTTGCAGGAACTGCTGACACACTCCAGCCACATGAGGTCTAGCATTGTCTTGCATTAGGAGGAACCCAGGGCCAACCGCACCAGCATATGGTCTCACAAGGGGTCTGAGGATCTCATCTCGGTACCTAATGGCAGTCAGGCTACCTCTGGCGAGCACATGGAGGGCTGTGCGGCCCCCCAAAGAAATGCCACTCCACACCATGACTGACCCACCGCCAAACCGGTCATGCTGGAGGATGTTGCAGGCAGCAGAACGTTCTCCACGGCGTCTCCAGACTCTGTCACGTCTGTCACGTGCTCAGTGTGAACCTGCTTTCATCTGTGAAGAGCACAGGCGCCAATGGCGAATTTGCCAATCTTGGTGTTCTCTGGCAAATGCCAAAGCGTCCTGCACGGTGTTGGGCTGTAAGCACAACCCCCACCTGTGGACGTCGGGCCCTCATACCACCCTCATGGAGTCTGTTTCTGACCGTTTGAGCAGACACATGCACATTTGTGGCCTGCTGGAGGTCATTTTGCAGGGCTCTGGCAGTGCTCCTCCTGCTCCTCCTTGCACAAAGGCGGAGGTAGCGGTCCAGCTGCTGGGTTGTTGCCCTCCTACGGCCTCCTCCACGTCTCCTGATGTACTGGCCTGTCTCCTGGTAGCGCCTCCATGCTCTGGACACTACGCTGACAGACACAGCAAACCTTCTTGCCACAGCTCGCATTGATGTGCCATCCTGGATGAGCTGCACTACCTGAGCCACTTGTGTGGGTTGTAGACTCAGTCTCATGCTACCACTAGAGTGAAAGCACCGCCAGCATTCAAAAGTGACCAAAACATCAGCCAGGAAGCATAGGAACTGAGAAGTGATCTGTGGTCACCACCTTCAGAACCACTCCTTTATTGGGGGTGTCTTGCTAATTGCCTATAATTTACACCTGTTGTCTATTCCATTTGCACAACAGCATGTGAAATTTATTGTCAATCAGTGTTGCTTCCTAAGTGGACAGTTTGATTTCACAGAAGTGTGATTGACTTGGAGTTACATTGTGTTGTTTAAGTGTTCCCTTTATTTTTTTGAGCAGTATATATATATATATATATATATATATATATATATATATATATATATATATATATATATATATACACACATACACACACACATATACACATATATAAGTCATGCTAGGCTATAGACAAGGTTGGGAAAGGCGAGAGAAAGGCACATTTCTGGATGCTTTGAAATACTTTCTCCTTTGAAATCCTTTTAGCATTGATACGTCCAGTTACAGTGCCTTGCAAAAGTATTCCTCCCCCTTGGCGTTTTCATATTTTGTTGCATTACAACCTGTAATTTAAATGTATTTTTAGTTGGATTTCATGTAATGGACCGACACAAAATTTGGTGAAACTGAAAAGTGGTGCGTTTATTTTATCTTTATTTAACTAGGCAAGCCAGCTAGGAACAAATTCTTATTTTCAATGACGGCCTAGGAACAGTGGGTTAACTGCCTTGTTGAGGGGCAGAACGACACATTTTTTACCTTGTCAGCTCGAGGATTCAATCTTGCAACCTTTCGGTTACAAGTCCAACGCTCTAACCACTAGGCTACCCTGGAGCTCAAGGAGCTCTCCAAACAAATCTGTGACAAAGTTGTGGAGAAGTACAGATCAGGGTTGGGTTATAAAAAAATATCAGAAACTTTGAACATCCCACGGAGCACCATTAAATCCATCATTTAAAAATTGAAAGAATATGGCACCACAACAAACCTAACAAGAGGCCCACCCACCAAAACTCACAGACCAGGCAAGGAGGGAATTAAACAGAGAGGCAACAAAGAGACCAAAGATAACCCTGAAGGAGCTGCAAAGCTCCACAGTGGACATTTGCAGATCCATAAGACCACTTTAATCCGTACACTCCACAGAGCTGGGCTATACGGAAGAGTGGCCAGAAAAAAGCCATTGCTTAAATAAAAAAATAAGCAAACACATTTGGTGTTCGCCAAAAGGCATGTGGGTGACTCCCCAAACATATGGAAGAAGGTACTCTGGTCAGATGAGACAAATTGATATTTTTGTCCATCAAAGAAAACGCTATGTCTGGCACAAACCCAACACCTCTCATCACCCCGAGAACAGCATGGTGGTGGCAGCATCATGCTGTGGGGATATGTTTTCATCAGCAGGGACTGGGAAACTGGTCAGAATTGAAGGAATGATGGATGGCGCTAAATCCTTGAGGGAAACCGGTTTCAGTCTTCCAGAGATTTGAGACTGGGACAGAGGTTCACCTTCCAGCAGGACAATGACCCTAAGTATACTGCTAAAGCAACACTAAAGTGGTTTAAGGGGAAACATTTAAATGTCTTGGAATGGCCTAGTCAAAGCCTAGACCTCAATCCAATTGAGAATCTGTGGTATAACTTAAAGATTGCAGTACACAAGCAAAACCCATCCAACTTGAAGGAGCTGGAGCAGTTTTGCCTTGAAGAAGGGGCAACAAAAATCCCAGTGGCTAGATATGCCAAGCTTATAGAGACATACCCCAAGAGACTTGCAGCTGCAAAAGGTGGCTCTACTAAGTACTGACTTTGGGGGGGGTTAATAGTTATGCACACTCAAGTTCAGTTTTTTTGTCTTATTTCTTGTTTGTATCACAATAAAAAATATTTTGCATCTTCAAAGTGGTAGGCATGTTGTGTAAATCAAATGATACAAACCGCCAAAACAATCCATTTTAATTCCAGGCTGTAAGGCAACAAAATAGGAAAAATGCCAAGGGGGTGGGGGGTGAATACTTTCGCAAGTCACTGTATGAATGCTGTTTGCAGGCAGAATGGATAGTTAGACTACTCCTCGTCCCCTGCCTGCAGTCAGCAGAGACCTGACTAACCTGACAGGGGCTACAGCAGTAATTACTTGTCGGCACTAATCAATTTCACAGCAACTTAGCACCGTCTTCTCTCTGATACCATCTCTGCCTCGGCCTGCCTCGAAAGCAAAAATGAGAGAGAGAGGGGAGAGAGAGTGGGTGAGGAGTTGGGGGGGCAGATGCGGGGACTAATTCCCAGTGCCTTACCACAACCTTTAAATAGAAGATGAGATGAGTTTAATCACATGCAAACAACTGAGATGTCCAGGTTCTCAGTACTGCACTGAGGTATTTTGCCATATCATGGTCGGTCTCAGACATGTTTTACTTTACTTAATCAATTTCCAAGAGCATCAGTATTATCACCAAGAAAGAGGGATGAGGGAGGGGAAATAAGCAGCTTATTAAATGCAGGTCCGGAGGACTCCTCTGACCCCGAGAAGTATACTCCTGTGGAGTAGAAAAGGAAAACATTTCGCTTACCCTAAAAAAATAACACCTGAACGAGAGTGGACTTATAAAAAAAGAACTGCTGACGGCAGCCAGTTGTACAAAGGAAGTGGAAGGGGCACAGGACACAGCAGGAAATGGCATCTTTATAGATAGAAGACATGAGAGAATATCCCAGCCAGGACTGAAATAAGATACTTAAAGTATTAGTTACCTACGTTTCTTCAATCTGTAACCAAATTAAATACATTCTAATTTTGAACAATGTACTAGGGCTATCCATGTGCATCAAGATAGTGAAGTCAGAAAATGTGATCTTTGGGTGTCACTTGGTTATACTGGCACTCAAAAGTAATGGGGAATGTCAAGCCGTGTCAAGCTGTCACCCTTTTATTTACAATTTCAAACCAATGGGAGTCAAATAAAATAATTTCTCATCAGATATGAATCTTAAAGCTATCTCCCTCTTAAAACTCTACTACCTTCTCCTGTCCTCTCTCTCCTGCTGAAGAAGAGACTTCCCTTATCTGGCTCTTTCCATCTGGCTGAGGGAGCACAGCAGTCTGGGCCTCACACATTCTCTGGGATCACAGGGCATCAGACTCAAACACTGCCTTGCTTACCTGTGGCTGATCGGATCTCATTGGGCATCTCTGCCTGTAACAATGGAGGGGGATTACAGCCACAACAAGCAAGCAGACATAACCCTCACACAGCAACATATTCTGAGTGGGTCCATGCAGCAGAAGCTGGGGAGTTTAACGTAAATAATAACATTATATTTGGGCATTGGATGTAAATCAAGGATTCCAGCCTCTCTCCAAGCTAGCCCCAAGTCCTGAAGTTGTGACAATTACAAGCCTATCTAAAATTACTCTTCTTATCTGGACACTTATCTGCCCTTGTTTCAGAATTATTGTCAGTCGAGGTTAGAATGCAGGCTGTTGGTAGCGGAAGGGGGTGAGGGGTAGGACCCTTACGTGTTTCTCTCCTTCAATCCTCTTGTCAGCCAGCTGAACTGCTTCCAAGTATTTGAAATGCAGCTCCATTAATCTATCAACCTGTAGGACAGAGGGAGAAGACATCAGACACCAATAGAAGGAACTATGCATACAGAATCCCCAGGTAGGGAGAAAATAGAATTCAGAGGCAGGCATGTAGTATGTCTACGACCGTGTCTGTAGAACCACTCAGGTAGACTGTTGTCTCGATCACTGGTGGTGAGGTTAATAACTCTTCCCACCACAGTATCAAGTATTTCAGTCAATAATAGTGACCAATCACAGGCTGATCAACACAAGCTCACACCTGTACCAGGGGGCTTCTATCGTAGAACTTAAACATGCAAAACCCGAACAATGGGGCACATTTTTCCTTATGCACTTTTTTTTTTATCTGCACAGTGGTGGATCTGTGAAGATCTCACCTTCTCACAGTCGTTCTCTGTGAACTTGCTGAGAAGCCTCGTCCTCTGCTGGGCTTTCAGGTTCCGCAGGCAGGAAGCTATGATGGAACACACGTGTTCTGCAAAGAGAAAATAACAAGATCAGTTCCACTGTGGCTTCATCAAGGTAGCTCAGCTTCATCTTCATGAGGGGTTAGAAGTAGCCTAGTGTTATTGAACCCACAGTGCTAATATTATACTGGACGTAAAAATATTATGCGTTTTCAGAATTCATAGGAGCAACAGACTATTGTAAAACTGATTATATTCCAAGATCAGGTTACAGTCTGGCAGTGGCAGGAATGGAAAAATATAATGATTAGGACTGATGATAATTTGCTATTACTATGCAGAGATAAGCATGGAAAATCTTAGCAGGGAAAAAATACAAAGTAATGAAATTTAAATCTATTTTCATTAAAGGCTGGCTGTAATGCTCCACAACCGTTATGCTTGTCATTGAATATAATTTTCTGGTGGTGATAAAAAGCCCTTCTGTAGAGGGTGTGTGGCCATTTAATGAGCCTGGGCTCCAAAACCTCTGGTTAATTGATAAAATTAGTAACAAAAGGCAATTGGTCCTACATTCCTACCTAATAACCAAACACACACTTCACAGAACATTTACTCTACCCAGTCACACCAATTGTGTTCTAGCTTACACCTGCATCTGACATTTAGACCTAAATCTGACAAAATAATATACTTATGAATTGGCCAGAAAAATAACAGTTACATGCTGATATGAAACTGTAATTTGACAATTAATAAGAGGTCAATTTCTAAGTTCAATTTATCTTGGAAGTTGCTAAGCAACAAGCACAAGACTTGATTCTATTTTGGTTTAAGACTCATCTTCAGGAAGGTGCTCAATACTGCTCTCCCATGTGCCACTTATCAACACATTTTGTAAGAGAGATAAACGCCATACAAAGAATGCTCACAACTATTCACTAGTTTTATAATTAACTGTTTGTGTTTATTATGACTGTCTACACAAGGGGAATGCAACTTCCGGGGACATTAGTTTGACAACATAAGCCAAGTGGTAATTGTAGTCAGCACCTTGACACCCCCGTGGGATGTTATTGATCGCTACTGGGCACTCTACACAAACAGGTGCACAAGATCGATGCTGATTAAGACATACCCTTGTCATCCAGTGAGGGGGTGTCGTTAGACTACTGATGGCATGGGAGGAGTTGCTGTCACTTCAAGCTTTAGGAGCTACACCATGCTGAGCAGAAATCTTCAGCTTTTTGAACAGCCAAATATACAGGACCAAAGAAATATATTTCAATGGAAAAATATCACCCACCCTCTTACTATAAACTCATATTTTGGCAGTCACAGTGATAGGCCTATTTCCCCACTAAATACAGTACAATAAGAGGGACATCAAATTCAGGAAGTAAACAAACAGAGCAGCAGCATGTTCATCAAACAGCACCACAGAAAGGGAGAGCTGAGACAGCATCTCCAGAGGACCAGTGTCACATGGGCACAGCGGGGGTGTGGTGACTGGGTGGGTAAATTAGGACATCATTAAAGCTAGTATAAGAAGTGCCTCTGGTGAATGACTGGGACCACTGCTAAGACTCCCTGGGCTGAGCTGCAGAATAAGTACTAGTCTGCAGTCTGTGGCAGTTCAACTCAAAGTCTGAGTGTGTTACAGTACCACTAGGGCTGTGTCTTAAATGCCACCCTATTCCCTGTATAGTTCAATACTTTTAACAAAAGCCATGGGCCCTGGTCATAAGTAGTGCACTATATAAGGTATAGGTTTCCATTTCAGATGCAGCCCTGGCCTTTACCCTAGGCCAGACCTGCTCCTCTCCGTTATCAGGATAGGAGGATGAGGTCTGTGAATGAGTGTCTTCACTACGGCACACTCCAGAGCCCCTCAATGAGAAAAGCCATTAGCCACAGGGCCATGGTCGCAGTGTGACATTTCACAGCCTGATGATTACACCCCAAGTGTGATAGAAGGCTTCAGCTTGAACACCTAGCAGTAATAACAGCTCCATTAAATGTATGTAACTTATATTATGAATTTCTGCTGATAAATAGCCTACAGCAGGTTTTAGGCCTACTTACGGCATGTACTCCTATTGTAAACTGTTTGTTTTTTAAGGGTTCCTGTTACAGTAAATTGCACAAAGCAAAACCTTGCCACCCTTCAGGCCACTTTCTGTACCCACACTTGGATGGTTCCACGTGGTTGGTGCAACTTTGAGGGGTTGTTCGTCTAAATGCTTTCAAAGAGGAATAGAGGGTCTTCATTATCTAAACAAATTATAAATATGGTCCGTAAGATAACATAACTAGTGTCGAAATAAAAGGAATGGGTGAACGTGCTTAATTTTTTAAATACAGTATGGTTGATTAACTGTATTGTTAATGACTTGTCCAACTCTCTCCGTATCACGATTCTATAAAACATCCGGCAGACCAATGTAATTTCAGTGAAAAATTTGGGGGGTGGACACAATTTTTTTTCACCGGTACCAGTTACCTTCAGATGAGTCCTATAATGGTTTGGACGGTACAGATGTTGGCACATCAGACGAGTCAACGGAGAACACCATCGTATTCGTGAGAGTCATCTTTCCAGAGTGGTCATATTAGTTTGTAGTCCAAACTGTTCGGATGGAACAGACATTTTCATGAGAAGAACGATTTCAGGATGTCTCATGGTCGACAAACACCGCTGTAGCTTGGCCACTTCCCACCGTAGATGTGGAAAGACGACAGTTCTCAATCCAGCGCATCTCCCCATGTTAAACTGACAGATTCTGATGGGGATTTAGTTTCTTTATTACTGGCCTCCCGAGAGGCACAGTGGTCTAAGGCACTGCATCTCAGTTAAAGAGATGTAACCTAAATGTCAGTAAATGCCCAGCACTAGTTAATGAACTCATGCAACTAAACTAAAACACAATGGTATATCAAATACAGGCATGCTGTATTCCAGAATTACACATAATAACAATGGTTTAACCCCATTCGATCAATACAGGAAGGCCACATTAAGGCCAAATGTTCATTAGACGTGACCTAGAAAGATTATGCAGATCCTCCCCGTTTGAATACAACATCTATTAGCCTTATCCAAGGCACATCACAACAAGACATAGCCTACTATAGACTGCCATGTTGGTCTCAGGTCTCCCAATTGTTAGAGGACCAGCATGGTTGCTGCTGGTTTCTCAGGGAGTAGCTCAAAGCAGCAGTGTGCTTGACCAGCTCTAACCTCATCCTCTCCTCCTTGGTAAATGATGGGAGGAAAGGCATGTTGAACGCTGTATGTGGAACTCATCAACTTAGAAAAGACATATGCAACACCACCACCCCACTCCCTCTACCACCATGCCAATCCATAGTGCCCCATCTTCCATAAATCAGCAGCAGGAGAGAACACCACTACATGCTTTCCATATCAGCCCCTGCAGCACAGAGTGGGGGACAAGTGAAAAACATTAAATTAGGAAATAATACCAATCTCTGGAAGAGCTAGCGTAGCGTCGGCTGTGAACCGTCTCAGTCTAGCGTGGTGATCAGATTCATGGGCGAGGAGCTCCAAGTACCAGAGACTTTCTGTTCCAGTCCAAGAGAACCAGAACAAGGTGACGCAATTTGACAAAGAAACGGTCCATGTTACTGCTGTATTACCATGACCAACACCTATTGAAAATATAATCTACAAAGAAACTGCTACACGTCAACCTGGAGCAGCCATTAAAGTTAGAATCCGCAGCGGTGATTTTGTCACGTCCGTTTGTGAGATTACAACAAGGGCGTCGGACATCATTGCACTCGCGATATAACAGCAGAGTATGTACTACTTTATTACATTTTTGTTACCTTAAGGCTGTCGTTTAATAAAAAAAATTAAACAATAACAAATGCGCCTGTGGCGGCCAGCGGCGATGTTTCGCCTAATGCAGATCTCAGCTTTAAGTTAACATGCAAATAGCAAAGAGGGCCACGCTGCAATTGAGCTCAGAGGAGCAGTAGAGGTTAAGGGTGACAGGTCCTGACAGCTCGCCGCTGGGGAGAGATTGAACCAGAACCAGCCGTGCCCTGAGGAAAGCAATCAACCCTTAAGAGTAGACCACAGGCACCTCTGCAAAGTACAGGCTCTCGTCTACACTGTCTGAGGATCCCACTATACCTGACTAGAATAGTCCAGGGGAAGAAATCACTGACATGGCTGGGCTGTACTTCATATATTATTGATTGTCGACACTCATGTGATGGCTTCACTATGGCTCCTATCACTGCTCGGTATCAGCAACAACAAAATGGATTGACCGAGTTTCAAACCAATTCAAAAGAGATCTGTATGCATGAGTTCCCCATTATCAAAATCCCTCATTGACAACACAGGAGATTCTGAATAGGGCTGTAATACAGCAACTAATCATCCAACTTGAGTTCAAAGGATTGAGACTACTGGTAAATTAAAATCAGTGTGATATTGTGCACTGATCACAATAATTGTTAACTAGACCTATCACCTAAAACAAAGTGATCTCTTAAAAACACATCTACTACAGCTCCCATTCTTCTAATGTAATTTCAGTATGACGTGAAAATGGGAATAATAGAGACATTAAAGAAACACTCCAAGGCATCAGCTCAACATCCAAAGAAAAAAACAGAATTAAAAGGGCTGCGGTCAAAACTATTGTGCTGCTGGATGTTAATGAGCTGTTTACTTCTGTTCTACCACACTGTGTGCATCATTAGCTTGCTAAATATAGTCTGCCACCGTCTGTACATCTAGAATCTCATTCGATCTATGCACAACATTAGGAAATTAATACAGACCTAAAAAGGTAGGCTATCTGCAAAGATCCTCTGCAATATTTCCTTATAACATCTTCTCTTGATTATCTTATGTATGCAAATGTTGTCTGACAATTCCCAGCCATTGGGCCTCAGTATATTTTCAGAGGCGATTTCATGGGGATTAATCTCTCTGTATATGATGGAGAGAAAGAGGTTTGGAGAGCGCTTTGCCTCTTAATTACTTACTCTCATTTGTAGCCACTGATAATTAATTAATCTATGACTGCATTGTGTTATTCTTGAGAACCAATTTTCCCATCCGTTTTCAATTACAGCAAAGGAGGAGCCACTCTAGGTCTAATTACTGTCACATACTATATGACAAATCCTATGGTCATGTGGAAATCATATGCCCTCAAAACAATATCAATTTAATAAGCATTCTAAATGTCACTGCTAAATTATGAAAAAGCTGTGACTTTCAAAATGTTGCAAAAGTGCTAAATAGTGCTTACACTACTTTATAATTGGTTGTCACTAAAAATAATAAATAAAACAAATGATGCAAGGACACATCTTAGTCAATAAATTATGTTATGCATTTGGGACATGCCTAGGCATTTGAAAAGGGTTATTATAGTCCAAGGGTATGTTACTAGCGGTAGTCCACTGTTCTATAGCCTAGATGTCTTCCTGCCTCAGCATACAATTACTCTAAGCATTAAAAGCTGCACACAGCAGTGTAACCATACTTCATGGCTGGCTGGCTTGGCTGTGACTAGTGGGAGGTCCATCAGTGGGAGCACCAGGGGGATAAGCTTTAGCAGGCCCTGTTATCTCGGGCTATTCTGCAGGTCTCAGGTTAATTAATTCTGTCCCCCAGATGAAGGGGACAGACAAAGGAAGCCAATTTGTTCACCTTGGGTGGGCTGTCAGGAAGTATGAAATATAATTAGAGAGAGAGAGAGATGTTTTCCTGTTGGTTGACCACCTCATCAAAAAGGGGAGGGGAGGGGAGGGTGGCTGATAAGCACTGATAAGAATTTTCTTATTTCACAACGCAAGTGTGGTTTCTGAGAAGAACATCAAACAAATGAATCAAAGCTATATTGATAACAAATCGGCAGACTAAAAAGCCATGAAACAAACCTGATTAGATCTCCTGCCATGGTAAATTGTGTTTTGGGTACTCAGTGGGACAGCTGTAAGCTTTTGCTGAGGAAATATCTACTGCAATGTAACGCCAGACAAACAGAATAATTTATTGTTTCCAAAGGAAATTTGGAGTGTATAGAGAAATTAGTAAACCTTCATGTTCTTTGTCTACCGTCCCAGCTTTCCTCATCTTTTTAGGGGTCTTCATGAACAGGGGGAAGATGGTCCTCAGGCCCAGGATGTCCACAAACTTGTGGCAGTTATCAGAACCCTCTGGGCCAATCATGCCGTGGTCTAAGACCTTCAGAGCGCTGGTCCGAGACATTTTCTTTTCCCTGGGAAGTGTACAAAAAAAAACATTTCAGAAGGGCTCAACTATCTCTGGCACAACAGCTAGCTCACCGCATGTTCATGATGGTCATTTGCCAGGCACACAGACTTAGTGACCTAGCAACATGGAGTCCCTCTCCCCTATCTAAATCTATTGGCAGTCCTTTAAAGATAACTCCTCATAACACAATGTTTCTGCAGCTTATGAGGTAGTACATTTTTTTGACAAAGTTAAACGGTTTTAAGAATGCAGAGGCAATTATAAAGATGCCTTCAACCGTGTTCCTAAGCTCATATTGCAAACCCCTTGATAAAGCCTAACCTCTACAAAAATAGAGAAAAGTATTGAAGCAGAGGTGCAGAACTTAGGATTCTGTGAATCTCCAGGGAAGTGAAAAGAGAGTTTCACATTCCTCCCTAGATAACCCATTCTTCTGAAAGCTTTCTCCTGTGGATCATATAAGAGTGGGTTTTGCATTGCTATAATTATACTGAACAAAAATATGAATGCAACATGTAAAGTGTTGGTCCCATGTTTCATGAACTGAAATAAATGATCACAGAAATGTTTCATATGCACAAAAACCTTTTTTTTTAATAAAATATATATCCCCGTTAGTGAGCAATTCTCCTTTGCCAAGATAATCCATCCACCTGACAGGTGTGGCTTATCAAGAAGACGATTAAACAGGATGATAATTACAAAGGTGCACCTTGGACTGGGGATAATAAAATACCACTGTAAAATGTACAGTTTTGTCACACAATGCCACAGATGTCTCAAGTTTTGAAGGAGCGTGCAATTGGCATGCTGACTGCAGGAATGTCCACCAGAGCTGTTGACAGAGAATTTAATGTTAATTTCTCTACCATAAGCCGCCTCCAGTACGTCCAACCGGCCTCACAACCGTAGAACATGTGTGCGAGCAGTTTGCTGATGTAAATGTTGCAATTTGAATGCTGTGACAAAATCCTGAGGCCCATGTTTATTAAGGTATCTGTGACCAACAGATGCACATCTGTATTACCAGTCATGTGAAATCCATAAATCCATGTTCCGCTTATATTTTTGTTCAGTATAGATGACGATTTTTGTTTAAATCCAGCTGTCTGCCTGGTGTCGGCATGATGATTAGAGCTTGGGCATGGAGGGTTTCATAAATGCGTGTAACGTCGATTTATTGCTCTTTAAGGTCAATGTCGTAGTGCTTCAGCGCCGTGTTGACTGATTGACTGGAGTGGCAGCTGACCAGAGTCAGAGACGTGCTGTGCGAAAAAAGACATCACTCAACCCTGTCAATGTACATACAGTGCATTCGGAAAGTATTCAGACCCCTTTGCTTATCCCACTTTGTTACATTACAGCCTTATTCTAAAATGGATTAAATACATATTTTTCCTCATCAATCTACACACAATACCCCATTATGACAAAGTGAAAACAAGTTTAGAAATTGTTGCAAATGTATTCAAAATAAACAAATACCTTATTTAGATAAGTATTCAGACCCTTTGCTATGAGACTGGAAATGGAGCTCAGGTACATCCTGTTTCTATTGATCATCCTTGAGATGTTTCTACAACTTGCTTGATTCAATTGATTGAACATTATTTGGAAAGGCACACACCTGTCTATATAAGGTCCCACAGATGACAGTGCATGTCAGAGCAAAAACCAAGCCATGAGGTTGAAGGAATTGTCCGTGGAGCTCCGAGACAGGATTGTGTCTAGGCACATCTCTTTGGCCTGAATGCCAAGTGTCATGTCTGGAGGAAACCAGGCACCATCCCTACAGTGAAGCATGGTGGTGGCAACATCATGCTGTGGGGATGTTTTACAGTGGCAGGGCCTGGAAGAATAGTCAGGATCGAGGGAAAGATGAACAGAGCAAAGTACAGAGAGATCCTTGATGAAGCCCTGTTACAGAACACTCAGGACCTTGGAAGGTGAACCTTCGCCCTAGTCTAACAGGACAACGACCCTAAGCACACAGCCAAGACAATGCAGGAGTGGCTTCGGGACAAGTCCCAATGTCATTGAGTGGCCCAGCCAGAGCCCGGACTTGAACCCGGCCGAACATCACTGGAGAGACCTGAAAATAGCTGAGCAGCTAACCTGACAGACCTTGAGAGGATCTGCAGAGATGGATGGGAGAAACTCCCCAAATAAATGTGTGTGCCAAGCTTGTAGTGTCATACCCAAGAAGATTCATGGCTGTAATAGCTGCCAAAGGTGCTTCAACAAAGTAAAGGGTCTGAATACTTGTGAAAAAAAGTCATTTATTTTTAATACATTTGCAATAATTTCTAGAAATCTGTTTTCGCTTTGACATTATGGGGTATTGTGTATAGATTGATGAGGAAAAACATTTATTTAACCAGTTTTAGAATAAGCCTGTAACGTAACAAAATGTGGAAAAAGTGACGAGGTCTGAATACTTTCCAAATGCACTGTATATCCCTACTTAGATATCAGATCACCAGTGACCAGTGTGAATTGAAAGGAGGGTTTAAAAAAGGCCTAGACAAGCCAAGTACCTCCTTTGAGGAGGTACTTCGATGGTTTGTTTCAACCAACAGCTTAGGACATTCAATTTCTGAAATATTCAAAACAGAGCTGTGTGTGTGTGGAGGCGTTCAACATCAAGGTCTTTACCTAAGCATGAGGTTCATGAGCTGCAGACCCTCTCCCCTGAGGAAGCGGTCCCGGTTGGCAGCCAGCATCAGACAGGAGCAGAGGGCATCAAACAGGTTCTCCATCATCTCCTGCTCCTCTGCAGTGGCTGGGTTGTGGCGCTTGAACACCTGAAGTAGAATGACACCCACACTTCTACTGTTCATCACCAGGGTTGGGTAGGTTAGTTTCTAAATGTAATCCATTAGTTATTAGTTACCTGTCCAAATAATATCAGTAACGTAACACTTTGATTACCCAAACTGAGTAATGTAATCTGATTACTTAGTTAATTTTAGATGACTTCCCCTTAAGAGGCATTAGGAGAAGACAAAAATGAAAATGACCAATTGTAGGATAAATAGATGTTAGGGGTTTACACAGCTGGCCATAAATGGATGTTGCATTTTACTTTTTGGGTTGGTTATGTACTAATCCATTGCTTTCTACAACAGACAATAATAGTAATAATACGATTATGCTCTCTCTTTACATTATAAACCAAAGTCTGTCAGATTTCCAGTCTTTCCAATTAATATAATATCCCTTGATCTTCAAAAACAGGACTTGGAAATATGAGCGTAAGCCAAAAACTAAGGATTTATTAGCATTCTCTAATGTTTATGATTTTGTTGTCATGGAGGATTGGGCTCATTGCTTTGAGTTGAAAAATAAATGCTGCTCATGGAATGGCATGCGTTGAGCACTACCGAAAAGTCCTTTTTGCATGTGAGAAATTAATGACATATGCTGCATTTGCTATAGGCCGATTGTTTACGCTTTTGTTGGTGACACTGATATCGTGATAATTTGCAGCTGTTTAAGTCAATCAAAAGTGTGTGAGTTTGAGCACATGTCAGTTAGGCCTATAGAATATTTTTTTGAATCAGCACAAATTTGATTGAGCAACAAAAGCCCCACTTGTGGTCTTCTTACATTAAACTTGTCTGACTGTATGGAGAACAATACCACAGAGGAGTTTAGAAGGGAGGAACTCTGATATGAATGTCATTGAGAAAACAGAAAGTTGAAGGAAAAAAATATCACAAACATCCTTTCTGAATTTAAAAGTAATCTACATTTTCAAAAGCATCTGTAATTTGATTACAATATTTATACTGGTAACGGATTACATGCAATCCATTACTCCCCAACCTTGTCTATCACCAGGGAACTGACATGGCCAGAAATGACTGAACTGTGATGCTGGTTAATTCAGTATAAATGCAATAAATTATGTACTGGTTTGGCTCATTGGCAGACTTTAAACAGTGTAACTGTTATTAATTTTTGGCTGTGTATGATAAACCTCACAGAGATAGAACAGCATTCAACCAAATGCATTTTGGGTGCAGTGCCCTCGGAACTAAGGACACACTGAAACCTTGCAACCGGCATTGCCAACAAAGTGGAGAGACTTACGAAGCAAAGTAGAAAATCTGTCTAGCATCAAGTTACACTTTAAAATCGTAATTTGCATTAGACAGCATTATACTGGAGGCCTTGAATATATAAAATATTATAATACTTAGCCAAAAGAATCCTGCACATAAGGCTAATCTAACAGAGGTTGTGTTGATGTGAGGATGAAGTGGGTATGGATAGATCACTACTGCAAAGAACACACAGTTCTTATGAGCTGCTGAAACTTCAACAGTGTGATGTAAGGTGAGTGTGAGAGAGAGACAATGATGAATCAGAGAGAGCGAGAGAGAAGGAGCAGGAGGAGCAGGAGAAAATGTGAACAGACAGGTTGGTAAAATCCCTAGGAGTCTTACAGAGAGCTGCTGCAGTAACACGTCAATCCCATCCAGCTCCCCCAAAAGGTCCCTGGTGCCTGGAGGTAGGTAGGTGTAGAGAGAGCGAGAGAGAGCGAGAGAGAGCGAGAAACTTAAAATATTGTGGACATAAACATTGACAAACATAGTTAGAGCGGGGCGGTGGGAGACGGTGAATCGATCGAGGCAGCACAACCAACCCAGGCAGCTAAACTCACTCAGAGGGGAAGACCGAGAAGAAAATGAGATATTGACAGAATATCAATGTGGCCCAGTGCATTATTGTTTTGGACATAGTGCCTTACTGTCATCCAGCAGCACTACAAGGCCTTCTGGACCTAGCCACTCAGACACTAACAAAAGTGTACTTTAACCGGTCATGTTTCTCTACTATTTTGCTCCACAGACAGAGTAATCACACCACATAACCACCTCTGTGGCTTATGTTAATTCGACAATAACACATTCAACTACAGCAGTTTATCACATTATACAGCAAGTAGAGGAGAAAGGGCTGTAAATTTACTGTCATTGTTTTGAAGCAAGATAGCCAAGATTTCACTGCAGTACAGCTTGTTAGCATCGAATGGAATCTTTGCCTGAAAGAGAAAAAGGGTGGGGGTGATGAATGCCAAAATCAGTGACAGCATGAGCAATTGAAAGCCTATATACTGTACTGTAGGTACAGGTCTAGAACAGACATTTTCAATGAGACATATCGAACCAGCCTGCAAAAACCTCTACATAAAGCATCAATAAACCATGGATTGTGTCATTTTCAGTCATATCCTCACCTTTATTCTCTTTAGCAACCACTGCATGAGTCCTTGCTGAGCTGCTTCTGTGCACAGGCCAGGCCTGAACTCTGCCATGTTCTCAACGATGGCTGATGGAGAGTGATGGGAGAGAAGAGAGGCAAATGAGACTTTCAGATTATGACAGCACATTGCTGAGAAGTATAGAGGTCTCAGATTCTTTTGCTAATATTTGCATTATAAAGCCGTCTGAGACACCTTATATCTCAATCAGCCAGGAGAAGGTCGGCAAAACCCCAGAGGAGGAGAGAGAAGCAAGGGGGCAGAGAGAGAGGGACGACAGAAGGACAAGGAGAGGGAGCGATAGAGGCCTGCTGGAGAAGAGGGAAACCTTTATCACTAATTCTAGCTGAGCAGACAGCGGACACCATCCTGGAGGACATGAGCCTCTGAGCCCCAACCACGAAGCAGACAAAAGGCTTATTCAAGCCTGGAGAGCTGCCTTGATAAGACGCCATCAAAACACTAGGAGCACTGAGCCCAAATGTAATGACTAAATAATCGGAACGGGTTTCTTCTATGTGAATAGAGTGGAGGGCATCCCACTGATTCACAAACCGTTAGGACATGATATGAGAAACAGATTTGCAGACTATGGGCTACAACTGCGCCACGCCAGCATTTACAAACATTTAAATAATCCCCATATTTTGTCCAATCATTCTGCAATGGGTCTTACCTAACGTGTTGTAGACTCCATCTGCCTCCTCCTTCACCTGCTCATCCAGCCTCTCCATGTTCTGCACCAGAAGGGCCACAACCTGTCCCTCCAGCTACAGTTAGAGAAGAAGACCGGCTGTTTCATCACAGCATTATGGAATACTGAGGGGTGAGTGACAACAATAAAGGCTCAGGCCTAATTTCCGTTGCTAACTTATAAGTCATATAAGACCAGAGTGATTTGACCTTTGCCTCCATGGTCTTTCTAAATGTCAGCCGACATTATGATGGGGTACTCAACCTTTTCCAGAAAACCACCAATAACTTTGCTGCTGTCAAAGTGAGTGCAAAGGGAGGGCTAAGGCTTCCGCATGCTTCGTTTGGAAACAAACGAGTGTGCTCGCATACTCCCATAAAAGACCTTAGCTTGAAAGACCAGAAAAAGCGGCAAAAGTGATGTTTGTCCATCTTGGGACGCCGTAACCAGTATACGCTTCCTCAAAATAGTCCAAATTAATCTAAGACAATTCAAGAAATCTGTCATTAATTTTGCAGTTTTTGCAGAGATCTTAGTTGCGCAATTTTACATCTAAGATGTTTGGTGCAGTATTTCTCAAGTGAAAAAATATGCATGAAAACGAGTCATCTATCATTGAATGACAACAAACACTTTACTGAAGGATCCCTACCGTTGACCAATGACTGACGAAGGGGGGCGTAGACTTCAGCTCCGAACTTTGGCTTGCCTCAAGATTTTTCTTTGGAACGAACAGCCGAAAAAAAACTCTTGCCGAAGACCAGAACTAACACAAACGTCACAAAATGTTGTCATAATATATGCACAAACAAGCTGTTTCGGGATGGGAAGCATGCGGACGCCTTAAGACAGACCATTTTCACTAAGGCAATGGACATTAGCTGGCATTGAATCAGCTTTTTATCTACTGAGTTTATCAGCATCAATATGGTTGAAGATGGATGAGAAATAACACAAAATGGCAGATATACAATCAAGTCATGGTTACAAACAAAATGGACTCACCAAAGAGTCTATGAGTACTTCCGCGCCCTCCTCACTTTCCTGAAGTGTGTCGATGTCCGTCAGCTCTTGTAACAAATCAACCACTGCAATGGCGATATGTAGGAGAGGCTAAGGATTTTTACAGTGGGTATCAATGTTAGATTTTTCTAGGTTCAGTTTTGAATAATTATTAGCCTTATTCAAGGTAAAATGCATAGAATAGCATTTGTCAATGGTTTAACAAGTGCAGGTAAATGAACTGAATTTAACAGTGAATGATGCTCAGGAAGCCATCTTTGAAGGAAAGGATATCTGTGTTCTCGTGGCTGAGTAAGCCCAGCAGGGAATGGACCGCATTGAGCTCCACCAAGAGGTGGTAGAGATCAGGCATGGTGGCGATGACATGCATCTCCTGGATGATGTCGTTCAGATCTAGCTCTGTTTCCATGAACCTGAGCAGAAGCATAATATAGTATGTCATAAATGAAAAATAAGTCCAGACATGTTGAATGCAATGTCATGTAATTAAAGACTGGAGCAGATCAATTTACCCTTAAAATAGGATTAAACCTTTAAGACAAAAGTATAAATACTTCATGTATAACTAGGGCTGGCACAATTATCGTATAAACGTGAAACCGACGGTTATGGATGAAGAGCGCCATGAAAATAAAATAACCGTCATAACTGTTTTAACAAGAGTCTTTGGTGCCTAGGCAACACCCACCTCCCTGCATCCTAGGTTGAAGATGACTACGGGTGCGTTCGTAAATTCACGCTGGAGTGTGAGTGAGCTTAGAGCGCACTCTGGGCATTCGTATATTCAGAGCGCTGTCAGATTATCTGTGCGTAAATTCAGTGCATTATGTTCTTGGATTGTTCAGAGCGCACACTGGACGCTCCGGCCTAGGGGGAAAAGTATGCAAGCATTCTGACATAACAGCAGTCAAGCACCCAAGCTAACTGGCTAAAGACGGCTAGCTTGATAGCACTGCCAGACACAAATGAGAGAACAGCTCACTGACCATTTTACTCGCCCTAGTAGAGCTGGTTGGACTGTTGTCCTGTTATCAATAGCGTTGGGGAATGTAACTGTGCTGCTGGCAACAATTCATTTCCGTTTTTTGTCTGACGTTTACTGATACCTGTCAAATTCAATAGGTGTTGTGCGTTCATAAATTAATCAGTTATTCTGACTCTTCAGAGCACTCTCGTTTGTGTGACAATCGGAGTAGATAGCCAAAGCAAAATGTATGAACGCACTCAAAAGGTTAAGACAAGAGGATTCTAATATCCCACAACTCTTTGCAGCAATGGGACCAGCTAAGTTAGTTACAGCGCAGTTACAGCGCAGGTATTTAGCAACGGCACGTCACATAAACCTGTTAACAATAAACATTTCCACATGGAATCATAACCTGTTATCTTCAACTTAGCCTACAGCAGCAGCAGCACATGCAGTCAGGAGTGGAGGAGAAAATGTACCTCTTAAAAATGATATATATACACACACAGACACACAGCTGAAGTCAGAAGTTTACATACATTTAAACTCAGTTATGTATTTGTGATGGCCACTCCAATACCTTGACTTTGTTGTCCTTAAGCCATTTTGCCACAACTTTGGAATTATGCTTGGGGTCATTAACTTCCTGACTGATGTCTTGATGTTGCTTCAATATATCCACATAATTTTGCTTCCTCATGATGCCATCTATTTTGTTAAGTGCACCAGTCCCTCCTGCAGCAAAGCACCCCCACAACATGATGCTGCCACCCCCGTGCTTCACAGTTGGGATGGTGTTCTTCGGCTTGCAAGCCTCCCCCTTTTTCCTCCAAACATAACGAGGGTCATTATGGTCAAACAGTTCCATTTTTGTTTCATCAGACCAGAGGACATTTCTCCAAAAGGTACGATCTTTGTCCCCATGTGCAGTTGCAAACCGTAGTCTGGCTTCTTTATGGCGGTTTTGGAGCAGTGGCTTCTTCCTTGCTGAGCAGCCTTTCAGGTTATGTCGGGATAGGACTCGTTTTACTGTGGATATAGATACTTTTGTACCTGCTTCCTCCAGCATCTTCACAAGGTCCTTTGCTGTTGTTCTGGGATTGATTTGCACTTTTCGCACCAAAGTGCGTTCATCTCTAGGAGACAGAACGCGTCTCCTTCCTGAACGGCATGACGGCTGCGAGGTCCCATGGTGTTTATACTTGTTAATTTGTACAAACAATAGTACACGTGGTACCTTCAGGCATTTGGAAATTGCTACCAAGGATGAACCAGACTTGTGGAGGTCTACAATTTTTCTGAGGTTGTGGCTGATTTCATTTGATTTTCCCATGATGTCAAGCAAAGAGGCACTGAGTTTGAAGGTAGGCCTTGAAATACATCCACAGGTACACCTCAAATTGTGTCAATTAGCCTGTCAGAAGCTTCTAAAGCCATGACATAATTATCTGGAATTTTCCAAGCTGTTTAAAAAAGGCACAGTAAACTTCTGACCCACTGGAATTGTGATACAGTGAATTATAAGTGAAATAATCTGTCTGTAAACAATTGTTGGAAAATGTACTTGTCATGCACAAAGTAGATGTCCTAACAGACTTGTCAAAACTATATTTTGTGAACAAGAAATGTGTGTAGTGGTTGAAAAACAAGTTTTAATGACTCCGACTGTGTGTGTGTACACACACACACACACACACACACACACACACACACCGTACCAGTCAAAAGTTTGGACACATTCCAGGGTTTTTCTTTACATTGATGAATAATAGTGAAGACATCAAAACTATGAAATAACACATATGGAATCATGAAGTAACCAAAAAAGTTAAAATCTAAATACATTTATTCTTTTAGATTCTTCAAAGTAGCCACCCTTTGCTTTGAAGACAGCTTTGCACACTCTTGGCATTCTCTCAACCAGCGTCACCTGGAATGCTTTTTCAACAGTCTTGAAGGAGTTCCCACATATGCTGAGCACTTTTTGGCTGCTTTTCCTTCACTCTGCGGTCCAACTCATCCCAAACCATCTCAATTGGGTTGAGGTCGTGTGATTGTGGAGGCCAGGTCATCTGCTGCAGCACTCCATCACTCACCTTTTTGGTCAAATAGCCCTTACACAGCCTGGAGGTGTGATGGGTCATTGCCCTGTTGAAAAACAAGTGATAGTCTCGCTAAGCCCAAAACAGATGGGATGGCGTATCGCCTGATTCACGCAGTCTCCTCTGAACAGTTGATGTTGAGATGTGTCTGTTACTTGAACTCTGTGAAGCATTTATTTTGGCTGCAATCTGAGGTGCAGTTAACTCTGAAGAACTTGTTATGCAGTAAAGGTAACTCTGGGTATTCCTTTCCTGTGGCGGTCCTCATGCAAGTCAGTTTCATAATAGCGCTTGATGGTTTTTGCAACTGCCCATGAAGAAAATTGAAATGTTCTGGATTGAATTACATTCATCTCTTGAATTAATGATGGACTGTCATTTCTCTTTGCTTATTTTAGCTGTTCTTGCCATAATATGGACTTGCTATTTTACGAAATAGGGCTCTCTCCTACCTTGTCACAACACAACTGATTGGCTCAAACACATTAAGGAAAGCAAATCAAATTTACTTTTAACAAGGCACACCTATTAATTGAAATGCAATCCAGGTGACTACCTCATGAAGCTGGTTGAGAGAATGCCAAGAGTGTGCAAAACTGTCATCAAGGCAAAGGGTGACTACTTTGAAGAATCTCAAATATAAAGTCATCCAAAGTTCCATGACTGTCACAGCCTTATGTATAAATGTCCCTCATTAACTCACCTCCCCGGGGTGTCTGGGAACTTTATCCTCAGCTCTTGGTTTTTGTAAGACCTTTTTTCAAAGGTCAGGATCATTTTCTTCACCGAACTCTCATCCACTGGTTCACCCTGAAAGCAGAGTGCCCTTTTGTGAAAAGTGTAACCAAGACTACAAAAAAGTATTTTAAGAACAAGATCAGCACATTTAACTTTGCATGAGAGAAGATAGCTGACGTTTTAAGTGCTCCTAATCAACTGTTTTTCTGTGTTGTTTTTAACTTGTTTTTTTTACTTACTTTGTACATAATGTTGCTGCTACCGTCTCTTACAACCGAAAAATAACTTCTGGACATCAGAACAACGATTACTCACCACGAACTAGCAGAAGCTTTTTTCCTTTAACAAGTCCGACGTTTAGGACATCCTGCTTTACCAGGAACAGGCCCAAATCCCGTCATTTGCGTGAAGAGAAGACGGAGAAAAAGAGGGTGGAGGTAGACCTGCCTTCTGAGAATTTATAGGCGATCGACTAAACCCCCACTGCTTCCCTTCTACTAGATAATGTGCAATCATTGGAATATAAAATCGATGACATACGAAGAAGATTAAACTACCAACGGGACTACCAATTAAAAACTAATATCTTACGTTTCCCGGAGTCGTGGCTAAACAACGACATTATCAACATACAGCTGGCTGGTTATACACTCTTTCGGCAGGATAGAACAGCAGCGTCTGGTAAGACATGGGGTGGCGTACTATGTAAATGTGTAAACAACAGCTGGTGCACGATATCTAAGGAAGTCTCAAGGTTTTGCTCGCCTGAGGTAGAGTATCTCATGATAAGCTGTAGACCACACTATCTACCTAGAGAGCTTTCATCTGTATTTTTCGTAGCTGTCTATTTACCCCCACAGACCGATGCTGGCACTAAGACCGCACTCAATGAGCTGTATTCGACCATAAGCAAACATGAAAACACCCATCCAGAGGCAGCGCTCCTAGTGGCCGGGAACTTTAATGCAGGGAAACTTAAATGCGTTTTATCAAAATTCTATCAGCATGTTAAATGTGCAACCAGACGGGGAAAAAAACTCTAGACCACCTTTACTCCACATATGGAGACACGTACATAGCTCTCCCTCACCCTCCATTTGGCAAATCTTACCAGAATGATATCCTCCTGATTCCTGCTTACAAGCAAAATGAAAGCAGGAAGCACCAGTGACTTGGCCAATAAAAGTGGTCAGATGAAGCAGATGCTAAGCTACAGGACTGTTTTGGTAGCACAGACTGGAATATGTTCCGGGATTCTTCTGATGGCATTGAGGAGTACAGCATTTCAGTCATTGGCTTCATCAATAAGTGCATCGATGACGTCGTCCCCACAGTGACCGTACGTACATACCCCAACCAGAAGCCATGGATTACAGGTAACATCCCCACAGAGCTAAAAGCTAGAGCTGCCGCTTTCAAGGAGCGGGACTCTAACCCGGAAGCTTATAAGAAATCCCACTACGCCGTCCAACGAACCATCAATCAGGACAAGCGTCAATACAGGACCAAGATCGAATCGTACTACACCGACAGACGCTTGTCGGATGTGGCAGGGCTTGCAAGCCATTACAGACTACAAAGGGAAGCACAGGCGAGAGCTGCCCAGTGACACGAGCATAGCACAGGCTAAACTACTTCTACGCTCGCTTTGAGGCAAATAACACTGAAACATGCATGAGAGCACCAGCTGTTCCTGAAGACTGTGTGCTCACGCTCTCAGAAGCCGATGTGAGTAAGACCTTTAAACAGGTCAACAATAACAAGGCCGCAGGGCGAGACGGATTTCCAGGACGTGTACTGCAAGCATGCGCTGACCAACTGGCAAGTGTCTTCACTAACATTATCAACCTCTCCCTGTCCGAGTCTGTAAAACCAACATGTTTTAAGCAGACCACCATAGTCCCTGTGCCCAAGAACACTAAGGTAACCTGCCTAAACGACTACTGACCCGTAGCACTCACGTCTATAGCCATGAAGTGCTTTGAAAGGCTGGTCATGGCTCACAACACCATTAATCCAGAAACCATAGACCCACTCCAATTTGCAAATGCCCTATGTGAGAATGCTATTCATTGACTACAGCTCAGTGTTCAACACCATAACGCCCTCAAAGCTCATCAATAAGCTAAGGACCCTGGGACTAAACACCTCCCTCTGCAACTGGATCCTGGACTTCCTGACGGGCCACCCCCAGGTGGTAAGGGTAGGTAACAACACATCCGCCACGCTGATCCTCAACACAGGGACCCCTCAGGGGTGGGTGCTTAGTCCCGCCATGTACTCCGCGTTCACTCATGATGGCAGGGCCAGGCACGACTTCAACACCATCATTAAGTTTGCCGCTGACAACAGTGCTAGGCCTGATCAGCGACAACGTCGAGACAGCCTATAGGGAGGTGGTCAGAGACCTGGCCGTGTGGTGCCAGGATTACAACCTCTCCCTCAACATGATCAAGACAAAAGAGATGATTGTGGACTACAGGAAAAGGAAGACCAAGCACGCCCCCATTCTCATCGTCGGGGCTGCAGTGGAGCAGGTTCAGAGATTCAAGTTCCTTGGTGTCCACATCACCAGCAATCTAACATGGTCCAAGCACACCAAGACAGTTGTGAAGAGGGCACGACAAAACATACTCCCCCTCAGGATACTGAAAATATTTGGCATGGGTACTCAGATCCTCATAAGGTTCTACAGCTGCACCATCGAGAGCATCCTGACTGGTTGCATCACTGCCTGGTATGGCAACTGCTCGGCCTCCAACCGCAAGGAACTACAGAGGGAAGTGCATACGGCCCAGTGCATCACTGGGGCCAAGCTTCCTGCCATCCAGGACCTCTATACCAGGCGGTGTCAGAGGAAGGCCCAAAAAATTGTCCGGCTCCAGCCACCCTACTCATAGACTGTTCTCTCTGCTACCGCACGGCAAGCGGTACCAGAGCGCCAAGTCTAGGTCCAAGAGGCTTCCAAACAGCTTCTACACCCAAGCCATAAGACTCCTGAAAATCTAATAAAGTGGCAACCCAGACCATTTGCATTGCTGCCCCCTCTTTTACGCTGTTGTTACTGTTATTATCTATGCATAGTCACTTTAATAACTCTACCTACATGTACATATTACCTCAATTACCTCCACTAACCGGTGCCCCCGCACATTGACTGATTACCGGTGCACATTGACTGATTTTACTGCTGCTCTTTAATTACTTGTTCCTTTTATGTCTTATTCTTCTTTTTGAAGTAAAGGGCTTGTAAGTAAGCATTTCACTCTAAGGTCTACACCTGTTGTATTCGGAGCATATGACTAACAACTTGATTTGATTGATTTTATCATGTCAGTAAAACTTTCCCCACCTCTTGGTCGTCTGCGTCCTCATCGTCATCCATGAGTTTTTCCAGTATCCTCTTCCTGTCACCACTCGGGTCCTCACCGTCATCTCTCTCCAGGTGTCTGGCCAGTTCTCTGCCGACCTTCTTGCTTCTGGGGTCATCATCATCATCATCCCGTAGACGCTTTGCCCCCCTGTCAGGCTATAATGAAGATAACACCATGTTGAGCAGGTACATCAAAACAGGGATGTCAAGTCATAAGGTTTTGCAATGTATCCAAGCAAACAGTTAATAATGGAGCAAATGCATTCATCTTTACATGCAATAGCACTTGATTTTTTGATATACACTGTGGACAAAAGTATGTGGACAAATTCAGATTTGTGTATTCCACACCCATTGCTGACAGGTGTATAAAATTGAGCACACAGCCATGCGATCTCCATAGAAAAACATTGGCCTTACTGAAGAGCTCAGTGACTTTCAATGTGGTACCGTCATTGGATGCCACCTTTCAAACAACGGCTCTGCCGAGAAGTGGGCAGCCACACAAGCTCACAGAACATAACTGCCGAGTTCTAAAGCACAAAAAAAATCGTCTGTCCTCAGTTGCAACACTCACTACCGAGTTCCAAACTGCCTCTGGAAGCAACGTCAGCACAAGAACTATGGGAGCTTCATGAAATTTATTTCCATGGCCAATCAGCCACACACAAGCCTAAGATCATCATGCGCAATGCCAAGCGTCGGCTGGAGTGGTGTAAAGCTCACCGCCATTGGACTCTGGAGCAGTGGAAACGAGTTCTCTGGAGTGATGAATCGCACTTCACCATCTGGCAGTCCAAAGGATGAATCTGGGTTTGGCGGATGCCAGTAGAACGCTACAGTGCCTTGCAAAAGAATTCACCCCCCCTGGTTTTTCTATTTTGTTGCATTACAACCTGTAATTTAAATGGATTTTTATTTGGATTTCATGTAATGGACAGACACAAAATAGTCCAAATTGAAATTTAAAAAAACACCAAGGGGGGTGAATACTTACGGCAAGCCACTGTACCTGCCCCAAAGCATAGTGCCAACTGTAAAGTTTTGGTGGCGGAGGAATAATGGTCTGGGGCTGCTTGTTCATGGTTCAGGCTACTTAGTTCCAGTGAAGGGAAATCTTAACACTACAGCATACAATGACATTCTAGACGATTCTGTGCTTCCAACTTTGTGGAAACAGCTTGGGGAAGGCACTTTCCTGTTTCAGCATGACAATGCCCCCGTGCACAAAGCGAGGTCCATACAGAATTGGATTGTTGAGATCAGTGTGGAAAAACTTGACTGGCCTGCGCAGAGCCCTGACCTCAACCCTATCCAACACCTTTGGGATTAAGTGGAAAGTCGACTGCGAGCCAGGCGTAATCGCCCAACATCAGTGCCCGACCTCACTAATGCTCTTGTGGCTGAATGGAAGAAAGTTCCTGCAGCAATGTTCCAACATCTAGTGGAAAGCCTTCCCAGAAGAGTGGAGGCTGTTATAGCAGCAAAGGGGGGAACAACTCCATATTAATGCCCGTGATTTTGAAATGGGATGTTCGACGAGCAGGTGTCCACATACTGTTGGCCATGCAGTGTCTTGTGCTCAAGAAATTACATTCCAAAAAAGCAACATTACTTTAGCTAACAAGGCTGAGCCACAGATTGAACAAATATCTTCGGCTGAGCTAGGCAAGCGTTTGTATCACAAGGTAGCTAGCTTAGCTAGATACTGCAGTTAGTTAGCTACAGTAACTTGTTAACTGTATGTGCTAGTTAGGCTAATCAGATAGCCAAATTTCAGATTTGTCACAACACTAACTAGCTAAGCGAATTTGGTTTATTAGCGAATTACCAATCATTTTAGCCAGTTAGCTAACAATGTAGGGCTAGAGTCAAAGACGATGTTTACAACACACTTATTTTGCTAACTAACGTTGCCGGTAAGTTAGCTAGCTGGGATATGAGGATATGTCTAACTAGCTAATTACCTGATAATTCAGTAGCTCGCCTACGTCCATGACGAAATGTTAAATTTCGGGGAAACGTTACAGTTATCCAGTGAATAGTGGCTATGTTAGCCTCGCAATGTCCCGCTACAAACTTAAAACAGCAAATGTTACCGTAAAGCACTTCGTTGTCGTGATATTCTGAAGAGGAGGCTTGCTTTGGGGAACTGTGATGGGGACTTGACATCCCAAGGGCCTTAGCTGTAGGTCCCCATAAACAGGCAAACAGTTTTCCTGTTTACTTTACAAGTTGTACGGATACTGTAGAGTGACATTGAATTTACATTTATTGTTATACGATAATTATGCAGGTGGTAACTTACAGGACTTCTTTATTTTATTTTCAGGATTTGTTTCCTGCACCATATCTGCAGTTTGCAGCATTGTAATTACATAATCATAATACTGTTATTAATTAAAAAATAATTACAGAGCAACTATGGCATGATGCAACACACGCACACAGTCACACACAAATACACACTATACAGCCTTGAAATTCCTCTAACAGTGTCTGTAAAAAAAATAAAAGAGAAATAAAGATTCAGCGCAAGGCTGCATGTGAGACAAGCAGAAAACCACTTTTTCAATCTGCATCATTCGGGATTTATGAGTGTTGTCTGGCGGGGGCCTCCATGTTGTCACCCTTCGCTGTGACCAGCGATCTGTGACAGTAGTGCAATAGCAACAACATCCAAACAGGAGGCCATTGTAAACCAGTCAAGCTTGTGATGCTAGCCACACAAGGGAAAAGAGAGGAGACGGGCAGTAAAATTCAAAGTTAGAAAACACAAGCACTTTGGCAAGGCAAAATACGCACACTTCATGACGCTGTTACAATTGATGGAAAATATGGTTGTTCTTACCAATCCAGTGAAGATGACCCTACTGTGTAAAAGCCAAGCAGGGTGTTGATAAACAGGTGTTGATAAACAAAGAAGGAGAAAAGTGTGAGTGGCTATGGTCAACGGTCAGCAGTGTCTCCAAAACCCCCTGCTATGTAGGTAATTAAAATCTGTCTTACCTCACACTACACATGCTGTGTTTGAGATGGAAAATATACCATAAGGGCTCCAAGAAACACTGCTGGAGGTGACTTCTCTCACAACCTTGGCAGCCGTGAATGATGAGCAGTGTGTGGTAATGTAAAATTTAATGTAGGCTTTTTTCATGTCAAGGAGTCCACAATTGTTATTTTAATGTTCTCCGTGGCTATAGTTTACTTGGTTGAAACTTTCCCGTGAGGACATAAGAGAACATTGTTACTGTTCTTATGAAGACTTAAAGTTGGAGAACTAACCCATGATTAATGGTACTGCATTACAAACCAGGCCCAAGGCACTTAGAAAGAAACCATTGGAACATCTATTAAACCTGTGAAATTAATGTTCGGCTGAAAATAATTATTCAGAGACTTAATTACCAACGATTTTTATGGCCCTCTGGTTGTTGTAGTTTTTCTATTACCTCCCTCCTAAAGCAATAAAACAAGGCCAGCTGTGGTGCTATTAAAAACTCTCTATCCTCCTCCAGACTTAAAACTTGATTAACTGCAGTCAAAACCTTGTTTAATACACAGATACAACATCAACTATTGTTTTAAAGACATTAACCTGTTCCTTAACACAAAGATGGTCAGGGAAACCGTATAGGAAAGCCTATAACTGCACTTTATTATATTAAAGGTACACCCAGTGAAAATGAAATTGCCACAAGCAGCACCGCAGATATTGAGATGAGTGAGATGCAAGACTTCGCTCTCGCACAGTCACATATCTGTGCATGTGCATGGGTTCGCTTCACACTGTTACAGCATGGGAGCCACAAGACCAAAACAGAGAAGTTGAGCCTCGCGTTTCACGTCATCTACGTCATATCACTGAGTTGTCTTTTAATCAACATAATATGTGGTTACTGGTTACAGTTTCCTCTACTTTGTCCTTATGGCATTCAAATCAACATGCGGGAGCATATTCCTAGTAGTGGCTCTGACAACAATGTTAATCAACAACCATCTGCAAGGGGATCCCCTGACAGAAGGAAAGCCTTATCAGAACGTGATGTCTGCCTCAAAATGTGTTCATATTCAGCTCCTCTGCACAACAAAGACATGACGCACATTGGATGTGAATACAAGTACTAGTAGAGGAGGCTGGTGAAGGGAGGACAGTTGATAAAAATGAATGGAATGAAGTGAATGGAATGGTATCAAACACATGGAAACCAGGTGTTTGATGTGTTTGAGACCATTCCATTAATTCTGTTCCAGACAATACTTGCCTGTCCTCCCCATTTAAAGTGCCACCAGCCACCACTGCAAGTATTATGTAGGAATATGTTAACTTAAGGTAAAAAAAAAAATGTCAGTACCATTAGGGATGCACGCCTGAGGAGTCAGTGAAAGGCAGGTACTGTAAAACAATGTCACAGATGACATGTTTCCTCATGTCTGTCCAGCTGCAGTGCAGTCATCATGTGAGCAATGACTTTCAAGGACCATTTGCCAAAAAGTTGTAAAAAAAAAAGAATTCTTTAAATCAATCAACTCTTGTTTCCTCCTGCTGAACCCCAACGCCACCATGAATCTCCCCTGTTCAACAGAATGAAATTAACTTGTACCATGATCCCTGAAGATGCTGGGCTTTTCACACAGTGTCGGCTCACTGTGTTAATGACATCTCTTCCCCCCAATGTATTTGGGCTGTGCCGCTGGATCCTTTCCATTGAATTCCATCCGTTTCCTTTCATTCGGAGCAATATAATTTCACGCAAGCTGTGAGAGCTGATTACGCTAATCTGCAGAGGTCGCCAGTGATTGCATCGCAGCAGAGCAGCTACGCTGAGTGTGCCGGGCTCCACACTGTGACTTCATTATTTAACATCAGGGGGATATGGTGGCCTGACTTAGTGAAATACAAAGCATTGTTTGGCCCATGAGTCAGATGGTGCAATCAAATGAATTGCACAATTCCTTCTGAGATATTTCCACCACACAAATGTACCTAGTTAAATAAAGGTATTTTTTTTATTTTATATATAATAAATGTAGGCCTATACAGGTGTAGGATCTTAATTTGATAACTTTCCTGCAATGCATTTGAGGTTTAAAAATTTCCACACTAAAATTTCAGACTTCATTTTTCCCTCACGAAAAATGTATCAACCCCTACATACAGTGCCTTGCAAACTATTCACCCGCCTTGGCGTTTTTTCTATTTTGTTGCATTACAACCTGTAATTTAAATGGAATTTTATGGATTTCATTCAATGGACAGACACAAAATAGTCCAAATTGGTGAAGTGAAATGAAAAAAATTACTTGTTTCAAAGAATTAATAAAAAAAAACAAAAAAAAGAAAAGTGGTACATATGTATTCACCCCCTTTGCTATGAAGCCCCTAAATAAGATCTGGTGCAACCAATTACCTTCAGAAGTGACATAATTAGTTAAATAAAGTCCACCTGTGTGCAATATAAGTGTCACATGATCTGTCACATGATCTCAGTATATATACATCTGTTCTGAAAGGCCCCAGAGTCTGCAACACCACTAAGCAAGGGGCACCACCAAGCAAGGGGCACCACCAAGCAAGGGGCACCACCAAGCAAGGGGCACCATGAAGACCAAGGAGCACTCCAAACAGGTCAGGGACAAAGTTGTGGAGAAGTACAGATCAGGGTTGGCTTAGAAAAAAATATCAGACACTTTGAACATCCCACAGAGCACCATTAAATCCATTATTAAAAAATTGAAAGAATTTGGCACCACAACAACATTTAAATGTATTGGAATGGCCTAGTCAAAGCCCAGACCTCAATCCAATTGAGAATTTGTGGTATGACTTAAAGATTGCTGTACACAGGCAGAACCCATCCAACTTGAAGGAGCTGGAGCAGTTTTTCCTTGAAGAATGGGCAAAAATCCCAGTGGCTAGATGTGCCAAGCTTATGGAGACATACCCCAAGAGACTTGCAGCTGTAATTGCTGCAAAAGGTGGCTCTACAAACTTTGGAGGGGGGGGTGAATAGTTATGCACGCTCAAGTTTTCCTTTTTTTTGTCTTATTTCTTGTTTCACAATAAATAAATAAAATACCATCATCAAAGTGGTAGGCATGTTGTGTAAATAAAATGATACAAACCCCCCCAAAATCTATTTTAATTCCAGGTTGTAAGGCAACAAAAAAGGAAACATGCCAAGGGGGGTGAATACTTTTGCAAGCCACTGTAAATGTTCATTAGTTATAATTCACATTTCCTGTAGCTGCAGGATTATTTTCCTGCTGTAGCAAACTGGCTCAAATTAAGATCCTACATCAGTACCTGTTAGTTTGTGACAGTATTCAGGGTGTGTCAATCGAGGGATCAAGGGGTCTTAAACCATAGGGAAAAAAGTGTATCAATGATACAGAATCAATAAATACAGATTATGACGAGACTAGAATTTTGCCTGTTTTCTGAAATATGTTTACCAACTATACTGTAAACATACAGAGGTTGGATAGTTAAGTGAGGTGTATACTGATGGGGGGTTTGCCTTAATAGAACAATCTGGAGCCTATGTTGAATGTAGGAATCTCCTTATATCAGTGGTTGCAAAAAGTATGACATAAATCTACATTGAAAGCAAATTAGTCTCAGCAAATTTTAATAAGTCAAACTTCCTGTCCATTCACATTTGTTTTGATGAACATGGAAGAATGGGAAGTGACCGATGTGTGGTGCTTTCTAGTTAAGGATAGACAAGCTTATCGTCACCACACAAAAAGAAAATGCGACCTAGAGCAGGTTAGGAGCTGCAGGATTCCTGTGTCTAATACAGCAGTATTGGCTGGCTTGCGATAACACGGGAAAGCTAATGAACTTCATCTTGGAACAAATATGTTTACTGCGATGCTGCGGAGGCCTGTGCTTTGGTTGATCACTAAAGGACCAGGTGCAGTGCTTGGGGCAGCCAATGTGCGCACACACACACACACACATACTCACTCACATACAGGCACCTAAAGACACATACAGGATACAAAAAATGTGTGCACAAAACATCTCAACCTCTTGCATAAAGTTACATCCACACACACACTTTAGTTTTGTGGCAAATCCTGTCTCCTTCTATTGCCTCCACTCTTACTGTGAGGTAATTTCAGGCACAAGTGATGCTTATAAATCACATTTTCATAGTCTTCAATATTCTCTATGAATAATTCACACAACTCCTATGATGAATCCAAAGCATTCAGGGACTGAGTGCCAGACATGAGAGGAAGTCTGTATCCATTAGTGCCTCTCAGAATCAGAACTTTCATACCTCACCATACATTTTGATAGAGGGATACATACTGTAACATGCTTTGAAAAAGCTTAAAGGTAGAGCAGCACCGCAGATATTGAGATAAGCGAGATGCAAGACTTTGCTCTCACATATTCACATACAGTATCTGCGCATGTGCACGGGTTCCCTTCATGCTGTTCATAGCATGGTAGCCAGGCCACCAAAACAGCTGAGAAGTTGAGCCTCACACTCTTAGTGGTTGTGGAAATTGACCCACTATACTGTTTAGCCTACGTTCTGCATGTCATTATGCTCAGTCTACCTTTTAACCTTGACTTCTCATTCACTATTACATTCACTATTACAAAATACCTATGATAACCCTCATTAGCTCACCTTATGTA
This sequence comes from Brachymystax lenok tsinlingensis, assembly GCA_030435695.1. NCBI lineage: Eukaryota > Metazoa > Chordata > Actinopteri > Salmoniformes > Salmonidae > Brachymystax > Brachymystax lenok. The sequence continues at coordinate 17,389,256 of CM059803.1, forward strand.
TTTAAAAGAATTACTCCATACATTTTCTCTGACTTCCAAAAGTACTAGTTTAATTTTGAATGCCCTGCAGGACAGAACATTTTGCCAATTCACACACTTATCAAGAGAACATACCTGGTCATCCCTACTGCCTCTGATCTGGAAGACTCACTAAACACAAATGCTTCGTTTGTGAATTATGTCTGAGTGTTGGAGTGTGCCCCTGGCTATCCATCAATTAATTAACAAGAACATTGTGGTGTCTGGTTTGCCCTAATCTATGGATTTCACATGACTGGGAATACAGATATGCATCTTTTAGTCACATATACCTTAAATAAAAGGTAGGGGCGTGGATCAGTATCTGGTGTGACCACCATTTGCCTCATGCAGCGCGACACATCTCCTTGACATAGAGATGATCAGGCTGTGGATTGTGGCCTGCGGAATGTTGTCTCGTTCCGTGGCAAACTAATGGCACGACAATGGGCCTCAGTATTTCGCCAAGGTATCTCTGTGCATCAGTGGAGGCTGCTGAGAGGGGGGACGGCTCTTCAATGGCTGTGCGAAGTTGCTGGGCGGGAACTGGAACACGCTGTTGTACACGTCGATCCAGAGAATTCCAAACATGCTCAATCAATGACATGTCTGGTGAGAATGCAGGCCGTAGAAGAACTTGGACATTTTCATCGTCCAGGAATTGTGTACAGATCCTTGCAACATGGGGCCATATATTGGGCTCCTGAGTGACGCAGCAGTCTAAGGTACTGCATCTCAGTGCAAAAGGCGTCACTACAGTCCCTGGTTCAAATACAGTCTGTGTCACATCTGGACGTGAATGGCCCAGCGTCGTCCGGGTTTGGCCAGGGTAGGCCGTCATTGTAAATAAGAATTTGTTCTTAAATGACTTACTTAGTTAAACAAATAAAAGGTGACATATTATTATGCAGAAACATGAGGTGATGGCGGTGAACTAATGGCACGACAATGGGCCTCAGGATCTCGCCAAGGTATCTCTGTGCATCAGTGGAGGCTGCTGAGAGGGGGGACGGCTCATAATAATGGCTGGAATGGAGTGAATAGAATGGCATCAAACCATGTTTGATGTACTTGATACCATTCCACTGATTCCGCTCCAGCCATTACCTTGTGCCTGTTCTCCCCAATTAATGTACCACCAGCCTGCTGTGCATTCAAATTGCCATAGATAAAATGTAATTGTGTTTGTTGTCTGTAGCTTATGCCTGCCCATACCATAATCCCACTGCCACCGATCTGTTTACAACCTTGATATCAGCAAACCTCTCACCCACACAACGCCATACACGTGGTCTGCGGTTCTCAGGCCGGTTGAACGTACTGCCAAATTCTCTAAAACGACGTTGGTAAAGAAATGAACATTCAATTCTCTGGTAACAGCTCTGGTGGACATTTCTGCAGACAGCATGCCAATTGCACGCTCCCTCAAAACTTGAGACATCTGTGGAATTGTGTTGTATGACAAAACTGCACATTTGTCTTTCTTTTTTTATCTCGGCCAGGTCGCAGTTGTAAATGAGAACTTGTTCTCAACTAGCCTACCTGGTTAAATAAAGGTAACATCTATTGTTCCCAGTACAAATGAAATATATTTTTTTTGTAAAGCCCTACTTACATCAGCTGATGTCACAAAGTGCTGTACAGAAACCCAGCCTAAAACCCCAAACAGCAAGCAATGCAGGTGTAGATGCACAGTGGCTAGGAAAAACTCCCTAGAAAGGCCAGAACCTAGGAAGAAACCTAGAGAGGAACCAGGCTATGAGGGGTGGCCAGTCCTCTTCTGGCTGTGCTGGGTGGAGATTATAACAGAACATGGCCAAGATTTTCAAATGTTCATAGTTGACCATCAGGGTCAAATAATAATAATCACAGTGGTTGTCGAGGGTGCAACAGGTCAGCACCTCAGGAGTAAATGTCAGTTGGCTTTTCATACAAGGTGCACCTGTATGATGATAATGCTGTTTAATCACATCTGTCAAGTGGATGGATTATCTTGGCAAAGGAGAAATGCTCACTAACAGGGATGTAAACAAATTTGTGCACAGAATTTGAGAGAAATAAGCTTTTTGTGCGTATGGAACATTTCTGGGATATTTTATTTCAGCTCATGAAACATGGAACCAACACTTCACATTTATATTTTTGTTCAGTGTATATAAAAAATGTTTTTACTGTCACATACACTGGATAGATGCAGTGAAATGTGTTGTTTTACAGAGTCAGCCATAGTAGTATGGCACCCCTGGAGCAAATTAGGGTTAAGTGCCTTGCTCAAGGGCACTTAGACAGATTTGTCAGCTTCTCAACTCGGGTATTCAGACCAGCGACCTTTCTGTTCCTGACCCAACGCTCTAACTACTTGGCTACCTGCCACCCTATTAATATAACAGTAAAATTATTGTGTTTAGACTGAAAGCACTCCCTTATATAGTAAGGAAGCTAATGCAACAGATGTGAGAGGTCAGGGGCGAACACAGTGCTAACAGCTGCAGGGCCCAGGGAGCAGGTTTGAGGTGGATGGCAGGTCTGGATACATGGGAATCACATGGGAGCAGAGCTGAGAAAGTCAGGTGTGAGACCTTGATAAGAGCCAGAATTACATTTTAATTAAAAGTAACACTAATGGAGGCAGATAACACAAAAAGGTCAAAAAGTCTAAAATACATGTTCACTTAAAAGTTCAGATTTTATGGCATTTTTAAAGCATCACCGACATTATATATTAAATAACATGAGTCTTTGCCGAATCTAAACAGTCAGCAAGGTGTCCTCTTTGTTGATGTGAGCCTTGGAGTGACCTCCCTTCCTCTGAGAGCACGATCCAGGCAGCTTGAAATCAAATGTTGACAGAGAATTGCAGACCCTATCAGAATGCTGAAGTGAGGGCCATGGTGACCAGACCACTGTGGTTTACTGCCTGCCGTCATGGGGCTTTGAAGAGTGCATGGCCTTCATGTAAATTAGCCCACATCTCATTAGCTCTCCACAGGCGTATGGAGGGAGGAAGAGCAGGTGTAGGTGGACATACTAGGACATGCAGTACCAGTAAAAAGTATGGACACAACTACTCATTCAAGGATTTTTCTTTATTTGAATTATTTTCTACATTGTAGAATAATGGTGAAGACATAAAAACTATGAAATAACACATATGGAATCAATAAGTAACCAAAAAAGTGTTAAATCAAAATATATTTGATCATTTAGATTCTTCAAAATAGCCACCCTTTGCTTTGATGACAGCTTTGCACACTCTAGGCATTCTCTCAACCAGCGTCACCTGGAATGCTTTTCCATCAGTCTTGAAGGAGTTCCCACATATGCTGAGCACTTGTTGGCTGCTTTTCCTTCACTCTGTGGTCCAACTCATCCCAAACCATCTCATTCGGGTTGAGGTCGGTGATTGTGGAGGCCAGGTCATCTGCTGCAGCACTCCATCACTCTCCTTATTGGTCAAATAGCGCTTACACAGCCTGGAGGTGTGTTGGGTCATTGTGCTGTTGAAAAACAAATGATAGTCCCACAAAGTGCAAACCAGATGGGATGGCGTATTGCTGCAGAATGCTGTGGTAGCCATGCTGGTTAAGTGTGCCTTGAATTCTAAATAAATAAAATCACATTGTATTGGTCACATACACATGGTTAGCAGATGTTATTGCGAGTGTAGTGAAATACTTATGCTTCTAGATCTGACAGTGCAGCAGTATCTAACAGGTAATATCTAACAATTCCACAACAAAACCTAACACACACAGTCTAGTAAAGGTATGGGATAAGAATATATAAATATAAAATATATATGTGCTGTGACAGAGGGGCTAAGATGCAATCGATAGTATAGACTAGATAGTGTAGGATATACAGTATACAGTATATATACAGTCGTGGCCAAAAGTTGTGAGAATGACACAAATATACATTTTTAAAAAGTCTGCTGCCTTAGATTGCATGATGGCAATTTGCATATATTCCAGAATGTCATGAAGAGTGATCAGATGAATTGCAATTAATTGCAAAGTCCCTCTTTGCCATACAAATTAACTGAATCCCCCAAAAACATGTTCACTGCATTTCAGCCCTACTACAAAAGGACCAGCTGACATCATGTCAGTGATTCTCTCGTTAACAGAGGTGTGAGTGTTGACGAGGACAAGGCTGGAGATCACTCTGTCATGCTGATTGAGTTTGAATAACAGACTGGAAGCTTCAAAAGGAGGGTGGTGCTTGGAATCATTGTTCTTCCTCTGTCAAACATGGTTACCTTTAAGGAAACCCGTGCCGTCATCATTGCTTTGCACAAAAAGGGCTTCAAAGGCAAGGATATCGCTGCCAGTAAGATTGCACCTAAATCAACCATTTATCGGATCATTAAGAACTTCAAGGAGAGCGGTTCAATTGTTGTGAAGAAGGCTTCAGGGCGCCCAAGAAGGTCCAGCAAGTGCCAGAACCGTCTCCTAAAGTTGATTCAGCTGCGGGATCGGGGCACCACCAGTACAGAGCTTGCTCAGGAATGGCAGCAGGCAGGTGTGAGTGCATCTGCACGCACAGTGAGGCGAAGACTTTTGGAGGATGGCCTGGTGTCAAGAAAAGCAGCAAAGAAGTCACTTCTCTCCAGGAAAAACATCAGGGACAGACTGATATTCTGCAAAAGGTACAGGGATTGGACTGCTGAGGACTGGGGTAAAGTCATTTTCTCTGATGAATCCCCTTTCCGATTGTTTGGGGCATCCGGAAAAAAGCTTGTCCGGAGAAGACAAGGTGAGCGCTACCATCAGACCTGTGTCCTACCAACAGTAAAGCATCCTGAGACCATTCATGTGTGGGGTTGCTTCTCAGCCAAGGGAGTGGGCTCACTCACAATTTTGCCTAAGAACACAGCCATGAATAAAGAATGGTACCAACACATCCTCCGAGAGAAACTTCTCCCAACCATCCAGGAACAGTTTGGTGACGAACAATGCCTTTTCCAGCATGATGGAGCACCTTGCCATAAGGCAAAAGTGATAACTAAGTGGCTCGGGGAACAAAACATCCATATTTTGGGTCCATGGCCAGGAAACTCCCCAGACCTTAATCCCATTGAGAACTTGTGGTCAATCCTCAAGAGGCGGGTGGACAAACAAAAACCCACAACATCTGACAAACTCCAAGCATTGATTATGCAAGAATGGGCTGCCATCAGTCAGGATGTGGCCCAGAAGTTAATTGACAGCATGCCAGGGCAGATTGCAGAGGTCTTGAAAAAGAAGGGTCTGCAAATATTGACTCTTTGCTTCAACTTCATGTAATTGTCAATAAAAGCCTTTGACACTTATGAAATGCTAGTAATTATACTTCAGTTTTCCATGGTAATATCTGACCAAAATATCTAAAGACACTAAAGCAGCAAACTTCGTGGAAATTAATATTTGTGTCATTCTCAAAACCTTTGGCCACGACTGTATAATGACAATTTGCTTGTTTGATTGCTTTACGGAGGGAATAACTACACTGTTTGTATTTGGCCATATTCCCAGTTGCCTTGCCATGATTAAATGCGGTGGTACGTGCTTTCAGTTTTGCTCGAATGCTGTAATCAATCCACGGTTTCGGGTTAGGGAAGGTTTTAATAGTCACAGTGGGTACAACATCTCCTATACACTTCCTTAAAAACTCGATCACAGAGTCAGCGTATACGTCAATGTTGTTCTCTGAGGCTACCCGGAACATATCCCAGTTCGCTGGATCGAAGCAATCTTGAAGCGTGGAATCCGATTGGTCAGACCAGCATTGGATAGACCTAAGCACGGTGCTTCCTGTTTTAGTTTCTGCCTATAGGAGGGGAGCGAACCAGATGGAGTCATGGTCAGATTTGCCAAAAGGAGGGCCAGGGAGGGCCTTGTATGCATCGCGGAAGTTAGAGTAGCAATGGTCGGGCGTGTTGCTCGCTCGGGTACTGCAATCGTTATGCTGAGACAAATTAAGTAGCCTTGCTCTCAAATTAGCTTTGTTAAAATCCCCAGCTATGATAAATGCAGCCTCAGGATATATGGTTTCCAGTTTGCATAAAGTGAAGTTCCTTGATGGCTGTCTTGGTATCCGATTGAGGGAGGATATACACGGCTGTGACGATAACCAAGGAGAGTTCTCTTGGGAGATAATACGGTCAGCATTTGATTGTGAGGAGTCGTTTATCATGAAACATACACCCCCGCCCTTCTTCTTACCTGAGAGATGTTTATTCCTGTCAGAGCAATGCACTGAAAATTCCATTGGCTGTACTGACACTGACAGCATGTCCCAAGCTAGACATGTTTTTGTGAAACAGAGTATGTTTACAATCCCGGATATCTCTTTGGAAGCAACTCTTGCCCTGATTTCGTCGGCTTTGTTAACTAGGGACTGGACATTAGCGAGTAATATACTCGGGAGTGGAGGGTGGTGTGCACACATCCGAAGCCTCACTGGAAGACCACTCCGGCACCCTCTCCTCCAGCGGCGTTGTTTTGGGTCCGCTTTGGGAAAGTCGTATTCTTGGTCATAATGCTGGTTGTGCTGGTAAGTTGACGTCTCTCTGATATCCAATAGTTCTTCCGGCTGTATGTAATAACACTTAAGGTTTTCTGGGCTAACAATGTAAGAAATAATACATTAAAAAAACTAAATACTGCACAGTTTCATAAGGACTAGAAGCGACGCTTCCATCTCTATCGGCGCCATCTTCCTTCTGACAGTGTCACCAGTAAAGCACCCCCACACCATCACACCTCCTCCTCCATGCTTCACAGTGGGAACAACACATGCGGAGATCATCCGTTCACCTACTCTGCATCTCTTCTTATTATTGGTGTCCTTTAGTTGTGGTTTCTTTGCAGCAATTCGAGCATGAAGGCCTGATTCACGTAGTCTCCTCTGAACAATTGATGTAGAGATGTGTCTGTTACTTGAACTCTGTGAAGCATTTATTTGGGCTGCAATTTCTGAGGCTGGTAACTCTAACTCAGGGTCTTCCTTTGCTGTGGCGGTCCTCATGAGAGCCATTTCCATCATAGCGCTTGATGCACTTGAAGAAACTTTCAAAGTTCATGTAATTTTCCGCATTGACTGACCATGTTAAAGTAATGATGGACTGCTGTATCTCTTTGCTTATTTGAGCTGTTCTTGCCATAATATGGACTTGGTCTTTTACCAAATAGGGCTATCTTCTGTATACCACCCCTATCATGTAACAACACTTTTTTGGTTGTTGTACAATGTAGAAAATAGTAAAAATAAAGAAAAACCCTTGAATGAGTAGGTGTGTCCAAACTTTTGACTGGTACTGTACATGCTATAATAATAATATATGCAATTTAGCGGACACTTTTATCCAAAGTGACTTACAGTCATGCGTTCATACATTTTACATATGGGTGGTCCCGGGAATAAAACCCACTACCCTGGCGTTAAAAGCACCATGCTCTACCAACTGAGTTACAAAGGACCACTACATCAGATGAAACCTTCATGCTATGAGTCTGATGTAGCACGTATGTCCTAATATGTATACCATACAGGTGCACATGCTCTGAACACAGGGAGAGACTCCAGAGAGGGTCCAAGGTGAGATGAGATCCCCTTCTATGACTACATGAGCCATCTAAAACAGACAGACAGGGAGAGAAGGAGCGCAGGTGTGATCTTGGCCATCTACCCTTCTGTGTACTTAGTCCTCTATTGCTGATTTCCTCTTCTTTCCCACAAGCCTGTGTTCACATCAATAAAACACAAGCACATAGAAAATATATTAATTATGCTCAAATCAAATCCAATTGTATTTGTTACATGCACCGAATACAATAGGTGTAGACTTTATCGTTAAATGCGTACTGACGACACATTTCCCAGCAATGCATGCGTGTCAATGTACTGGGTGTACGAGATAGTTGAGGTAATATGTACAAGTAGGTAGTGGTAAAAGTGACTACGCGATCAGGATAGATAATAAACAGGGTAGCAGCAGCGTATGTGAAGAGAGTGAAGGAGTGTGAAAGTGTGTGTGTGTGTGTGTGTGAGTGTGTGTGTGTGTGTGCGTGTTGCTGTGTGTTTGAGTGTCAGTGTAGTATGTGTGAGTGTGCAGGTAGAGTCCAGTTAAGAGAGAGAGTCAGTGCAAATAAAAAGGGGGTCAATGCAATAATCAGAGTGGCCATTTGATTAACTGTTCTACGGGGCAAGTCATTTAGACAGGTTACCTTGGCGTTCTTGGGCACAGGGACTGGTGGTCTGCTTCAAACATGTACTGTAGGTATTACATACTGGGTCAGGGAGAGGTTGAAAATGTCAGTGAAGACACTTGCCAGCTGGTCAGCGCATGCTCTGAGTACGTGTCCTGGTAATCCCTCTATTACATGGGTTGTTGCTGTTCGGACTACAGCGTCTCTGACTCTTCATTCAGGTATGAATATGTTATGTCCTCTGTGGGTAGGGAATATGAATATTAAATTGTATCTGTATTATAAATGCTGCCTGCATTTCCAGCCTTAGACATTTTAAAATACCAGGATTTGTTTACCAACTGAAATGACTGAGCAACTGCCTTGCAATACTGATGAAGTAAGGAGATTGGAAATTGGAAGGTTAATGAGATTTTCACAAAGTGTCCGTCTAGTGGTTTGAGCCAAGATTAAATTGACACACTATGATTAAAATTAATTGACCTGTGAAATGACTGTGTCCCTCAACAGTCAGGGATTGATGAATATGGGGGAATAGAGATGGTGCGAGGATAAAGCAGAGACATGGCGGTTGGCTGAAAAGCTTTGAACTCCTCACCAATCACCTAATGGGAGTGAGGAAGCAAGTGCACCAAGGGCACAGGAGGGACATACAGTTGAAGTCGGAAGTTTACATACACTTAGGTTGGAGTCATTAAAACTCGTTTTTAAACCACTCCACAAAATTCTTGTTAACAAACTATAGTTTTGGCAAGTCGGTTAGGACATCTACTTTGTGCATGACACAAGTCATTTTTCCAACAATTGTTTACAGACAGATTATTTTGCTTATATCTCACTGTATCACAATTCCAGTAGGTCAGAAGTGTACATACATTAAGTTGGCTGTGCCTTTAAACAGCTTGGAAAATTATTGGCTTTAGAAGCTTCTGATAGGCTAATTGACATCATTTGAGTCAATTGGAGGTGTACCTGTGGATGTATTTCAAGGCCTACCTTCAAACGCAGTGCCTCTTTGCTTGACAACAGCCAAGACCTCAGAAAAACAATTGTAGACCTCCACAAGTCTGGTTCATCCTTGGGATTAATTTTTAAATGCCTGAAGGTACCATGTTCATCTGTACAAACAACAGTACGCAAGTATAAACACCATGGGACCACGCAGCCATCATACCGCTCAGGAAGGAGACGCGTTCTGTCTCCTAGAGATGAACGCACTTTGGTGCGAAAAGTGCAAATCAATCCCAGAACAACAGTAAAGGACCTTGTGATCATGCTAGAGGAAACAGGTACAAAAGTATCTATATCCACAGTAAAACGAGTCCTATATCGACATAACCTGAAAGGCCGCTCAGCAAGGAAGAAGCTACTGCTCCTAAACCGCCATAAAAAAGCCAGACTATGGTTTGCAACTGCACATGGGGACAAAAATTGTAGTTTTTGGAGAAATGTCCTCTGGCCATAATGACCATCGTTATGTTTGGAGGAAAAAGGGGGAGGCTTGCAAGCCGAAAAACACCATCCCAACCGTGAAGCACGGGGGTGGCAGCATCATGTTGTGGGGGTGCTTTGCTGCAGGAGGGACTGGTGCACTTCACAAAATAGATGGCATCATGAGGTAGGAAAATTATGTGGATATATTGAAGCAACATCTCAAGACATCAGTCAGGAAGTTAAAGCTTGGTCGCAAATGGGTCTTCCAAATGGACAATGACCCCAAGCTTACTTCCAAAGTTGTGGCAAAATGGCTTAAGGACAACAAAGTCAAGGTATTGGAGTGGCCATCACAAAGCCCTGACCTCAATCCTATAGATAATTTGTGGGCAGAACTGAAAAAATGTGTGTGAGAAGGAGGCCTACAAACCTGACTCAGTTACACCAGCTCTGTCAGGAGGAATGGGCCAAAATTCACCCAACTTATTGTGGGAAGCTTGTGGAAGGCTACCCGAAACGTTTGACCCAGGTTAAACAATTTAAAGGCACTGCTACCAAATACTAATTGAGTGTATGTAAACTTCTGACCCACTGGGAATGTGATGAAAGAAATAAAAGCTGAAATAAATAATTATCTCTACTATTATTCTGATCCTATCTGAGGTGTAAGTAAACTTCTGACTTCAACTGTAGATGCTCCCATGCAAAATGAAACAACCCAAGACATTACAGTTACCAACAGTAAACAGGTATGGAGGTCCCTGACATGTTATGGCTAGGCTGACCCTAGTGGTTGAAGCTAGCAAAAAGTAAAGAATCCTAAAATCGGACCTCTTCAAAGGGACTCGAGACATCAAGTACAAGTATCCAGGCTGCATCACATCCAGCCGTGATTGGGAGTCCCATAGGGCGGTGCACAATTGGCCCAGGGTCGTACGGGTTTGGCCGGGGTAGGCCGTCATTGTAAATAATAATTTGTTCTTAACTGACTTGCCTAGTTAAATAAAGGTTAAATAAACATTTTTTTAAAGTTCCACAATGGGACAAGGAACTGCAGAGGACGTAGGAATAAATCCAACAATTTCTCAAAAAAGTCCTGAAAAAAGTCCCACTGTAAAACAGTCAGAAAATTGTTGTGATAGACAAACAACACAGGCAGAACGGTCAGAGCTGGGGACAGACTAGCATTATCATAAAGGACAACCAGAAAATAATAATTTTTAAACATAACAAGGAACGTGACAGCAGGAACTATAGGCCAGTAAGTGGGACATTATTTTCACCAGGCTATAGTAACTATGGTTAAATTGATTGCATTACAGCTCGAGTTTTATGCTTGAAATGGCTTTACTGCACGTCGAGGATTGTCATGGTTTGGTGGATGGCAAGGACTGACAAGAGGTCAATGTTTGTTTGAGCCCATTTACATCTCTCTCTCTTTTATTAATTTATTCAACCAGATGTGCCAAAGCAACATTTACCCTGTGGACAACAAGTTGTAGCGACAAGCTACAGGATATTATTCACATCCAGACAATTATTATTTGTACGGTGCAACCTTTGCCACTACGACTTGTTATTATGCATATCACTTTTTTCCCCAGTTGGTGGTGACATTGCATAAAGTGAAACGTAGCATGAAAATATAATTAATATGCAAATCAGTCATGAAAATGACTGCTGTAGACATGCAGTATTGTCTCTGCAACATACCATCCTTTGGTTTGGTTGAAATTCAAATCCCCAGTTGGGATACTGGAGTGACTGTGCGCCTCAGACAAATCTTCAAAGGGAATAGTATTCACATCAACAGGCAAAAAAATAACTACTGAGTTACATTTTTTATAAATTTGTGAAAACAATGAAAATAAAAATCATGCATAATATCCCACCAGGCACAAAAAAGTTGAGCCAACATTGTTCCAATGTTATTCCTCCATTTCTGAATGTATCACATTGGGTCAAGGTTTTCAAATAATTAAAAAAGTTAGCAACATAAAGTACAGTGCTCTAACATCAATTTCACTATAGGTTTAATGCATGAAACTCCAACATTATTTTACATAAAACGCAAACCAGAGCAAGGGTAGATGATGATCAGTTGTTGGCCATGTACTGTGTACTGTATTTACACATAACAGGAACCTTGCTGTGGTCACTGGTCTCTTCAGTTCAGTGGGGCTCTAGCTCCATGGGCTCTAGCTCCATGCAGCACTCCAATGCAACAAGGCAAAAGGCTGGGTTGTTGTTGCTGTAGTAACATCTGCACAGACCAAAAGTCAGACAGAAACCATTTTCCATCCAGTTTTAATGCGAGTAAAGTCAAAATCACAACAGCTGCAATGAAAGTTTCGGTGCAATTTTAAATTCTGACATAATTTGTTTGTTCGACATGGTGGGATCTTTTTCTGTCTGCAAAATGTATTATAAGAGAAATGTTGGTGGAAATGCCTTTGTGAGCATATATTGATATCATAACCACCATATCTAAGTAAACTTGGATTCACGCGATGATATGTGGTCCTCCCACTACGACTCAGGAAAGCATGCAGTTTATTAGGCTACAGATAAAATAAGTTATGATGAACTTCACAGGGTGGTGAAAGTGCACGGTGATGAGCTTGATGCTCCTTTCCAATAATTATCGAGGGTCTCATTCTGGTGACATCATGATCGATGATTGACTGCTGTTTGACAAATAGAAATAATCTCCCTCTTATCCATAATAATCTCATCATGTAGGCTAGCCTACATCTGCGAGCTGTTGGCTACAGCACACCCCACTAGGCACAGAATTCAGCTCAACATCTAGTTTTGATTTACATTTGGTTGAGTTGTCAACTAACTTGAATTAAATATGAAATCAATAAAACATTTCACCCTGTCATTGGATTTAGATTAAAGGTTGGGTGAAAAAAAGGCTAATTCCCTTACGCTGATCAATTTTTGCTAATCTAATCAGTTTTCTTCCAACGTTATCACATCAAATTTTTAGTTGAAATGACATGGAAACAACTTTGATTCAACCAGTTTTTGCCCAGTGGGATGTGCCAAGATCAGAGTAGGCACATTTGCTGTTTAACGCAACAGTTTTTGTGACAAAACTATTGGTAGAGATGCAATGGAAACACATTGAACTTTAGATTTTTATTTGGTACATGAAAACATGAACGAAAAAGTATGTGTTGTGTGCACTACATCATAACACACTGGTTTTTATCCGCAACAAGTCAGTTTGGTGGAAACACACTACTGATGGGAAAATGTGCATATTTTCTTTATGCAGATTTTTGAATGGTCGCATAATAAATTGTTACCAATTGGAAACCTAGCTACTGATACAGAGACACGCTTTGCATGTTAGCTTTCTTCTTCTGATTCTAAAGTGACTAAATTGACACATTTTATGCAAATGCTAATGCAATGGAAAATCACATCAAACACTTATCATCAAAACAGTATCATGCTTTTAAAGTATTGTTTTACCTTATTTTGATTGATCAATTTGAAGAAATAAGTTCAAGAAAAGGTTGAAACTGAGTGGAAAACATGGTCGTTGTGGATGTTTTGTCAAAGCCAAACACAACGAGTGTGGGTAATTACACTGGGCCCTGTGTTCTAAGGTGATGATTCATTCAAAGCATTTAAGACGTTGCATGTAGAACACACAAACGCATATTACAGCTAATACATACGCATAGGCCTATATATGAGCCCAAGCCCGAAAACAACTGAATTAAAATAATGATTGTGCAGTTATACAATACATAGCCTAATAGCCTGCTGCATATTACACAAATCATTTATCATTGAAGGATTCAGAGAATGTCTTACTGACACCATCATATATGGAGTGAAGAAATGATTTTCTACTTCAGTGCTTTTCGATTCGAGAAATGTGCGCTGCTTTAAAAATGATATCAGATAAATCATTCAGTATTGGTTGAAGTCTGGAGAGCTATATCAAATCAAATCAAATTGTATTAGTCACACGCCACGAACACAACAGCCCCTAACCAACAATGCAGTTTTAAAAAATACGGATAAGAAATAAAAGTAACAAGTGATTAAAGAGCAGCAGTAAAATGACAGTAGCAAGACTATATACAGGGGGGTACCGGTACAGAGTCAATGTGTGGGGGCACCGGTTAGTTGAGGTAATACAGTTGAAGTTGGAAGTATACATACACCTTAGCCAAATACATTTAAACTCAGCATTTCACAATTCCTGACATTTAATCCTAGTAAAAATTCCCTGTCTTCGGTCAGCTAGGATCACCACTTTATTTTAAGAATGTGAAATGTCAGAATAATAGTATAGAGAATGATTCATTTCAGCTTGTATTTCTTTCATCACATTCCCAGTGGGTCAGAAGTTTACATACACTCAATTAGTATTTGGTAGCATTGCCTTTAAATTGTTTAACTTGGGTCGCCTTCCACAAGCTTCCCACAATAAGTTGGGTGAATTTTGGCCCATTCCTCCTGACAGAGCTGGTGTAACTGAGTCAGGTTTGTAGCCCTCCTTGCTCGCACACACTTTTTCAGTTCTGCCCACAAATTTTCTGTGAAGTGCACCAGTCCCTCCTGCAGCAAAGTAAAGTCAAAGTCACCATTATTAGTCAGTTGTACAACCGAATGCCTTCAACCGAAATGTGTCTTTCGCATTTAACCCAACCCCTCTGAATCAGAGAGGTGCGGGGGCTGCCTTAATCGACATCCACGTCTTCGGCGCCCGGGGAACAGTGGGTTAACTGCCTTGTTCAGGGGCAGAACAACAGATTTTTACCTTGTCAGCTCGGGGATTTGAACTTGCAACCCTCCGGTTATAAGTCCAACGCTCTAACCACTAGGCTACCTAGCGCCCATTAATTTATTGATTCATGTGGGTCTTTTGCTTCGCCAGAGTGTATTGTATTTGACTGGTGGCTTTATTAAATACCTTTCACACGCAAATTACCTCCTGCGCCTGACTCCTTCCACTACGGAACCACTGCCTTAACACTCTGTCATGCTGATTGAGTTCGAATAACAGACTGGAAGCTTTATAAGGAGGGTGGTGCTTGGAATCATTGTTCTTCCTCTGTCAAACATGGCTACCTGCAAGGAAACACGTGCCGTCATCATTGCTTTGCACAAAAAGGGCTTCACAGGCAAGGATATTGCTGCCAGTAAGATTGCACCTAAATCAACCATTTATCGTATCATCAAGAACTTCAAGGAGAGCGGTTCAATTGTTGTGAAGAAGGCTTCAGGGTGCCCAAGAAAGTCCAGCAAGTGCCAGGACCGTCTCCTAAAGTTGATTCAGCTGCGGGATCGGGGCACCACCAGTACAGAGCTTGCTCAGGAATGACAGCAGGTAGGTGTGAGTGCATCTGCACGCACAGTGAGGCGAAGACTTTTGGAGGATGGCCTGGTGTCAAGAAAAGCAGCAAAGAAGTCACTTCTCTCCAGGAAAAACATCAGGGACAGACTGATATTCTGCAAAAGGTACAGGGATTGGACTGCTGAGGACTGGGGTAAAGTCATTTTCTCTGATGAATCCCCTTTCCGATTGTTTGGGGCATCCGGAAAAAAGCTTGTCAGGAGAAGACAAGGTGAGCGCTACCATCAGTCCTGTGTCCTGCCAACAGTAAAGCATCCTGAGACCATTCATGTGTGGGGTGCTTCTCAGCCAAGGGAGTGGGCTCACTCACAATTTTGCCTAAGAACACAGCCATGAATAAAGAATGGTACCAACACATCCTCCAAGAGAAACTTCTCCCAACCATGCAGGAACAGTTTGGTGATGAACAATGCCTTTTCCAGCATGATGGAGCACTTTGCCATAAGGCAAAAGTGATAACTAAGTGGTTCGGGGAACAAAACATCAATATTTTGGGTCCATGGCCAGGAAACTCCCCAGACCTTAATCCCATTGAGAACTTGTGGTCTATCCTCAAGAGGCGGGTGGACAAACAAAAACCCACAAAATCTGACAAACTCCAAGCATTGATTATGCAAGAATGGGCTGCCATCAGTCAGGATGTGGCCCAGAAGTTAATTGACAGCATGCCAGGGCGGATTGCATTGGTTTTGAAAAAGAAGGGTCAACACTGCAAATATTGACTCTTTGCATCAACTTCATGTAATTGTTAATAAAAGCCTTTGACACTTATGAAATGCTAGTAATTATAATTCAGTATTCCATAGTAACATCTTACAAAAATATATAGACACTGAAGCAGCAAACTTTGTGGAAATTAATATTTGTGTCATTCTCAAAACTTTTGGCCACGACTGTACTTAATTCAGGCAGAATACCGTTTTAAATGTATACTGAACAACAATATAAATGCAACATGCAACCATTTCAAAGAGCTTACTGAGTTACAGTTCATATAAGGAAATCAGCCAAACAAAATGAATTCATTAGTTCCTAATCAATGAATTTCACAAGACTGGGAATGCAGATATGCTGGTCACAGATACTGTTAAAAAAAGGGCCTCACAATGGGCGTCAAGATCTCTTCAAGGTATTTCTGTGCATTCAAATTTCATTGATTAAAATGAAAATGTGTTCGTTGTCCGTAGCTTAAGCCTGCCCATACCCTAACCCTACTGCCACCATGAGGCACTCGGTTCACAATGTTGACATCAGCAAACCGCTTGCCGACACAACACCGTACACGTGGTCTGCAGTTGGGAAGCCGATTGGATGTACTGCCAAATTCTTCTAAAACAGTGTTAGAAGCGGCTTATGGTAGAGAAATTAAGATTCAATTATCTGGCAACAGCTCTGGTGGACATTCCTACAGTCAGCATGCCAATTTCACACCCCCTCAAAACTTGAGTCATCTGTGGCCATGTGTTGTGTGACAGAACTGCACAGGCCTTTTATTGTCCCCAGCACAAGGTGCACCTGTGTAATGATCATGCTCTTTAATCATCTTCATATGCCACACCTGTCAGGTGGATTATCTTACTAACAGACATGTAAACAAATTTGTGCACAACATTTGAGAGAAAAAAGCTTTTTGTGTGTATGAAACATTTCTGGGATCTTTTATTTCATCTCATGAAACATGGGACCAGCACTATACACGTTGCGTTTATATTTTTGTTCAGTGTGGTATCAACAAAACAAAAAATTATCCCTTTCCAAGGAAGTACATTACATGACCAAAAGTATGTGGACACATTAATATGGAGTTGGTCCCCCCTTTGCTTCAATAATAGCCTCCACTCTTCTGGCTCGCAGTCGGCATTCCAATTCATCCCAAAGGTGTTCGATGGGGTTGAGGTCAGGGATCTGCGCAGGCCAGTCAAGTTCTTCCACATCGATCTCAAAAAACCATTTCTGTATGGACCTCACTTTGTGCGTAGAGGCATTGTCACTTTGTTGCCACAAAGTTGGAAGCACAGAATCGTCTAGAATGTCATTGTATGCTTTGGCGTTAATATTTCCCATCAGTGGAACTAAGGGGCCTAGCCCGAACCATGAAAAACAACCTCAGACCATTATTATTCCTCCACCAAATGCACTATGCATTGGGGCAGGTAGCGTTCTCCTGGCATCCACCAAACCCAGATTCGTCCGTTGGACTGCCAGTTGGTGAAGCATGATTCATCACTCCAGAGAATGCGTTTCCATTGCTCCAGAGTCCAATGGCTGCGAGCTTTACACCACTCCAGCCAACGCTTGGCATTGGGCATGGTGATCTTAGGCTTACGTGCAGCTGCTCGGCCATGGAAACCCATTTCTGAAAACTTCTTGTGCTGACGTTGCTTCCAGAGTAGTGATGGGTTGTTCACGAACGAGTCAGCTCTAAGAGCCGGCTCTTGTAGGTGAACGTTGGGAGACGGCTCGCATATCAGAAGAGCCGAATCTATTTATAAAAATATAAAAAATTAAGATATTAATAATCAAAAGATTTAAACAAATAGAATTAACTAATTCAAAGGACGAAAAAATTTATAAAATAATATAGGCCTAAATGCTCAAGCACACACACATTCGTTCTAATAGCCTCACCTGTTGTTCCTGTCAATCAGACACGCAGTGTCAACCAATGAACCAAAGATGCGTGAGGGAGGGCCGAGCCAACTCACTCACAGTCACACACTTAGCAGCTGAGGAGGGAGAGGAAGGACAGCTGTGAAAATAACATCTGGAAAATGAGTCGGAAGCACAATAGCATTTTGATGCATTTTAATAATGTAGACAATGTTAGAGCACAGTGTAGAATTTGCCAAAACAAAATCTCATATAAAGCCGGTTCTATGCACAACCTACACCGGCATGTGTGAACTGTGCACCCAACTGTGAAGCTAGCTGTAGCGGAGCTTTGAGAAACTAGCGGGCCTGCTAGTGATAGTGGTTGATAATTGTTACATTTATATGCACTTTGTTTATATACATTTTTCTTTGATATGGTGCAATATTCTATTATGCTGTTCAGATTGTATTCGTTTTGAATGGCTAGATTTATATGCACTTTGTTTATATACATTAAAAAGTTGTACTTTAAATGCAAATGTTTAATAGCATTCTTTTTCATAACAAACCAAAGACATTGTGGTTAAGGTAGAGTATGATTTCATTCAATAATTTAATTAGAATTGTTTTAACACCAATCATAGTCAAACTATCGCAGACTGTTTGACTTGAAAAAATACAAAACATATTTTTTTTAAAGAGCCATTTGGGAGCCAAACGAGCCGGCTCTTTTTGGTGAGCTGAGCCGAACGAGCCGGCTCACTGAAAAGAGCTGGAATGCCTATCACTATTCCAGAGGCAGTTTGGAACATGATAGTGAGTGTTGCAACCGAGGACAGATGATTTTTGCACGTTGCGTGCTTCAGCACTTGGTGGTTCCGTTCTGTGACCTTGTGTGGCCTACCACTTCTCGGCTGAGCCGTTGTTGCTCCTAAACATTTCCACTTCAAAATAACAGCACTTACAGTTGACCGGGGCCGCTCTAGCAGGGCAGAAATTTTACGAACTGACTTGTTGGAAAAGTGGCGTCCTATGACGGTGGCACATTGAAAGTCACTGAGCTCTTCAGTAAGTCCATTCAACTGCCAATGTTTGTCTATGGAGATTGCATGGCTGTGTGCTCGATTTTATAAACCTGTCAGCAACGGGTGTGGCTGAAATAGCCAAATACACTAATTTGAAGGTGTGTCCACATACTTTTGTATATATAGCGTATCTCTTTCATCCAGGTGACCTTTAAATTAAGTCACTTGTACATGGAATATGAGGTTGCTATGGTCACTAAATTGAATTACACTTTAAGCACCCATTTGCTTTGTCCTTTCACTGTCTCCCTGCTGGTATTGTCACCGGCACAATACAAATTCCACCTCAAAACACCAGCAGTGAAGAAATCATATTGCCCTCTGCAGGAAACCCTTATTGGATGAGCATACAGTATGAACAGAGATACCAAGGTATGGTAGTCATGCAATAGTGGATGACTGGAAGCATTCAGTAGTAGTTCAGCAGACGTTTTTTGAGAAGATGATTCGCAACACAACATGACACATTTATCCCCGGTGGCATTGGCATTAGTGATGCACCTGAATATGTGAAATTGTTAGTGTCCTGTCCTCACAATGCCAAAATGATAATAGGGGAACCTTGTGTCAGACAAAACCCTTCAAAGAACACCAGCACTTAATGTAAGATTCGTAGTCAGTGCGGTTCACAGAAAATTATAAACAACAACCATAATGGCAGGGGATGAGCTGAAAATGGGTTTAGTGGATTGGACCAGCAGCATGAAGTCCCATATAAAATGTACCCCCCTCTGCAGAGATATCTGCTGGGTAGCCTAAACCCTCTGAGTGTGTACATAGTGGCAGCTTTGCAGGAGGAGAGGGGAATGATGGGAACACAGGGCCCAGTGTAATTACCCACACCCTACTATTGGACATGTGTTACACTGATAAGCCCTCTGTTCATTTATCTCTCTTAAAAATCAGTTGGCCTTCAGAAAGTTGGCTTGAGGGCTTGGCATGGACAAGATGCCTGGATTGGCATCACAATGAGCACAAACTGGTCTTTCATTCCATGGATCCCTTTTATTCTTTCTTCCTCTCTTTCTGTTTCCATTCAGTGTTTCCATAGTTAAGTAATATGACTGCTGATTTCAAGGTCATCTGCGGCAATTGCTAGAGTTATCCTATTGCCTAGGGAAATACTGTATATTTCTATCTCACTGCAGCTAGGCCAACATACAATTATATGTGTTGTCATTATGTATTCAGATAATGTCATTTATCTGACAGAAAAACATGAGTTGGAAGAACAGAGAGAGTCAAGCTAAATGAAAGAGCTTCGTTGTGGATGTTTCTGGGCCTTCTAAGCTCTGTAGCTAAATTTCAAATGCATACTAATCTCTGCCATTATGAATTCCATGTGAATTGTTGAACACAAAACAATTCTCAAAAGTACCTCAGTTTGAGAATCAATGCAGAAAGGGATAGAGGGATAGAGAGATGGCCAGCCTCCCAACAAGGCAGTCAAAGTCCATTCTCCTTAGAGCTATGGCAAACAATTACTTTGGTTCCACTTACTTCTGACACATTCCCTAAATGTGATAAATTGCAGTAGTGGGTGGAAATAACATTCTAAACTTTATTAGATACATTTTGTTTTGTTTACCCAAACTTTAAAACATGATGAATTGATTCCAAGTTCTCTCTGCTCTTAATTACTGTACTTTTTGGATGCTTTTAAATTAAAGATGTGGTTGAGGATGTATTGATTTATTTCTCGTAAGATTCTAAGCAGAATGAGCCAACCCACACCGCTCTCTCTCTCTCTCTCTCTTTCTAACTCTTTCTCTCTCTCTCTCACACACACACGCATGCACGCAAGAACACACACATACACACACACTTGTGTTTTCTCGTTCAATACATGCATATAACATAATGATACTAACACCTGAAAGACAGTGTAACAAATTCAGGCAGATTACTATAGAAACAGGGTTCTTTCAGAGCTGCAGCGCACTGCGTGTTGAGTGTGACGTACTGACTAAAGTGATTCTGGCAGTAGCGAAGCACACGGCAAAAGCATGAAAGTGAAAGTGTTGATGCCTCATTGTTAATGCACAGTGGAAAACACTGCTCCTGCTCATTGACATGCGTGAGCTTATCTGCCTTTGTTGAGACAGCAGCCCACAAGGATTCTCCTGAAATCAATTTACCAAGCCTGGGCCAAGGCACTGATCAACAATTTAGAGACCATCGATTTAAGGGCTGCAGGGAGTGGTTAACTGGTATATTAGGAGTCTTCGTGCTAGGCCGGTTCAATACCCCATATAGAGAAGGTATAGATTATGAACATATCCAGATGCCGAGCAAGAGAAGAAAAGGAGCATCAAATATCTCCTGGGGGTATTTTAATCAGGGTTTGTTAGTGAATGCTGATTGCTATTGCCCAACAAAAATGCCTCTATGAACAATTATGTGATGAATTTCGACCTCTGCTTATCAAACCAATATGACAGAGATATCCCTTTTCCAACCGAGAGCTACTTCATTCCCTGCATGGCTTTGACTCTTTGCTTTGACTCGCTTGCTCTCCTCTCTGCCTGTGTGAGGGAGGGTTGCCATGCAACAGCCTTATAAAACAGAGATCATGCAGTAATGCTACGTGGCATTAATCAGCACACCCACAAGCCATGAATCATCATCAGCCATGCATTACAGCGCCATAAGACAGCCCTTCTTTACACCTACCTGAGAGACTATTAGACCTGTCATGTGGTCATGTGGAGCACAATACTATACAGATGTAGAATCTGAAATTTGAACCAGTTTGCTACAGCAGGAATATAATCCTGCAGCAACAGGAAATGTGAATTATTCATGTAGATTATAATTAATGGACATTTTTGTAGGGGTTGATAAATGTTGTAAGGGAAAATAAAGTCTGACATTTCTAAGTGGAAATTACAAACTTCAGAAGACTTTTTAAACCTTAAATACACTACAGGGTTACATTTCCTGCCTTGCAGGGAAGTTCTCCTGCAACAAGGTGATCAAATTAAGATCCTACATCGGTAGCAGCCACGCTTATCTCTTTACCCTGATCGGCTAATTCACCAACCTGACCACTTTTCCCTGTCTCTCCCCTGCCTCCTCTATGTGTAATATTGATCATTCGTGGCCCCTTGGTTCTTAAGTAAGGGTTTGTGGAGGCATATGTGACTGTAAAGCTTATCTGAATCCCACAGCTGTGTCCCCAACACGGGCTGGATCATCTGTCGACAGGAATTTAGTTGGGGGTATTTAAAATTAGATTTAACATCTATCATTTCCCTGGGCTGAATGGGTTTGTGTCAGCGCATGGCAGGGGCAATCCTTCACCGGGCGTCCGTCTGTCCCGGCTCAATAGCCCATCAGTCAAGCCTGCGAGAGCAGCAAGGTGACAGAAAGGGCCAGCTGTGAGAGGAGGGGCACGGGAGATAAAATATCACCACGGGACAAACCACAAACAATTTGAGAAATAAAACACAAAAGATGCCTCTGGACAAGTGAAGCAAATGTCAACGATATCAAAAGATTCCCTTTAGAACTCTTAGGAGAATCCACAGAAAGGATCCTGACAGGTGTCTGTGGTCAATGGCTAGGTTGAAGATGACAGGTTAGGACAAGTTATGATTCCATGTGGAAGCTTCATGGAACCAGTGCAGTTGCTAACTAGTATAACTGGTCCCAGAGCCATATCTAGACTTGTTGTTGCATGGAGTTATGGGATATTAGAATCCTCGTCTTAACCTTTGTCATCTTCAACCTAGGTCAAAGAGAAACAGGAAGGGAGATAAAGAATGTTATATGTCTGTTCAACAGCCCTCAGCCAAGAGATACATCACAGTAAAGGTAAAGCTTGTCTTAACCCTAAACCCAAGTGATAATTCTTCTTATCATGCCACCTCTCCTGGTACAGTTAAAAGGCAGATCCCCCCCGCTTCCTATTCTTAAAGTGTTATAGATTTTATGTTTTGATGACTAAATGTTTGTACTTAATACTAAGAACATTCCATACTGAAAATGTATGCAATAGAGATAGGGTTACAAGACAAATGGTAGTCCAATTAATGTGTGTGTGTGTCTAGATATTAACTTGGTGTGCAGAAGTATGACTTCATTTAGGGGGTGTCTGGAAGAACAAAGAATTCTTTGATTCTACCAGACACATGCGAAATACTCCCGTCCTTGAAAGACAGGAAGGATAGTTAACAGAACCTCCCAAGTTTGACTTAAGTGCAAAGATTGTGATAAGGAATGAATGGGTACTGTGGGAAGACACTATTTTCTTGGAAAGGGTGGGGGAAGTGGTGGTAATTTTGTATCTTTGTATTTCAACATTGTACCATATAAAAGACTGTGTACACCTTTTGGAGCTCAGAGCTCTCCCATGAATAAATAATCCACATTTGACCATTATAGATTGGACCTCTGTTTGTCTCATTTCAACCAGTATCTTACAAATACTGGGTAACAGACAGAGTTTGTTTAATTGAAGTTCAGTTTATGAACATAGAGAACGAAATTTCTATAACATAAAGTCATCAGAATAATAATCTGTTTTGAATAGGATGGTTTTGTAAATCAGTGAGTTAACCATGCGGCTGTGTATGATCACAGAGAGAGTATAATAAATATTAAAATCCATGACTTTTCCCTGAAAGATACATTTCTTGAATGTATGGGGAAACAAGCAGAATAGAGCTCAAATTCAACATTTTAAATTCAACATAATCTGAACTACCGGTAAGATCTAGTCACTTCCTGTAAATCCTTCTAGCAGGTTCCACATGTTATGACCGCTTTGTCTTTGCTCCCCTCTCTCTCTCTGCTGTACTCACAGAGGTGATAGATAAGAGAAGACTAGCAAGTATTTGAACAGTTGAAACTACTGCAGTATATAGAGGTCTGACAGTATGTCAAAGTTGAGAAATGGATTATACAGAACTTGTAACTTAAATTAAATGTATGAATCTAGCAGCAGATCTCTTCAGAATGTCATTATGAAAAAGGTTGTAGTGGTCTTTTGGTCCATCAGAAAGACATTCTTTAAATCAATAGATGATTACTGTATATTATGGGCTATTTTTAACAATGACATCAGAAAATTGATTCACTTGTGCATGTAACTAGTTTGTTTGATGTTGGCCTATACTGTATTTGGTATATTGAATCTATCATAATCTGTCAACAAACACTATGTAACCGACATTAAGTTCCCTCTGCAGTGGATAGTGAGGACATCTCTCCAGTTTACACAATATGCTCTACAGTTATTTCACTCTGGTTGTTGCATATTCTTGATTTACAATCTGTGTGTGTGTTTGCCTGTATGTGTGAGTGCCAGCCTGTCTCTGGCTGTACATGCATCTCTACAGCATCTGTGAGCTAGGTCTTTCCAGTCTGTTGCTATGGAACATACATAAGATCAGCCTATTTTAACCTCAAGCAGCTTATTGGCTTTGTCTTGAGAGATGTGGCAGACCTGGCAGGTTGTTGACATGGAATTCAACATGCAGAATGAGTCCATGCCTCAGTTCTACTGAAGCCATGGGCTTTGTTCGAATCACCTGTGAGAATATAATGATTTTCTTGAGCATACAGTCTGCAGGGGTTGGCACTTCAAAATGCCTTTTACACTACTAATGAGTTCATACGCATGTGGTCCTGGACTAAAACATTGCCAATAGATGTGATTAATGCATGATCGTTTACTGGCTAATTGCAGCTAATAAGTAGTCATTAGATCTTAGTCATAAGGCCATCTATCGTCAGAGAGCGTGAACATTAATCACCATGGTCAATAGATTAACTAGAAACTTCAATATCTATAAAACATTTCACGGAGGTACAATCGCTTTCAGGACAGCTTGAGTTATTGAACTCAAGTAATTATGATCCCCTTGAACTTTCACCATGGCTATGGAGTAAAAGGGAGTAAAATTCCCCCATATTTTGACCTCATCTAAGTAACTTGTCCAGAAAATGATAGCATAAAGTCCCCTTTGTGATAACAGTTAGGATAGGAAAACATGGATACATCTGTTTTTCTGTCAGTACAATGTCCTGGATGTGTCACTCTCACAAACTCTCCACATAGGGCAACAAGGTCACTGTTATCTAACCGCTCCCTGATTACTATGGTAAAAGTTACATGAAAGGCAGACTCATACTCACGCTAAATTTGGTCTATATTTTGATTTGACACAAACATGCGCAGACAAACACACACACACACCAGCACTATCCATCTTCATATGTTCCTGACAAGCAGTTTACCTTTGGATCCATGTCAACAGCGTACAAGCAGAGTTGGCAAACGATGACCTTATGTTCTACAACAGAGTCAGGGATGATTGATGACTTCAGCATGTGAGCAATACCTGCAACATGCTCTGTAAAATCCAACAAGCCATCCATCTACAGCTACATTATTCCAAAAGCCTCCCACTAAGTTGCCAGACATGCTTTGCACTTTAATATTTTACTCCATTATTTTGTGTTGTTCTTTATTATTTGGTGAATGAACCAAATCGTACATTTCATTTGGTTGTTGTGGTTATAGTGTACAGTATGTTGATTGAAACTGTTAAACCTCTATCGTGATATTACACAACCTGAAACACTTGGATGATCATGCTGATTTAAGCTGATTTGCCCCCATTTCAGGGCTTTCAGCAACAGTTACTACTGCTCTCAGCTGATGTTTGAAAGCCAGAGGTCCACATAGATAAAATTGTTTTCACTGTGTTATACTCCCTGCAGTTTGAGCTTGTGCTGCATAGGGAAATGATGATGATATTTTATGTCCATTGATTTCAGAAGAGAGATTTATATAAACTATAATGTCTATTGATAAGAATGGATTGTTAGCCAGTGTTATAGGCTGGGCTGGTCCAACTCTCACTCCAGTAAAAACAAACTATTACTCTAGAGGGCCTAAATCAATGTCTCATTCATTCTCCTTTAGGTATTATTCTGCTGCAAACAAATAAGAAAGTAAATACAAAGATGGCAGAAAGCGCTCCATACTTTGACTTTTGTTTTAGTCTGTCAACTCAGAAATGAATGACATCCTAAAAAAACGACATCCAAAGCAAAAAGCAACTTTATGGATGTACATCTACAACTATTTCACACAACAACAAAATAACCTTTGAATATTGTTTACAAGTCTACTTGTGACAATCCACCAAATGACTGAAGACAGCAGTGAAGTAGGTGTGAACAGAAGCATTGTGGTCCAAAGCTGTTTAATCAACAGCAGCTACTGACTACAAGGGGTCTTAAAAAAGGACGTATTGTGAGAGACAGACAAATATGTGTGTTGGTGTTACTTGGGCTGTTAGGACATGATTTGGATTGGGCATTTACACTATAAGACTATACATTAGTATGCAAACAAAAGAAGATCATGTAATATACGTGCCTAGTTAAATAAAGGTTAAATAAAAAATATATACAATGAAAATTAGTCAAGTAGTTATATCTAATGTGAATACCCCCATGGGCAAAACCCATGGTGTCTGTTGGATGAATAGTAGGAATCGACAACAGACAGCAAAAACAATCAGGGAAAATCTGGAGTAGAATGGGTAATGCCAACAGTGATTTCCAGCTCAAAGAGAAATTGATATAGAATAATTCAACTATCCTCCAGGCGGCTAGCTGGAATGAAGAGAAACTCCACTCTCTCTGTGAATTGGTTATTAAGACCAAACAGCATGGAGGCATCAACAGGCTGGACAACACAGAGGAATATTAATGGAACACAAAAGTGGAACATCAAACTTCCAATATCATATCTGACACAGTAGACAGAGCAAACATCAGTTATTCCCCTTCTAAAGCAGAGGAAAACAACTCTCAGAAAGAGAGAACAAAACAAAAACATATAAGTCACCAAAGTGAAATAAATGAATCCAAACAAAGTATGTAATTTTTCTAATTTACATAACCTCTGAAAATAACTTTTTCTTCTCTCTTCTTTGTGTATGGCACGTTCATTCTCTCTGCTAGTAACTCCTGGCAGAACATTCAACGTTACATTTCCTCTTCTGGCTGCTATCAGGGCATTCAGCGTGAAATTAAAGGGAATGCATTCTGAGTCCAAAATAAATGTGCTCCTCTGATGAGGTTGGAGTTCGTCCAAGCCACTGAGATAAAATGCTTTTACACTTATAGCCCCATCTCCTGCTTATTATTGTTCAAGATTCATGACTCATTCTCTGCGGAAAGAGAACTCTGTGCCAAAAGGAGCTTACTTGAGGAAATCAGACTTTTACAATTGCCTATAGTCACAAAATCACATTTTATTTCCAGCTTTTTTTTTATAGCAGTATAGTTCACTCCTAAATTCTCCAAGTAAGCTTTGTCCATTGAAAATCTACAGTAGTAGAACACATCCAGTAAATTGTTTCTTGCGGTGATATCCTATGACGTTGTATAATGATAAAGACTATCCATTCCTGCTGTTTCAGTGCAGCTCACCTCAACAGAAGAAATCGCATCTGTTTGCTAACTCTGTCATCTACAGTACACTACAAATTTGGTGACATGTAGAGTATATTCTGACAACGATATAGATTTACCTCTAGAAGAGGCAGATAGTCTTGTCAAGTTTCAGTGCAGTCAAAAACGAGATTTACTGTGTTTTATATAGATTTCCACACTATGAGGTTGGAATAACACTGTGAAATTGTGAAAATTATGATAATGGCCTTTAGTGTAAAAGCTGTTTAAAAAGACTGCCTGAAATTTCGCCCTGTTTTGGTGGAAGGGAGTTTTGGCCTTCCATGGTGACATCACCATGCAGTAAATGAGTTAATAGGCCAATAAGAAAGAGAGTTCCAAACCTCTCTTTATCAATAACAGCTCATTTTCAGTGTTCCCTCCCTACTCAGACCACTCCCAGACAGTCTTAGCAAAATTCTTGCTTGAGAAATTGCTCTTTGCTAAGAAGCTATTTTTGTTTCTTTTTTTTACAATTTTAATGAAACAATCACACTTCGATACTAAATTGTTACCCAAAAAATGATTTGTTATTGAGATTTAAAAAAGGGCTGCATTGAACCTTTAAATACTCATTCAACTTTCCAGACGAGCTTTCGCTGTGCAAATGGATGTCATAACCCCAGGGGGATGGGACTGATATACTGTAAACACTCATCAGGCACTGTTTGGCTCACCTGATTCATAATCTATATATATTAAAAGAGTCAGGGAATTAATTACACAGCATGGCATGCTGCTCCATTTGTACAGGTGCTGCTTATCCTAAAGCTCCCCAATATTCTACACTTGTAAAATGTATTACACTATACTTATTTCTGGAGGAAACAGTGTGAGGTATTATTAGAATATTAATGAAATGTAGTGAACTTCATATAGAAAGGCTTGATCAATGCTTAATAGCCTACATGACCCAAGATTATCGATTGTCAGTTTTCAAGAAATTGATTTCTTAAACTGATTTCAATTCCTGAAAAGATCATGCTTGTATTTTAACTGATGATTACATGAACACTCGCTACCCATATTAGTTTTGATTAAATTGTTCATATCTGGATGCACTTATGCCTTGTGTATGTATTCTGTTTTGTATTCATCATACAAAAGGGTCTCAACTCACAGCCCACTTACTGTAATTAATAGGGGTTGATCCTGGTCAGTTGGCCAAGTTCTGTGTTAGCTCTAGTTCTGACAATCCTGCCATATTCATAATCCGCTGGTCTAATTGACTGATTAAACCCTAACAAGCATGCTGACTCACAAATGGCTAACTTGCATGGCACAGATGGGAAAGATTAAAGTTTTCAATTTTTCCACTTCTCCTTACAGTTCTAACAAGGCGGTAGCAGGTATGCTGGCTGCAATATTGGATCGCGTGACATACTGTATGTCTTCGCACATGCTGCTATTCTACGGCATGGAGCATGACAGTGTGGAATGACATGACCCTCTAACATGTCCTGCTGTAGCTCTACAGAGAAGTAATAGCTTTAACATGTTGTGATTCAGGGCAGGACTAGGTGGGCTACACAGAGGTCAATAACAGTTTGTGGCAAGTATTGATTTTGCGGTCAACATGGTGACATTTCATTTCAGGGATATCATATTTTTCTGATACAGGCACTAAAACTCCAGATGCAATTCATGTCAATGCAGGTGACCATCCCAATCCTTTCCTCTTACAAAGAAACACAGAGACCAGGGCATGAATAGCAAATTCATCAATTAATTGTTCCTTTGGTATTTTCAGGAAACCAGCGAGAACGATTGCATTTGTCGCCTGGCCCTCCATCCTGCCTCTGATGTACAGTATGGTGGTAATAAAATACCCATTTCCACAGAGGTCCCCCCAGACCAGTCACCACAGCTCTTCAGGTGTAGTTATGGGGGCCACAAAAACCCTGCAGTAGCACTACAATCCAACTTCACCAGATACCAGAGATTCAAGAAGAGAATGTGGTTGTCAACAACAGTAGCCTTCAAAACAAAAATAATGTTTAGAGGCTTTGGAGAGTGGAACGTCAACTGTAGGATAGTTAAGAGCAGACAGAGGCAGCACACAGGCACTATGTATAAGGTGTCTTTATTCTCTTGAAGCAACCACCATCTATTTCAGTTCACATGACAGACAGGAATTTATAGACACAGGTCAGGCATTACTAATCAATGATAAACATCTGATTCTCAGTGTTACAATAGCATACTCAATAAATACAAAAACAAGGTCCAAGAGAGATAAGCTAAGAACTCACTGCAGGAAAAATAGCCCAGCCCTGCCCAGCAGACTGTACCATGGACACAGTAAACATGCAAATAAAACGAAGCAAGCACAACAGAACACAGAACAGAGATCTCTGCTAGGCCCAGCTACTTCTCCGTCAATCTGCACCTATTATAATAGCCCCCAGCAATTCCACTCACATTACCTAGCCTGGCCAGGAGCCAAAACTGTTTGTCTAGGGGTAATTGCAATGACCAGAGGTAACCCTCTTTTGGCTTATGAAAGAATGCAGGTTTAGTAGGTATCGGTAGCATTGGAAATATCCTCACTCACCTCTCCAGCGCATGCAGAGACCATAATGAAAAACACAGAGATCAATGGTGTGAGAAGAACCAAGGCAAAGGCAATGATACAACTGCACAGCTAAATAAATTGATTGTTTCACCAATGCGTGGCGCCTTTGGCACATTAGCCAATGTTAGTAATGAGCTACTGAAGCTGTGACCTCGGGAGCAAACCCATTAATGGGTGAAGATGGATGGGTCACTAGTAGATTAATAATCAGTCATCAAAATCTGATTACTCCCAGATCTCTTACTCAGGGCTGTTAGAGGACTATTATTACCACCCATGCAATAGCTTGAATCATTTCTCCCTGAATTCCCCATTATGTGTCCATATTTGCAATAGGTAACACATCATTTGGAAGTGAACCTCTGCAAAGGCTTCAATAAAACTGTTTTTGGAAAGATAAGGCATACTTCAATCATACACTAGGCTACAGAATAATGAAAAGTGAAGAGATATATTACTATTTTTTATCCCAAACTATGAAACCTAGCACCCTCTCTGCTTGTCCATTATAGTTGTTGGCCTGACACTTGACTTTGCAGCTGCGTCATTGTTCATTTTAATTAAAAAACGATCTATTTGCTCTCTCACATTGTTTCCCCCCACTCCTTTGTGAAGTTCAACAACTTTACCTCTAGCCTATACAGTACCTCTTAAATCAAATTTGGTGTGACGCTCTTAAAAGCGGCAGAGGGAGGGAGAGAGAAGCCGTTAATAATTTATGATAGCCTCAGCTTTTCAAAGCACCGGAGCGGTCCTGCTCCCCAGACATTTAATTTGTCTGAAAATCAGCAACTGTGCAGTCTGATTATCGCTCGTGTCTGCCAATGTGACTGCATGTAAAAGCCTTCCACGGCACCAAAAGAGTTTGCAAATATGTGCAATGATATATCAGTCAAACAAAATGTAGGTAAGAATTGTTTTTATAGTCATCTTCTGATCCACCAGCCCCTTACTCACCATTTGGGTTCCCCTGAGTTTGTATTTAAAAAGCTAAATCTCAGGATCTAGGTGTTACAGCTTGATGTTGACCAAAGAAGGCCCAGTAGTGTTTCTTTTTATCTAGACACTCTCAGCACTGCTCAAATGTCAAGTGAAATAACTGAGGCAGATTAAATTAACTTTAGCAAAAATCATGCTTATTGTGTTCTATGATACAGCAGAACATTTGTCAAAGCAATGTCAGCATTCAAAGAACTACAAACATCATAACTTGTCATATTCACACAGAAGGGATGCAAGGCAAACACACACAGCTACAAGGGGGTGACATGGATTTTGAGGAACTTCAATGCTTCCATCTAGTGATGACTCAAGATCATAACAGGTAGGCCTACTACACAATAGGTGAGAGTGGGGTAAGTCATTTTTAACATTCAGCATCACTCCGGACAGGGAAATATATTATTATTTACATATATTTCAGGATGTTGTGTATCCCTGGAAATAATCAGAATTCATGCAAACATTACAGTTTTGAAAATATACCTTGTCCAAAGTAAGTGGTATCTTGGCACAATTTACACCTGGTATGGGGTAAATTGAGCCACGGGACAGGGTAAATTAAGCCACCTACAAATTGATATACTGAATAAAATATTAGCACTACCTTTTAAAACCATGTCTATATTTATTTCCCTAACACAATTGAACACCATTGCGTTTTGTCTTTTAATCATCATTTAACACAGGCTTAACTCCTAACAAACACTTTTACAAAATATATATATATACTTTTAACAAAGGCCAGGCCCTGTTACCTCATATTCCAGACATAATTATTTGCATTACGCCTGGGAAGAAAACAATTCAATTTGCTCAACTTGCCATTGGCTCAAATTACCACATGGCCATTGAATCAACTTACCCCAAGGCAAACATTTATACTATATTAGCCCACACACCTGAAAGGAAGCGCTTTCGTGCTAGGTTTAGGACCTCATATTGAAGCTTATTGAGACCCCAAATGATGTACAGAACAATCTTAAAATGATCTACTTTGGTTTAGATACAAGCATCATGAAACCTCTAAACACAATAAATTATTTTGGCTTGGTAAAAAGCAGTTTATGGACCTAATTTGCCTACCACTTAATCCATGATTCTTCCTTCACAGACTTCATGTACTGATGACCTCTTCCTAAATATTTGGTCATATTATTAATTTTGTGTATGGTTTCCTAGAAACAAGAATGGCTCAACTTACCCCACTCTCCCCTACACACAACCCAAGTCCTCTATAAGCTGATCCGTATCCCTGGTCCTTATAGGCTGGTTGAAGAGCACTATCAAAATGTCCGATACACTCACAACCTACAAGAGAATGCCAGTGAGGTCCTCCTACTGGAGAGCTGAATTTACAGTGCCTTCAAAAAGTATTCACACCCCTTCACTTCTTTCCTAATTTTGATGTGTTACAGCCTGAATTTAAAATTGATTAAATTGATATTGGCCTACACACGATACCCCATAATGTCAAAGTTAAATTATGTTTTTCATTAAAGGCTGAAATGTCTTGAGTCAATAAGTATTCAACCCCTTTGTTATGGCAAGCCTAAATAAGTCCAGGAGTAAAAATTAGCTTAACAAGATGCATAATAAGTTGCATGGACTCACTTTGCGTACAATAAAAGTGTTTAACATGATTTTTGAATGACTACCTCATCTCTGTACCCCACACATAGAATTATCTGTAAGGTCCCTCAGCCGAGCAATGAATTTCAAACACAGATTCAACCACAAAGCAGGGAGGTTTTCCAATTACTTGCAAAGAAGGGCACCTATTGGTAGATGGGTAAAACAAAAAGCAGACACCCTTTGAGCATGGTGAAGTTATTAATTACACTTTGGATGGTGTATCAATACACCCAGACACTACAAAGATACTGGGGTCCTTCCTAACTCAGTTGCCGGAGAGGAAGGAAACCGCTCAGGGATTTCGCCATGAAGCCAATAGTGACTTTTAAACAGTTACAGAGTTATTAAATGGCTGTGATAGAAAACAGAGGATGAATCAACAACATTGTAGTTACTACACAATACAAACTTAATTGACAGAGTGAAAATAAGAAAGCCTGTGCAGAAAAGAAATATTCCCAAACATGCATCCTGTCTGCAACAAGGCACTAAAGTAATACTGCAAAAAATGCGGCAAAGCAATTGACGTTGTCCTGAATACAAAAAGTGTTATTATGTTTGGGGCAAATCCAATACAACACATTACTGAGTACCACTCTCCATATTTCCAAGCATAGTTGTTGCTGCCTCATGTTATGCTTGTAATCGTTAAGGACTGGGGAGTTTTTCAGGATAAAAAATAAATGGAATGGAGCCAAGCACAAAATTCTAGAGGAAAACCTGGTTCAGGCTACTTTCCACTAGACTCTGGAAGATAAATTCACCTATCAGGAGGACAATAACCTAAAACACGAGGCCAAAAATACACTGGAGTTGCTTACCAAGAAGATAGTGAATGTACCAGAGTGTCCGAGATGCTGGTCTTCTAGGTAGAGTTCTTCTGTCCAGTGTCTGTGTTCTTTTGCCCATTTTAATCTTTTACTTTTATTGGCCAGTCTGAGATATGGCCTAGAAGGCCAACATCCCGGAGTTGCCTCTTCACTGCTGACGTTGAGACTGATGTTTTGCGAGTACTATTTAATGAAGCTGCCAGTTGAGGACTTGTGAGGCGTCTGTTTCTCAAACTAGACACTAATGTACTTGTCCTTTTGCTTAGTTGTGCACCGGGGCCTCCCACTCCTCTTTCTATTCTGGTTAGAGCCAGTTTGCGCTGTTCTGTGAAGGGAGTAGTACACAGCATTGTACGAGATCTTCAGTTTCTTGGCAATTTCTCGCATGGAATAGCCTTAATGTCTCAGAACAAGAATAGACTGACGAGTTTCAGAAGAAAGTACTTTGTTTCTGGCCATTTTGAGCCTGTAATCGAACCCACAAATGCTGATGCTCCAGATACTCAACTAGTCTAAAGAAGGCCAGTTGTATTACTTCTTTAATCAGAACAAACGTTTTCAGCTGTGCTAACATAATTGCAAAAGGGTTTTCGAATGATCAATTAGCCTTTTAAAATGATCCATTTGGATTAGCTAACACAACGTACCATTGGAACACAGGAGTGATGGTTGCTGATAATAGGCCTCTGTATGCCTATGTAGATATTCCATAGAAAATCAGCCGTTTCCAGCTACAATAGCCATTTACAACATTAACAACATTAATAATACACTGTATTTCTGATCAATTTGATGTTATTTTAGTGGACAAAAAATGTGCTTTTCTTTAAAAAACAAGGACATTTTTAAGTGAACCTAAACTTTTGAACGTTAGTGTATATATTGGTCTTGTAAACATATTTTGCAGATGTTGTAGCATGTGCAGCAAAATGCTCCTGTTTCTAGCTTAAGCTACAACTGTGCAGTATTACCTAACAATACAAAACAAGAAATTAAGAAATAGAACGAGCATGTTAATATTAATTTACCAAAGGCACAGAAATACAAAAAGTGAGGACATTACAAACACATCCTTCAGTATGCTCAGTAGAAAGCATCATGCTTTATGCAAAAACAGAGACTTTGTGGAAGCTTCTGATGGCTGTGATACTGTTGTTGTAAACCAGGCTTGCCTGCAACAGTTTGGTGCCGGTTGTGGTGGGGGTGAAAGAAACCTTTTTCTCAATGGTCTGTCCTGGCTGCAGGAGGTACACCCTAGGAACGAAATAGTATTAGAGAATAGCTGGAGTAAAGAATGACAAGGAATGGCTGGATGAAATTAATCCAGGATGTCACTATAAGATCTTTGAAATCCCCTATTCCTTCTACTGTTGCTAAAACCCTATAGATGGGTAAATTGACAACTTCGCGAAAACGATGTGCGCGCTTCCATGGGGCAGAAGTCAGCGTGTTCTGGTTAGCCAGATTTCTAGCAAGAATGACCAGAAACTGCCATGTGGAGAATCGTAAATGGCTCGTTTCATGTTGTTTTTGATAACATGTCTTGTTTTGAGGTGTTTTGACTGATTTCATGTCAATGCAAATATGGAAAAGAAAATCGCTGGCTAGCTAACCAACAACTGTAACAATGTATTTGAGAGACAAGTGCTCATTGTGCAAATGTATTTATGTTTTCAATAAACATTGGAGACTAAATATAGCTTACATGTTCTCAACAATCTACCCCAACCCCGTCTGTTTGCGTCGGTTTTGTTGCAAAACAACCACCCTGTCTATACCAGTACATATCTTTTGCATGTTATCGTCTTACTGTCTGAGACAGGCATTACAACATGTGTGACCTTTTTAGTGAGGACAGATCTCATGACGCAACCACTTACATTCCGTTCCATGAAACTGACAATCAAGAAGAGCATACCTGGTGACATACCAAGACTACATTCTTACACTACTTCCTCAAGCCACAAGAACAACAGGTTTTTCGATGTCATTCAAACAAAGAAAGTTAACTGTGTTCCATATAGCTCAGACTGAGCTTATTTGTTTTTATCTGAATAGTTTAGAATATAATCAGTATTTTGGTCTTCCTGTGGCGATCACTTACTTTGTCTGGTCTTTGCCCTCCATCAAGCCTGAGCCTTCCACTGTCAGCACAGCACTGCTCAAGGGCATAGCGAAACCATTAGTGAAAGAAACCAGGGCACTGTGCTCCTTCTTTTGCTGAATGTTATCCCCACCAATGACCTGTGGAATAAAAGCACTTCAGGAACCCTGGGCGGTATGTCAGAGCCAGAGTTATCACTGTAAAGACTAGATAAGCTGATAGAGAGCAACCTGTACCTCTATAGAGATCTGTGGGGTGATGATGTTGAACTCTTCTGACGCTAGGACTCGCTCTTTGGTCCGCTCATCCTTTATGACCACCGCCACATTCAGCAAGCCCTCACCAACAAGCATGTTCTCATACTCAGAGTATGGGATCTGGTGGTGAACTGACAGAACTGGAAGAAGCACAGTAACAATGTAAGCACAGTGTCGAGCATAGAGGGTGTCTAAATCGAAGCAGATTATGAAACATTTCTCTTGGAGAAGGGACAAGGGAGATGTTGTCACTCATTACCTGCACATGGTGCAATATGAAGCTGCTTATCTGCCTCCCAAAACGTGCCTCGTGGGCTACCGTTGTATTCTTTGGTTTGAGCATTGACATGTTCTTTCAGAACCTTGGGGACTTTCGCCCTGTTTGTGACTGTGATGAACAAGCAAATGTTCTCCCCATCGTTGGCACTTTATCAATCTTCAGGGAAACCTCCAAACTCTGAACTGTTGCTACGGATAGAGAAAAGGCCAGGTGTGATAACAAACATAAACAACAAAAAATGTCATACATTAAAAAATATATATAAAAAGATTATGGAAAAACTAAAACCAACCTCTTTCACATGTTGCATGGGTACCTGAAAAAAAAAGTCTGTCAGACCTTGGCATCTTGACAGCAGAATAATGTTTCTATAGTTGTGTGTGATTTCATGATGATAGCGCAGTCTTACTTTCATTACACTTGTAAGCACAGGTGAGGCTCTGGGGTCCATCAGAGCCCACGTTCTTAGTGAGGATGTGAGATCCGACCCTATGTGTGTCCACACTCCTCCCCAACACTAGCCCATCCCTCACTATCACCGTGACAACGTCCGCGTTGACCGACGCATATATGAATGGAGCGTCGTACAAGGCGTCATAACGTTTCTTTCTGATGCCTTTCACTGGACACGGACCACAGCAGAATATTCCTGTAGAGTGTTGCAGATGTTGTTATTCTATTCACTTAAAGGCATGTCAGAACAATTAGTGGATCTGATCAATAGGTTATCGGTTGAACAGGCAAACATTTAACGATCAGATATTTCAGAGAGTCAAAGGTCAAAATGAGGTTAAAACTGCACAGTCTTCCTTAGCTTTCATCTTAATTATCTAACAGAAAGTGATTATTGAATAGAATGAGGTATTTGACCTCCACTTTTCTCCTGGGGAGTTGGATCCAATACCTGCCACCCATCAAACCCTGGGCCCAGGTCTGGTCGTGACATCCAGCATTCAACCCACACATGGAAGTTCCTGGAAATAGACACAGAAATCTATGTATTTATTTAGGACATAAACAATAGCACAAAATACTATAAATTGTTATGAAACCATCTCAGATGACTGAGAGAAAACAAAGTGTTCTTTGTTGCAGATCAAAGCATATGACATTTAGAGATATTGAACAACCAACCATATGCTGTCCTTGGACATGCTGATTTTTTCCCCAGTGTTGGTGTAATATTCCTCAATGACCAGGTTTCCATTGGTGTCATGGGCAGAGTTAAAGATTGTGACAACTCTTGATGGGATCCCCAAAACTCTCATAACTGAAAAAAGAAAGAAGCACAGAAAGACAACTCAAGACAATGATATTTACTGTTGTATATTGCCACTGGAACGACCTCTAATGGTGAATACATTTCAAACGGATAGTCAAATGTCAGTTACCTGTACACATGACTGAGGCAAAGACCCAGCACTGGCCGTACCGTACAGGGCTGAAATTGGATCGGCCCCAGAGCTTTAAGATGTCTGCACTGCCTGTCCATTGCATCGGGTTAAATCCATATTTAAAGTTTCCTGACCAGTTCCCCTTCAAGACACCTCGATCATCTTCACAATTGACCTGGTTATAAACAGTTATAAACACAGACACTAAACAAAGAAAATAGGAGGGCATCACACAAAGTCATTGTGAGTGTGTGTGTCACAGACAGAGGATGGTGTGGTGAGAATACACTCAGGTATTTTGAACATAACTGACTAGTATCTGCGGATATTTGAGGTCTTGTAACTTTCAAAGTGCATAAGAGTTTACACACCATGGCACACACAACTCTGCTGATGTAGACAGGGTCTGCACGGAGGAGGTAATCTCCCTGCTTGTCTTTGCTGTGCTGTGGGCTGACCTGGAGGATGTTAAGGAAAATCTCCAGTATCCCCTGTTCATACTACACACAGGAGGAAGAGGAGAGGGTGGGGATCGGGTTACTACTGTAGGTTCCTCAAGGAGACACAATGATTAACAATAAATGAAGGTTGGTTTTCTTTGCAGCTACTTACCTGGCCAAATGACCATGGTCTTGATATGACATTGTGAGGAGTGCCCATGTACAAAAATCCAAAGTCATTTTTAACGTACTCATCTCTCTGGTCTTCAAAAGGGATGTACACTGTATCATCTGAAAAATACAATATCCCAGTCAATGATGATAACAGTAGTGGTCATCATCATAACCACCATCATCATCATCACCACCACCACCACATGAACCTACACTGAAGCCAGGGGTTGCACAGCAGGACAAAGCTTCCTATGGCGAAGCTGCGTTGCCCATCAAGACACACAATGTGGACTTGGAGGTCGTACAGTCCCACAGGAGCCTTAGCAGGGGAGCAGATGTGGACAGTAACTGACTGAGAATGCCTCTCCCCTGGGTGGATATGGGCACTCCACCGAGAAATAGATTCATCCTTCGACAACATGACAGGGATTTCAACAGACAGCCCACCTATACAGCAGAACAGTCAGAAAAGGTGGCAAATATCCTCAGGCAATAACTGACAGAAAAAATATTTTCATCATAGGTCCTGAACAGGTTTTAACAGAGGCGATAACAAATAACTGCTAGGAAAAGCGTAGAGTTCACATCAAAAATTGGCCTGTAGCCTACCTAGCAGGGCAGTAAAGATTAGTGTCTCCATTTGTGAGTTGAACACTCTTCCATGTAACAGCATGGTGACTTTGAAAGGCCTCCCGCGCCGCACCACCAGGTGCCTGGAGCTCAGGCCCAGTGTCTGGTGGGCCGTGTGGTTGTCATGGACCTCCAGATTGACATGCTTCAGCCTCAGATCTGCTCATGGGAATAAACAGAGTTACACCAAAAAGATGAAGCACGCAGACAAACAGTTTCTCTTATCAAACAGCATAGACATGTACACCCTGCAAGAAAACACTGCTGGAGGGCAATGTGAGGGGTATGCACTGTATATTTGCAAGTGAAACAGAGCATGTCCGTGCTTGTGGGAGAAAGATTATAGGCCACACTACACTGCACTTTTGATAGCTATTCCAACTTAAGACATCTTGTGACAAATGTCACATACTTCCCTGAAAACCTTTATATAATTATAGAGGCCATTTAATGAATAACCTTCAGGTCTGTCTGAATAGTTTCTGGTGTAGTTAATTTATTAGCATCTCTCAATAAGAAGAGACAGTGATGTTACCTCAAATAACAGTTGCTACCTCCTTAAAAATATATGTTTTATTTTTTTTAAGCAGTTGCTCAACCATACTGTTGCTGAATGGCTATGACAATGTTGTATGACAGTAATGCAGTACAGCCCTATCTAACAAGGAATTGTGTGTATCTGTCTGTGCTGTGTGCAATCGGAATCAAAGGACAGTCGTGTTGCTCTTACAATATGCCATTGCCAGCCCGATTTCCTTGTAACAATTACATTTAATTGTAATCTCATGGATTTGTTATTTGTATATTGCCAAATGCTAATACGTGAAATAAAAACAATGGCATAATAAAGAAAATATATGACTAAATATTCAAAAGCATGCTTCCCTCATTGAACAGGATTGAACAGACTCAAACGTGAATTAAACACAAAGCATGGATTTATGAGGATAAATTTGATAAAGCACACCACACTATCAATATATGCATTTATTTAGCTACTTTAAACTAAAGTTTCTGAACATATGAGAAAGACAAGTAGTATAGGTGCACATCAGTAAAATCAAAGGTAGAGTGTATTCATGGTTTAAAGTAACTGTTCAGTGAAAATCTCACTTTTAAAAGTTAATGGTGTGTTAACTTATACTTAAATAATGCTGTTGACTCGTCCTATACTTGTATTTGTGGCCAAAGCATGAATGGGAGAAAAAAATACTTTAAAAAGCCCACCTCAAACTTGTATCTCAAAGAGAATGTTCAAAAAAATGCTTGCTATTTCCTCAGAGTATGTCATTCTCCTGAGGAGGATGAGCTGGCCAATCAGTGATATAGAGGATGAGCTGGCCAATCAGCAGCCGACTTGCATTTTGAATGACCGGTATGGGGCCCACACCATTCTGTTGGGGTACGCCTACACCAATCCAACACAGAAAAGCTGCTTTTTGACATACTTATTTAGAATTTTTTGAAAGTAGGTAATAATAGGTAATTCATAGGTAATATTTCATAGAAATTTGGAAACACTGGACAGTTAGTTTATAAATGCTTCAACATTTTGTAATTTCCACTTAAGAATGTCAGACTTGACTTGCCCTAATGAAAAATGTATCAACCTCTACAAAAATGTTGATGAATTATAATCCACATTTCCTGTTGCTGCAGGATTATTTTCCTGTTTGTGAGAAACTGGTCAAATTAAGACAGTATACCTGTTAGCAAAAAAAGAAACAGACCTGTTTGCTGCTGGTGTGTGTATCGCATGGTGAGCATGTCTTAATTCCCCTCGTTGTTTGAAAGTTCCAGGGACAGACTGCTCCTCCTAGAGTTAGAACCGGTCTGTGATGAGAGAGAACTATGTGCCGAGACACTGTAGGCAAATGAGACATGACCTGCTACAATCTTGGAAGGGGACAATGGCAGGGGACCAACATAGCATAGCAGAACATAAGTTAATAGGTACTGCACATCCCTTCATATGGATAATCATTATCTTTATCAACTCTCAGAAAGAGACATTGTTTCACTAGAAAATTAACAAATAACAGTCAACCGATGTTTGAGACATCATTAATCATTGCTCAAGGCCTTGTGTGTTACTGATGTACATTTATGACAAGCCATGTAGGAATGCTTGGGATGTACAGTCTGTTATCAGTACCTCTGGTTTGCCTCACTGAACTTCAGTCATATTTCAGCTTACATACCTATTCTTAGCAGAACTTGCTTTTAACACATTTTGTAGGGTCAAATCAAAATGTTTTTATTATTTAAAAAACAAAGTTGACGCAAAGTACATGCTTGAAACCACTTGTTAGATTGGTACAAGTAATTATTTTTACCCCAGAATTTGTGGCAAATAATGGTCATCTTGTAACAATGTCATAAAACAAAGCGCAGAACAATGTGATTTTGACTGCAGTGTTAGTTTCCTTGTTTCCCTTACGCGTTGTGAGCACAGTGGCTGAATTGTCAAGAACAGTAGCCTGACGGCCCCGCCCAAATAGTAGTAATCCATAACTTGCGGTTAAGAAATGCAAATCGAAAATTTCATAAACACCTCGATTTTACACACAGCATAACACCTGAATTAAATCCATCCACTAGACATCCGTATATTTTTTTATAAGGCACTACATGAGTATTGCAGAAAAGAGTTGTGATGAGGTTCATGATAATGACAAAATAAACAAAACATCTCACATTAAAAAATAATTATTAGTTCAGCTGCCATTTCAAAAGAATCGAATTGAAGGCTGAGAGTGCGGCCATTAATGTGTGTGTGCCTTGTAATTAGCTTATGGAAGGGTTTGTAATAGGCACCCATAGGTCAGAGTAATAAATAACTCCATGTGGGGAAATAAAACAATCTTGGGAATATACAGGAGTATAATAAACATTAGGAACACCTTCCTAATTTTGCTTTAACCTGGATTCACCTGGTCAGTCTGTCACAGAAAGAGCAGGTGCTCTTAATGTTTTGTGCACTCAGTGTATATCCTGCCATTACCATTTGCCAACATACTGCATGACTTTTTAAAATGTATCTGAAACCCAACTCTTACTGTAAAAGTCTGACTGTTCCTTATACCTGAGACTATGGCTAAAATGTCTAATATAACAAATTCATTATTAGCTTTACATGCTAATATTCCAGCTGATAATCACATCCAGATCCCACAAATACACCTGCACAAACCACTTAGAAAAAAAACCAAAAACTGTACAAAAACATGATTTGTATATAAATAAATTAAATAGCCAACTAAAACTAAATTATTTTGCTGGGCAACTTAAGTGCTAGTACAGTCTGTGCTGTACAATTCTGTATTTTAACCACTTGGGTATGCTTCTTTGTTCTGAGATGGTATGGGGTTATCCCATAGAAACAGAACCTCATTCTAGTTCTGTGGGTTTTCCTTTCCACCACATTCTCAGAACTCCAGTGGGGTCAGGTCCCCAAAGTCACAGTCAAACAGTTCGCTGATGCCCTCGTGCTCCTCTAGACCAAAGTGGTAGTCTTGGCTCTGTGGAGGGGACAGGTTGATAAAGCCATCCAGTGGGTTCCCAAAGCACTCCCCACCGAGGAAGTCAGAGGACGGCAGGGGTGAAAGGTCAAAGTCCGGCAGCACTCCCAGGTTGGGGAATGGGTCTTCCAGGAATGCTTCTGAAAGAGACCGAAATAAAGGGAATGCATTTTTAGTGACCACAGCAAATAGCCATTGGGGAATGTTAATGGATTTCTTGGAGAAATCTCAGACATTCCTGAATCTCAGGGTGACACTAGTGAGAGCAGCT
Source organism: Brachymystax lenok tsinlingensis (assembly GCA_030435695.1). NCBI lineage: Eukaryota > Metazoa > Chordata > Actinopteri > Salmoniformes > Salmonidae > Brachymystax > Brachymystax lenok. The sequence goes on from CM059803.1 coordinate 17,431,548, forward strand.
TACCCGCTTCACGACATAATGGCAGAGGGGAGGAGTTCTGTTGGGACGCAGCTGTTGATGTAATTTCCTGTGTGGCGCTGCACTGTGGTTGTTCTGCATGCTGGGGCATTGTCTGGTCTGTGGCTTTAGAGGGGCTGATGCCTATCACTGGGCTGCAGACACCAGAACTGTCCTCTGGACACAGGAAGACGTCGATGGGACCCTGAGTGCTCTTCAGGGAGACCTGATAGCCCTGCCAGAAGACGACAAAGGAATAACAGAAGATGCAAATCAAAAGTTGTGGTTGAAGTTTAAACCACATTAACTGGAATACAGTATTTGGTCCAGAAAAGAGCCTTGAGCAAGCATCCATTATTTTACCCTCCCACATACCTCACTGGGCTCTGAGACTTGCATCTGGGTCTCTGGAGGGGCTCTGATTACCATCACCAGCTGGTCAGGAGAGTCAAAAGACTTCCGCAGATCCTGGCACATCACATAACCCAGCGTGCCATTATGTTAAAGAAAAAAAGACTGCCCTATAATGCATATTCAAACACATACAGTAGATGGGAAAAAAAACAGACAAGACACAAAAGGATATTTCTTGTTCTGGGTATCCTCAGTGAGGAGTCTCAGCTGAAGGTTACACTTGGTAATGAGCTCATCCAGTTTATCCTCCGCCTGTGTGAAGTCAGAGACCTCTTTCTGTAGGTCCTGGTAACGGGAAACAGACGCTCCATCAATGCGGTTCCCCCTGTGACAAACAGAATGACAACAGTTAGGATAATGGAAAAAAGTGTTTCTAATAGAAATATCCTGTGGAATCACTGATGTATGCATTGACTCATATCTGTAGAGGCCAGCACTATAAGGATTGTAAGCCAGAAAGGCCAGAACACATATTGTCATACTGCATGTACAGTACAAGAGTTCAGACTTACAGCCATTGTATGTTGTTCTTTGATTTCTTGGAGATGAGCTGGATACCCTCCAGGACATTGGTGATGTCATAGATGCGCCTCTTCTGCACTTCCAGGACCTGCGAGGCCCAGTTGAGGTCCACCACCCCATCAGGAGACTGGGCTAGAAGGTCCAAGAAGCGCTTGGTCGTCAGGTTCAGAGACGTGTCATAGCGAGACTTCTCTGTCGAAAGCTTTGGAACTGAGAGAGAAAGGGAGACAGGAATGAAAATACTTGTATTTATTACCTTTGGCCAAAATTCTAATAGTTACAACGGAATTAAAATGAATAGTTATATTTTAATTGTGAATTTAAAACAGGGGGTCTTGTACCTCTAGGAGGTGCTGGTGTGGATGTAGGGGCTCTCCCAAGAGAAGGGGGGCGAGAGGTGCTCACATATTGGTGATCACTGTCCAAGTCCAGCTTCCTCTTCACCTGAAACACAATTTATAAAAGGGGGGATGGACGGACAAGGTAAAAAGTTAGTATGGATGCACACAGATAATTATTTCTCACAGACACTTTCTGTAGTCAGAGTACAGGGATAACCTCATCCTAATCACACTCCGGCCAACACCCATATCAAAATGGTCAGTTAACTACCGGTGGTCGTCCCAGAGTTGGCCGTTGCTGATCCTGGACCACATCTGCAGGGCCCTGGGGGGTGGCGAACAGAAGGATCTCTCCAGTGTTGCTGGGGACTGCAGAGTTGAAGCCCACGTTGCCGGGAGTGGAGATTATGACTATTTGGTGGTCCTCTGACAAGCCAACACTCCCAGCATTCAGAAGAGACTCAAAGTCTACCAATAGATCCTCCGACGTCTGACCTGATAGGAGCGTCTCTGACATCGCACACACAACTGGGGTGCTCTAGTCCCCTAGATCGTGTTGGGGTAGAATTCAAGTCCAATGGCTTCGTATGGTAGTATTAGCACCTTTTGACACATGTAATCTCTAATTTATGTGCATAATAGTGTAAACGTATTGAAAGAGTTGGCTTTCAAATACTGAGGTTAAACATGTCTAATATTAACAGTATCTTGTTGACAATCAAGCTTCAACAAAGCTGACTCATTCGAAAATGTATGGTCAAATATAGGGCGTGATTCCTACTAATTAGCCAGCTATAAAATTAAATTGAGACAGTGGTTGAGGTTCCCGACAACTGCAGTCTAATATACAGTAGTTACAGTCTGAAGCTATACAATACAGCAACACTTATGGTATATTGATAGTTGACAAAAGTGTAATAAACAAGCACCGATGTCAGCTAGCGTGCTAACTCGCTGCAAAGTTTTTCTAACTAACGTTAAGGTGCTTTCATCTTTCCAATGACTGCAGCGAGGGCACATCTAGCAACTCCTTCCCTTTGTCCATTGTTGTTAGCTAACTAGTTATTTACTGTAGCGAACGTTGATTGACATCAACGTTAGTTTGGAGGAGGTTGTAAACATAATGATAATCATTTGCTTACTGTGTTGCTAGCGAACAGTTAATTGAATACGGTATCCAACGACCTAGAAAAGTTGAGCCAGTTAGTTAACTAGCTGGCTTGTTAGTATTGTTAGCCAAGAAATTGGGTTGTGTTCGCTTCAGGGTTAACTTAGAACACAACTTAGTTTCATACGAAACTCAAGCAAAACATCAGCTACAACAAGTCAACAATCTAAATAGTTAATACTCCTCCTAACAAAATTGCACTACCCCGAACGTCTAGTTTCCCTTGGAAGAATAAATAACCGGATTTATATAATGCGTTCTTTCAAAATGACAGAATTTGGGCAAGTTAGCATGCTAGCTATACACAGTACTAGCCAACTCAGTTCTTCACCCACTCCTTTTGGTCAACACACCCAGGAAGCAATACCGTAAAACTGAAATAATGACAAATATTCACCAAAAAAATCAACATATCCGATAAACGAATCATATGGATCGTTTCGATGAACACCTTGACTATAGTCCGTGCACAAAATGTATCATCTGAGCCCCAAATCAACTATGTTATTTTGAGCTATAACCCCAGCTGATTAGAACAAGAGTTGAGGTTTACCCGCCAAATCCTTTAGCCGCCAAACTGGCATGTGCATGAATATCACGATTTCAATTGGCTGAGTGAATGCGCCCCGCTAAAGTCAGAATTTCCCAGACTTGTCATTGGCTTCATGAAGTGCCACTCTGTTATGTCACGAACCGGCTCGAAGTTCGTAACAAAAAAGGGAGACAACATAGAGATAATGAATAACAAAATATATTTATTAACTGAGGTAAACTAAATACAATTAACGTGTGTGTGTTCAGTAATCAGTAGTGGAAGTGAGTGTTTGCATGCATAAATGTGGTAATGAAGGGTGTTGAAAGGTGCCAAAGCAAGCAGCCAAAGCAAGCAGCCAAAACAGCCACACAAAAAATGCCACCGCCAAAATCTATCAGTGTTTGCATGGAGAGAGTCTCCTCAATAAATGGGGAAGAGGTGTATTTATCCCGGGACACACCCGAGCCCCGGTGTGTCCATTTCGCGGACGACCCTCCCACCGACATCCTATTAAGGAAAACAAGAGCAAAGAGAATTCGGCAGACAGAGTGGGAGGGTCGTCACAGTGATACCACGCTTTTTGTTGTTTTGAATGGGAAAATATGTTTTGGGCAGATAAAATGTGAAAGAGGGGTGCAGGAGTTACCACCGAGTTACCGTAGCCATTAACATCTGACCTGGGATCAGCCTGTCCTACCCAAATCCCCAAGTAAAATACTGTTGGAACTGGTCCTGGACCAGCTGTTGGGAATCCGCCCACCTAACTTTGTCGGACACGCAGCCGTATTAATTGAGCGCCTACACACAGAAGAACTACAAGATGGCGCAGGCTATATTTGAAGTCCTGGAAGGTATCAGTGCATTTGATCATATTCACACTTTTATTTTAGTAACATGTTAGTTTGTTTTAAGACAACCTAAGAGAACCACACTGTTGCTAGAAAACGTTATCTAGGAGGTGAAATTGTGTCATTGTGGTATGATAAAGCCATTATAATCGATGCCAGAGAGCTAGCTAGCTATTATTTCGTTGAGCGAATGTTTATAATCTTCCATGGATTCTTTAGATTTGCTTGTGGTAATGCATTTCTTTTCCCTTGGTTTGGTAATTCGTTGAGAATAAACAACTGCCGCTTGAGCTAGCAAGCATTTACCACCACCAGAAAATGGCAGGAATCGGCAGTTTTGTATTCGGAAGAGCAGTGGCGCACCAGTCCTATCACGCAATTTGATTTGTTCCTGTCGTACTATGGTATATACACCATGATTTGCACCGTTCTGACCCCCCAGTTATATTATTCTCTTCTAGGGATGGACAATCAGACAGTCCTGGCTGTCCAGTCTCTGTTGGATGGCCAGGGAGGTGTCCCTGACCCAAACAGCCAGAACGTCTCAGGCCCATCTACCATTCAGTCAATGGGTGTGTGCTTCTCTCCACTTCCCCTTTATCCTCTTGATCTGTGCATGACTGCATTTTGCATTGTGTTTATCATAGAGAGGAACTACTTTAACAGACATCAAACATGCATTCTGCATATCCATTTATTGCCATTTGAAATACTGAAGTGTTGATATATCCCCAATTGTTCTCTACAGACGACGAAGACGTCTTTCTTTGTGGGAAGTGCAAGAAACAGTTCAATTCATTGCATGCCTTCATGACCCACAAGAGAGAGCATTGCCAGTCCAATGCCCCCTCCCTGTCTACCGTATCACTGGCATCTAGTAACGCCTACACCCCTGTGCCCTCCATTAGCTCTGTGCCACAGACCCCCGCCAACAGACAGGTGGGTACTGGCTTGTTACTTATGTTTTTTATTGTTAGCTGAGATGTTTGTTATTACTTAGTCTCTTCCCAAAGTGGAGTGCCATGAGTGAGAAACTAGTTACTTTTCTCTTGTACTTAGCTACTGTATGGGCCAGTGCGTAGTACCATAGCATCCTCTCTAGAACATCCTCTCTAGAACAATCATTTGCTTGCATTGTAAATGCTGGCTAATGCAGTCTTCCTTTTTTCTTTGTTTTGCCATCCACATCAGGTATCCACATACATCACAGTGCCTCCATCTCCTCTTACTCACACACTTGTCCAAGGCAATGTTTTAGTGAGTGATGATGTTCTGATGTCTGCCATCTCCGCCTTCACGTCCATTGACCAACCCATGGCAGCTTTGCAGCCCCCTATTCAGGTAAGTGGTGTTCATTTAATTAAGCTATTATTCAGGCTGTATTCACTATATACAGTTGAAGTCAGAAGTTTACACACACCTTAGCTAAATACATTTAAACTCAGTTTTTCACAATTCCTGACATTTAATCCTAGTAAAAATTCCCTGTCTCTGTTCAGTTAAGATCACCACTTTATTTTAAGAATGTGAAATGTCAGAATAATTGTAGAGAGAAATGATTTATTTCAGCTTTTATTTCTTTAATCACATTCCCAGTTGGTCAGAAGTTTACATATACTCAATTAGTATTTGGTAGCATTGCCTTTAAGTTGTTTAACTTGGGTCAAACTTTGAGTAGCCTTCCACAAGCTTCCCACAATAAGTTGGGTGAATTTTGGCCCATTCCCCCTGACAGAGCTGATGTAACTGAGTCAGGTTTGTAGGCCTGCTTGCTCACACACGCTTTTTCAGTTCTGCCCACAAATTATCTATTGGATTGAGGTCAGGGCTTTGTGATGGCCACTCCAATACCTTGACTTTGTTGTCCTTAAGCCATTTTGCCACAACTTTGGAAGTATGCTTGGGGTCATTGTCCATTTGGAAGACCCATTTGCGACCAAGTTTTAACTTCCTGACTGACGTCTTGAGATGTTGCTTCAATATATCCACATAATTTTCTTACCTCATGATGCCATCTATTTTGTGAAGTACACCAGTCCCTCCTGCAGCAAAGCACCCCCACAACATGATGTTGCCACCCCCGTGCTTCACGGTTGGGATGGTGTTCTTCGGCTTGCAATCTTCCCCCTTTTTCCTCCAAACATAACGATGGTCATTTTGGCCAAACAGTTCTATTTTTGTTTCATCAGACCAGAGGACATTTCTCCAAAAAGTATGATCTTCGTGCCCATGTGCAGTTGCAAACCGTAGTCTGGCTTTTTTATGGCAATTTTGGAGCAGTGGTTTCTTCCTTGCTGAGCGGCCTTTCAGGTTATGTCGATATAGGACTTGTTTTACTGTGGATATAGATACTTTTGTACTTATTTCCTCCAGCATCTTCACATGTCCTTTGCTGCTGTTCTGGGATTGATTTGCACTTTTCGCACCAAAGTACGTTCATCTCTAGGAGATTTGACGGCTGTGTGGTCCCATGGTGTTTATACTTGCGTACTATTGTTTGTACAGATGAACGTGGTACCTTCACGCATTTGTAAATTGCTCCCAAGGATGAACCAGACTTGTGGAGGTCTACAATTTGTTTCTGAGGTCTTGGCTGATTTTCTTTTGATTTTCCCATGATGTCAAGCAAAGAGGCACTGAGTTTGAAGGTAGGCCTTGAAATACATCCACAGGTACACCTCCAATTGACTCAAATGATGTCAATTAGCCTACCAGAAGCTTCTAAAGTCATGACATAATTTCTGGAATTTCTGACCCACTGGAATTGTGATAGTGAAATAATCTGTCTGTAAACAATTGTTGGAAAAATTGCTTGTGTCATGCCCAAGTAGATGTCCTAATCAACTTGCCAAAACTATAGTTTGTTAACAAGACATTTGTGGAGTGGCTGAAAAACAAGTTTTATTGACTCCAACCTAAGTGTATGTAAACTTCTGACTTTAACTGTAAATCTTGTTTACTTTACTCCCTTCTCAGAGTAACCTGAGTATGCACACAGGTGCATCCTACCTCCAGCACCATCAACAGTCCTCCCACTCTCTCCCACCTGGACAGTCTCAGCCTCTGTCCTCCCAGGTGCTGTCCAGTATCAGCAACTCAGTGGTCCAGGTCTACAGCACAATGCCTCAAATGTCTGTGAGTGGTAGTGCAGAGATTCACACCCTGGGCTTGCAGCCGTTCCAATCTGTACAGGTGAGCTTTTACTAATGCAATCTGTAATTTGCACAGAATGGAGGATGACAGACTTGTTTATTTACACGTCTGTACTCTGCAGTGTTTGGACAACATCCTAAAGATGTTGGACCATTAGTTCACCAACACAATAAACGTGTTGTACATGGCCAGGTCGCAGTTGTATATGAGAACTTGTTCTCAACTGGCCTGCCTAGTTAAATAAAGGTGAAATATTATTCATGCCCCACAGGTCCCCAGTCAGTGTGTGGAGAGCCAGTCATTCAACACTCCTCCAGTATACAGCCCTGGGAAGCAAGGAACCAAAACTAAAACCTGCAGCATCACTGCAAATCTAACTGAGCTTGAGGAGTTTGACAAGGTGATAATTCCTAAACAACCCAGAAATGGCAAGAAAGGCCAGGATGGAGCAGCAGGTATGATTTTGAGAAACAAATGTCAATATACATACAGGCCTATATCCTAAGAAATTAATCTTTATTTTTTTATATTACATGTTTCTCATTATTGGCTAAATAAAATAATGTTGTCCGTTCTATCCATTGGCATTTCAGCAGAACAAATGAAAGGAAAGTCCCAGAAGCTGAAGTGCAATTTCTGCGACAAAGTCTTCTCCAAAAACTTTGATCTCCAGCAACATATCAGAAGGTGAGTTTAACAAACTATCCATATGCATTGCATCTACCCAGGATAAGAATATCACATGTTTTATATTGTAATCTTGGATGTCTCCACAGTCATACAGGGGAGAAGCCTTTCCAGTGCATTGTATGCGGCCGGGCCTTTGCCCAGAAGTCTAATGTGAAGAAACACATGCAGACACACAAAGTGTGGCCTTCGGGCGTGGCCAGTACAGTGTCCAGGCTGCCCATCACAGTCAAGGTGGTACCACTGTGTGCAGAGGAGGTCATGGAGCAACAGGAAGAACAGGAGGAGGAACAACAACAGAATGAGGAGGAAGAGGAGGAGCAGCCAGGTAATCATCTCACTGTCTAATCATGATCATTTCTCTATAGGCCGCTAAGTACTTTTTAAGGATGACATAGTGCTAATAAGTAATTATATCCAAAGTCAATGAAATATGTAGTAATGTATAAGGGCTTAAGTATGTATTATAAATGTAGATTGTGTACTGAATGTGTCCCCAGAAGCCCCAGTTGAGCCTGTGGAGAGAGACTGTGACTCCCAGACTGATGTGGACAGCTTGGGAGATGGTGACTGCAAGCAGAATGGCCAGCAGGCCCAGACCAAGCAGATTATTCTGATCGACAGCTCCTACCAGTGCCAGTTCTGTGCCGGCAAGTTCAGCACCTACTTCCAGCTCAAATCTCACATGACCCAGCACAAGGGGGAGCAGGTGAGTCCACATGGCCAGAAGGAAGGATCTACCTGGAACAATAATGAAGCACTCATGCACAAGCCTTATTATGCACAGGGGCAATCCATGCAATCAGTTATTCAAAATGAATCTCTCCATATTCCAGTCTGTTGTCCCCACTTGCGTCAAGATGTCCACCATTGTTGCTGTACCCAAGAAAGCGAAGGTAACTGAACTAAATGACTATTGCCCCGTAGCACTCACTTCTGTCATCATGAGGTGCTTTGAGATGCTACTTGAGGGCCATATCACCACCTTACCTGACACCCTAGAGCATATCGCCCCAACATATCCACTGACGACGCAATCGCCATTGCTCTGCCCTAACCCACACGGACAAGATAAATACTTATGTAAGAATGCTGTTAATTGACTACAGCTCAGCCTTCAACACCATAGTGCCCCTGCAAGCTCATCACTAAGCTCAGGGCCCTGGGTCTGAACCACTCCCTGTGCAACTGGATCCTGGACTTCCTGAAGGGCTGATCCCAAGTGGTGAAGGTAGGCAACAACTCCTCCGCCACACTGATCCTCAACACGGGAGCCCCACCGGGTGTGCTTAGCCCCTTGTATTCCCTGTTCACCCATGACTGCGTGGCCACGCACGTCTTCAACTCAGTCATCAAGTTTGCTGAGAACACAATAGTGGTAGGCCTGATTACCAACAACAATGAGACCGCCTACAGGGAGGAGGGGAGAGCCCTGGTGGAGTGGTGCAAGGAAAATAACCTCTCCCTCGATGTCAACAAAACAAAGGAGCTGATCGTGGACTATAGGAGACAGCAGAGGGAGCACCCCCCCATCCACATCGACGGAGCCGCAGTGGAGAGGGTCCAAAGCTTCAGGTTCCTTGGCCTGCTGACAACCTGAAATGGTCCCTTCACACAGACAGCGTGGTGAAGAATGCGCAACAACACCTCTTCAACCTCAGGAGGCTGAAGAAATTCAGGCTTGGCCTCTAAGACCCTCACAAACTTCTACAGATGTGTCATTGAAGCTATCCTGTCGGGCTGTATCACCGCCTGGTACGGCAATTGCATTGTCCTCAACTGCAGGGCTCTCCAGAGGGTGCTGCGGTCAGCTCAACGCATCAACAAGGGCACACTGCCTGCCCTCCAGGACCTCTACAGCATCCGGTGTCACAGGAAGGCCAAGAAGATCATCAAGGACCTCATCCACCCGAGCCACGGCCTGTTCACCCCACTACCATCTAGAAGGTGGAGACATTACAGGTGCATCAAAGCTGGGCCCAAGAGACTGAGAAACAGGTTCTATCTCCAGGTCATCAGACTGCTAAAGAGTCACCACAAGCTAGCCCGGTACTCAATGCTGCACCTTAACTGCTGCCCAATGTACATAGTCATTAACACTGGTCACTTTTTAATAATGTTTACATACTGTATTGTAGTCATGGCTCATCCTATATAACTTATTTTAAAACATTTCTGGATTATGTGTGTATTTTTTTTTTTTTATTGCTAGGTATTACTGCAGTTGGAGCTTGAAACCTGCGATTAACATCTGTGTATGCTACCAATAAACTTTGATTTGTGTCAGATGTCTTAGAATCTCTGTTCTCACCACTCATCCTTCTAATGTTCCTTCCTGCTGTGTTTCAGGTATATAAGTGTGTGGTGAAGACCTGTTCCCAGACATTCCAGAAGCTGGATCTGTTCCTGGAGCACATCCGGACACACCAGGAGCAGCTCACCTACCGCTGCCACCTGTGTGGCAAGGTGTTCCCCTCGCTGTTTGAGCTGGGGGTGCACCAGTACTCCCACTGCTTCTGTCCCCAGCAGAACCCACGCAAGGAGACTACTTTCTATAGGTCAGGTTCACCATCTCCACTCTTTTAATTAGGCCATCCTAATGCTTAAAGTTCAGTCAGTGGCTTTGGTTAAAACATTTTTGTTTTCAGTGTGATCACAACTTCGCTCTGTGTTTTATGACCATTAGTTTGACTCCATGGTTAGTGGTTTCACAAGTGTTTCTATCACACTCAGGTGCATGAAATGCCAAAGCCGGTACGCCACACAAGAGGCCTTGGAGCAGCACTTATTAACTGCCTCCCATAACTTCCCCTGCCCACATTGCCAAAAGGTATGGTCTGGAAAAATTGGTTGTCATTCACTGCTAGGTTAGGATTTACTTTCCGTGCAGTTAGACTCTAAAAAATGCGTTTCATTTTGTCAGGTTTTTCCTTGTGAGAGGTATTTCCGACGACACCTGCCCACACATGGTATCGGAGGGAGGTTCAAATGTCAGATATGTAAAAAGTTATTCAAAACCGAGCACTACCTCAAACTGCACACTCGTATCCACTCAGGTGAGGCATGCAGACACATTAGCCCATGATGCAAATAACTTTCACTCGATTCTCTCTGCTGTGCTTATGGCAACACTGTCATTTAATTGCAGGAGAAAAGCCGTACAAATGTTCTGTTTGTGAGGCTGTGTTCAACAGGAAGGACAAGGTCAAGAGGCACATGCTCATTCATGAGCCCTTTAAGAAATACAAATGTCCATTTAGGTAAGTGAGACTTCTGTTCTAACAGATCATAAGTCAGGCTATTTGGAAAGCTGCGCCACAAAGGATTCCAACAAAAAGCTGCGGATACCTTTGACGTCAATGTAAAAAGCTCTGCTTTATTTATTGGTGTATTCAAAGCATTGTTTTGTTCTTTCAGGACACATGTTGGCTGCACTAAAGAGTTCAACAGACCAGACAAGCTGAAGGCACACATATTGTCTCATTCTGGTGAGTGTTTCCTGTCTGTTGTAAATGATTAATAGTCACAGCTGTAAACATAATAGACCTTGTTGCAGGTCTTGACAGCCATTTTAAAGTTAGGGTTCAAAACAATAGAGAGCCATACCTTTTTCTGTCATCCCAAGGTATCAAGCCCTATAAATGTGTGTACTGCCAGAAAGCTTTCAGCAGAAGAGCCCACATGCTGGAGCACCAACGCTCGCACACAGACAACTATCGTTTCCGCTGTGCCACCTGCAACAAGGGCTTCACGCGACAGAAGTACTACAGAGACCACAAGTGCCCCGTGGCTGCGGTGGAAAAGGACGGGGCGGAGAAGAGAGTGAAGAGGCAGGCATACAGGACAAAGGGGAACCAGGAGTCGGAGATGGAACATAGCAGGGAAGAGGTGGATGAAAGGGAGGATGAAGAGAGGATGGAGGACCCTCAAGCAGTGGAGTCAATTGTTCCAGTTGAGGATCAGTCGGAGGGAAGAGAGGCAGAGCAGGAGGAACACTTGAGACTGCTGAGTGACACTGGCTGATTACAGCAGAGCACCCATGTTTAGAGACAATGGATTGAGGCCTGAGTTACATTCAAGTCTTGATATTGTCCTGAGACTACCTCTGCATGTGGAAGGGATTTGAATCTCACTATGTCCCTCCAATTAAAAGGGGTTTCTATATGTTTTATATTAAAACATTTAAGCTTGGCCCTTTCCTTTTAGTGATTATTGTTATTCAGAACAGTGAGTTGCATCATCCGTGACCAGACAATGTTTTCATCCTTGTGAAAACACTTAGTTTAAAAGGTATTTTTTCACCTGCCACATGTACAGTCAATCTGTGGACATTCCTGACCAGCACCTTAGGTGCTGATTCTATTTTGTGAAACATTATGTAATGTATCAATCTTCAGGCATGCACTTCATGTTTTTTGAATAAATTAAGCTGCATCTATTCAAAATGGATAGCCATGACTAAGCAGTTTCACTCTACATGATTGGAACATTGTTTTCATTTAACTAAGGAAACCCATGTCATGAGCAGAAATCTAATTTACACATTTATAAATCAAGACATTACCATAAACCCATTTTTATAAAAGGAAATTCATTTGTTATTAACAATTTACAACATGGTTTCATATACAGGGATCGCAGTTAAGTTGCATAAGGATACATCTGGAGACAAAAATAAAAGGAGCTGGCTTTTTATTTGCAAAGCAACTAATTTACACATTTACTTCCCTGGGATTTCCATTCATAATCTTCCCAGAAAAAAAAATGTATTCCCAACGATCCTTTGCCACAGCCAGAAGAATATCTCCCATTAATATAAAAATTCATAAATTTGTATGCTAAAAATCTCCCAGACTATTAAAAGCTACATGTATATCTAGTCTCCAATGTGGTTAAATCTCATATCACCGAAGACATCAAGGCAAATATTCTAGACAAACATTTCACACTTACTCCCCAGAATACTTAAAAAAAAAAAAAAAAATTTGATCATGTCACAATGCCCTATAAAACTAGGGTCATAGTAGAGCAACATCCATGTACTCTTGTACCATAAATATAGGGGCCCAATATTGTCCCTTGCAATATTTTATTGATTTACAGATAAACGCTAAGGAGCTCTGAACAGAAGGACTTCTATTTTGAAGCATGTGCAGTGCAACTTCTGGATCTGGCCATTGCCTGGTCAGAGGTCCTCATTTTCCTCAAAGTCAGCGTTGGGATTGTCAGAAATAGTGGTGGGTCAATCAAAGGATGATGGGACCGATGCTTCATATCCCTGTCCCATATATATATGTTATTGAGGGTGGGTTTCCAGCGTTCATGCATGATGTGGGGGACATTCTGAGAGATGGGAGCACCTTACTGTTGTGGATCAATACCCTCAAATATTCTTCCAGTATTTTAGAGCAAGTTTTCTCCCTTCAACAGCACACAGTGTTTCCCCTAGGATTTGTTTCAGCAGAGGTGGCAGAGTTTGCAGAGGGGGGTGGAATGGGGTCATCCTGGGGCATACATCTATATTATAAAAAATGCAGGAGGTAGCTGGTGCACCACTGCTAAATGCATATAGGGGAAACACTGGCAAGCACACACAAAAACACGCAGGTCTTCAAGAGGCTCCCTGACAAACGAAGACCACACTCGTTTGTCTATTGATCCGTAGCTGGATCACTCCTGCCCAAAGCCCTCAGTCTCTTCAATCGCAAACATCAATTTCTCCTTCAGCTGCTCGTAGCTTTTGTAAGGAGGCAGATCCAATCGATTGAAGCTAGAGAAGTAGAAAATAGATGCAGGTTAGTCACCTGTCGAGTGAAGCCTTAACTCTGTTTTAACCTTGACTCTTCCATACAGTACTCACCAGGTGTGACTTCTGGGTAGCCAGTTCTCCTTTCCCACCTTCTCGATGCAGAACTTCTGCGGGCCATTGCTCCCTACAAAACCAAATATGTAAGTCACTAACCCATCTACTTAGAGGTAAAAATGGCAAAATGTTCTATTTCATGTACTTTTACCCTTATAGGTTAAATTCCTTACCCAATAGGTCAGCAAAGCCTCCAACAGGAAGGCGGCAGGTGCCTGTGACGAACTGGAGGAGCCTCATCCGCTTCTCGTTGTCCATCTCTTTGATGAGCTGGAAGGCAAGTCCAGGAGGGTACAGTATGTTCATACATGTTCTTTGTTGCATGAATGTAATAATACTGAGGAGATGTGGCACCTGACTGTAGCACTGGTGAGGAGAGATGTGTAACACTGACCTGCCAGAACCAGAGGACCTGCTTGCTGCTACGTGCATAGTGTCTGTAGATGGTGTTCCTCTGCCAGTCTGCCAGGTCAATCTCCTGCATCCCACACAGCATCACCTGCAGGAGGTTGACAAGTAACATTTGGCTCACTGGTACATGTGAGCTGGAACAACAGTTATCATCTTTACCAGAGTGAATATGGTGTAAATATGTAGGCCAAACTAAGACTCGTACCTCAAGTTCTTTGGCGTCAAAGTACTGCAGGTACTGCTGTGGGAGGACCTCGTTGAAGCCCTCAAAGAAGGCCTGGGTCTGCTCCTCCACACCTCTGGACAACCTCCACTCTGCTACAAGCCTGGTGGAGAAACACAGACCATCAAGGCACCACATACCAGGACAGTAGTGAAAAGGATTCTGAGATGTACTTAGAGAAGGGGGGGCATACGCTGAGACAGACCTGATATACTCCTCCTTGTTCTCCTCAGTGACCAGGACCTCTCCTCCGTCCGGCTTGAGCTCATGAGTGGTGATTTCACCCAGAATCTCTTTGTCCACAGAGAAGTACATCTCCAGGCCACACTCCTCAATGTCGTTCTCCCTGAAGAGCACACACAAACAGATGACAAAGACATGTATCAGTGACCCAAAATGGAAAACTCATGTCATCAAGACAAATGGGGCCATGAAGTTAAATGTGTGTTCATCACAGCCACTAAAACATTAAACAAACAATATTCACTACAACCAAAGTTAATTTTAGTACAGCTTCCTCAGAAGACTCACTTAATCCAGATGAGAGAATTGTAGAATTCTGGGTCAATGGACTCTAGATCTTTCAGTGCCCATGGCTTGTTCAGCATGCGCTTGTAGAATGGCAGCGAAAAGCCTGTGTCAATGAACTTCCCATGGAAAAGAGCCTGCGAAAAGAGATCAGAACTGCATCAGCAGATCTTTGCACTCGCAAATGTCACATTGCAGTTGAAAAAACGCAGTGACAAAAAAAATTCACCATGGCAATGAAGCGTCCGATGAATTTGAAGTACTTGAGGTGATCAGGGTTGATGTAGGAGGCAGGGTTGATCTGCAGGCAGTAGTTGTCCTTCCCAGCATACTCAAACAGGCAATACATGGGGTTCAGCACCTCGTGAGACAGCAGGAAGAACCACTCCCTACAAAGAGAGAAATGTATATTTCATAACACTCATCACAATACAAAACCTCTCTGCAAGAATCCAGTTAACACCATACTTCATAACTGGGTCAAATATGAACTGGTAGACAAACACTTATCTAGGATGTTTTAAAAGGTAATTCAAGTAGCTGAACCGAACAGGTTCCTTCACCACTACAATAACTTCGGTGGCGGCTCCTCAGAGGACCATTTCCTAAAAATAGCGAAACATTAAAGATGCACTATGCAGAAACCGCTCCGCCCTTTTCTGGTTGCTAAAATTATATTTTTTTTTTTTTTTTTTTTTTTTTAACAAAACAAGTATAGTGTAGAGCTTTCAAACTCAACTCTGGACCACAAAGCCATTTCCACTGCGTTTTTTCATTGTTCCCCACTAATCAGGGAGTGATTTAGACCTGGGATACCAGGTGTGTGCAATTAATGATCATGTAGAACAGAAATCCAGCAGCTCCGGACCTCGTAGGCTAAGAGTTGAGTACCCCTGGCGTAGAGAATAATTAATTAAACAGCTGTGAAATATTTTTTCCATAACCAAAAATATTGTATTTTTCAGCTGTTTGAAGCTAGTGTACAAAACCGAAAGTAAAAGACACAAAAACAAACCTTCAAAACGGGAAGCGTATAAATAGCACACAGAACAGATCTACCGCTTCTTAGACTTGCTTTCAATGAGAATTACAGATCTATAACTACAATAACTACACTTCTGTGCTTTTTGTCAGGTTGCCCAACAAGTTACATATTGCAGCTTTAATTTATTTATTTTTTAGATAAAAACAATACTAAATAAAGAATGTCACCACATAACTGATTAAAACAGTTTTGCAATGGTCTACAGTAGCCTCAACAGCAGTAGGGTAGCACCATGGTTTAGCCGGTGCTACCCCTGGGTACATTGACTTAAATTCAAAACCTAAGAGGCTCATGGTTCCCACCCCCTTCTGGAATGAAACAGCGCAAACTTTTTCAAATCATAGTCGCATACCTCATGTAGCCTAGCCCATTGGCTTATATGTTTTGATAAGGTTTGTATCACAACTAAAGTGGCCAAATAACTTCTTAAAATTAAGCACATTAATCCGCTTTACAATGGGTGTAGAGCCCAACTGGCTTAGTTTCAAGATTGGAGAAGATAATTTTTCCTATAATAAAAGCATTACATGCATAATTGCATTTTCGGTCACTTTTTACAATGGTGTTTCCCCGCTAATTGATTGTATTTTGGAACATTCACGCCTATAGCCTACTGCCATGTGCGCATTGCTGCGCTTATAATGTGAAGAAATAACCTAATAGTTAATCAACATTTTAAGCTAACCGTTCTGATCGATTGTGTCTGGCTCATTCGCATCCCATCGCATGTCGCATGTTTGGAATATTTATTTCTCGCACAGAATAGGTCAACTTTCATGCTATGGGGGACAGTAGACTGACATAGGCTAGTGCTTTTGCTGTTCATTAGGCCTACTCATCTTGTTGAACAGTGTAGACCGTTCTTCCAATATGCACCTCGGAATTGGATAAGGACGAACGCAGTTGCGTCCCCGATGTGTCCATCTTCACTTGTAGCCTGTGAGAAAGACCCGACCAAGTGACTGCATTGGCTAATAAGAATTGAGCGACAGTATCTGAGAGAGCCATATGAGTGAGAGGTGCTTCGGAGCACGCAGCCAGGAGAAAGGAATTATAATTATCAGCACAAGGGCACAACAGCCACTGGCCGCAAAAGGCATGGATTTTTTTAAGGGGCATTACGGTCACACAAAGCAGATGCCGCCGGGAAATTCAAGGCATTAATAAGTAACTATAGGAGGATCTGTTTCTTTGTTAACCGCTCAACACAGAATAGCCGCATGTGTACACTCCCTCAAATTGTTTGGAGAAAATACCCTTTCTATTTTATTCCTCTATGCTCAATTGTATTCTTCATACTATAAAATAATGCCACAGAATTCTAAGCAAATCTTGTCTTCTAAATGAACTAGTGAAACCCACAGCCATATGGCATAGCCAGATCAGGGCCTAACGTAAGGACAACTCAAGAGTATGCTATTTTGTTCCTCTGAAATAGACTTTTCTTCATATCATGTTTCTTTAGACCCGTCCAAAATAAATAATGGATTTATTGTGATGGTGTAGTAGGCTGTATGACATGGATTCATTTTACTTTTTAAAATGTAGATCTTCCTAATGTCTGCATCAGTGGCTTGTAGGCTGTGTGTGGAAGCCAGGAGTTGCTAAATGTGTTTGTTAAGTAACGGTCAATTACCGTGAGACCAGCAGTTATTGCTTGGCCATCACCGTCTGTCAAAATTTGTTGACAGCCACACCCTAGATCAGCTAGATGCAGGAGAGTGTGCAAGGCTGTATTTATTGGTTCACTGTCACCTTGATTACTCCAGTTTGTCTCGACCTGTGCACCTACATTATAAACTTTAATTGTATATCAACCTCATGATGGGTATAGGGAAAATTTGAGTATCATGTAGTAGCCTAAACCTATCACTGGTACATTGAACTGGGTGAATGGAATATGCATGAGACAGTCATTCAATATGCTGTAATAGAAATAAGGCCATGCTCATAAAAAAAGAAAAAAAATCATCCTAATCTTAAACGACGAAGAACGCCACTGAATGACTTATTATTTATTGGGGCGCAATACTGCATGGGAGCACTTGAAAAGAGTACAATATAACTTTACCTTGCCACCCCTCCATAATCAAGACCTTCTTCCCCAGGGAATATGATCCATAGTCTCCTGCGGAGGTCCTGTGCATTGAAGCTCATTATCTACAATGGAGAGAGTCAAATTAATATGGACAACATATGTCAGTGTCAACATGCTCATTTGGGAGGATGTTTACTCACTTGTTGGAACGAGTCCTCAAACAGGGTTTTGCGGGTGACAGTGATCTTGATGTGCTGAGGCATTGACAATTGCTGGACAAGAAGAAGACGAAATCATAAGTGATTTTGAAGCATGTGATTTTTTTACCCCACAAACGTGCCAACAGAAATAGCGGGACATCGTTTTCATTTAATTATGTCACTGTGCATTGGACTTCATGTTATTCTGTTGACCATAAAAACAATGTACCTGTTTAACCACTCAAACTCAGAAGGCATGAGACCTACCTGGCACCAGAATCTGAAGTACTGGACTTTGGCTTTAAAGTCTCGAACGTAAGTTATCTGGGGGCCATTTTCACTGTTGGAGAGGGAAGGAAAATGCACACATTCAGTCACACATCATGGACCAAATACTGAATCAACTTTGTCAGATTACCTGGCTTTTACTATAGCGTATTAGAACTATAGAAGAATGTCAAACCATAGACCCCAGACAGACAGAAAATGTTGTGTTTTAACTACTCTGCGCAGATTAAACTGATAATGATAAATGTTTAAGCCAAAGCAGGCTACAGGTGTGACGACTGAAACAGCATTCCTGTGAAAGGCACAAAACAGGTTATTCCTGTTAGTTGGGGAATAGAGCACAGCCAGAGCATAGTCACTGTTAAACAGATAGCAGTCATGTTGACAGTACACCAATATCATCCCTCAGGTGTGGCTCATTAGAATACTGAAAGATACAGACAGTACATTATCTGTTCAGCCCATATTAAATCATCCTAATTTGATGTTTTGGGTACAGAAAGAAAGCGTTATTATTAGCAGCAGTTCCATCACTGGAGTCAAACTAGTGCCTATGAAACAGACCCGTGTTTGCTACATAGAGCCAAGTTCTAGTCTAAAATGAAACTTAGTCAGAGAGGTAGTCCAATGCTTTGATAAGTGACTGTAAAGTTGGGACGTACAGTGAGGATTTTCCAGTGCGAGGGTCAATGTACGTAGTGGCTCTCCTGTTGTGGTCCACAAAGTATGGGATGCCGTCGACTGTAAACCTCATCTCCCAGCCCTCTGGAAGAGGCTTCTCATTCAGCAACCTGAGGGAGAGGGAGTGTCAACAAAATACAGGGACATACAGTAGGATACAGATCTGCACAATGTCTGAATTTACACAATTCCAGTGTATGGGCATGTGGAGAGTACTAGACCCAGGGGCCACACTAATCTTACCCAGTTCTAGGTGTTCCAGGCTAGCATCCACTGAGGTTAAAAGTAGCTGTTATGATACATCTGTACTAAGAGTAGTACAGATTAACTTCTCACCCCTGAGTGCGAGGATCCTCCCACTGTGTAGTCCGTGTGGTGTGTTGGACAAAATACACTCTCCCGTTGCTGTCAGTTCTTTTCTCTGAGAATGTAAACCAGACGAAACAGAACAGTTTAAGTACAATCATCAATTCATTCAAAAATCTAGAAAACAGATTCATCTGTGACCTTTTCATGTGAGATGTGAGTGAGATCTTACCCCATCCATGTGGCAGCGGGCCCAGGGGATCAAACTGCTTATTCTCAGTGGCTGGAACCTGGTCCTGGAGCTTCAGTGCACAATAGAAGATAAAGATAATAATATACAAGTTAAAAATCAACTGATAAAGAGTGGTTAAATATCCCCAACTGAAAAAGAACAAACTGTTTACAGCCTAATATGTAAAACAGTTAAGACAAGCAAAACAATTAAATAAAGATGTTTATATTGTCACATACACCAGATAGGTGCAGTGAAATGTATTGTTTTACAGGGTCAGCCATAGTAGTACGGCACCACTGGAGTAAATTAGGGTTAAGTGCCTTGCTCAAGAGCACAGACAGATTTTTCACCTTGTCGGCTCGAGTATTCAAACCAACAACCTTTCGGTTACTGGCCAAACGCTCTAACCGCTAGGCTAACTGCATGGACCGTCTTAGAGAGAAGCCGATAAGGCTGACACGCAAACACTATAAAAGATTGTGTGGGCACTACACTAAGGCCCAATTAATTACATTTGAGAGTAATAATATAATTTTCCTACAACAGCTCTGTATGGCTTGCCAGCTAGCTTAATTATCTAAATAAAGCAAGGGGTGAGGTAGTGTCCCTCTAGTTCCTTTGTTCTAAATAGACTTCCTGTAAATTACCCAATCCATTTGATGGCATTATCATTTCACACAGTGCAAATAGCAGCTGACTGAGGTAGTTAGCACAATGACTGGAAGTCTATGGATACCCATCGACTTCGTCATTGCACTAATGCTAGTTAGCATAGGCTTTCAAAACTCTTACTTCCTTCATACTGGACACACTAGACATAAAAATGGTATCCACGAGTTCATCTGACTCTGGGGAATTAAAGGGCCTTATTGCCAAAATCTCAAAATATCCCATTAAACTCATAATCTGTTGAGTGTTTCACACCTGTTCAGTGCTGTTATTGTAAGAGTTGAGCACTTGGTTTGACCAGTCAGAGTTCCCACTTACCCCATTCACTCCAAATATGAAGCGCTGGTTGAACTGCTGCATGGCACCCTGCAGCTGGTTGCGTTGGTGCTGCCACTGTTCGTAGTTCCGCACAGTCTCCATAGTGGGCCGTTGCCATGTGGTAGTTCTGGTGATGTGGTCTACAAAGTAGACCCTGCCCATGGGGTCCACTCGCCGCTCCCACCTACATACAGGACAAAGAGGAACAGGGGAGACTATATAAAAGAGCGTTGGCATTTAGTATCCTCTAGTAACAAACAAACTATTCTCTGCTGGTCTTGTGAACTGGTGTAAATACGTGGATTGGAAAAAGACACAGGATATGTAAGGGGGAGTTACCCAGAAGGTAGAGGCTCAGGCCGCTCCCACGCTGTCCTCTTTTCCACATGATCTACGAAATACAGCCTTCCGTTCTGATCCACCCTCTGCTCCCATCTTCACAGGAACATGTGATTCAAAGAAAAATGTAACATTTACAACATCAGTCAGCCAGCTACAAATTAAAAACATTTAAGTCACAGTTAAATTAAATTATAAAAGTGACGAGACTACGTAACCCTGGAGCAATAATAACAGGTCATTGCAGTCATGACAACAGCCAAAGCCATATTACAATCTCTCAAGTTTTTTAACAAAGCGTAACAGTAAGATGATCCTGAGGGTGGAGTTGTATTGACACTACAAACTGATTAACAGTGTGTTTCTGCCAGACAGATCACCATGGATGGTTTGACCCTTACCCAGGAGGCAATGGGCCTGCGGCGACAGCAGGGGCTCTGGGGAGGCCTGGGGTTACACTGTCTGCTTGGCTGGCTGCTATTGCTTGGCTCTGGTCGTGTGTAAGGGGTGGGGCGTTGGGGTCTGGTACTGCAGGTGCACAGACTGGGGTCTCTGAGCTGGGGCCATCGCTTTCTTCAGTTGGAATTGATCCATTAGAGGATGCTGCTGTGAACCAGTGAATGAGAAAAGAAAATTTTGTAAGTTTGAGAAAACAAAACCACCTACTGTCATTTTCTGCCATTATCTGACAAAATGCTTTAATTGTGTACATATAAAGCTAAATATTATACCAATAAATCCCCAGGCGCATTTCTGTTGGTCTTAAGATGGGTTATGAGTTTGACCGCCTCACCTGGAAAAGAGGTTGGTCTGCGCGGGGTGGGTGGAGGGGGGTCGGGAGGGCCTGGGGGGGCGTAGAGGATTACCCCCTGGAGCCCCCTGCTGACAGAGCGGGAGACCCTTTGCAAGACCCTGTGCCATTCATTGCAACCGCACAACCATTTGGGGAAGCTCTGTGCTCCAAACCATCCACAGAAGGAGAGCTGTCTCTACTCCGCCTGCCACAATATCAACTATTAACTTTGGAGCACTGACAAGACAGTGTCCATATACAAATATAAGCAAGAGTATCATTACCACAGTAACCATGAATAATATGCTTACTTCACATCATCCCCGTTCTGTTGCGATTCCCCATTCAATGTACCTGAGATCCAGAAACACAGAGTTGGGAACTGGATGTACTGAGGGGAAGCTGGAGCTTATTTTCTGGGCAGGATGGGAAAACCATAACTCTCCCTACAAATCAATACAGATAACATCGCACAGAGCAGACTCACTGTGGGTGTTAGCAGAGGCAGCAGCGGCAAACATCTCTGGGTCTACTTGCATGCCATCCAGACAGACAGACAGGTCCCCCACGACATCGGTCTGGTCTCTGTCTGCACTCAGCTGCAGCGTCTGCACCACCTCAGAGACTGGGGGGGAAAAAACATGGAACAAAAGCATTGGTTACGTAATAAAAACCCTCCTTCCACTCAGCTCCTCACCTGTCAAAAGCCTTTATCAGCACTTTTAATCATCCTTATCTGCCACTTTACACCAGGACTCAAACGAGTTTGGGACATGAGACGGACAGTACTGCATGGATAGTACACCACAAAGACTATAACCAATGTTTATCTCTGTTATCACTTTATCAAATATACCTTCAACAAATTAGTGGATGGAAAAAGTAATGGAGAATCGCCGTAAAAGGAAAGAAAACCAACCAATCAAAACAGAGGAGATCTGTTAGCAAATATACAGCTATAAGAAACAGAGTAATTATCCTACTTCAAACCAAAATGATCATTGTTTACTGATCATCAAAATAGGAGAGCTATGAGATATTTTCCATCTGGTTTGGCTTACATGTGTTTAGAAAATAAGGATAATACCGTGCCACCATCGCAGCCCGCTAACAAGGACTGCGCCCCCCGCCTTCTCCTTGGCCGACGTGAGTAAAACATTTAAACGTGTTAACCCTCGCAAGGCTGCTGACCCAGACGGCATCCCTAGCCACATCCTCAGAGTATGCGAAGACCAGCTGGCTGGTGTGTTTACGGACATAATCGCTCCCTATCCCAGATGTCCACCATTGTTCCTGTAACCAAGAGAGCAAAGGAAACTTAACTAAATGACTATCACCCCGTAGCACTCACTTCTGTCATCACAAAGTGCTTTCGAGAGACTAGTCATGGACCATATAACCTCCACCTGCCGCTCGGCCATCACTCATCCATATAGTTATATGTACATATCTCATTCACCCCTTTATATTTGTGTGTACTAGGTAGTTGTTGGGGAATTGTTAGATTACTTGTTAGGTATTACTGCAGTGTCAGAACTAGAAGCACAAGCCTTTCGCTACACTCGCATTAACTTCTGCTAACCATGTGTATGTGACCAATAAAATTTGATTTGAAAATAGGCAGTGGACTGAATTTACTCTTTATGAGGGGAAAGTTGTGCCGTGTGTGTGTGTGTGAGAGATAACTAGCACACAGACACAGTACAGGCCTTCAACACATAGCCAAGCAAGGTATGCATAACATGATACAAGGAAGGCACTCACTTTTCATGTCGTTGGCTTTGAGTGTTTCGCTGACCTCCAGAGTTGCCATGCCTAACAATATGTCCGACTTCAAGGTCTGGTGACTCCATACTCGGAAGATTAGCTTGCTAAAAGGAGTGACAATTCTATTGACGAGATGAAAGATAGACAATGAAGATGACAGTTAATTCACTGTAAATATAGCAGATATTGTAGGTGAGAGGTAATATATGAAAGCGTCTAAGATGATCGTCTATGATGAACATCTGATGTTATTTTTCTAAATTTCTTGTATTTTTGTTGCCTTAAAGCACTTTGAGATTCTTTATGCAATGAATAGCACTATAAAGGCTGAATAGATTATTATTATGATTATTATTCCATTTGAAGAAATGTTTCAACAGTGTTAGCGGGGAGACTAGAAGCAAGTGTCCATGCCTACTATAACAGCTGCTAGTTAAATCCTGAATGCTCGCAGGAAAACACAGTTGTGGAAGCCCATCAGCTTACTACACCATAGTATGACTGCTCTGAATACACCACACCAAGACATACTGAAACAGGAGAGTGGCCCACTCTAAATCAAGAAGGGCCAGTAGAGTAAGAGTCCAGAGCTATATAACAAAGGGATTGATTGTGTGGATGTGTTGGCACTTGGCACTACTACAGGTAACTTCCAAAATAATGGAAACACTTGGAGTAAATGAGGAACACAAAGTATATTGAAAGCAAGTGCTTCCACACAGGTGTGGTTCCTGAGTTAATTAAGCAATGGACATCCCATCATGCTTAGGGTCATGTATAAAAATGCTGGATAGGCCATTATTTTGGCAACCATTGCTACGTCCCCAGGAGATTACATCCACATGGCACGAGTGGTCACTGAATGGTTTGATGAGAATGAAAATGATGCAAACCCATATGCCAGTCACCAGATCTCAACCCAAATTAACACTTATGGGAGATTCTGGAGCAGTGCCCGAGAGCATTTTCCACCACCATCAACAAAAACACCAAATTATGGAATTTTTCATGGAAGAATGGTGTGGCATCCCTCCAATAGAGTTCCAGACACTTGTAGAATCTATGTCGAGGTGCATTGAAGCTGTTCTGGCTCATGGTGCCCAACATCCTATTAAGACACTTTATGTTGGGGTGTCCTTTATATTGTCAGTTACCTGTATATCATGAGTGGATCCTCAGTAAAACCTGTACACTTGCCACTTGTGTAAAGAATTTGTACTCAAATTAAGAGGAAGTTCCTTGTTTTCAACACGGACTGTCATCAATAACAACTTACACTGTGAGCGGCTGCTTCCATTTGGGACTGTGGGTGTTGTTGCATTTCTCTGTCTTTTTGGACTGTCCATCAACGGCCACTTCAACATATGGACTGGGGCCGAACCAGTTCTTCCTGTTTTCTTTCAGTTTTGCTGACAGCACTGAGGGGATGTAAAAAGATTTGTCAATTAGGACAGAGCTAGAAGTTAGACTGTCTGGTAGGAGTTAGTTTGATAGCACTTGGGGTTAATTCTGTTTTTATGAGGGTAGACAAAATAAACAGTCTACACCCTGAAAAACAGAATTTCCTATGTTTGCTATGGACTATAAACTTATACTACAATACAAAACATGGCTATGCAACAAGACTTCAATACCAAAATAAAAAAGGGAAATATAAAAATCAGACGCTATATGTGCATCCTAATTCTACAAATGTCACCTTTTAATTTCTATTCTGAAGAACTCCAAAATATGACACGAATAGACTACGTATTATGAAAATGAACCAACCCATAATTTGCAGTTGTGCCTTCATGGGGTAGCCATTCCCAGGGCCTGGTTTAGCAACGCTGGAGGCCATGACATAGGGCTGGCTACCTGCAACAAACAAACACACATTCAGTAAACCATTCATTCGATGGCCCAAAGCACATTCCATAAAATGCAAGTCATAGCCTTTCTATCCTCAGTTCTAGAAATTATATTTTTGTTTAATGCATTGTGACAAATGCTTTACAATGTTACAGACAGAGGGCTATCTAATCTTCATATGCGTAATGGAACAAGAACATAAAACATCATGGTCAGCATTACATTAGTTAACCACCCAGCGACTATAACACATTGACCTCTTTTGAATGGTAATAAAATATATTGCTATAAAGCATAAAAGATTATGCTGGTACCAGGCATTATCCTACTAGTACTCACTACAAGAAGACCAGAGTCTGGGTGTCCAACTTATCCAGCTGAGATATTAAATAATAAAAATAGATGAATAAATAATATACAAAACAATAACTAGATGTGTGATTGATACTATGATTCCTAACAACAAGAAAACTCTGCGGTCTGGGTTTCCTTACACCTATTGACATCTACAGTGCATTCGGAAAGTATTCTGACCACGTCCCCATTTTGTTAAGTTACAGCCTTATTCGAACATTGAGGGAAAAAATAATAATCAATCTACACACAATACCCCATAATGACAAAGTGAAAAATATTATTATAAAAAAAAAATGTTCGCAAATGATATATATATAAATAAAACACATCTGTTTATATAAAAAGGTCCAACAGTTGACAGTGCATGTCAGAGCAAAAACCAAGCCATGAGGTTGAAGGAATTATCGGTAGAGCTTCGAGAGAAGATTATCGAGGCACAGATCTGGTGAAGGTACCTAAAAATGTCTGCAGCATTGAAGGTCCCCAAGAACACAGTGTTCTTCGTCAATTTTAAATGGACATTTTTAACCACCAAGACTCTTCCTTGAGCTGGCCCCCCAGCCAAACTGAGCAATTGGGGGAGAAAGGCCTTGGTCAGGGAGGTGACCAAGAACCCAATGGTCACTCTGACAGAGCTCCAGAATTCCTCTGTGGAGATGGGAAAACCTTCCAGAAGGACAACCATCGCTGCAGCACATCACCAAATCAGGCCTTTATGGTAGAGTGGCCAGAGGGAAGACACTCCTCAATAAAAGGTACATGACAGCCCGCTTGGAGTTGGCAAAAAACAAGATTCTCTGGTCTGATGAAACCAAGAATGATCTCTGACCTGAATGCCAATCATCACGTCTGGAGAATACCTGCCACCATCCCTACGGTGAAGCATGGTTGCAGCAGCATCATGCTGTGGTGATGTTTTTCAGCGTCAGGGACTAGGAGACTAGACAGGATTGAGGGAAAGATGAACAGAGCAAAGTACAGAGAGATCCTTGATGAAAACCTGCTCCAGAGCACTCAGGACCTCACACTGGGGCGAAGGTTCACCTTCCAACAGGACAATAACCCTAAGCACAGAGCCAAGACAACGCAGGAGTGACTTCGGGACAAGTCTCTGAATGTCCTTGAGTGACCCAGCCAGAGCCCGGACTTGAACCCGATCGAACATCTCTGGAGAGACCTGAAAACAGCTGTGCAATGATACTCCCCATCCAACCTGACAGAGCTTGAGAGGATCTGCAGAGAAGAATGGGAGAAACTCCCCAAATACAGGTGTGTCAAGCTTGTAGCGTCTTACCGAAGAAGACAAGGCTGTAATCACTGCCAAAAGTGCTTCAACAAAGTACTGAGTAAAGGGTCTGAATACTTATGTAAATGTGATATTTCAGTTTATTTTTTACAAAATTCTCAAATGTCTAAAAAACAGTTTTTGCTTTGTCATTATAGGGTATTGTGTGTAGATTGATGAGGGGGGAAAAAAACTATTGAATCAATTTTAGAATAAGTCTGTAACATAACCAAATGTCAAAAAAGTCAAGGGGCCTGAATACTTTCTGAATGCACTGTATAAGCATGCCTTCTCTCTGGAAAATGCCACAAGAGAATATTAAATGGGTGAAAATAGCACCAGGAAGCATAGCCTAGTCTTCTTTCCTGGTTTGTGGTTACTTCACTGTGCTTGTGCATAATGTATGTTCCTCGCCTATCTCCCCTGTGCAAATGAGAGAAAGAGCTCTGGATAAACTTTCACTGTACCCAGAGTTAATAATTGATCAGTACTGATTCTGTGGCCTACAGAGAAAGGATCTGTGTGTTACTCACAGTGATTGAATGCTTTGCAAGCCAGCTAAATGACTCACAACAAGTCAGGAGCTCATCAGCTGAGACAAGGAAGAAAGATTCACCATCAGCCAATGACTATGTTTCTGTGAAAGCATCAGATATTCCATAAACTAATTAAAAGTGAATAACATGCTATTACGCTTACACCACAGAACTGACAAAAATCTACTGATATTCACACAGGCATGTTTAACTTTTAAAAACATGGAATAATTACAGTGCAACATTAAAAAAGAAAGATCTCTGAATCAGCCCCACCCCTCACAAAACCAAGTGGAACGGTCAGGCTGGTGAAATGACAGAGTATGCCGTTATTTACACAAATGTGACCAGATGACAGCAAGAGATCCCCAACTGCATCTTACTCAATAACAATATTAGTGCTGGACAGCATAAACACAGATAATAATGGCTGCAATTTGTTTGCCATCGTCAGGATTTGACGTTATCGTCAGGCGCATGACATTGGCAAAAGGCTTAGTGACGACCTGTTTGATTGACAAGGAAGGAGGCTAACGTTAGCTTAGCTAGCTGAGTAGCTAGCTCTGTCTCAAAATTAGTGAAATGACAACCTTGAAACTCCAAAATCTGATAGCTAACTAAATGTTATTTACATACGATGCATTCTACTCTGGGATGCAGAGTTTGTATTCAATATTTTTTTAAACTGTTGTTGTTTACGTGTTAAATGTCATCTGGCAACTGATCGCAAAAAAAAAAACAAGCTAGCTAGCTCGTGTCACGGCTGGCTAGCCCAGTGGAAGAGTGAGTTTGCAAAATATTGTGGTTGAGGACTTTCCACCTCGGTCGTTTCGCTTACCCGAATCCAAGGGCAGAAGAAGTTCAAGACGTGACGTTACAGGCAACTTTCCCCAATATCCCTGCCTGTTTTGGGTTCTTTTGCGGCTTCACTTCAAGAAAGAAACTTCCACCATCTTCGTAATCGTCTCACGTGACCAAAACCATATCTATTAGAGGAGGACATAAATACCATCGAGAAATGAATAGAGAAACGTATAACGCTCCTCCCTGCAGACTGTCGGCCATTCGCGTTCACGTTGTCATGTAGCGTCACGCGGTTGCTACGAAATCGTCAGGCAATCCCTTCTAAAAGTCAGGCAATGAGTCCAGAAACCTGCCTATTTTCCTCGACAGTACGTAATGTCGCGATTTCAAAGCTATACGATATTACAGAGAACAAGTTCATTATCTCACATTTGGGAAAACATTTGTAATGTTGTACATGTTGTTCATGTTATTCATGCTGATGTTGGGTTTTTCAACGAGCGCCCAATTGACTCCCATTCACTTCTTGAAGGACGGATCTCCCTGTCCTATAAATACCCAGAATGAACCGAGCGTTCCATTGACGACGCATGGGTAACACTATGGGCGTTGTGTCGCATTCAAGTGTCAGTCGGAACTAGAAAATGTGGAAATGTCCGACTTCCTAAAAAAGAAACGTCCTCTCACTGTCAACTGCGTTTATTTTCAGGAAACTTAACATGTGTAAATATTTGTATGAACATAACAAGATTCAACAACTGAGACATAAACTGAACAGCTTCCACAGACATTTGACTAACAGAAATGGAATAATGTGTCCCTGAACAAAGGAGGGGTCACAGTCAGTATCTGGTGTGGTCAACAGCTGCATTATGTACTGCAGTGCATCTCCTTCTCATGGACTGCACCAGATTTGCCAGTGAGATTGCTGTGAGATGTTACCCCACTCTTCCACCAAGGCACCTGCAAGTTCCCAGACATTTCTGGGGGGAATGGCCCTAGCCCTCACCCTCCGATCCAACAAGTCCCAGACGTGCTCAATGGGATTGAGATCCGGGCTCTTCGCTGGCCATGGCAGAACACTGACATTCCTGTCTTGCAGGAAATCACGCACAGAACGAGGAGTATGGCTGGTGGCAATGTCATGCTGGAGGGTAATGTCAGGATGAGCCTGCAGGAAGGGTACCACATGAGGGAGGAGGATATCTTCCCTGTGACGCACAGCGTTGAGATTGCCTGCAATGACAACAGGCTCAGTCCGATGATGCTGTGACACACTGCCCCAGACCATGACAGACCCTCCACCTCCAAATCGATCCCGCTCCAGAGTACAGGCCTCGGTGTAACGCTCATTCCTTCGACGATAAACGCAAATCCGACCATCACCCCTGGTGAGACAAAACCGCGACTCGTCAGTGAAGATAACTTTTTGCCAGTCCTGTCTGGTCCAGCGACAGTGGGTTTGTGCCCATAGGAGATGTTGTTGCCGGTGATGTCTGGTGTGGTGATGTTTTACAACAGGCCCTCAGTCCAGCCCCTCTCAGCCTATTGTGGACAGTCTGAGCACTGATGGAGGGATTGTGCGTTCCTGGTGTAACTCGGGCAGTTGTTGGTGCCATCCTGTACCTGTCCCGCAGGTGTGATGTTCGGATGTACCGATTCTGTCCAGGTGTTGTTACACGTGGTCTGCCACTGCAAGGGCGATCAGCTGTCCGTCCTGTCTCCCTGTAGCGCTGTCTTAGGCGTCTCACAGTACGGACATTGCAATTTATTGTCCTGGCCACATCTGCAGTTCTCGTGCCTCCTTGCAGCATGCCTAAGGCACGTTCACACAGATGAGCAGGGACCCTGGGCATCTATCTTTTGGTGTTTTTCAGAGTCAGTAGAAAGGCCTCTTTAGTGTCCTAAGTTTTCATAACTGTGACCTTAATTGCCTACCGTCTGTAAGCTGTTAGTGTCTTAATGACCATTCCATAGGTGCATGTTCATTAATTGTTTATGGTTAATTGAACAAGCATGGGAAACAGTGTTTAAACCCTTTACAATGAAGATCTGTGAAGTTATTTGGATTTTTACGAATTATCTTTGAAAGACAGGGTCCTGAAAAAGGGCCATTTCTTTTTTTGCTGAGTTGAGTTATCCATGTGCAACGTTAAACAAATCAGAAAGTCTGAAATGTTCGAGTTTTATAGTACCAACTAGTATATGAACGTTGCATTTATACTATTCCAATGGAGTTCCCATCTCCTCAACAAAAATGTAATTTTTATTAACAACAAATCAATACAGAAAGTACTTGGGGGAACACAAGTATATAAAAATAATATACAAAGGCAAATTTATCTAGGGGGTACAATATCACATTACAAGGACATTAAGGACATACATACACTTATAATTCTAACAGATCTTTTGTTAGTAGAGTATTTCATTGCCTTAAAATAAAGTTTAATTTCTTTTTGTAAGGTAAGAAAATGTGGTGTTTTGTTTGTACATTTACATTTGTGAATATTAAATTTGGCCAAAAGATGAATGAAATTAATTACATAAAATGTTTCAACTTATTTCTATTGTAGATAAAGAATCAAAGCAGTACTCTCCACAATAGTGTAAGATTATAAATCTACTGATGTCTTGCCACAGTTTCCATACATGAATACAATGCCAAAAAAGGTGCAACACCGTTTCTGGGTGGTCATTACAAAAGGTACAATTTCAGTTTGTTTTTCTTAAACTTCTTCTTATAGGGGTTGGCAGGATAATATTTATGAATAACTTTAAAGGAATTTTAACCTCTTCCAGCTAGGGTCCCATTTTCCGAATTTTCGCCTGTCTGACGTGCCCAAAGTTAAATGCCTACCACTCATGGCCAGAAACTAGGATATTTACATATTTAGTACTATTGGATAGGAAACACTCTGAAGTTTATAAAACCATTAAGATATAGTCTGTGGCTATTCCAGAACAGATTTAGCAGGCAAAAACCAGAGAAATTTCTGTCCGAATTTATTTTTCTGTTGCTCTCTTCTCATTTTGAAGCCCATGTAATATTTTTCTATGGGGAATAGGACCGAGGTTGCAGTACTTATGGCTTCCACTAGATGTCAACAGTCTCTGGAAAGGGTATGGAGGAAAAAGCTCTGACCAGATCCTTAGAGAGAGAGAATTACTACGGGTAGGGAAAAAGGTAAACAGGCGTGCGTTCACGAGAACGTGAACGCGCCCAGCGCGACCAACTTTCTTTTTTCGCTTTTAACGTTTCACTTACCGTTCTTGTAAAATATGATCGCTATTATTCATAAAAGAATACATAAGGATGCATTATTAATGATATTTGATTTGTTTGTGAAAAGATGAGAGGTATAATTTGAACGCGATCCCTTCACTGTAAAACGGGCGAGTAGACTGACAATGCTTGGTGGAGTAGCTGAACGTAACGTGCCAAAAACAACGGATATTTATGGATATAATTATTTACTTTTTCTAACAAAAGAACCATGGATTATCTTGTTTGGACACTTGGGAAGACCTCAGAAGAAGTTATTTGAAAGGTAAGCGATTTATATTAGCTGTGATATGGATATTTTGAGAACCGAGCTGGATATGAATTTATGCTAATGTGGAAAATATGTGAGGTACTAGCCTCAAACAATCAAATGTAGTGCTTTCGCCGTAAAGCCTTTTTAAAATCTGACAACGCAGTGATATTGCCAAGAAGCAGAGCTTTTGATGGCTATGCAACACTATGCAACACTTGTATATCGAAGTTAAATATTACGAATATGTATTACTTAATATGTATTTTGAATTTGGCGCGTTATGTTTGCTCTGAAAACGATCCCGCTAAAGGGATCGGCGCGCTAAGAGGTTAAAGGAAACTAATTTTGTTATCAAGTAGGTATGTGTGTGGCAACATCCAAACTTTTTCCCAACAGATATTATCAATAAAACCATTCCAATAAGGCATGACATAAGGTATAGATACAATATCCTACTGAAACAAGGTTCGTATCGCTTTGTTGTTGAATGGACCAAAAGAGAAAAATCAGTCAACAGGGTTAATGGAAGGTAGGTTCTGAGGGTCAGGTCTTGACACGCTCCTTAATAATAAAGCAACACCTGAGGGAATGGCATCTAAAACAATTGCAAAATCTTTAGGTGTTACAGGGACCTTGTAAAGTGATAAGAGTTCCTTATAACTAAGTAAAAGACCCTCTGCATTTACCAGTTGGCTCACCAATAGGATATTATTTCAGAACCAATATTCTAAAAACAAAGTAGTATTTTTATACAATATATCCTGATTATTCCATATATAATATCTGTGTGGAGAAAGATTATGCTTATAAATTAAGGACAATGACAAGAAAACCTGCTGATGAAAAGCAGAGTATTTCACTGGAACTTTGTCAATATTATAATTGCAAACCAACATGAAGTTAAGGCCACCAAAAGTAGAGAAGAAGTGGGTCTTCTTAGGAATTGTTTTATCCAATTGATCTTAAAAGTATTATTGATGGTAGTAAAGTCCATAAAATTCAGCCTACCATTCTCATAAGTGTTCATTACAACAGTTTTCCTAATGTAATGGGTACAGTTTCTCCACAGAAAGTTCACTGAAATACCATAATATGAAGGTGTCACACAGTCGATCGATATGGGAATTTGGTTTGGTCTTTCTGGAAAAGTGTAGTATCGTCAGCCAGCTGGCTTATAATAATTTCTTTACCAGCTATGGAAATACCTTGTACAGGACTATTATTTAAATAATTTGTAAGAAGTTGGGTGATTATTCAAAACAGGTACAGAGAGATAGGACAACCTTGTCTAATTCCTCTCTTTAACTCAAATCTAGGTGACGTGCAATATTTCAATTTGATAGAGCTGTTACCATTTGTATAAAGAGTCTTAATAGCCTTACAGAAAAAAATCCCCAAAGCCAAATCTCTTAAGGGAGTGGAAGAGGAACTGATGCTCTACTGTGTCAAAAGCTTTATAAAAATCTAAAGATAATATGACGCTATCCTCAGTTATTAGGTCTGAGTAGTCAAGTATGTCTAATACTAGTCTGATATTGTTAGAAATATGTCTGTTCCTCATAAAGCCAGACTGTGTTTCATCAATGATTGCATCTAGGACTTCATTCATTCTTTTTGCAAGTAGTAAGGCTAGTATCTTATAGTCATTATTAAGAAGACAAATTGGAGGCCAGTTATCGATGAGCAGCACTTATTTTTTAGGCTTAGGTATCAGTGTTATTAACCCCTGACTCATTGTAGGAGGGAGAAATGTGTTTTTTATAATAGTAATAATAAGATTACTACCATATTTTCTAAGGTATTTGGACACCTCAAATTTATAGAGCTCCCAGTTCTTGCAATAAGATTTTTTTAAGAGAAAAAAATGTTTTACATATTCACATTCCTAAGACCTTTTTCACTTGGAAATAATTATTAGTAACTAAATAGAACAATAACTGTGTAAAGTCAGAGCAGACCTGTATGCCCCTTTAAAACATCTTAGTTACTGTATGCATAAAAAATAAATACAACTTTCAGTCGTCTCCTCAAAAGTATCTCTGCCGAAACAAGGTGGGGCGCACGTCATAGGATAATCCTTTGGGGTTTCTCGCTTGGATGAAGGTCCGTCCTCACTCTTCCGTCCTCTCAATTCAATTTCAGTTTAAGGGGCTTTTTTGGCACGGGAAACATATGTTTACATTGCCAAAGCAAGTGAAATAGATAATAAACAAAAGTGAAATAAACAAAAAATTTACAGTAAACATTACACTCACAAAAGTTCCAAAATAATAAAGATATTTCAAATGTCACATTATGTCTATATACACTGTTGTAATGATGTGCAAATAGTTAGAGTACAAAAGGGAAAATGAATAAACATAAATATAGGTTGCATTTACAATGGTGTTTGTTATTCACTGGTTGCCCTTTTATTGTGGCAAAAGGTCACAAATCTTGCTGCTGTGATTGCACACTGTGGTATTTCACCCAATAGATATGGGAGTTTATCAAAATCCTCTCTCCTTGTGACCCGGAAACCGATAAGTGGTTGAGGAGTGTACTTCGGGTCCACTTCCATTAGACCAGTAAGAAGACCTAGGCTTTTATGTCCAAACACTTAAAATACACACCCTATCCCCTCAGACCTCAAATTAAGTGGACACTTCTGATGACGTTTCATGATGTCTGACGAGTATACACTTGCAGGGCAAGGGGCGAGAGAGGACCATGGTGTTCGCGCCTACCATTTTCTCAATGGCGTCAGACCTGGAGTTGATGAGTAAGGAGAGGGTAGCCACGATGTCAGAGTTCATGTTGGGTTTTTTGGAGGGTGGAGGTTTGCACGGAGTAACTGGTAAAGAGGGGAACTTGTCATCTTCAACAGCATTCGAAAGCATGATATTATCCATAGGGCAAGCGTAGTTATGGCAGTTTCTATAAGCACGTTTCTCTTTTGTTGATTAGCAATAGAACGGCTAGCTTCTTCCTTTCTTTTTTTGTCACGACTTCGCATGGACATACCAAAATAAATTATCCAGTTCTTATTCCAGTCATAGGAAAGTTCTTATATCTTGAACAAATAAAAACAGTAATATTAATGACTGTAAACTTGGTTTTTTGACAATCTTTCTGGAGTTTGGTGCGGAGCTCGGTAAAAAAAGAGTCTGTTCAAGCCACCATCTTGGCCATCCCCGGACTTGAAAAAGACTGTGGAATTTGTATGTTGTGAAATCAAGGATGTGAAAATGAGAGAGACAAAAGTTAAAAAAAGTGTGGAAAAGGTGGAAAAGAATAACAATGTCTACCATAGATGTCTCACTGATCTGGAACAATACACAAGAAGATGTAACCTGAGACTCTACGGCGTACCAGAGGTGGAGAATGAGGATGTGCGAGGAGAGGCTATCCGCATCTGCTAAGAAGTTATGCCTGCAGTTTTCATATGCATTTAAAATAGTAGGAACCCTTTTATTTAAATTATTATTTTGCATTTTATTTCTCAGAATAGTTCCTGATTACACTAAAAATGGTTTTTAGTCTCTTACTACAAGAACCCTTGGTTTGGTATTGAACATAAATTTCTGTTGAGTTGAATTTCAAAAGCCAGATAACATCTAGCTCAGAGTTTATGGGATAAGCTATTTTCACTTTAAGTTGACTTAAATGGTGCAGATTTCGGTTCCTTATCGCTTACATACACTGCTACTACGTTTTTGACTCATCCTACTACAATTTATACTATAAATATATCTTTGTTGTTTTGTCTTTGTCTATAGTTTCTCTTAATGCTAGGGGGTTACGAAACAATGTGAAGCGCAAGGCCTTATTTCTATTTGCTAAACAATTTCGAACAGATTTTTGCTTTTTTCAAGAGTCTCACTCAATTTCGGCTGATGCCAACTTATGGAGGTCACAGTGGGGCAACGATAGTTGGCTTTCCCATGGATCTGAACGCTCCGCTGGGGCCACTACAATGAAAAATACCTTTGGTGGTAATATTCTACACTCGGAATGTGACCCCTTTGGTCACTTTATTTGTCTTGTGATCAGTTACAATGATATTACGCTCATTAATGGTAACTTCTACGGGTATAACACCAAACATGAGAATGATGAGTTGCTTGAATCTATAGAGAAACGTATACTTCATTGGTTATCTAAATTTCCGAATTCATTATTATTGATAGGAGGGGACTTTAACATTACTATAGATAATTCAACTGATAGATGGCCCCCAGGTAGGCCAACCAATCAGAATTTGGGTTTAATAATTTTTATGAAAAAGTTTGATCTTACTGATATATTGAGAGAGAGGTTTCCGGCCGACAGATCATTCTGTTTTTTTGGCATTCTATGGTGGAAAATAAGTATTTGGTCACATACAAACAAGCAAGATTTCTGGCTCTCACAGACCTGTAACTTCTTCTTTAAGAGGCTCCTCTGTCCTCCACTCGTTACCTGTATTAATGGCACCTGTTTGAACTTGTTATCAGTATAAAAGACACCTGTCCACAACCTCAAACAGTCACACTCCAAACTCCACTATGGCCAAGACCAAAGAGCTGTCAAAATTGTAGACCTGCACCAGGTTGGGAAGACTGAATCTGCAATAGGTAAGCAGCTTGGTTTGAAGAAATCAACTGTGGGAGCAATTATTAGGAAATGGAAGACATACAAGACCACTGATAATCTTCCTCGATCTGGGGCTCCACGCAAGATCTCACCCCGTGGGGTCAAAATGATCACAAGAACGGTGAGCAAAAATCCCAGAACCACACGGGGGGACCTAGTGAATGACCTGCAGAGAGCTGGGACCAAAGTAACAAAGCCTACCATCAGTAACACACTACGCCGCCAGGGACTCAAATCCTGCAGTGCCAGACGTGTCCCCCTGCTTAAGCCAGTACATGTTCAGGCCCGTCTGAAGTTTTCTAGAGAGCATTTGGATGATCCAGATGAGGATTGGGAGAATGTCATATGGTCAGATGAAACCAAAATAGAACTTTTTGGTAAAAACTCAACTCGTCGTGTTTGGAGGACAAAGAATGCCATACCTACTGTGAAGCATGGGGGTGGAAACATCATGCTTTGGGGCTGTTTTTCTGCAAAGGGACCAGGACGACTGATCCGTGTAAAGGAAAGAATGAATGGGGCCATGTATCGTGAGACTTTGAGTGAAACCCTCTTTCCATCAGCAAGGGCATTGAAGATGAAACGTGGCTGGGTCTTTCAGCATGACAATGATCCCAAACACACCGCCCGGGCAACGAAGGAGTGGCTTCGTAAGAAGCATTTCAAGGTCCTGGAGTGGCCTAGCCAGTCTCCAGATCTCAACCCCATAGAAAATCTTTGGAGGGAGTTGAAAGTCCGTGTTGCCCAGCGACAGCCCCAAAACATCACTGCTCTAGAGGAGATCTGCATGGAGGAATGGGCCAAAATACCAGCAACAGTGTGTGAAAACCTTGTGAAGACTTACAGAAAACGTTTGACCTCTGTCATTGCCAACAAAGGGTATATAACAAAGTATTGAGATAAACTTTTGTTATTGACCAAATACTTATTTTCCACCATAATATGCAAATAAATTAATTAAAAATCCTACAATGTGATTTTCTGGATTTCTTTTTCTCATTTCGTCTGTCATAGTTGAAGTGTACCTATGATGAAAATTACAGGCCTCTCTCATCTTTTTAAGTTGGAGAACTTGCACAATTGGTGGCTGACTAAATACTTTTTTTGCCCCACTGTATATACTTGTGTTCCCACATGTACTTCCTGTATTGATTTGTTATTAATAAAAAATAAAAATAAAAAAGGGCAAGGAAGGAATGATTTTTAAATGACCTTTATTTTACTAGGCAAGTCAGTTAAGAACAAATTCTTATTTTCAATGACGGCCTAGGAACAGTGGGTTAACTTCCTGTTCAGGGGCAGAACGACGGACGTGTACCTCGTCAGCTCGGGGGATTTGAACTTGCAGCCTTTCGGTTACTAGTCCAACACTCTAACCACTAGGCTACCCTGCCGCCCTTGCCGCCCAAATGGACCGCCCTTGCCCGGAAATTCGTTGTTCATCCCGCGATGATTGTGTTTTCATCCACCAGTAGCTTGTGGGTGCTTTATATGCGCGCAGTCAGTCAGTTATGCATGTCTACTTATATATACCATATAATTATTAATATACGCCTACTGTAGGATAGCTAGCAAGTAAACACTCCATTAAAACTGGGGTTGAAGGGCGTAATTACGTTGCAAACTTCCCTTGCTTGGCTAATCATTTGGACCGACGACAAATAAGGCCGCGGGGCTTCCCCCAAGGGCTGGGGGTTTATGGCCGAGGGCTGTCTACTTTGAATCGCAACCCTAGTTTTTGGGGGTATCTGTACTTAACTATTTACATTTTTGACAACTTTTACTTCACTACCTTCATAAAGACAATAATGTACTTTTTACTCCATACATTTTCCCCTGACACCCAAATGTACTCGTTACATTTTGAATGGCTAACACGACAGGAGAATGGTCAAATTCATGCACTTTCAAGAGAACATCCCTGGTCATCCCTACTGCCTCTGATCTGGCGGACTGACTAAACACAAATGCTTGGTTTGTAAATGATGTCTGAGTGTTGGAGTGTGCCCCTGGCTATCCGTTAATAAAAAAACAAGAAAATGGTGTCATTTGTTTGCTTAAAATAGGGAATTTGAAATGAGTATATTTGAACAATAAGGCCGTGATCGCGGCCATTTTCTTTCAAAATTAAGGTCCCAAATTGAAGATGCTGGAAAATAATACAAATGGTCGAAATGTAAATTGTGTTTAACAATATGAAAAAAAGGAAAAACATTTAAGTTAATAGCATTTGTAGTGCAAATAATATTATATCATTGACATTATTGTTGACAGCATTAAAAGTAATGATGACTAGATAGTTATCATGGTAACAACAGTAATACAAATAACACAATATTATTTATCATGCTACTATTAATAATAATAGTAATAACAATATTAATAATATTATAATTATAATAATCAACTTTAGAAAACACTTGAATCCCATTGTTAATTATCCCATTCGTATTGCACAATGTTCAGTACGTTTTTCATATGGACATACTGCACCATAATACATAATTTCCTGTACATTATGTCACCTTAAAAGTGGGGTCCATTCTACTCAAGAGCACTTCTAGTTTCAAAATCCACAGAGTTTACACCCAGAGGAGCATCGCTGCTCATTTGGAGGCCCTTATAGGGTGGCCCATCAATTTAAATCCAATATGTTTTTACATTGGGCATACATATTGCACCATACAAAGTTATCTGTACATTGTCTTACAGTTGAAGGGGAGTCCATTCTATCAGGACTCAGGAGCACTTCTTGTTTACAAATCCACAGAGTTTACACCCAGAGGAGGGCCGCTGCTCATTTGGGGGGACCTTATAGTGTGGCCCATCATATTAAATCCAATCAATTTTCATATTGGACATACATATTGCACAGTATATACTTTCCTGTACGTTGTGTCGCTGTAAAAGGGGGTCCATTCTACTCAGGAGCACTTCAGCTTTCCAAATCCACAGAGTTTACACCCCCAGCGGTGTCGCTGCTCATTTTGCGGCCATATTTCATATCGGACATGCATATTGCACCATACACAATTTTCTGTACATTATGTTGCAGTAAAAGGGGGTTCCATTCTACTCAGGAGCACCTGTAGTTTCCAAATCCACAAGAGTTTACACACCCAAGGTTGTCATTGCTATTATTGTTGTTGTCCATTAAGAGTTGGAAATCAGCTTACATCCAGATATTTGCATTTTAGATAGCTCGGTTTTATTTCTACAAATACATGTGCCAAAATGTAACACTTTGGCAGTTTGTAATAAAACTGAATTGCAGTGCAGCTTACACAGTGGTGTAAAGTACTTAAGTAAAAATACATGAAAGGACTACTTAAGTCGTTTTTTGGGGTATCTGTACTTAACTATTTACATTTTTGACAACTTTTACTTCACTACATTCATAAAGAAAATAATTTACTTTTTACTCCATACGTTTTCCCTGACACCCAAACGTACTCGTTACATTTTGAATGGCTAACAGGACAGGAAAATGGTCAAATTCATGCACTTTCAAGAGAACATCCCTGGTCATCCCTACTGCCTCTGGTCATTTGTTTGCTTAAAATAGGGAATTTGAAATAAGTATATTTGAACAATTACATTTACTTTTGATACTTAAGTATATTTAAAACCAAATACTTTTAGACTTTTACTCAAGTAGTATTTTACTGGGTGACTTTAACTTTTACTTGAGTCATTTTCTATTAAGGTATCTTTACTTTTACTCAAGTATGACATTTGGGTACTTTTTCCACTGTCGTGGAAAAAATTATCTTCAAAATATGACACTCATACAAGAAACTTGTGAATTCAATAAGACTTTTAATTCAGAGTAATTAAAAGCCGAGCTGACCTGGGAAACAGCTGATCCCATTAATCACACAACTCTAATTTATACCCTTACAGTATATGAGTACAGCCCATATGTAAATGCAGTCACTCCTTTCTCTCATGCCACCTATCATCTTTTGATCTGAGGTCTTGCTTGTTTACGCCCAGTAACGCCCCTATCTGTTCCAAGTTTAAATTATATGGTGGCAGCCCCTTCAATGTTATAACAATAATACATTTATTGTGTACATATATTACTTGTGTTGGCCATTCTGCTGTCATCTTTTAGACCTTAATGGATTAAATTAGTATTATATCTCTACTTGATGTATCTTATGGTTTCAATGCATTGTTCTCTGTATATGAAAATAGCTTGTCTTGAACTCTCCTCACTACATTCTCTCTGTCTTAGCATTTGCTTGCTGTCACTCACACCTGTTTGGGCTCTGTCTAATTTTACAGATCCTGTAATCTTTAATCTATGTCTGACTCTTAACATATGTATTTATGGGTCTCAGCTTTGCAGCCTTGTCACTAGCCGAGACAACCTTTGACCTATGTTCTGCTCACAAGTGGCAAAATAGACTAAGTGGCATTCTGAGAGATGCGCTTGGTGTCCTCTGTCTCTGCTCAGCATAAGATCACTCCTTGTATGTTCATAAACTACTTCCCATTGGCCCTATGGTTATTTCAGTTCTTGATTTGTGTCACCTATATCTTGACAACTGTCCAAGTTATCTTGCATACTTGTTTAAGCACTTAAGCCTCAGCCAATATTAGAAATGCAATCTAAGTTATGTCAATCATGTTGCCTGCTATTGCATTAACCAATGTGTATCTTTGCATTAATCAATGTGTATATTTTTCCTCGGTTATGCTTTACTACCACACCACCACTGAGCTTACATAAAATATATAAGAAAATTAACATATTTAAAAGAGAAACATATTCAAGAAAATGTTTCACTTTGAACAGCTACCCCATCTAGTGTCCGTTTAAAAGCCTGACTAACGATGGAATTGGCCTTTTTGTAGTGTTCAGCATTACATTGAACATACACTGAGAATACCAAACATTAGGAACACCTTCCTAATATTGAGTTGCACCCTCAGAACTGCCTCAATTCGTTGGGGAATGTACTCTACAAGGTGTCGAAAGCATTCCACAGGGATGCTGGCCCATTTTGAATTTCACTGCTTCCCACAGTTGTGTCAAGTTGGCTGGATGTCCTTTGAGGGGTGGACCATTCTTGATACACACAGGAAACTGTTGAGTAATTGTCTCTGGCCCCCTCCCAGTTAGGGGGAGTGATGAGCTCTACAGCAGAGTCTCACAACTCAATCGCTGGTTGAAAACTGTTTTCTGCCCCACACAAAAGATAGAATTTGTAGATAATTGGCCCTCTTTCTGGGACTCACCCACAAACAGGACCAAGCCTGGCCTGTTGAGGAGTGACGGACTCCATCCTAGCTGGAGGGGTGCTCTCATCTTATCTACGAACATAGACAGGGCTCTAACTCCTCTAGCTTCACAATGAGATAGGGTGCAGGCCAGGCAGCAGGCTGTTAGCCAGCCTGCCAGCTTAGTGGAGTCTGCCACTAGCACAGTTAGTGTAGTCAGCTCAGCTATCTCTATTGAGACTGTGTCTGTGCCTCGACCTAGGTTGGGCAAAACTAAACATGGCGGTGTTCGCCTTAGCAATCTCACTAGAATAAAGACCTCCTCCATTGCTGCCATTATTGAAAGAGATTGTGATACCTCACATCTCAAAATGGGGCTACTCAATGTTAGATCCCTCACTTCCAAGGCAGTTCTAGTCAATGAACTAATCACTGATCATAATCTTGATGTGATTGGCCTGACTGAAACATGGCTTAAGCCTGTTGAATTTATTGTGTTAAATGAGGCCTCACCTCCTGGTTACACTAGTGACCATATTCCCCCGCGCATCCCGCAAAGGCGGAGGTGTTGCTAACATTTACAATAGAAAATTTATATTTACAAAAAACAAAAAAAACTACGTTTTCGTCTTTTGAGCTTCTAGTCATGAAATCTATGCAGCCTACTCAATCACTTTTTATAGCTACTGTTTACAGGCCTCCTGGGCCATATACAACATTCCTCACTGAGTTCCCTGAATTCCTATCGGACCTTGTAGTCATGGCAGACAATATTCAAATTTTTGGTGACTTTAATATTCACATGGAAAAGTCCACAGACCCACTCCAAAAGGCTTTTGGAGCCATCATCGACTCTGTCGGTTTTGTCCAACATGTCTCCGGACCTACTCACTGCCACAGTCATACTCTGGACCTAGTTTTGTCCCGTGGAATAAATGTTGTGGATCTTAATGTTTTTCCTCATAATCCTGGACTATCGGACCACCATTTTATTACGTTTGAAATCGCAACAGATAATCTGCTCAGACCCCAACCAAGGATCATCAAAAGTCGTGCTATAAATTCTCAGACATCCCAAAGATTCCTAGATGCCCTTCCAGAATCCTTCCACCTACCTAAGGACGTCAGAGTACAAAAATCAGTTAACCACCTAACTGAGGAACTCAATGTAACCTTGCAATACCCTAGATGCAGTTGCACCCTAAAAACAAAAACATTTGCCAAAAAAAACTAGCTCCCTGGTATACAGAAAATACCCGAGCTCTGAAGCAAGCTTCCAGAAAATTGGAACGGCACCACACCAAACTGGAAGTCTTCCGACTAGCTTGGAAAGACAGTACCGTGCAGTATCGAAGAGCCCTCACTGCTGCTCGATCATCCTATTTTTCCAAGTTAATTGAGGAAAATAAGAATAATCCAAAGTTTCTTTTTGATACTGTCACAAAGCTAACTAAAAAGCAGCATTCCCCAAGAGAGGATGGCTTTCACTTTAGCAGTGATTCATTCATGAACTTCTTTGAGGAAAAGATCATGATCATTAGAAAGCAAATTACGGACTCCTCTTTAAATCTGCGTATTCCTCCAAAGCTCAGTTGTCCTGAGTCCACACAACTTTGCCAGGACATAAAATCAAGAGAGACACTCAAGTTTTTAGTACCATATCTCTTGACACATTGATGAAAATAATCATGGCCTCTAAACCTTCAAGCTGCATACTGGACCCTATTCCAACTAAACTACTGAAAGAGCTGCTTCCTGTGCTTGGCCCTCCTATGTTGAACATAATAAACAGCTCTCTATCTACCGGAAGTGTACCAAACTCACTAAAAGTGGCAGTAATAAAGCCTCTCTTAAAAAAGCCAAACCTTGACCCAGAATATATAAAAACTATTGGCCTATATCGAATCTTCCATTCCTCTCAAAAATTTTAGAAAAAGCTGTTGCGCAGCAACTTACTGCCTTCCTGAAGACAAACAATGTATCTAAACGCTTCAGTCTGGTTTTAGACCCCATCATAGCACTGAGACTGCACTTGTGAAGGTGGTAAATGACCTTTTAATGGCGTCAGACCGAGGCTCTGCAACTGTACTCATGCTCCTAGACCTTAGTGCTGCTTTTGATACCATCGATCACCACATTCTTTTGGAGAGATTGGAAACCCAAATTGGTCTACATGGACAAGTTCTGGCCTGGTTTAGATCTTATCTGTCGGAAAGATATCAGTTTGTCTCTGTGGATGGTTTGTCCTCTGACAAATCAACTGTAAATTTCGGTGTTCCTCAAGGCTCTGTTTTGGGACCACTATTGTTTTCACTATATATTTTACCACTTGGTGATGTCATTCGGAAACATAATGTTAACTTTCACTGCTATGCGGATGACACACAGCTGTACATTTCGATGAAACATGGTGAAGCCCCAAAATTGCCCTCCCTGGAAGCCTGTGTTTCAGACATAAGGAAGTGGATGGCGGAAAATGTTCTACTTTTAAACTCTGACAAAACAGAGATGCTAGTCCTAGGTCCCAAGAAACAAAGAGATCTTCTGTTGAATCTGACAATTAATCTTGATGGTTGTACAGTCGTCTCAAATAAAACTGTGAAGGACCTCGGCGTTACTCTGGACCCTGATCTCTCTTTTGTGAACATATCAAGACTGTTTCAAGGACAGCTTTTTTCCATTTACGTAACATTGTAAAAATCAGAAACTTTCTGTCCAAAAATGATGCAGAAAAGTTAATCCATGCATTTGTAACTTCTAGGTTAGACTACTGCAATGCTTTATTTTCCGGCTATCCGGATAAAGCACTAAATAAACTTCAGTTAGTGCTTAACACGGCTGCTAGAATCTTGACTAGAACCCCAAAATTTGATCATATTACTCCAGTACTAGCCTCTCTACACTGGCTTCCTGTTAAGGCAAGGGCTGATTTCAAGGTTTTACTGCTAACCTACAAAGCATTACATGGGCTTGCTCCTACCTATCTTTCTGATTTGGTCCTGCCGTACATACCTACACGCACGCTCACGGTGACAAGACGCATGAGCCTCCTTACTGTCCCTAGAATTTCTAAGCAAACAGCTGGAGGCAGGGCTTTTTCCTATAGAGCTCCATTTTTATGGAATAGTCTGCCTATCCATGTGAGAGACGCAGACTCGGTCTCAACCTTTAAGTCTTTATTGAAGACTCATCTCTTCAGTAGGTCCTATGATTGAGTGTAGTCTGGCCCAGGAGTGTGA
Source organism: Brachymystax lenok tsinlingensis (assembly GCA_030435695.1). Lineage (NCBI taxonomy): Eukaryota > Metazoa > Chordata > Actinopteri > Salmoniformes > Salmonidae > Brachymystax > Brachymystax lenok. The sequence continues at coordinate 17,476,371 of CM059803.1, forward strand.
AGGTGAACGGAAAGGCACTGGAGCAACGAACCACCCTTGCTGTCTTTGCCTGGCCGGTTCCCTCCACTGGGATTCTCTGCCTCTAACCCTATTACAGGGGCTGAGTCACTGGCTTCTGGCACCGTGGCGGAGATCTTGTGGGCTATACTCGGCCTTGTCTCAGGATGGTAAGTTGGTGGTTGAAGATATCCCTCTAGTGGTGTGGGGCTGTGCTTCGGCAGAGTGGGTGGGGTTATATCCTGCCTGTTTGGCCCTGTCCGGGGTTTCGTCGGACGGGGCCACAGTGTCTCCGACCCCTCCTGTCTCAGCCCCCAGTATTTATGCTGCAGTAGTTTATGTGTCGGGGGGCTAGGGTCCGTCTGTTATATCTGGAGTATTTCTTCTCTTATCTGGTGTCCTGTGCGAATTTAAGTATGCTCTCTCTAATTATCTCTCTCTTTCTTTCTTTTTCTTCTTCTCTCTCTCTCTCGGAGGACCTGAGCATTAGGACCATTCCTCAAGGCCTACCTGGATGTCCCGAGTCCACCTGGCCGTGCTGCTTCTCCAGTTTCAACTGTTCTGCCTGTTTTATGAACATTTTAAAATTTTGTCCATGTTCTGTTATAATCTGCACCCGGCACAGCCAGAAGAGGACTGGCCACCCCTCACAGCCTGGTTCCTCTCTAGGTTTCTTCCTAGGTTTTGGCCTTCTAGGGAGTTTTTCCTAGCCACCGTGCTTTTACACCTGCATTGCTTGCTGTTTGGGGTTTTAGGCTGGGTTTCTGTACAGCACTCTGTGACATCAGCTGATGTAAGGGGGGCTTTATAAATAAATTTGATTTTGATTTGATTTGAGCGTGAAAAACCCAGCATCGTTGCGCCTGGCACTTACTACTATACCCCGTTCAAAGGCACTTGCATTTTTTGTCCTGCCCATTCACCCTCTGAATGGCACACATACACAATCCATGTTTCAATTGTCTAAAGGCTTAAAAAATATGTTTTTACCTTTTCTTCCCTTTTATCTACACTGACTGAAGTCGATTTAACAAGTGACATCAATAAGGGATCATAGATTTCAGCTGGATTCACCAGGAAAGAGCAGGTGTCCTTAATGTTTTGTATGCTCAGTCTACGTATTGCACTGTACACAATTCCTGCTATTATAGTGGCCCTTCATCTGTGGAAAAGTCACAGAAAACTGGTAATCAATGCATAGAGCTCCTTCAATGAGTTGCTGATGAACATGAATGCAAAATATAGGTAAGTTATGACACATGGAAACAGAAATAACATCAATGCTAGTTTTTATTTGATGCTACTTTGAAATACCTATTTTCCAGAGGGAAGTTAAAAAACAGAAAACCATTTTTTTTACCATTATTTAACTAGGATTATTTATTATTTAACTAATCAAATTTATGGAGAGAGCAAAATGGGCGTTTGTAAGATCAAGAAGGAGATGGTTGGAGGAAGGTGAAAAAGCACAAAATACCTTGAAAATTTAGAGAGAAAAAAATCTGAATGTACCTCTATTCATAAGCTTAATATAAATTGCATTGAAAATGAAAACCCCAAAGACATGTCTGCCTTTCTAGACTCTGTCAAAGACTATGCACAATTCATAGATGAAGACTTCTTAAAGTGTTGTGATTAATTTATTTCTATCAGTGAAATAAAACAATGTATCAGCAAGATAAAAGAGAACAAATCTCCATGGAATGATGGCCTTATTAGTGAATTCTATAAATATTTTCAGGAGGATATTGTTGAATTTATATTTAATGTTTTTAAGGAGGCAATTGATTTAGGGGTCATGCTTGTTTCTATGACACAAGGCCTCATTTCTGTAATCCCCAAACCAAACAAAGATCCTATGATGTTATAAAATTGGAGACCAATCACATTAATGAACAATGATGGAAATCTACTTGCATCCAACTTTGCAGAAAGACTTAAACAGGTCTTGACCTTAATCATTGATGACACCCAGTCTGTTTTTATGACATATATGTAATAGTACTCGACTAGTAAGATCGCTTTATTTTATTTGTAGACTTTTACAAGGCTTTTGATACAGTTTAACATTATTTTCTGTCACACCCTGATCTGTTTCACCTGTCTTTGTGCTTGTCTCCACCCCCCTCCAGGTGTCGCCCATTATCCCCAGTGTATTTACATCTGTGTTCTCTGTTTGTCTGTTGCCAGTTTGTTTTGTCCGTCAAGCCTACCAGCGTTTTCCCACTTGCTCCTGTCTTTTTCTATAATTCCTGTTTTCTAGTTTTCCCTGTTTTGATTATTCTGCCTGCCCTGACCCTGAGCCTGCCTGACATTCTGTACCTTGTCACACCGCCCTGGGTTTTTGACCTCTGCCTTCCCTGACCCTGAGACTGCCTGCCGTTCTGTACGTTTTGACTCTGATCTGGATTACTGACCTCTGCCTGCCCTTGACCTATCGTTTTGCCTGCCCCTGTTCTAGTAATAATACTTTGTTACTTCGACATTGTCTGCATCTGGGGTCTTCCCTAAAATTGTCTTTTTTTCTTTTTGAGACTTAAACTCAGTATGTAATATCCCTGCAAAAAATGTGATCACATATCTTGGTATTAAAGTTAGCAAAGATCAGAAAGAAAGGGCCAACTCAAATTTCTCTCCTATTGTAGAGAAGATTGGAAAGGAATTTAACTCCTGGTTATTAAGAGATCTTTCTTTATCTGGACGTTTACTTTTGTCAAAATCTGAATCTGTCCAGATTAGTTTATACCTCCCTTGCCTTGGATGTTTCTCTGTCAGTAACTAAAATGGTTGATACTAAATTATTTAAATTCATATGGAGAAATAAACCTAATTATTTAAGAAAAGCGGTAATATGTAGCACCCAAAGTGAGGGAGGGTTGAATGCTCTGGATTTTAAAACCTACGGGATCCCCTCATGGGACGGTTGAGCTAACGTGCGCTAATGTGATTAGCATGAAGATGTAAGTTACAAGAAAAATTATTCCCAGGACATAGACATATCTGATATGGGCAGATTGTTGTTATAAGCTTAAATTGTTGTTAATCGAATTGCACTGTCCATTTTACAGTAGCTATTACAGTGAAAGAATACCATGCTATTGTTTGAGGAGAGTGCACAGTTATGAACTTGAAAATGTATCAAAAACCAATTAGGCAGACTTGATACAACATTTTGAACAGTAATACAATGGTTCATTGGATCAGTCTAAAACTTTGCACATGCACTGCTGCCATCTAGTGGCCAGAATCTAAATTGCGCCTAAACTGGAATAATACATTGTAGCTTTTCTCTTGCATTTCAAAGATTATGAAAAATCTAATGTGTTATATTCTCCTACATTCATTTCACATTTCCACAAACTTCAAATTGTTTCCTTTCAAATGGTATCAAGAATATGCATATCGTGCTTCCGATCCTGAGCTACAGGCAGTTAGATATGGGTATGTCATTTTAGGCAAAAATTTAAAAAAAGGGTTAGATCTTTTTTAAGATCAGATGGATACAAAAATATTTAAAAAATGAGGATTGCATTTGGAATATAATCCCTAATTTAAAATTCCAACAGATAGGTGGTCTAGAATTCTTACTCAAATGCAACTTTGATGTGGGTAAGATCCCTATTAAGCTTGCTAACTTTCATAAACAAGTGCTTCTAACTTGGAACTTCATGTACAAACTTAATTTCCCCCCACATAGATATACAGTTAAAGTCGGAAGTTTACATACACCTTAGCCTGACATTTAATCCTAGTAAAAAAATCCCTGTTTTAGGTCAGTTAGGATCACCACTTTATTTTAAGTATTTGAAATGTCAGAATAATAGTGGAGAGAATGATTTATTTCAGCTTTTATTTATTTCATCACATTCCCAATGGGTCAGAAGTTGACATACACTCAATTAGTATTTGGTAGCATTTCCTTTAAATTGTTTAACTTGGGTCAAACTTTTCAGGTAGCCTTCCACAACCTTCCCACAATAAGTTGGGTGAATTTTGATCCATTCCTCCTGAAAGAGCTGGTGTAACTTTGTCAGGTATGTAGACCTCCTTGCACACACACGCTTTTTCAGTTCTGCCCACACATTTTCTTTGGGATTGAGGTCAGGGCTTTGTGATGGCCACTCCAATACCTTGACTTTGTTGTACTTAAGCCATTTTGTCACAGCTTTGGAAGTATGCTTGGGGTCATTGTCCATTTGGAAGACCCATTTGCGACGAAGCTTTAACTTCCTGACTAATGTCTTGAGATAATGCTTCAATGTATCCACATAATTTTCCTACCTCATGATGCCATCTATTTTGTGAAGTGCACCAGTCGCTCCTGCAGCAAAGCACTCCCACAACATGATGCTGCCACCCCCATGCTTCACGGTTGGGATGGTGTTCTTCGGTTTGCAAGCCTCCCCCTTTTCCTCCAAACATAACAATGGCCATTATGGCCAAACAGTTTTATTTTTGTTTCATCAGACCAGAGGACATTTCTCCAAAAAGTAAGATCTTTGTCTTCATGTGCAGTTGCAAACCGTAGTCTGGTTTTGGAGCAGTGGCTTCTTCCTTGCTGAGCGGCCTTTTAGGTTATGTCGAGATAGGACTCGTTTTACTGTGGATATAGATACTTTTGTACCTGTTTCCTCCAGCATCTTCACAAGGTCATTTGCTGTTGTTCTGGGATTGATGTGCACTTTTCGCACCAACGTACGTTCATCTCTAGGAGACAGAACGCGTCTCCTTCCTGAGTGTTATGACGGCTGCGTGGTCCCATGGTGTTTATGCTTGCATACTATTGTTTGTACAGATGAACGTGGTACCTTCAGGCATTTGGGAATTGCTCCCAAGGATGAACCAGACTTGTGGAGGTCTACAATTTTTTTCTGAGTCTTGGCTGATTTCTTTTGATTTTCCCATGATGTCAAGCAAAGAGGCACTGAGTTTAAAGCTAGGTCTTGAAAAGGGTACACCTCCAATTGACCCAAATGATAGTCTATCAGAAGCTTCTAAAGCCATGACATCATTTTCTGGAATTTTCCAAGCTTTTTAAAGGCACAGTCAACTTAGTTTATGTAAACTTCTGACCCACTGGAATTGTGATACAGTGAGTTACAAGTGAAATAATCTGTCTGTAATCAATTGTTGGAACAATTACTTGTGTCATGCACAAATTAGATGTCCTAACCGACTTGCCAAAACTATAGTTTGCTAACAAGAAATTTGTGAAGTGGTTGAAAAACGAGTTTTAATGACTCCAACCTAAGTGTACGTAAACTTACGACTTTAACATCCTCTCCTAGAATGTACTGGAATGCAGCCCTAGGACAAGTGGACTGGAACAAAGTATTGTTGTTGTCTGGCAAATATTGTACATCTAATAGGGTGAAAGACCTGTATTTAACACAGATTCAAAATAGCTATTTTAAAATAAACTACTATTAATGTTAATTTGAAAGACTCCGATATTATGTTTTATTTTGATCCAAATTATTTGGACCCTGATTTAACTTTCATTGTTAATTTGTTTATTTTTCATGGAAGATTCTTTATTTTTTTAAGGGGGCAGTGAACAAACCCCTGATCACATTGTTTAAAATAGAATTGAAATATTATTTAGAAATTATCAGTAAGTGTAAAAACAAAAAAGCAATACTACCATAAAACTTTTTGACTAATTGAAAATGTATCTTGATTTGTAATACCCCTGTCTGTTAGGTTTATGTACTCTTGTTTCTATGTTTCTGTTTTTGTATTGGTTTATTGTTCATAATAATAATAATAAAATAAAATACATTTCTCTAAATAGGCTAAGGCTACATGTGCGCCACCAAGTCAGAACAGTAGGCTAAGTTCTGAGGGGGAAAGGGACCACATTATTAGGGTGAGGCACACGGGCTACTAACAGCTTACTACACAACATGCACTTAGTATTACTTTCTTAGCTACAGTATACATATCTCCCTGGCATATTACATCATTTATGCAGCAGCATACAATACATTTTTGGACTCACCTTGCTGTGCTCACTTGAACAGGAAGGTGGAGCGGCAGTTCTTCTTGTGGGTGTATTTTGTGATCAAACTTTGTCGTCAAAGTCTGGAATTCTCTAGATTCATGGTGCTTTCAAGACAACGTCAAATCATGACGTCAGTGATCTTCAGGTCGGAGCTCTAGATAGAGGTCCGAGTTGACCCCTCTTGGATGGGAACTTCTAATGTAAATCTATGGCAGCACTCAAGGGGCTTGAATTTTCTAGCTCTCATCGTCGATTTTGCAGTGACGTAGTGTCCCCATGACTGGCAGAACACTGAGCCAAGCCTGGTGCAACTAGAGAACATTACCAACCCCTACGCACAGTTATCTATGTATTTGGCATTGACAACAGTTTTAAGGCCCAAATCATGTAGCCACAACATTACATTTTCAATCAAATCTCGCAGATCATTACATTGATCTATTAACAAAGATGAAACAGTTGTATTGATCTCAGTCAAAACATTTCTCATCTCACCATGTTGAGCGGTGTGGCCAGGAGTCTGACTTGTAGACTGAAGTAAAAAAGCTAAGTTATCTTTAACCTGAGTTTTACTGGTAATGATCTGGTTGTCAATTTCTTTGAATCTTTTCTTCACTGCCTGGAGATGGAAAAAGACTGTAACTATGAGTTTAGCCTACAGTTTAAGCTTGTTTGGTGGGATTTACATATGTCTCCAGTAACTACACACTGAATCCTGGGGGGATCCTGGATAATTTTGTGCAGTAGGTTTATTGAAGTGGACTTCCTGTTCTATGCTTCTGGATGTGTTGTGTAAACTTTGTGGATTTGGAAACTAGAAGTGCTCCTGAGTAGAATGGATGCCCCTTTTACTGCGACACAACATACAGATAACTTTGTATGGTGCAATATGTATGTCCTATATGAAAAAACTATTGGATCTAAGTTGATGGGCCACTCTTTACTAAGAGTTGCAAAATGAGCAGTGAAGCTTCTCTGGGTGTAAGCTCCATGGATTTGGTAACTAGAAGTGGTCCTTTTACTGCGACACAATGTACAGGAAATTGTGAACTACAGTGCAGCACGTCCAATGTGAAAAATGTACCGAACATCATGCAATACGAATGGGATAATTAACAAAGGGATTTAATAGTTGATTAGGCTAGTATAATGATAATACTATTATTAATAGTGTTATTACTATGATTATTAATAGTAGCATAATAAATAATATTTTGTTTCAGGTCGCCCTCGGCCTGTGCCGAGAGAGCAGTGTTCATTTGAGTCCTAGCCACCATGCTTCTACACCTGCATTGCTTTCTGTTTGGGGTTTTAGGCTGGGATTCTGTACAGCACTTTGTGACATCAGCTGATGTAAGAAGGGCTTTATAAATACATTTGATAGAAATTTGATTGATTTGAGTGAGTGGTGAATGTTCTGCTAAAAAGGCAATCCGGGAGGTAAATCCAGAGGACGCAGGCAAACATAACGAATCAAATCCAATTTGATGTCACATGCTTCATTGACCACATGTATAGATTTAAAGCCAATTTATGCTTGATCCGCAATGTGGTCGGAGGTTTAGAATGGAGAGTGTGTGACGCAATGGCAGAGCCTCTGGAGACACGCAGTGACCAAATCGAAAGTTACGTATGTAACCACGGTTATGTGAGCTATTGGATCATGCCAATATGGTATATATTGGTGACTTCACGCTGCCATCTTTGGCTGGCACAGTCTAAACTGCCACCGCCAGTTCAGAAAACATTCTTGGAGCTCCCCTTCATACCAGGTTTTACCTTTGGGCCAGGGGTCGACAACATCATAGTGCAAACTTCAAAACTGTGCAAAGACAGAGAGACTTTGCAGGGGTTCTTGGCAACTGGGCGTTCTACCGCCACCCCTCAGAGGAGCTGGAAGACAGGGCATTATGTCTCGAGGGTGCACCAGCAACGTCTTGGCCCCCCTCCTCCACCACCGAGACAGCAGGGGCAGGGAAATGGGAACCGGCATTTTACACCCTGACAGCAGAAGGACAGGCGTTGTGATCACCCTTACAAGCAGCGTTATGTGGCTAAAAAGGATGGGCCCCGGCAGTCCTCCTGAGGTGCTGGTAGTAGGCCTCGGCCATCTCTCCCAGGCCCAAAAAGCAAACTGGGAGAGGCTGATGCCAACCGCCATCTTACATGGCATCTGGGTCACCTCTGTGGCAGATGGATGAGGAAGGAGGTGCTCTGGTTGGAGATCGCCTCGCTCCTGAGCAAGGACGCAATCAGGAAGGTAGAGCCACTAGAACGACTAAGTGGTATTTCATAGTTCCGAAAAAGGACGGTAGCTTTCGTCCGATGCTGGACCTGCGCGGCCTCAACAAATGTTTAAAGGAGCTCAAGTTCAAGATGCTCTCACGAGCGCAGGTGTTACAGGCAATCTCGAGGCAATCACTGGAAGTACCTCCGGTTTGCCTTCGAAGAAGTGGCTAACGAATTCAAAGTCCTCCCATTCGGCCTCTCACTGGCGCTACGTACATTCACAAAGTGTATGGACGCAGTCCTAGTGCCTATCATATCCCAGGGCATTCTAGTGCTATCTGGACAACTGGCTCGTGTGTGCTCAATCAAGAGAGCAAGCTACGTCAGACACAAGGATCATCTTGATGCACATTCAAGACCTGGGCCTCACCTTAAACAGGGATAAGAGCAACCTGACTCCCTCACAGATGGTGGTCTTCCTGGGGATGTTGATTGTCTCAACTCTTATGAGAGCACGTCTCCCTCAGTTGAGATTGGAGAAGGTACAGACTTACCTAGACCGTTTCCGGGCTTGGACGAGCTGTGTCCATATTAGAGTGCCAGAAGTTATTCAGCCTACTCACGTCAGCTTCTCTGTTTATTCCGCTGGGCCTTCTTCACCTCAAGCCACTCCAGCGATGGTTCAACTCTCGCCATCTACACCAGAGATGTCACAGACATCGTCAGCTATCGGTGGCAAATGCATGTGTGAGGACTCTGTTGAAATGGCACTCTCACTTGTTCCTGTTGGAGGGAGTGATACTGAACAGAGTCCACCGCAGGGAGCTAGTGTGCACCGATGCCTCGCTAGTGGGTTGGGGGGCGGTGTTCAGAGGCATAGCTGTGAGCGGACGCTGGAGCCCCCCATGGAGTGGCAAGCACATCAATGTGCTGGAGCTCAGGGCGGTTCGCCTGGTACCCCAACAGTTCCTGCCCGACTTGGAGGGGAAGCACGTCCCAGTCAGATCAGACAACACCATGGTAGTGGTGTATATCAATCACCAGAGGGGATTAAGATCACAGCACCTCCACGAAATGGCACGGGAGCTCTTGCTGTGTGCTCAGACCCGCTTAGCGTCACTGCGGGCAGAGCACATCCCCGGGGTCTTGAACCGGGCAGCAGAGACGCTTTCGAGAAATGGCCTGCCGGAGAGGGACTGGATTCTGCATCCTCAGGTTGTATTACAGCTGTGGGAAAGGTTCGGGAGAGCGCAGGTGGACCTGTTTGCATCTGTACAGATCAAATTAAATCAAGCATTATTCATACAGCACATTTCAGACATGGAATGCAACACAATGTGCTTCACAGAAAACAAAACAAAAAAACATAGAAAATAAAAACGGAAATATTTACCACACAACAAACATGAGGATAAAAAAAAAGAAAAACAACAAAAATGGTATGACTAAAAGCACCCTAAGGAAAAGCAAAGCTAAAAATATGTGTTTTAAGATCTTTGTTAAATATGTCCACAGTTTCAGCCCCCCTCAGGTTCCCTGGCAGGCTATTCCAGAGGCCCTGAAGGTGTGATGCGACTGTGTGGAGCTGGTGTACAGGAGTCAGGCGCAGGACAGCAGATATGAGTAAAAATAGCAATTTACTCAAATAATAACTAATACAGGTCAAATATATCCAAGCCCACAAATACGGACCGCAAAACAATAAACAATCACTCACAAACAAACATGGGGGAACAGAGGGTTAAATAATGTGGGATTGAAACCAGGTGTGTAAAAAAAGGACAAAACCAATGGAAAATGAAAAATGGATCAGCGATGGCTAGAAAACCGGTGACGTCGACCGCCGAACGCCGCCCAAACAAGGAGAGGGACCGACTTCGGCGGAAGTCGTGACAGTACCCACCCCTTGACGCGCGGCTCCAGCAGCACGCCGACACCGGCCACGGGGACGACACGGAGGATGAGGCGCAGAGCGATCCGGATGGAGACGGTGGAACTCCCGCAGCAACGAAGGGTCCAGAACGTCCTCCACTGGCACCCAGCATCTCTCCTCCGGACCATACCCCTCCCACTCCACGAGGTACTGAAGGCCACTCCTCCGACGCCTCGAGTCCAGGATGGCTCGAACGGTATACGCTGGGGCCCCCTCGATGTCCAGAGGGGGCGGAGGAACCTCCTGCACCTCAGACTCCTGGAGTGGACCTGCCACCACCGGCCTGAGGAGAGACACATGGAACAAGGGATTAATACGGTAATCTGGGGGAAGCTGTAACATGTAGCAAACCTCGACTTTGAATGGCCCCACAAACCGCAGACCCAGCTTCCGGCAGGGCAGGCGGAGGGGCAGGTTTCGGGTCGAGAGCCAGACCCTCACTGCGGTGGCGGTCGGCGCTCGCCTTCTGCTGCCTCACGGCCTGTTGCAGGTGCACATGGGCAGCGTCCCAGGTCTCCTCCGAGCGCTTAAACCATTCGTCCACCGCAGAAGCCTCGATCTGGCTCTGATGCCAAGGTGCCAGAACCGGCTGATACCCCAGTACGCACTGGAAGGGAGAGAGGTTAGTGGAGGAGTGGCGGAGTGAGTTTTGGGCCATCTCTACCCATGGGATGAACGCCGCCCACTCCACCGGCCGGTCCTGGCAATAGGACCGCAGAAACCTACCCACATCCTGGTTTACTCTCTCCACCTGCCCGTTACTCTCGGGGTGAAAACCTGAGGTGAGGCTGACCGAGATCCCCAGACGTTCCATAAATGCCCTCCAGACCCTGGACGTGAACTGGGGACCCCGATCAGAGACTATGTCCTCAGGCACCCCGTAGTGCCGGAAGACGTGTGTGAACAGGGCCTTTGCAGTCTGTAGGGCCATAGGGAGACCGGGCAAAGGGAGGAGACGGCAGGACTTAGAAACCGGATCCACAATGACCAGGATCGTGGTGTTGCCCTGTGAGGGAGGAAGATCAGTCAGGAAGTCCACCAACAGGTGCGACCACGGCCGTTGTGGAACGGGTAGGGGTTGTAACTTCCCTCTGGGTAGGTGTCTAGGAGCCTTGCACTGGGCGCACACTGAGCAGGAGGAAACATAAACCCTCACGTCCTTGGCCAAGGTGGACTGTCCGACCGATGCCAGGATGACCAGAGGAGGGTGACGTGTGGGCCCAATAGAAAAAACCGGTCACGGACAGCAGACGGAACGTACAGACGCCCAGCTGGATACTGAGAGGGAGTGGGCTCTGTACGTAACACCCGCTCGATGTCTGCGTCCAGCTCCCACACTAACGTTGTCACCAGGCAAGAGGGCGGGAGTATGGGAGTGTGATCCATGGACCACTCCTCTGTGTCATACATCCGGGACAGTGCGTCTGCCTTAGTGTTCTGGGAACCTGGTCGGTAGGACATGGTGAAAACAAAATGGGTAAAGAACATGGCCCACCTCGAGGCCCGGGTGTACTCCAGATTGCGGTGGTCAATCCAGATGAGAAAAGGGTGTTTAGCCCCCTCAAGCCAATGTCTCCACGCCTTCAGAGTCTTGACAACAGCCAACAGCTCCCGGTCCCCCACATCATAGTTTCGCTCCGCCGGGCTGAGCTTCTTCGAAAATAAGGCACAGGGGCGGAGCTTCGGTGGCGTAGCCGAGTGCTGAGAGAGCACAGCTCCTATCCCAGCCTCGGACGCGTCCACCTCCACTATGAGGGATCCGGATGAGCCAGCACGGGGGCCGAGGTAAACAGAGCCTTCAGGTGACTTAAAGCTCTGTCCGCCTCAGCCGACCACTGCAGTCGCACCGGTCCCCCCTTCAGCAGTGAGGTAATTGGAGCTGCTACCTGACCAAAGCCCCGGATAAACCTCCGGTAGTAGTTGGCAAACCCTAGGAACCGCTGCACTTCCTTTACCATGGTGGGAGTCCGCCAATTACGCACGGCTGAAATGCGGTCACTCTCCATCTCCACCCCTGACGTGGAAATGCGATACCCTAGGAAGGAGACGGACTGTTGGAAGAACATACATTTCTCAGCCTTGACGTACAGGTCATGCTCCAACAGTCGACCAAGCACCCTGTGCACCAGGGACACATGCTCGGCTCGTGTAGCGGAGTATATCAGAATGTCGTCAAAACATACCACTACACCCTGCCCGTGCAGGTCCCGGAAAATCTCATCAACAAAGACCTGGAAGACTGATGGAACATTCATCAACCCGTACGGCATGACGAGGTACTCATAGTGCCCTGAGGTGGTACTAATTGCTGTCTTCCACTCGTCCCCCTCCCGGATACGCACCAGGTTGTAAGCGCTACTGAGATTTTGTGAAGAAGCGTGCCCCGTGCATTGACTCGATCGCACTGGCTATGAGAGGCAGCGGGTAGCTGTGCCTCACAGTGATCTGATTGATACCCTGATAGTCAATACACGGTCGCAGACCTTCGTCCTTATTCTTCACAAAAAGAAACTCGAGGAGGCAGGTGAAGTGGAGGGCCGAATGTATCCCTGCCCCATGGATTCGGAGACATATGTTTCCATAGCCGCCGTCTCCTCCTGGGACATACTGAGGATACACGTGACTCCTGGGAAGTGCTGCGTCTACCAGGAGATTCATCGCACAATCCCCCCGTCGATGGGGTGATAATTTAGTCGCCCTCTTCTTACAGAAGGCGAGAGCCAAATCGGCATATTCTGAGGGGATGCGCACGGTGGAGACCTGGTCTGGACTTTCCACCATAGTCGCACCAATGGAAACCCCTACACACCTTCCTGAGCACTTTTGTGACCACCCCTTGAGAGCCCTCTGTTGCCACGAAATAGTGGGGTCATGACAGGCCAACCAGGGTAGGCCCAGCAAGAGACTTATTCTCCCCCTGTGACCCCCTTGCGTAACCATGCCTAGTGGAGCGTTGGCCTCCCTAATCAGCCCTGACCCTAATGGTCGACTATCTAGGGCATGCACAGGGAAGGGCATATCCACAGGAACAATGGGGATCCCTAAACTATGGGCAAATGAACGGTCAATAAAATTCCCAGCTGCGCCTGAATCTACAAGCGCCTTATGCTGGGAATACGGGGAAAACTAAATTTAATAAATACATACATGTGAGCAACAGGGGGCTCTGGGTGAGCCTGGTGCCTACTCACCTGGGGTGACACGATAGTGCCCTGCCTGCTGCCTCGACTCCCTGAGGAACTCCCCCAGCAACGACCAGCAGTGTGCCCTCTGTGGCCACAGATGGTGCAGGGAATGGCCCCTCCTCCGGTCGCCCTAAGCGCGGCACCTCCCAGCTCCATGGGCGTCGGAGCGGAGGTGCTGGGGGATGGAACTGACAGGCCCCGATCAGGATGTTCGCTGGTAGCCAGCAGGCTGTCCAGCCGAATGGACAGGTCCACCAGCTGGTCCAACGTGAGGGTGGTGTCTCGGCAGGCCAACTCCCAACGGAAATCCTCGCGCAGACTGCACCGGTAGTAGTCGATCAGGGCCCTGTCGTTCCATCCCGCGAAGGACCTACTGGGTACATAACTTAAAAGCATATCTGACATGTATTGGAGTGCACAGTTGTGGATGGATTTAAAAACCAATAGAATAATCTTAAAATTAATTCTAAAACTCACAGGCAGCCAGTGCAGAGACCTGAAAACCAGTGTAATGGGTGTTCTTTGTCTGTTCTTGGTCAGTACCATGCTGGAGCATTCTGTATGTTTTGTAGTTGACCAATGGCTTTCATGGGTAGACCAGACAGGAGAGCATTACAGTAGTCTTTCTGTATCAGCCTGAGAGAGAAACGGCCGCACCTTGGCAATGTTCCTCAGGTGGTAAAAAGCTATTTTGGTCACAATCCTAGTGTGCGATTCGATATTGAGTTCAGAATCTAAAAAAACACCTTGGTTTATTACCTGGCGTTTTATTTGTATTGCCCGTGAATTAAAATGTGCGGCCAGATTCTCTCTTTGTGCTTTGGCTCCAACAGTATGTACTTCGGTCTTGTATTGATTTAGCTGGAGGAAGCTGTGAGCCATCCAAGTATTTAATTCACTAATACAGTCTAATAATTTATCTGTGGAGCTAAAATCCTCTGGTGACACAGATGGTAAGTTGTGTATCGTCTGCGTAGCAGTGAAAATGAATACGGTGCTTTCTGATAACGCTGCCAAGGTGTAACATGTATAACGTGAACAGTACTGTACCCTAAGTCGAACCTTATGGAACGACACATGTGATATGTATTTTCTTATGTTCACCAAGGGTGACAAAAAAACTCTCTACTTGTTAAATAGGTCCTAAACCAATTTAGAACTGGACCGGAGAGGCCAACCCACCTCTCTGTCCAGAAGGGCATCATGGTCAACAGTGTCGAAAGCAGCACTTAAATCCAAGAGTACAAGGACAGAGAGCTGTTTTGCATCTGTGTTGGCTCCAAGATCATTTATCACTTTAACTAAGGCTGTCTCTGTGCTGTGGTGGGCCCAAAAAACAGATTAGAATTTTTCTAAAATACAGTTAGCACTTAAAACATAATTTGGCAGTTTGAAAACCAGAGTTTTGCTTAAGAATGGACGGTTGGAGATTGCCCGAAAATTGCTAAAAGCTGAAGAATCTAGATTACTTTTCTTCAAAAGGGGTTTGACCATAGCAGTTTTTAGTGCAGTGGGGAAAGTGCCTGTGAACAGGGAGTGATTAACAATAACTTGCACTTCTTTAGATATGCAATTAAAAACTGTTTTGAAGAAGGTGGTGTGGATAGGATCAAGGCAGGTAGAAGGCTTAAATTGTGATATCACTTTCCTGAGCATGTCTGTGTCAAACAGGGAAAATACATCCATAGTGCTTTTGTGTGGTAGGCTAGGGCACTGTGAGGGAAATGTTTATGTTTGTGCTATTCTTATAACTAATTTCTGTGTTCTATTCATGTGCTGTTCTAATAACCAATTTATGTGTTCATGCAAGTGGCTGACTGTACAAATCACACCTATCAGTAGCTGCAATTTGGCAGTACGCCCAAACGTTGTTTTGAGAACGAACGACCGTGTTTTGAGAACTAACTAAAGATATCTCAGTTTCAATATCTCAGCTTAGAGAGGAGAAGCCTCGTGAGGTGTTGGTCTGTCACATGTTATAAAACAGTATTGGTCGGTCACATGAATGAAACAACACGGTAATGATTAATTAATTATGCTATATCATGGAAATATAACTTGTATGTGTATAGCCGTATATAAGACAACTACTCGGTCTGCCCAGGGAGAGCTCCTGATTGACATGGTGCATTGAGTTGGTCGGAACCTCTCCAGCACACTGACAATAAACAATGATTCATTTAAGATTGACTTCAAGTGTCCCTGTTTAAGAATTATTCAACAACAGCACATCAAACTTCTCATCAGGTCTTACTTGACTGATACTTGACTGACCCTCACCAACCATCAACCAATAATGTCAATGCGGAGGTATACGGAGCCCTCCGCATAGTTAGAACATTTGAGAGGTGCACAGCGGTACGGAGCACAATTTGGCCTCTGCGTGCCTCTGGAGGCTCCGCATTTGCATCACACCAGCCAGCACAAACTGTCTCTTACTGACAATGAGGGAGAGGTTGTTGTTCTGGCATCACACTGCCAGGTCTCTGACCGCACCATCTGTGGATCTGTTAGGGCACTATACAAATTGGAGTGGATCCAAGGTGTCTGGGATGATAAGCCATGACCAGCCTTTCAAAGCATTTCATGGCTACAGATGTGAGTGCTACGGGGTGATAGTCATTTAGACAGGTTACTTTGGCGTTCTTGGACACAGGGACTATGGTGGTCTGCTTGAAACATGTAGGTATTAGAGAATGGGTCAGGGAGAGGTTGAAAATGTTAGTGAAACAGTTGCCAGCTGTCAGCACATGCTCTGAGTACGCGTCCTGGTAATCCGTCTGGCCCTGCGGCCTTGTAAATGTTAACCTGTTTAAAGGTCTTACTCACATCGGCTAAGGAGCGTGATCACACGTCGTCAGGAACAGCTGGTGCACTCATGCATGATTCAGTGTTGCTTGCCTCGAAGAGAGCCCAGAAGGTAGCTTGACTGGTAGACTCATGTTACTGGGAAGCTCGTGGCTGGGTTTCCCTTTACAATCTGTGATAGCTTGCAAGCCCTACTACATCTGATGAGCATCAGAGCCGGTGTAGTAGGATTCGATCTCGGTCCAGTATTGACACTTTGCCTATTTGATGGTTCGTCCGAGGGCGTAGCAGGACTTACTATAAGCTTCCAGGTTAATGTCTCGCTCCTTGAAAGCGGCAGCTCAAGCCTTTAGCTCAGTGCAGATGTTGCCTGTAATCCATGGCTTCTGGTTTGGCTATGTACGTATGGTCACTGTTGCGACGACAATGTCGAGGCACTTATTAATGATGACTGATGTGTTAAACTTCTCAATGCCATCAGATGAATCCCAGGAATATATTCCAGTCCAGAAGAGGAAGCGAGAGGCCTAACTATGAAGCGAGAGGCCTAAGTAGGACACGTGACATCCCGGCAACTGAGAAAAAACACTTTATATCGGAGTTGTCTCGAGATGGCTGTGCATATTCATGGCATGAGGCTAGTATAATAGCATCTCTCCACTGAATACAGGCGGAAGACATCAACAACCCTCATCGAATATTAAAAACGGATTACAATAATGAGATGTATCCACTAATCCAAAGAAAGGATGGCTGGGAGCTAGAGAGCCCACTGTGCCGCTTTGTAGACAACGACTCCCATTGTTAGGGAGGAGAGACGTATCTTGTCTGTATCCATAATCTTTCGTAAAACGGATTGCAATTTTACAGAATTAAAATCATTGGTAACTAGGAGCGCTGCAGCTTGCTATTCATAATTCCACTTGTATGCAGAGGCAGGCGAGATTAGAACTCAGTCAGATCAAGAATATAAGCATTCTGAGCTTTGATCAACGCTGGGATCAATATTTAGATGTTGACCTGTAATTGATTTTCTTATTGTGTACATTGTATATATTCTTGATCTGACTGAGTTATATATACAGTACCAGTCAAAGGTTTGGACACACCTACTCATTCCAGGGTTTTTCTTTATTTTTACGATTTTCTACATTGTAGAATAATAATGAAGACAGCAAAACTATGAATTAACACACATGGAATCATGCAGTAACCAAAAATGTGTTAAACAAATGAAAATATATTTTATATTTGAAATTCTTCAAAGTAGCAACCACAAAGTAGCATTGATGACAGCTTTGCACAATATTGGCACTATTGCATTCTCACATTCTCTCAACCAGCTTCACCTGGAATGCTTTTCCAACAGTCTTGAAGGAGTTCCCACATACCTTTATTTATATCGGAGTTGTATACAGTATTTATATACAGTATGCTGAGCACTTGCTGGCTGCTTTTCTTTCACTCTGTGGTCCAACTAATCCCAAACCATTTCAATTAGTTTGAGGTCGGGTGATTGTGGAGGCCAGGTCATCTGATGCAGCACTCCATCACTCTCCTTCTTGGTAAAATAGTCCTTACAATGCCTGGAGGTGTGTTTTGGGTTAATGTCCTGTTGAAAAACAAATGATAGTCCCACTAAGCGCAAACCAGATGGGATGGCATATGGCTGCAGAATGCTGTGGTAGTCATGCTGGTTAAGTGTGCCTTGAATTCTAAATAAATCACAGACAATGTCACCAGGAAAGCATCCACACACCATCAAACCTCCTCCTCCATGCTTCACTGTGGGAACTACACATGCAGAGATAATCCGTTCACCTACTCTGCATCTCACAGACACAGCAGTTGGAACCAAAAATCTCATATTTGGACTCATCAGACCAAAGTACAAATTTCCACCGGTCTATTGTCCATTACTCATGTTGCTTGGCCCAAGCAAGTCTCTTCTTCTTACTGGTGTCCTTTAGTAGTAGTTTCTTTGCAGCAATTCAACCATGAAGGCCTGATTCACGCAGTCTCCTCTGAACAGTTGATGTTGAGATGTGTCTGTTACTTGAACTCTGTGGAGCATTTATTTGGGCTGCAATTTCTGGTAACTCTAATGGTAACTCTAACTCTAGGCTGGTAACTCTAATGAATTCATCCTATGCAGCAGAGGTAACGCTGGGTCTTCCTTTCATGTGGTAGTCCTCATGTTAACCAGTTTCATCATAGTGCATGATGTTTTTTTTTGCGACTACACTTGAAGAAACGTTCAAAGTTCTTGAAATGTTCCAGATTGACTGATCATCATGTCTTAATAAAGAAATGATGGACTGTCTTTTCACTTTGCTTATTTGAGCTGTTCTTGCCATAATATGGAGTTGGTATTTTGCCAAATAGGGCTATCTTCTGTATACCACCCCTACCTTGTCACAACACAACTGATTGTCTCAAATGCATTAAGAAGGAAAGAAAAAAACAAATTAACTTTTAACAAGGCACACCTGTTAATTGAAATGCATTCCAGGTGACTACCTCAGGAAGCTTGTTGCTGTCATCAAGACAAAGGGTGGCTACTTTGAAGAATCTTAAATATAAATATATTTGGATTTGTTTAACACATTTTTGGTTACTACGTGATTCAATATGTGTTATTTCATAGTTTTGATGTCTTCACTATAGTTCTACAATGTAGAAAATAGTAAAAACATTTGTTTTTTATGGAATGAGTAGGTGTGTCCAAACTTTTGACTGGTACTGTTAGAAATATATATAGAAATTAAATGTAAAAAATGAGGAGGTCTGGACCACAGTGTCCTAAAATGTAGTTACAGCCATGGGTGTTAGACAGACTAGTCTAGAATATTAATTAATGTTGGATAGTGAGACGTTGAGTGAGTGATCAAAATGCGGGTTGTGCGGAGTTTGTGCCTTTTTATTAGTAGCCAATCACTAGTTACCACAGACACAAAGTCATAATTATGGCTAAACCCCGCCTATTTCTACAATTGATCTTCTTAAAATGTGATTTTAAACCTAACCCTAACCACACTGTTAACCGTATGCTTAACCCTAACCTTAAATTAAGACCAAAAAGCTAATTTCTGTTTTCATGATTTTTTACAATATAGGCCTAGACAATTTTTACTCAGTGGCTGAGGTAACTAGTGACAACCAAGGCCTATGTTTATGTAATTGGGAACTCATGAAATTGCTACAAAAAAATCACACCCTCCTCAGCAATAAATCATATAAATCATATCATATAAATATTTCATGTGAATGAAGCAGCAGCTAGTCCAACATCTAGTCCAAAAGACTCAGGCGAGACAACTGACATGTCATTAATGTCAACAGTCAGTTGCAGACTAACTAATTTAGTGGTAGGATCAGTGTAAGCATTGCTTCAAAAATGTAAACAGTGATTCAATCATGGAAATAACCAATTAGGCTCAGGAAACCAAATGTCATGTTGATTATAACATCCCTAAAACCCTGAGACGGACCGCCCTCAACAGTCGCGGCTATCAATTCAATGCTTTGGTGCGGACTGGACACAGTGCCTGAGACGTTTACACTGGAACGTGAAGGTGGGAAGATTTTGGAAAGTAGAGAGCATCCAACAAATTCTGAAGGTATGTGTATTTTTTTTAACATATTTTCCAAGAGGATGTCCATTTTAGCTGCAAATGTTTTTGCTTTACACACTATATAAGCATATATATTTTTTGCAAGCTACAGAATGTGACATCTATGTTACTGTCATAGACGCGATTGTCTGTCATTAGCCTATGCATGCCCAGCGAAATAGAATTCCGTGTCATTTTAAGAAAATAAAAATGAATAGCCTATCAAATAAACAATATCAATTAGACAAATAACATGCATTTGGTCATATGGGCACATTTTGGGCACTAATGCACGCGCAGTCTCCAAGTAACCCCACCCAAACAGGTTGCGTGAATAACACGCCCTGACCAGTTGGTTGCCTTGTTTGGAGAATTTGGAGGGCATGAATTTAAGTAAAAACATCTACATGTGTGTGTGTGTGTGTGTGTGTGTGTGTGTGTGTGTGTGTGTGTGTGTGTGTGTGCTCTCGTATGTGCTTGCGGTCGTGCGGTCGTGGTTATTGCAACAAGTTGGTTTTCTAAGAACAAAGGATGGAAGTGAAATTAAATTACGAATATGCTTGACTGTTGTGCCTTCATAATTACATACTGCATGTGACTGTTTTGTATGTCACTCTCAAATTTAACATTAAAGGCTTCACATCAAAGGCTATCAGTAAGTAAGCAACTTGAGGTGTTTCCAGGTCTGTTCTATTTGTGCACATTGTGTTGCTGGTTTTAATGGTTCTGTTCGGGAGTCGCAGCCCTCCAACATATCTTTGCCCTAGAACACACTGCCCCTGCCAGGCAGCTGTTGAGTGGTATGTGTTGTGCCTGCTACTTTAGTCCAAAACCCTTTTGCAATCATGCCAAGACCCTGTGCCGAACTAACTGCTTTTTCTGGGTAGTGGAAGGAAAGGGGACCAGGGGTTAATGTTTCCTATGGATTATTTTGAGTAGCTGGATGGTATATAAACTGCCATTTGGGGGGGGGTGGGGGGCATGCATAAACCCTTTAAGTAATATAACCACAGGAGGTCTGAAACATGTCATACCTGCTCTGTCAGTGTTATAGATATCAGTACAGTGGGGGTTGGTGGCAAAATCTGGATCATAAAATAGGGATCATAGCCGGTAGGAGAGTGTGTTTGTTTGAGGTATCAGGGTGATGGGACAGTGTGTTGGGGAACTGTTGTGAACGGTCTGATCTCTATGTCTCTCTCTCTCTCTGTCTCTCATTCTCTCTGTCTGTCTCTGTCTCTCTGTCTCTCTATCTCTCTGTCTGTCTGTCTCTCTCTCTCTCTCTCTCTCTCTCTCTCTCTCTCTCTCTCTCTCTCTCTCTCTCTCTCTCGTTGTCTCTGGCAAAACAGTATGGCATGGCTCAAGCTTGGAAAACTATTTCTGGATCCAGCTATGGGGAAAAGTCCATAATCACTCACCAATAGACAGCTTCATGAAAATTCCTGGGAAACAAAAGTTGCCTCTGAGATTTATGGAATCAGTCAGAGTAAATGTAAAGAATACTCTACCTACCGTATGTCATAGTAGACTTTTCACTGTGGTCCATACATTAGTTGAGGTTGGCCTACACACAGTATGTTGTTGACGTGTATAATAGAACTGTTCTAGTTTGATCAAAGTCACATTTCCTGGCAGTTATATGTTTAAAAAAAGTTAAATGATATTACTGACACCTAATGATGGAAGTTCAAAGTTTACTTCCCTCTAAAACCCTTGGCCTTTGTGTAGGCTAACAATGGCTTATTTTTAACCTGTGGCTGTTGGGCGAGGGGTGGAAGTGCCAGGACAACAGGAAGAGAGGCCTCCTCATACTTCATCCTTCCTGGGATTCGGAGAGGCTCTCTGCAGGCCCTTTGTAATACAAATAAACAGGCTTCTCAGTGAGTTACAGTCAGTGAGCTATGACAGCCTGACCTACAGTAAGCAAAAGAGGGGGGGAAATTATGTGTAGAGGTTGTCCCTAAACTCAACTACCACCATAATGTGTCAAGAAACAACAAATTGACGCCAGAGAGCCACCTTCAAAATGTGCCTCTAAAGCAGGGTTTCCCAAACTCGGGTGCATGTTTTGATTTTTGCCCAAGCAGTACACAGCTGATTTAAATAATCAAAGCTTGATGATAAGTTAGTTATTTGAATCCGCTATGTAGTTCTAGAACAAAAAACAAAATGTGCACCCGGGGAGAGGGGGCAGGACGGAGTTTGGGAAACCCTGCCCTAAAGGACAGAAAGATGCATTGCTCTCAGGGTTCATGGGGTCGTCAGAAAGGAGCTGGGAAATCCAAATAATTTTCATAAAATATGGAATGCATGATTAGCATCTCTTCTAGTCAAATGGGTTAAAGCTTCTAACGTGTGGGTGGAGATTTAGTACCCAAGTAGTCATCAAGGTCTGATGTCTCAGAGGAATTAATAAAACTGAATGAATGTGAGAAAAAAAAAACTGGGAAAGGAAACAGCAAAATGTTGGTGCTGGTTGGTCAGTGACAGCCAGGTTAAACAAATCATAAAGGAAGGGTGATTGTGGTAGTTGAGGTGAAGACGAACAGTGAAATGCTTAGAAATAGTGACACAGTGAATAAATACACAGTGAATAACAATAATGAGTAAAAATAACATGGCTATGTACAGGGAGTACCAATACCGAGTCGGTGTGCAGGGGTACAAGGTAATTGAGGTAGCTATTCACATATACTGTAGGTAGGGGTAAAGTGACTAGGCAACAGGATAGATAATAGACAGCTGTAGCAGCAGCATATGTGGAGCAGTAGCAGCAGCATATGTGAGTGTGTGTGTGCGTATGTTGAGGTGTAAGTGTGTGTGCATAGTCAGTGTAAGAGTTTGTTAAAAAAGGGTCAATGCAGATGGTCCGTGTAGCTATTTAACTAGGTAGCTAGAAGCCTTGTTTAGCAGTCTTATGGCTTGAGGTTAGAAGCTTTTCGGGGTCCTGTTGGTTCCAGACTTGGGACACTGGTACCAGTTGCCGTGCGGCAGCAGAGAGAACGGTCTATGGCTTGGGTGGCTGGAGTCTGACAATGTTTTGGGGCCTTCCTCTGACACCGCCTGGTGTCGAGGTCCTGGATGGCAGGGAGCTTGGCCCCAGTGGTGTACTGGGCCTTACTCACCACCCTCTGTAGTGCCTTGTGGTCGGGTGCCTTACAGTTGCCGTACCAAGCGGTGATGCAGCCAGTCAAGATGCTCTCAGTGGTGCAGCTGTAGAACTTTTTGAGGATCTGAAGGCCCATGCCAAATCTTTGCCCGTCAGGAAGTCCAGGATCCAGTAGCGGGGATATGTTCAGTCCCAGTGTCCTGATCTTGAATGCTGAGCTCTAGTCAATGAACAGCATTTTCACATACAGTAGGTGTTCCTTTTGTCCAGGTGGGAAAGGGCAGTGTGGAGTGCGATAGATTGTTGGGGCGGTATGCGAATTGGAGTGGATTTAGGGTTTACGGCATGATGGTGTTTATGTGAGCCATGACAAGCCTATCAAAGCACTTATTGGCTATAGATATGAGTGCTACAGGAGAATAGTCATTTAGACAGGTTACCTTGACGTTCTTGGGCACGGGGACTATGGTGGTCTGCTTGAAACAAGTTGGTATTATTCAAGATGTTCAATCTGGTTCAAGACACACTAGTCACATCTGTACTTTTCCAGTGGCAGGACTCTTGGTAGAAAATGATGTAAGGAAGGGTGAACTTGAGAATACCCATACACTGTAACGGTACATGGATAAAGAGGTTAGCAAAGAGCGCTTCAGTGCCACATGTAACCCAAGAGGATAATTAAAACAAGTTAAAGTACTTTGATTTGATGGTCCTATATCAAAGCTTAGAATAACTCTTGAGTCAGCCTTAAAAGACTTGGACTGGAATGACAACTTCATGAATTTCATGAGTGTTTATGAAAAGCCTCCTGAGTGGTTGTCAAGGGACAGTTTCTAGCAGTAATTACATTTTGATATAGTCATACCTGAAACTGTTTGTCCTGGTCTGCAAACCAGTGAATAAATGCATCTAAATAGTGTAGAGCTTTTATTTCTGCATAACTACAGGTATTATAAGTACCAATTATATCTTGAATTAAGTAAATTACCTGGGATGCTGCTAGACCAATTATACTAATTCCTTGAAGCTAGAATCCTTAATTGAAACTTTAAGAAAGCTGTCACCTCAAATTCATAGACCTAGCTAAAGATGCAAGGAATCACCATCCATGAGATAAAAATGATCGTAACCATAGCCATGTTGAGGCTATACAGTGTTTGTTTCCATTCACATTGTTTACAAAAATTGGAGTAAAACAAGCTCATGTTTTAGGTTCTGATGGGGTACCGACAGTTGAACTAAGCTGAGGCATTTATGTTTTAAGAATCAATGGGTATACATATAATTTCAAAAAATTATGCAGCAACTAATGATTCTAGCTTTAACGCTGTCTTTTGTTTTAAGTTGACATTCTGCTTAACCTAGATTAGGGCTCAGGTTAAGGGGCCCATAGCCTCGCAAGGCGCCTGAGAGGTATACTGCTAAAGCTAGCCAGCTTTCACTTGGCTTCCCATTCCAGTTCAGACAAATATATTGATAAAAGTCACCTTGTCCTAGAGATTTACACGGTTATCAAAACATCACGCCAGGGTAAGCCTACACAAAACACAGCCCTTATTAGAAGTGTTTCTAAAATCTCCTATAGGAAAAATGAATGGTGGAAAAACAATTGGAATAATTTCCTTGTTTGACCGCTAGGTTTTATGGTTATTACTACTCATTCTGTGGTACTCTATTGGTGGTCACTGAGCCTGTATCTGGTCATGTTCTGTCTCTGTTTTGGATTTCTGACAGAGTAGAGATATTCTGCTAATTTATCATCTCTTTTTAGGGCCAAATAGCAATTTAGTTTATTCTTTTTTTTTCATTTTTCCAATATGTCAAATAGGAGGTTTTAATTTCTGTAAAAATCTGATTTTCCTGTGTGTGTGTGTCTCTCTCTCTCTCTCTCTCTAGGGCTCGTGTGTCATGTGACACCTGCCATTTTTTATATAGTGAATCAAGTCTGATGAATTGATATCATCAGGATGTAATATCCTGCTCATTACTACTCAGTTCATGATAACAACCAGACTGTAATTACCGTTCTCATTTCAGTTTGTTTTCCTTGGCATAGGAGGCAAATAGCAGTTTTACAGACTGAAAGGGAATGGGAAGTTGCTTGATTGTGAAAGGGTGTTGTATAGCGTTGAATGAGAACACTACTGAGCACTTGTGACACCAGTGTCCGTCCTGGGACTTTGGTCAGGTGACAAGCCATTGAAGAGATATAGGACCCTATATATAGACTACACCAGCACACTGGCTGATGGAGAATGAGGAGGTAGTATTTACAGCCTCATCCATAGATTTGGTTTTACCTTCAAACATAAATGGATGTCAAATTGATACATTTATAAACTAAAACTATAGAAATTGACAGTGTTTTAGCAGTTATCAAACTATATACGTTAACTAGGCACTACATAACTTTGGTTAATCAGTTTTGAGCAGTTTGATTTAAGTGATAGTTGTATTGTTAACAAATGACAAAAAACTATTATTATTACTACTACAAATTATTACATTTTTAAAAACATTTTACTCAGTGTGTTTGTTTTCCTTGGCATAGGAGGCAAATAGTAGTTTTACAGACTGAAAGGGAATGGGAACGTTGCTTGATTGTGAAAGGGTGTTGTATGAGAACACTACTGAACAAGTGTGACACCCATGTCCCTCCTGGGATTTGATCAGGTGACAAGCCATTGAAGAGAGAGGACCCTATATATAGACTACACCACTGTATTGAGTTTCTGGGCCAACCGTGTGCCTCTGTGGATTGTCCTGCCATAGGGGTCAGCCATGGGGCTTGTGTTCTGCCTCTGTACCAGATCTTACCCTCTCTCTCTCTGTATTCTTCATCTCTATCCCACACCCATGGTCACAGACAAAATGTCAAAGACAATTTACAAGAGATCTAGAGCAGAGCTGCAGTAAGATGCTGTGGTTCCTTTCTTAGATTGTGATCCACAACCTTCTCTGTGTGACCATTGACAGTTATTACATTTCCAAAGAATCCGAGGTTAGGAGCGAGAGAGAGCTGGAAGTGTGTGACTCATCCTCCCTTACTAACAGTCTTCCCCCAAAGCTCCAAAGCATTCCACATTCTATCCTCTCTTTTCCTCCTGTCTTTCTCTCCCTTTGCTCATGTTTGACACTCATAATTTTTTAATCTCACAAAAAATATGTTTTCATATGTTTCGTAGTACTCAGAGATCAATACTTCTATGTTCCTATTCCAGCTGGAATTTGACTGTGCTTTATAATTCAAAAGGTTTCTTTTGCTGGGTTAGTGAATTAACATTTTGTAAGAAGAGTGTGGATTTCACGAGGGACAAGCTTTGTATACTTTTACAGCAGATTTCAGCGATCTTCAAATAAAATCCATATCTTTTTTGGTATTGTAAATATGCATGTTCCCTGACCATGGGCGGAACGACTGCGGTGCTGTGACCTGTTTTGAGTGGACATCCTGTTCTGAGACCCTGCAATGCGTGTTCCGTCAGCACAAACACATAAACAATTGTGTATTTTTGTTGTCTCCTCATATAGTATGGTCAATTACTGTTGAGTGGTCCATTCAAAGGGAGCTATTCCTGCCTATAATTTCTACCATGAACCAGACCATAGAAGTATATCCCACAGCCGCTCCCCTCTACTATTTCTATGCTTGTGATTCCTCTCGCCATACAGTGCCTTGCAAAAGTATTCATCCTCCTTGGCGTTTTTCCTATTTTGTTGCATTAGAACCTGTAATTTAAATAGATTTTTATTTGGATTACATGCAATGGACATACACAAAATAGTCTAAATTGGTGAAGTGAAATGAAAAAAATAACATCTTTAAAAAAAAATCTAAACGGAGAAGAGGTGCGTGCATATGTATTCACCCCCTTTGCTATGAAGCCCCTAAATAAGATCTGGTGCAACCAATTATCTTCAGAAGTCACATAATTAGTTAGATTGCACACAGGTGGACTTTATTTAAGTGTCACATGATCTCAGTATACATACACCTCTTCTGAAAGGCCCCAGAGTCTGCAACACCACCAAGCAAGCGGCACCACCAAGCAAGCGGCACCACCAAGCAAGCGGCACCATGAAGACCAAGGAGCTCGCCAAACAGGTCACTGACACAGTTGTGGAGAAGTACAGATCAGGGTTGGGTTATAAAAAAAATATCCAAAACTTTTAACATCCCACGGAGCACCATTAAATCCATTATTAAAAAATTGAAAGAATATGGCACCACAACAAACCTGCCAAGAGAGGGCCGCCCACCAAAACTCACAGACCAGGCAAGGAGGGCATTAATCAGAGAGGCAACAAAGAGACCAAAGATAACCCTGAAGGAGCTGCAAAGACCACTTTAAGCCGTACACTCCACAGAGCTGGGCTTTACGGAAGAGTGGTCAGAAAAAAGCCATTGCTTAAAGAAAAAAATAAGGAAACACGTTTGGTGTTTGCCAAAAGGCATGTGGGAGACTCCCCAAACATATGGAAGAAGGTACTCTGGTCAGATGAGACTAAAATGTAGCTTTTTGGCCATGAAGGAAAATGCTATGTCTGGTGCAAACCCAACACCTCTCATCACCCTGAGAACACCATCCCCACAGTAAGGCATGGTGGTGGTAGCATCATGCTGTGGGGATGTTTTTCATCGGCAGGGACTGGGAAACTGGTCAGAATGATGGATGGCTCTAAATACAGGGAAATTATTGAGGGGAAACTGTTTCAGTCTTCCAGAGATTTGAGACTGGGACGGAGGTTCACCTTCCAGCAGGACAATGACCACTCGAGTGGTTTAAGGGGAACATTTTTAAATGTCCTATTCAAAGCCCAGACCTCAATCCAATTGAGAATCTGTGGTATGACTTAAAGATTGCTGTACACCAGCGGAACCCATCCAAATTGAAGGAGCTGGAGCAGTTTTGCCTTGAAGAATGGGCAAAAATCCCAGTGGCTAGATATGCCAAGCTTATAGAGACATACCCCAAGAGTCTTTGGGGATAGTTATGCACGCTCAAGTTTTCTGTTTTTTTTTTTTTTTTTGTCTTATTTCTTGTTTCACAGTATTTTCCATCTTCAAAGTGGTAGGCATGTTGTGTAAATCAAATGATACAAACCCCCCCAAAATAAATGTTTATTCCAGGTTGTAAGGCAATAAAATAGGAAAAATGCCAAGGGGGGTGACTACTTTCGCAAGCCACTGTAGTTCACTTATGCTCACTGGCAAAACCTCTTTGTCCCATTTAGAACAATGTGGAGGATCCCAGCGCTATGGCTTCCGGTGCTACTACTGGCCGTTGAGGTGAGATTCTCCTGGATATGTTTGTGTTTTTGTCAGATTAGAAACAATAAAAGGGGCTGTTAAACATCCAATAGGTATGCCACTGTGAAGATGTGGGGACCATGCTGGCATCCAAGGAGGTGCCCAACATCCCTTTGTCGACCACCGTGACCCGCAGCCAGATCCTCTCAGCTCAGTTTGAGTGCTACCTGAAGATCATCTATGACCCACCACGCAATGAAGCTGGTGAGGCACCACACACACATGTGCACACACATACAATATAGTGGAGTGGTGCAGGTCAGGAGAGAAATAGGGAGAAGGGAAGTGACTACCCTCAGGTCTGAAAGGAGGAAAGTGGTCTTTGTCTCCAAGCTGCCCCTGTATCTCGACCTCCCTAAATAATGGCTTTTGAAATGCTATTTCGCACTCTATTTCCGTACATACAACCTGGACACAGACTTCATTGTATTGTCCACTATGACTGTTTTTAAAGTGATCTTTGTTTGCACATGTAGCTGTTTCTCTCCGTTTTAAATGCATTTATACTATTTTCAATGTAGTAAATCATTAATTTTGAAGAGACATTTTAAACAGTTAACAGGTGTTTGCTTTTTTGATATGTTTTTCATTACTCTGCTTTCGCATGACATTCACAGGAAATAAGAGACCGTTTTCAGTTTGTCTTAAATGCCTCAACACTGTATTTTAAAGTGACAGATTTTGCCCTAGGTTTTTCAAGTTCCTAGGTTTTTAGCCCTAGGTTTTTAGAAGTAAAAAATCACTAACAATGTCACTCTCTTTATATAATGTCCATGATATAATTAACAGTTCTGAGACAACAAAGGCAATGATCCTAAACATTTGAAACATGAAACAGTTGCATTACTATAATACACTGTAAACAGCTGCTCTTCTGTTGTCGCCCCCTGCAGGCACATTCTGTAACCGCACGTGGGACGGCTGGCTGTGCTGGGATGACTCTGCACCTGGCACGGCCATGCAGCTCTGCCCTGTGTACTTCCAGGACTTTGACCCCTCAGGTAAACCAGCCAGCCACACATCTAACAATCACAATTAAACTGAATTGATCTTTACTAATGATGCCTTACCTGAGGTGTTTTATGTGACATCATCCTCTCCCTGTGTCCATTCAAACAGAGAAGGCGACTAAAGTGTGCAACTCGGACGGACAGTGGTTTCGTCACCCTGAGAGCAACCGTATTTGGTCCAATTACACCCAGTGTCAGATGTACACTAAGGACAAACTGACGGTATACTTCTAAACCAACTTGTTTAGTAATTTTGACAGTGGCTTAGACATTTTTATTAGAGTCAATTTAGTGATTGTTTTTAAGTTCATCTCTCTATTGTGTTCATTTAGTTAATATCTGTTCAACTCGGAGGGTTGTTTTGGGCCTGGTACCGGGCCCACAGAGCTTAAGTGCTACCCACTCTGTCAATTTCGGTCAGAAAATAGAAAGTGACATATCTTTCGAAAGCTACAGCACTTGTATTTTTGGAAATCTAGCTCAAATCTTACTGCTGGCGATGTCATAAGAATCCCCCCATAGGCCATAAATCATGTGCTGTGCTTTGGTCATATACATTGAGTATGTAATTTAGGTCAAGTCACCAAAAGTGCAAAAACGTTGTATGAATGGAAAGGGTCAGCGCAATGCATTTCTTTTCCATCCACATTTAATATGTCATGACCTTGAATGCATCCTCCATATTCACTGTTGATCTCTCACTTGTTTCCAATGGGGAAAAATGTATTGGAAAATAACTTCAAAGTTCCTTCGCATGCCTGTGTGTTAATTTTTTTTCACTGATAACTCTGGGGCCATTTTAAGATGTCAGGCTTGAAAATCCGTTCAGCCATTTTCGCACTGTGAGGTACTACCCAAACCAGATCAAACCAGACGCCTCTAGTTTCAAGTGGTCATGTCATGTGATCTTCTTAGTGGACGAACTGGGAATCTGACATGAGTTGATTACATCAGTGAAAATTTTATGACTTCAGCCTTCTCCTTATGCAGTGCCTTCAAAATAGATTAAATTGTTTTCTCACCCATTCTACACACAATACCCCATAATAACAACGTGAAAACATGTCTTAGAAATGTTAGCAAATTTTATTTCAAATGAAATACTGAAATATCTCATTAACATAAGTATTCACACCCCTGCGTCTTTCTGGGTAAGTCTAAGAGCTTTGCACACCTGGATTGCACAATATTCTTTTTAACATTTTTCAAGCTCTGTCAAGTTGGTTGTTGATCATTGCTAGACAGCCATTTTCAAGACTTGCTATAGATTTTCAAGACGATTATAACTAGGCCACAGGAACATTCAATATTCTCTTGGTGTATATTTGGCCTTGTGATTTAGGTTATTGTCCTGCTGAAAGGTACATTTGTTTCCCAGTGTCTGTTGGAAAGCAGACAATCAGGTTTTCCTCTAGGTTTTGCCTTTGCTTAGCTCTATTCCATTTAGTTTCATCCTAAAAAACACCCTAGCCCTTGCCTATGACAGGCATACCCATAACAAGATGCTGCCACCACCATGCTTGAAAATATGAAGTGTTACTCAGTGATTTGTTGTATTTTGCCCCAAACATCACACTTTGTATTCAGGGCATAAAGTGAATTTCTTTGCCACATTTTTTAAGTTTTACGTTTAGTATTGTGTAGTAACTACAATGTTGATCCATCCTTAGTTTTCTCCTATCACAGCCATTAAACTCTGGTTTAACTGTTTTAAAGTCACTATTGGCCTCATGGTGATATCCCTGAGTGGTTTCCTTCCTCTCCGGCAACTGAGTTAGGAAGGACGCATGTATCTTTGTATTGATACACCATACAAAGTGTAACCAATAACTTCACCATGCTCAAAGATATTCAATGCCTGCTTTTTTACATTTTTTACATAGCAATAGGTGCCCTTCTTTACGAGGCATTGAAAAACCTCAGTGGTCTTTGTGGTTGAATCTGTTTTTAAATTCACTGCTCGACTGAGGGACCTTACAATTATCTGTATGTGTGGGGTACAGAGATGAGGTAGTCATTCAAGAGTCCATGCAACTTATTATGTGACTTGTTAAGAAAATTTTACTCCTGAACTTATTTAGGCTTGCCATAACAAAGGGGTTGAATACTTATTGACTTAAGACATTTCAGCTTTTCATTTTTAATTCATTTGTAAACATTTCTAAACCACATGATTCCCCTTTTGACATTATGGGGTATTGCGTGTAGGCCAGTGACACAACATCTCAATTTAATACATTTTAAATTCAGGCTGTAACACAACAAAAGGTGGAAAAAGTCAAGGGGTGTGAATAACTTCTGAAGGCACTATATGCATAGCATTCCTGTAAGAAGAAAGATGAAGGCATGGCACGTTGCATAAGGCCTGCACTTTTAAAATGTTTTGAGTGCCAGCATTAGGTAAAAGATATGACAAAAAAAATTGACCTTTTGGAATGGTAATTGGTGACATATTTTATTTCAAACCTAGACTTTCAAATCTCTTATTCCCTAACATGGGGACAATTTTGGGAACGTTGTTGCTGTACACCTGTATCAGAATCCCACGGTTCTTACCTTTCTAACAATACTAGGCATGCGTTTCTATGACTTTTTGAATTCTAAATGTTTCTAATGAAGGGAGTTTACATGTTATGTGTCGCTTAGAAAATGCCACCTGATGGTGTCTGAGTTGACCAGATTAAAGAAGGGAATTAATGCTTCCCCTTTCCCTTCTTGCCCAGTTTGCATTTAGCTTGTACTACTTGGCCATTGTGGGACATGGATTGTCTGTGATATCTCTCATCATCTCACTCTGCATCTTCTCCTACTTCAAGTGAGTCATGCATTGTGTCCTCTATGGACCCACCAGATAGACTGTGATCTGAATGTCACTTTAGTGCACCTTTTCACTTTACATCCTCTAATCAAAGTGATTATGTTTGTATTGCTCCTCCTACACCAGCACCCTCTATTCTAAACAGAGGTATTTGGATGTTCCCTACATTGCCAACATGAATTAACATAGTCAAATGAAAGACTGAGCTTTCCTATGACCCTATATGAGCCAGTGTAGATACAGTTACACACTTGTGTGTTTCCTAAGTGTGCCTCTCTCTCTGTGTTCTAATCCTCCCATTAGGAGTCTGAGCTGCCAGAGGATCTCCCTCCATAAGAACATGTTCCTGTCCTTTATCTTCAACTCCATCTGCACCGTCATCTGGCTCTCTGCTGTAGCCAACAACCAGCAGCTGGGGGCCAGCAACCCTGTAAGTACTGTGCACCTCTGCCATCAGCGTGAATAGCTACTGGTTGAACTCGGTTGGTGAACATTTTGAGGTGCTGTACTCAAAAATGTGTGGAAATGAGTGCCAGTGACAACTTAAAGTTTAGCATTTTATATGCGCAAAAACAACTCCTGTCCTGAGGCTTCTCCCTGTGTTCTCTCTCAGATTGGATGCAAGATCCTGACAGTCCTGAACCAGTATACGTTTGGATCCAACTACTTCTGGATGCTGTGTGAGGGGATCTACCTGCACACTCTCATCATCGTGGCTGTGTTTGTGGGAGAGCAGCAGCTGGGCTGGTACTATGTCCTGGGTTGGGGTGAGTGACTGCATCATTATTTTTCACTGTTCAAATTGCTGTGTCCTGCTCTGCTGTCTGATATTCATTGTTGTTTGACCATCCTTTTCCCCTAGCACATTATTTACTTACATTGACATTTCAGTAATGTCAGGGGTACCGTGAGTTATCTAAGATACTCTTCAAAGAGGTAGGGTTTCAGACGTTTTCGCAAGATGGGCAGGGACTCCTCTGTCCTGACTTTAAGGGGAAGCTTGTTCCACCATTGGGCTGCCAGGACAGAGAATAGCTTTGACTGGGCTGAGTGGGAGCCACCTACCCGTAATGTGCAATGAGTCTTCTATGCTTTCATATCTCTATCACATTGAGTGAATGGATTTATCTAACACATGGAAACTGTGTGTTTGATACACCATTTATTCAGTTCCAGCCATTACTATGAGTCCGTCCTCCCCAAATAAGGTGCCACCAGCCGCCTGTGTTTTATCAGTTCTTGAACCTCTCCTCGGGGACACCCAGTTGATCTATACCAGAGCTAGCACACCTGATTCAACTTGTCAACTAATCAAGCCCTTGAATAGGTGAGCTAGTTTAGAGCTACAACAAAATTGTGAAATGTCTGGGGGTCCCAGAGGAGAGATCTATATTATTTATTATGTCATATCTATGAAGGCCTTATGGAAGCTCGACAGTCATGAACTCCTCCATCTCTCTCCCAGGCTTCCCTATCATTCCTGCCATCACACATGCTGTGGCCCGTGGGCTCTTCTATGATGACAGGTAATGTGTCACAACTCCCTCTGAATACAGTACAGTGCGTATTAGTGGCAAAGATTGACATTCTGCACTGTATACTGCATTAGAACATTGTCAGTTACTGATATCTCAGTTAAACTCAGAATCAGATGTTTCTGTCTCTTTGTCTCCCAGATGCTGGATCAGTTCCGACACACACCTGCTCTACATCATCCATGGGCCTGTCCATGCTGCCCTGCTGGTGATTCTGCACTACCAAAACAAACATAAAACATTTAGCAGAAATGGCAACCAAATTGTTCTCATACAGAATATTTATGCTTTTAATCTAGTATTGGGTTTAAGTAGCCAATTGCTCATGGAAAACAATCGATCACTGAATGCAATCACTCAATTCACCCACTCTATTCCTCTTCCTCTTCTACTCTCTCTCTCCAGGTGAACCTGTTCTTCCTGCTCAACATAGTGCGTGTGTTGATCACCAAGCTGCAGGTGACCCACAGTGCAGAGTCCAATGCCTATATGAAGGCTGTGCGAGCCACTCTCATCCTGATCCCTCTGCTGGGAGCCCAATTCATCCTGGTCCCCTGGAGGCCAGAGGGACGTAAGGCCAGGGCCATCTACGAGTTCATCATGAACATCTTTGCACATTTCCAGGTATGGATTGAATGGTACTGGTCACAGTTCCATTTTATACAAACCTAAATCGATGTTTGGTAGCATAGAGAGTGCCTTACAAATGAATATAACTGTAGCCTACATACAGTATGTATCATATATTCAAAACATTGGTATAACCTTTCCACACTCAGTATTCACTGAATTACTTTTTTTGGTTTTTTTATATAGGGACTCCTGGTCGCAATTATATTCTGCTTTTACAATGCAGAGGTAAGTGCCAGCATCTTACATATGATTATCAAGCTCAGTATACCTATTACAATTTACATTTCTATTTAATAATCATTATCATTCAGAAATTCTTATATATTTGTTTGTCAGTATTTACTGAGAATGTTCACGCTAGCCTTTCAGTTGCTCTTAAACCACTCAGTGTCTGGTTCCATAGGTGCAAACATGTCTTAAGAGGAAATGGGCACAGACTAAGCTGGTGTGGAAATGGACAGATTCCTACTCCCACTACCACACCAACTCCTCTGTGACCGAGACGAGTCGCGCTACAGTTAGCCTGGAGCTCACCGCTCCTGAGGGGAACACCATCATCAAGCCAGGTGGTAGTGTGCACTACCGAGCCAATGGACAGAGCAACGGCAAGCACTGCACCAATGGGGAGATGGACACACCCAGGATCCTGGAGACCACGGACATCTGATAGCACTGCACTGTCACTTCCCATAGGCACCGTCACATGATGCTGTGACAAACAGGCTCACTAAACTCACAGTTTGGCCACAGACAATTGATGAATGCAGAAAATGGGGGCCATGACCTTTTGTGTCATTGTAAATGTTGGATCACACACGTGGTAAGAATATACACACACACATGTGTACAAGATACACATGCAAATACACAGAGAAAAACACATCTGATAATGAATGAGCAGCTTACAGGGCCCAGTTGAAACCTTACAGACAATTATTTGCCACCAGATGGAAATACATTTCACTGTAGCTTTTCATTGTTGGCCTTAGGCACAAGATATTATGGAACAATCCCAGTGATAAAATGACCCAATAAAGAGGGCTATCTCTGGCAATGTTTGATATTAGCCTTCAGTGCTGATCAGTGTCTGATATAATCAATTCCTGTGGGCCTATTGGACAGTTTGTACAGTATATACAGTGGCAAGAAAGTATGTGAAACCCTTGAATACCTGGATTTCTGCATAAATTGGTCATAAAATTAACTGATCTTCGTCTAGGTCATAACAATAGACTAATAAAACAAACATTTATATGTTTGTCTTTATTGAACACACCGTTTAAACATTCACAGTGCAGGGTGGGAAAAGTATGTGAACCCTTGGTAGCAATATCCTCAACCAAATGTTTTCTGTAGTTGCGGATCAGACCTGCACAACAGTCAGGAGGAGTTTTGGACCATTCCTCTTTACAAAACTGTTTCAGTCCAGCAATATTCTTGATGTCTGGTGTGAACTGCTCGAGGTCATGCCACAGAATCTCAATCGTGTTGAGGTCAGGACTTCTGTTGAAACCATTCTGTTGTTGATTTACTTCTGTTTTGGGTCGTTGTCCTGTTTCATCACTCAACTTCTTCAATTGTCAGACAGATAGCCTTACATTGTCCTGCAAAATGTCTTTAAACTTTAGAATAAATGTTTCTGTCGACTATAGAAAGCTGTCCAGGCCCTGAGGTAGCAAAGCATCCCCAAACATGATGCTCCCTCCACCATACTTTACAGTTGGGATGAGGTTTTGATGTTGGTGTGCTGTGCAGTGCCTTTTTTTCTCGACACAGTGGTGTGTGTTCCTTCCAAACAACTCAACTGTAGTTTCATCTGTCCACAGAATATTTTGCCTGTAGCACTGTGTAACATTCAGGTGCACTTTTGCAAACTTCAGACTTGCAGCAATATTTTTTTGGACAGCAGTGGCTTCTTCTGTGGTGTCCTCCCATGAACAACATTCTTGTTTAGTGTTTTACGTATCGTAGACTCATCAACAGAGATGTTAGAATGTTCCAGAGATTTCTGTAAATCTTTAGCTGACACTCTGGGATTCTTCTTAACCTCATTGAGCATTCTGCGCTGTGCTCTTGCAGTCATCTTGGCAGGACGGACACTCCTAGGGAGAATAGCAGCAGTGCTGAACTTTCTCCATTTATAGACCATTTGTCTTACCGTGGACTGATGAACATCAAGGCTTTTAGAGATACTTTTGTAACCCTTTCCAGCTTTATGCAAGTCAACAATTCTTAGGTCTTCTGAGATCTCTTTAGTTCGAGGCATGGTTCACATCAGGCAATGCTTCTTGTGAATAGCAAACTCAAATTTTGTGAGTGTATTTTATAGGGCACTGCAGCTCTAACCAACATCTCCAATCTTGTGTCATTGATTGGACCCCAGGTTAGCTGACTTGGAGAAGTCATTAGCCTAGGCGTTCACATTCTTTTTCCAACCTACACTGTGAATGTTTAAATTATGTATACAATATAGACAAGGAAAAATACAATTTGTGTCATTAGACTATGTATGTCTATTGTTAGGACTTAGATGAAGATCAGATCAAATTTGATGGCGAAATCCAGGTAATTCCAAAGGGTTCACATACAGTGGCAAGAAAAAGTAAGTGTTGGTATATTAGTAATTTTTGGTGTTGTTTATTTTTTTTTTGGCTATATTGTAAAGATTTGGATCAGTCTTTTCTATGTCACTTTAATGATGTGGAACTTATTATGTAAATGTGTTACATAAGCTTGCCTTTTTAGAAACATGAAATGATTGCTTAACTTGGCATAGTTCTGACTGCTGAATGTTAAGTTCTCCGAGGCAAGTAAGATGACAGTGTATAAGGAATACAACACAATGAGGAAAAGTTTGGCTGTGTGCTTTGAATCTCTAATAGGTTCTCCTATGATTCAGTGATGAGTGATGCCCTATGTCTGACACAACACTTTTTATCCAGTGTTACTTTCTTACGCTTGAACAAATCTTGTTTATTGAGTTGCTATACACAATCTTTGAAAAATCAAAGAGGATACATGTATTATACTGCCGAGCTGCAGTTGAACTGTGCATACTCTGTATGTGGGGAGAATTTACTATGCAGTGTATGAAAAACATTCCACTTTAACTTCCAAAGAAATTATTATGTTGTGTTTAAGTGTAAAAAAAATAAAATAATAATAATTTTAATAAACGTTTATCATTTTGATTGTGCTCGAGTTTTCTTGTCCATTGAATTATGGTTTTGGGGATATATTTTTTTATAATGTAGACCTGACTCGCTCAGAATGTATTAAAATAAATAAGACCACCAGGAGTGAAACGCTTCTGTTTAAAACGGACACTCATTGACTTTAGTTACACTTGCAAGTCGAAAGGGGATATTTCTTACAAACCATAAAGATTGCTATTAAAAATGGGCTGGTGTTTTTTCCAGACTCCTTTCATCGTAGGTGGATTAGGGCCTGTGTCAATCCTGTCTTGATAGAAATTAATTTACTTTTTATGGGCTGGTGTTACTGCTCTGTGTCTTAGATTAGGTAGATTTTTTTTATTGTGGAGAGAAGCCTACAGTAAATACTTGATCACATGAACCTAACAAATAATGCTGGCCTAAATTGGATGTATGGCAATTCCCTATGATACGCTATTGGTACAGGTTGAGAACAGTTCATGAGGCGTCCACGTAATGTAGGTAATTGACTTTCCAGACTTAGGTCTTTAGTTGGATGATGTTCCCATTTGTTGCAGATATTGAAGACAATTAACATAAGGCCTACCGTGCAACGTGAAGAGTTGCACTCCATAATTGTTTGTGGGAATATTGTCACATCTTCTCCTGCTCCTCCCCTCCGGCGTACGACGTCACCAGAATACTAACCACCGGTCCTTGGATTCATCATTACGCTCACCTGTTAATCATTATGATTCACACCTGGACTTCATTACCTTCGTCATTTCCTCCCCTTTATATGTCCCTCCCTTATGTTTTCTCACCAGTTGGTATTGTTCTTGTTTACCGGCGTGTAGCCTTATGGAATTGGCTCATTACTGGTTTTGTTGTTTTATTAAATGTTTCACCTGCACCTGCTTCCTGATTCACAGCTCCGTTATTTCAAATATTCTCTGAAAGTCAATTGACCAAAAACTTAGCCTCTATTTAAATAAATTAGCATCTGACTGTTTCTCCAACTTAGCATTTTGCATCTAGCACCTTAGCTAATTGGTTTTGGTGTACAGTAGATTCTACCCATATATATATATATATGTGTGTGTATATAATTCCAAATCTGTAAAACATTATCCTAAATATAACACCTCAACTTAGCAAATACCATTGGTTTAATATAATGATTAAAGCATGAGAACTCCTTTATATTTGTATGCACTTTTATTTATTTTACTATGTCAATGTCTATTGTAAATGTTTTGGCACCAAACTGGTGGCAGTGTTGGAAAAAAAGTCAATAGTTGGATGAGTTGCAGAGTTAATTGTTGAGATGCTTTTTGAATTAATGTGGCTATTTTCTCCTGATCCATATGGTCTAGAAACTCATGGATGTAGACACAGTATATAAAAAAAGTTAAACTTTTTTTTGTAATTACCAAAGTTACTATTTACCAAAATGACTGAATTCCTCTAACTTTAAATGACTGACTTCTTCTACATTGTGGCTAGATAGAGAATTAAAAGGTAGACTCAGCTGTATGACATAGCCATATTTATAACTAAACCGAGAGAGTTCATCTGTTTCCAATGGGAGCAAATGAAGCATAGTGGGCAGAACAAGCAAGGAGCTTGGCAGAGCCAAGCACGGGCTAGCGAGAGCCTATTGGCATTAGGGAACGCCTTCTCTGTAAAGTGTGCGTGAGCAATCACTCAATTCTCCCTTGCACTCCTTGCAAACGACACCATTTTTTTAAAACTGGCAAACGGTCAAGTATACAAAACTTAGTGCACTCTCTTCATAACATATTATAGTTTTGGGAACAGAAAACTTTATTACAGGCTTTTCTTCTAACAGAAAATCATCAGAATGTTTGCCCGGTTCCATCTCGCTCCCTAATATCACACGGCCGTCCATTGGGCTTCCTATCCTTGCCATATTTGGTGGGGAGAGGAAATTCCAACCGGATGCTCCAGATTTATAAATCCGGTGACACATCGGGCTACTTGTTCCATTTGTGACACAAGTGCAAAGTAAACGGCATAGTGGGTCAATTACCACAACTAAGAGCTTTGAAGTGCAAGCCTAAACTTCACTGTTTTGGTCCTGTACCTACCATGCTCTAACAGTGGGAGCGAAGATTTGCATCTTGCTCATCGCAATGGGCTTGTTCGACATTGCCTCCGACAGTGCAGGCGACTGCCGACTGACTGATCTACAAATCACCTTGCATCATAAATAACGACAAATTATTATTTGTAGTTCAGTCAGTCAGCCACAATTTACCCATGATACATCACGGTTTTGATGCTCTCGAATATGGCTATTATCTGTGGTACTGCTATTAGCTGTGGTGCTACTCGCAGCAAGGTAATTTACCTTTAATGTAGCAGCTGGTTAGGAGAATGATCCTTGCTATCTGGTATACTTGGGACGTCCCAACTCAGACACTACCCCATTGAAGTTGAAATGTAAAATGGTTAAGGTAAGGGTTAGGTTTAGGGTAACGGTAGGGGTTAAGGTTAGGGTTTAGGGTAGTGGCGTCCCAAGGATCATGGATAGCACTAACCTTAGGAGAATTAAAGTAGCAGGTTAGGATAATTAGGAAAAGGATTAAGCTTAGCTGAAATGTTGAACTCCATCTAGCCACAACACTAGAAGCCATCAGTGCAGAGAAACCATCAGTATCACCACACCAGTAGTTTTGCAAACCTATGCAGGAATTAGTCAATGCCGTTTGATCCACATTCACACAGTGTTAGCTTTTAGACTTTTCGCACACTGATATAAGCACTCTGTGTGTCTCAAAAGGACAAGGTCCTACAGAGATTTGAACTCGGATCGCTGGATTCAAAGTCCAGAGTGCCAACCATTTCACCATAGGACAGGATGAAAACAGTTAAATAGGATTTTGCTTAGTAAAGGATGATCGCAGGAATATGCTATTTTCTGAATTAAGTAAACTACTGAACTGCTTGACATTTTAATTCACCAGAAAAGTATTAACTCTCGAAGTACAAAGTAACGATGTACAGTAGCTCAAAAGCTATGGTAAGTTATAGAATAGATTAGAATAAAACTTTATTGTCATCCAGGATGGACATTTCTCTTTGGCATCACCTTCGTTAAAAGAATCACATACACGTACAGTACATTCTCACATCATACACATTTAAACCAGTCAGTCCATCATGTTGTATACACTAACAACATAGAGGACATTAATACATTCACTCACAACCGATCACTGTCCCAACTGCATTAGATAGATGAGTACATATACCGCTACAATTTACTTTGCATTTAGTAGTCCAACAGCACAAGGAACAAATTAATGTTTGAAAACGTTCTTCTTGGCCATGGGCATTCTGAAGCGCCGGCCAGAGGGAAGCCTCTCGAACTGAGGGTGTAGAGGGTGGGAGTGGTCGCCAATGACAGCCAGTGCCTTCTTTTTGGTTGCCTTGTGGAACAGAATGCTCAAATGTGCCTGTGGTCGACCAATTACTTTGCTGGCTGTGTTTACTATTCTGGTCAGTTTGCTTTTGCTCCTCACGCTCAGATGACCAGACTGTCATATTGAACGTGAGGATGCTCTCCACCAGCTCAGATGACCAGACTGTCATATTGAACGTGAGGATACTCTCCACCAGCTCAGATGACCAGACTGTCATATTGAACGTGAGGATGCTCTCCAACCAGCTCAGATGACCAGACTGTCATATTGAACGTGAGGATGCTCTCCACCAGCTCAGATGACCAGACTGTCATATTGAACGTGAGGATGCTCTCCACCAGCTCAGATGACCAGACTGTCATATTGAACGCGTGAGGATGCTCTCCACCAGCTCAGATGACCAGACTGTCATATTGAAAGTGAGGATGCTCTCCACCAGCTCAGATGACCAGACTGTCATATTGAACGTGAGGATGCTCTCCACCAGCTCAGATGACCAGACTGTCATATTGAAAGTGAGGATGCTCTCCACCAGCTCAGATGACCAGACTGTCATATTGAACATGAGTATACTCTCCACCAGCTCAGATGACCAGACTGTCATATTGAACGTGAGGATGCTCTCCACCAGCTCAGATGACCAGACTGTCATATTGAACGTGAGGATGCTCTCCACCAGCTCAGATGACCAGACTGTCATATTGAACGTGAGGATGCTCTCCACCAGCTCAGATGACCAGACTGTCATATTGAAAGTGAGGATGCTCTCCACCAGCTCAGATGACCAGACTGTCATATTGAACGTGAGTATACTCTCCACCAGCTCAGATGACCAGACTGTCATATTGAACGTGAGGATGCTCTCCACCAGCTCAGATGACCAGACTGTCATATTGAACGTGAGGATGCTCTCCACCAGCTCAGATGACCAGACTGTCATATTGAACGTGAGGATGCTCTCCACCAGCT
Source organism: Brachymystax lenok tsinlingensis (assembly GCA_030435695.1). Lineage (NCBI taxonomy): Eukaryota > Metazoa > Chordata > Actinopteri > Salmoniformes > Salmonidae > Brachymystax > Brachymystax lenok. The sequence goes on from CM059803.1 coordinate 17,518,130, forward strand.
CAGATGACCAGACTGTCATATTGAACGTGAGGATGCTCTCCACCAGCTCAGATGACCAGACTGTCATATTGAGCGTGAGGATACTCTCCACCAGCTCAGATGACCAGACTGTCATATTGAACGTGAGGATACTCTCCACCAGCTCAGATGACCAGACTGTCATATTGAGCGTGAGGATGCTCTCCACCAGCTCAGATGACCAGACTGTCATATTGAGCGTGAGGATACTCTCCACCAGCTCAGATGACCAGACTGTCATATTGAACGTGAGGATGCTCTCCACCAGCTCAGATGACCAGACTGTCATATTGAACGTGAGGATGCTCTCCACCAGCTCAGATGACCAGACTGTCATATTGAACGTGAGGATGCTCTCCACCAGCTCAGATGACCAGACTGTCATATTGAACGTGAGGATGCTCTCCACCAGCTCAGATGACCAGACTGTCATATTGAGCGTGAGGATACTCTCCACCAGCTCAGATGACCAGACTGTCATATTGAACGTGAGGATACTCTCCACCAGCTCAGATGACCAGACTGTCATATTGAGCGTGAGGATGCTCTCCACCAGCTCAGATGACCAGACTGTCATATTGAGCGTGAGGATGCTCTCCACCAAGCTGCTGTACACCCTCTCCAGAACATCCTGGTTGACCCCAAACCCCTTTCATTTCCTATTTAAGAACAGGGGTTGGCTTGCTAGAAAAAAAATGGTCTGCATTCTCTGTAAAACTCAGCTTGTTATCAATTTGTGTCCCTAGGTATTTAAAACACTCAACCACCTCCACTGGTTGGTCATTCAGAGAGAGTGGTTGGAACATTGGTAAGTTGCTGCCATTGATGACCTTTGTCTTTTCCACATTGATGTGGAAGGCACTTGACCGGCACCATTCTTGAAGGTTGTTGGTCTGATAAAAATAGCTGTACCCATCTGACGTGGCATCTTTAAAAAAGAGTCCTACTAGAGCCATGTCATCCGCGTACTTGAAAAGGCTCATATTGTTTCCTCGGATCTTCATCTCGTTAGTGCAGATATAGAACAACAACAGTGAAAGGACATACCACTGGGGTGCCCCTGTGTTCAGTGTCAGTTCATCAGAGGGCCCCAGTCATGAGGACCCTCTGTAGGCAGGCAGTTAAATAGTCCTTGATCCAACCTGTGAGACCTCTGTTGACATTCAGGTCCAGTAGTCGTTTCAGCAGTATGTGTATTTGTATTGTATTGAAAGCTGAACTAAAATCAATAAATAAAAGGTGTGGATATGATTTTGCATGTTGAAGGTGACTAGCCACCATGTTCACCAAGGTCAGGATAGCATCCATCCCCTCTGTGCCTCATAGGCAAACTGTAACGGGTCCAGTTGATATGCTATGGAAAGGGTAAGGTGCTTACTAACAACCATTTCCATGCATTTGGCCAAAAGGGGCGTGAGGGCCACAGGTCAAAAGTCATTTGGGGAATTCTTAGGCACCGGTACAATGGCCGACACCTTCCAGGATTTTGGCACTGTACAGGTGCTCAGCAGGAGTGTGAGAACTCCCTTGAGCTGGTTGGCGCAAACCAGTACTTTGCCCAGTAGTCCGTCTGGGCCTGGTGCTTTGTGGGGCTTAATATTTGACAAGCATGAGGCCACCTCGTTCTCTGTTATCTGGACAGGAGAGGATTTGGCGATGCTCTCACATATTGGTTTACATTCATCTTTAAATCAACAGTATCAAATCTTCCATAAAATAGTTTAGGTCATTTACAAAGTATGAACAGTCTGCCATATTATTGTTCTCTCTTTTCCTTTCTCTTCCCAACATTGCATTAAGCCTTTCCCATGCTTGTCTTGGATTGCCTGTACAGAACCTCTGCCCCACTTTAACCTTGAAGTCCTTTTTGAATTCCATATTTTTTACCTGAATTCATTTTCTTTCTCCTTTACAGCATCAATATCTCCTTTCAGGAATGAAAACTTCCTTTCTATGAGGCACATTATTAAGTCTTGAGACACCCAGGGCTTGTTGTTGGGAAATACTCTGATAGTTTTTGTGTTAATGACAGTATCCTCACAGGTACTGGATGTATGATGCAATGCTGTCTGTCAACTCGTGGGGATCCCTGCATGAGTCAAAGAGCACCTCGCAGTCTGTGACGTCAAAGTAATCCTCCCCACTAACACTGATCCAGGATGCGAGTTGGAGAGGTGACGTACTGTTGCAGAGTGGGGAGGTGCGTATTAAAATCCCCAAGCACAAATACTGGCTGGTCAGTTGATCGTGAAAGTGCAGCATTGAAACAGTCTGTGATCCTGTCAGCAGCTTCCTTATTGCACATAGACCAGAATAATGGTAATTTGTCGCATGGTAGATAGAATGGCCTGAATGATAAAACAACAATAATCTCATAGTCTCTGGTGCACACTTGTTCAATCACATTACACTGCGTGGCCCAAGTATTATCACAGTTTCTAAATCGTGAACATTTGCGAAACAGACCAACCAGACCAGGCCTAGGTTCGGGGTTTGAGAAGTCAACAAGAGAAGTAAAATATTCTTCCTTAGTTGTTGATTTTCTTGAAATCTAAAGGCACGACATAGATTCGAGCCAATGTCTTAACTTCTTAGGGAGCAGCGCACGAGGTGACCGTTTTGGAGACCCTGGCATGCCCAAAGTAAAATGCCTCCCATTCAGGCCCAGAAAATAGGATATGCACATATTTAGTACCATTGGATGGGAAACACTCTGAAGTTTCTAAAAGTGTTAACCATTTGTCTGTGAGTAAAACAGAACGGATATTGCAGGCGAAACCCCGAGGAATTTCTGTCCTGGAAAAAGTGGTTTTGACACATTGCTCATTTGGAACCCCTCTCTTATGAAAATTCCCTTATAAGGGCATATGAATGCAGTACCTATCGCTTCCTCTGTATGTCAACAGTCTCGAGACAGTGTTCAGATTTTTTTTAGATGCTTTTAGAGCAGAGAAGAAGAGGAATCAGGAAGTGCCCCCACAGATGTCAATAGAAGAAGACGCGAGCTCCCGCCAGGCACGCTCTGTGGTTCTTTCCTTTCTTATCGCCCAGTTTATATTCCGGTTGAAATATTATACCATTTATACAGAAAAAGTGTTCCTAAGGATACATTTAAAATGATGTTTGATTGTTCTTGGACAAGTTTATAGGTATAAGATGAACGAGTTCTCTTCACGTTTCAATGGATGAATGGAGGCTATAGTTTCTGATTATAACGCGCGAACCAAACAGAGATTTATGGATATAATACATGACTTTTTCTAACAAAAAAACCATGGATTGTCTTCGTTGGACACTTGGGAAGCCATCAGCAGACGTTCTTCAACAGGTAATTGATTTGTTTTCGCTGTGAAATGTGTTTTGTGTGAACCGTGAAGGCTAATGAATTCATGGTAGTGGAAAAATAGTGAAGGTGCTACCCTCAAACAATCAAATGTGGTGCTTTCGCCGTAAAGCCGTTTTGAAATCTGACAACGCTGTGATATTGCTAAGAAGCAGCTTTTGATGACTATGAAACACTTGTATATTGATGCATGTTTAATAATTCAACTTTTGGATTTTGAATTTGGCGCCTTGCATTTCACCTGGTGATGTCGGGAGTGGGGTGCTAGCGCCCCAGCGCACCTTGCTGCTCCTTAAGAAGTTAAGTAGTTGAACATGTTATTACTCCAACCTCGTGAAAAGGACAAACTGACATGTTTTCATTTTCGTCAAAGCAAATTTATATCAAAGGAGTGCCTTTGATTTGACGGCCTGCACATACACAGTTTGGCGCGAGATGACCGTTAGACAGAGATACACACTGAAGACAGAAGAAAGAGAGTTGAGCAGATGAGCTTCCACATTTTTCAGCATGTTTTTACAAAAATATAGATTTAGAGTTAGATAAACTTGGATTTATTGGCATAACCTTCACCCCAAATCAAAACTCCAAACCTACAACCTAATTTTGGACAAAATAACATGGAATGATTCCTACCAAAGATTTTAATTTCCGAGCTATACAGCAAATGCTCTGGCAAACAAACAACAGAAACCTGAAAACACCATCCAACCTGGAACTGAGTGAATAATGTTTAATCGGAATCTACTTTTAAAGCCAAGAAGAAAAATACTTTATAAGGACTGAATAAAAACATTTTACTTTATAAGGACTGAATGCTAAGTTAAGGCTACCAAGCTTGCTTGGACAGAACATACCTGACTGCAGCTTCAATTACCACTGAGGTGTGAAGTGAAAGGTGTCAAAGCCCTTGAGCCCAACAATGGCAGAAGAGTTTCACAGCCTAAATGCAGAGGCCTTTGAAGCCCCCTCCGCTGTTCAGAGGTCATTACAATACAGTACAGTCTGGATGTAAAAAATGATAAGGCATGAAAAGAGTACAAAAAGAAGCTCCTTGTGGAAAATCAAGAGACACTTTTTGCTGACTATTATACAAATGGGAACATAAGCAACTTAATCTTCCACACAGTCTTTCCCCTGGCATGGCACAGTGCTATATTAATGATGGGTATTAGCGATGGGTGGAAACTCAGGATATTATTAGACAACGAGGAGTCAGCCAATGTCAACCTGTACAAGTCTGGAACAGTAATGGTACAGGGCAACCCCAAACAGTTTCAGCTGGACTTTCACATAATCAAAGAGATAGCTCAGCAGGATAAGCTCGCCTCCCCCGAGTGTGTCAGACCAGACCTCTTCAATATCCAACCCCACAGACGAGCAACCCCAAGTGGAAAGTCATTGAAATGAAGGATAAATTCACCCAGCTGGAGGTGAGGCAGGTGGTGCTGGATCAGTATGTGAACACACTCCAGTCAGCACAAAAAATAGTCCAGCTCAACAACACCCCCTCAACCAGACCCGACGCTCTAACCACTATTACATGTTGCTTATGAGTGCATTTCACACTACTTTTGGATTATAAATGGATTGTAAGGCTCGTATGAATGTCCTGCTTGTCCTGCTTAATATAATGTTTGTGTTATCATCACAAATAAACTGTATTATACTTAAAAAACACTTCAACTGCAAACAGTTAAATGTCTCTTTGGCTAGATTTTGCTACAGCCTATATCAGTGTTAGCATTCTAGCTAACAACTGCTGCATCAAAAATAGTTAATTTGCAAAGATCACAACCAAATATAATCTTAGAGACTGTTCAAGTAAGAATAAAAACATAATTGTAAGTGTATGACAACCCAAAAAAGTTATTTTGTTTAGAAGTAATACAAAATTCAAAAGGCACTCGCACATCTGTGTAGACACCGGTCCTGGACAAGACAAATGTTTTTATTCTGTTTTATTTACTGCAGTGTCTTTTAATTGCCCAAACGCATGGCCGTTTTCCCACTCTATATTGCTATAGAATTTTCCTAAATACCTTTGTATACGACATTCCCAAACATTCTAGGAATTTATGAAAACGTGAAAATGACCATATCTAAAATGTCAGATTTTTTTGTTGCTAAAATTCTGTCAATGCCACTTCAATGTCCTTCACATGACTGCTAGCAGCATCATAAAAAGGGGCATGAAGGAAGCCCTAAAATATGATGTTTTTCTAATTAGTGAGAACGTTCAGGAGCAGGCAATGTTGAAAAGTCATCTTTAGAAAAAAAACACAGACAAGAAAATTGCAAATGTGTGGGGCGGTAAGACACAAATGAACAAATTTAAGTCTATTGTGTGCACTTGCAATGCGAGCAGTACATCATGCACACCGAAGGTGGATGATAAAGGACACTGGACAGTTCTGCAAGCTGCCCCTCAGGTAATTCAACTGGGGCTTTTAAATGCAAGATTCATGAACAACAAAGGCTTACTACTGAATGACATCATCACTGATACAAATCTAGACTTTCTCTGCCTCACTGAGACTTGGCATCAGCCCAATGAGTACATATCAAATAAAATGTTATTGGTCCCGTACACATATTTTGCAGATTTTATTGTGGGTAAGTCGAAATACTTATGTTCCTAGCTCCAACAGTGCAGTAATATCTAACAGAACAACACACGCAAATCTGAAAAAGAAATATAGAAGTATTAGAACGAGCAATGTCAGTCTGGAATTTACATTTATATGTATATGATGGTGTGAATTGAAAAGATTGACAGTATATGAGTAGAAAAGATGTGCACAGTAGTAGTTATATAGGATGAGCATTGACTAGAATACAGTATATATATTTGAAGTGGGTAAATCAGTATGTAAACATTAAAGTGACCAGTGTTCAATGAATATGTACAGTACCGTCTTGCGCCGGGTATACAGAGATGGCCAGTTTACAGAGGAGTATAGAGTGCAGCAATGTGTCCTATAAGGAGCATTGGTGTCCAATCTGATGGCTTAATGGTAAAGAACATTTAGCCACCCGAGAGCACCCTTACCTGCCAATCTATAAATACGTCTCCGTAATCTAGCATGGGTAGGATGGTCATCTGAATCAGGGTTCATTTGGCAGCTTGGGTGAGAGAGGAACGATTACGATAGAGGAAATCAAGTCTCCGGGGAGGGGCCAGCTGAGTATAAGACTGTCATCTGCATATAAATGGATGAGAGAGCTTCCTACTGCCTGAGCTATGTTGTTGATGTAAATTGAGAAGAACGTAGGACCTAGGATCGATCCTTGCAGTACTCCCTTGGTGACAGGCATGGGCTTTACAAAGTGCTCTCAGTGAGAGACGTAGTCAGCAAACCAGGCCAAAGACCCCTCAGCCGACCCACAAGAATGGAATGGTCTACCGTGTCAAAAGCTTTGGCCAAGTCAATAGAAATAGCAGCACAACATTGCTTAGAATCAAGGGCAGTGGTGACATCATTTAGAACCTTTAAGGTTTCAGTGACACAACCATAACCTGAGCGGAAACCAGATTGCATACCAGAGAGAATGCTATAGACATCAAGAAATCCAGTCAGTTGATTATTGACATGTTTTTCCAACACTTTTAATAAACAGGGCAAGATAGAAATTGGCCTATAACATCTCAAGGACCAGTTGGTCGATAGCGGGCTCCTCCCAACACTACCAGGTAAAATGTAAAGCGCCAAATTCAAAATCCCAAAGTTGAATTATTAAACATCCACCAATATACAAGTGTTCCATACTCATCAAAAGCTCTGTTTCTTGGCAATATCACAGCGTTGTCAGATTTCAAAAAGGCTTTACGGCGAAAGCAGCACATTTGATTGTTTGAGAGTAGCACCTCACATATTTTTCCCATAGCCATGTATCGATTAGCCATCATGGCACACACATAACACATTTCACAGCGAAAACAAATCAATTACCTGTTGAAGAACTTCTGCTGAGGTCATCCTAAGTGTCCAACAAAGACAATCCATGGTTCTTTTGTTAGAAAAAGTGCGTATTTTATCCATAAATCCTCCATTTGGTTTTGCGCGTTATAATCAGAAACGACAGCCTCCACTAGTCCATTGAAAGCGTGGCGCGAACTCGTTCATCTTATACCTATAAACTTGTCCAAGAACAATCAAACATAGTTTTAAATGTATCCTTAGGAACACTTTTACGTATATTTACTATTATAAATCAACCGGAATATAAACTGATCGATAACGACGGTAAAAAAGACACTGCGCGCTTTCACGGGAGCGCGCCCAGCCTACTGTTGTCATCAAGGGGGGACTTCATTGTTTGGTCTTTTTCTCTGGTCTTATTCATCCAAAATGGAAGAAATACACTGTCTCGAGACTGTTGACATCATAAGGAAGCGACGTGTACTGCATTCATATGCCCTTATATGGTCATTTTCATTAGGGAGGGGTTCCCAAATGAGCAATGTGTCAAAATCACTTTTTCCAGGACAGAAATTCCTCGGGGTTTTGCCTGCCATATGCGTTCTGTTTCACTCACAGACAAATGGTTAACAGTTTTCGAAAATTCAGAGTGTTTCCTATCCAATGGTACTAAATATATGCATATCCTATTTTCTGGGCCTAAATGGGAGGCATTTTACTTTGGGCACGCCAGGCTCTCCAAAACGGTCACCTCATGCACTGCTCCCTAACAAGATAACAGTTAGGATTAGCTTGATCTCCCCCTTTAAATAAAATATGCACTGTGGCTGTCTTCCAAGCACTGGGAACCTTCCCAGAGAGGAGAGACAGGCTCAGCGATGTTAGGTGCTGGGAAGGATCTAAACCATCTGACCCAGATGTTTTTTGGGGGTCAAGTTTAAGGAGCTCTTTTAGCACCTCAGACTCAGTGACTGCCTGCAGGGAGAAGCTGTGTAGCGGGGCAGGGGAAAAAGAGGGAGGAGCATCAGAGCTAGTCGCATTAGAAGGGCAAGGAGGCATGGCTGAGTAAAATAGGAATTCTGACTTAGTGAAGTGGTGATTAAAAAGCTCAGCCATACACTCCTTGTCAGTCACAACCACATCATCAACATTAAGGGACATGGGTAGCTGTGAGGAGGATGGTTTATTCTCCAGGTCTTTCACTGTTTTCCAGAACTTCTTGGGGTTAGACCCAAAGAGAGAGAACTGCTCCTTAAAGTAAAAATCTTTGGCCTTCCGTAGAGCCTAAGTGTGCTTATTTCCAATTTACCTCAACGAAAGCCAGTCAGCCTAAGTATTTATGTGCCAAGCCTTTTTGAAAAGCGAAGTAATATACACAAATGAATTTTTCTTCATTATTTCATAGTCATTTCCTATTTTTCTATTGAGGTCTACCCAATGTGGACCTGACAGAGACAATGGAATGTTTTGGCATGTTCACTTTCTATGTTTTCTATGTTCACTATTTTTGGCTCTTGAATTCCCATTAAAAAGCTCTAAAATCACTGTAACGTCATTATTTCATAATACATTTGATGTTTTAAAAAAAGTAATCAAAACCGAAATCCGTGATTCTTTTTTAGTAATCGAACAAAAACCGATCCGACCTCAAAAAACACTAATCACCTAGCACTACCATACACTGGACATGGTCTGTACCACAGGCGTGGATCTCGCCAAATTGGAAGGAAATGTGACAGGGCTGTCCGACCATAAACTCATCACCCTTACCTACCCACTCTGCCCAAGAAACGCTCCATTCAGTTTAGGAGTCTGAAAACAATAAACACTGCCCAGCTTACTGAATACAGTGGGGAAAAGAGTATTTAGTCAGCCACCAATTGTGCAAGTTCTCTCACTTAAAAAGATGAGAGAGGCCTGTAATTTTCATCATAGGTACACTTCAACTATGACAGACAAAATGAGGAAAAAAAATCCAGAAAATCACATTGTAGGATTTTTTATGAATTTATTTGCAAATTATGGTGGAAAATAAGTATTTGGTCAATAACAAAAGTTTATCTCAATACTTTGTTATATACCCTTTGTTGGCAATGACAGAGGTCAAACGTTTTCTGTAAGTCTTCACAAGGTTTTCACACACTGTTGCTGGTATTTTGGCCCATTCCTCCATGCAGATCTCCTCTAGAGCAGTGATGTTTTGGGGCTGTCGCAGCAACACGGACTTTCAACTCCTCCAAAGATTTTCTATGGGGTTGAGATCTGGAGACTGGCTAGGCCACTCCAGGACCTTGAAATGCTTCTTCACGGCCACTCCTTCGTTCGGGCGGTGTGTTTGGGATCATTGTCATGCTGAAAGACCCAGCCACGTTTCATCTTCAATGCCCTTGCTGATGGAAGGAGGTTTTCACTCAAAATCTCACGATACATGGCCCCATTCATTCTTTCCTTTACACGGATCAGTCGTCCTGGTCCCTTTGCAGAAAAACAGCCCCAAAGCATGATGTTTCCACCCCATGCTTCACAGTAGGTATGGTGTTCTTTGGATGCAACTCAGCATTCTTTGTCCTCCAAACACAACGAGTTGAGTTTTTACCAAAAAGTTCTATTTTGGTTTCATCTGACCATATGACATTCTCCCAATCCTCATCTGGATCATCCAAATGCTCTCTAGCAAACTTCAGACGGGCCTGAACATGTACTGGCTTAAGCATGGGGACACGTCTGGCACTGCAGGATTTGAGTCCCTGGCGGCGTAGTGTGTTACTGATGGTAGGCTTTGTTACTTTGGTCCCAGCTCTCTGCAGGTCATTCACTAGGTCCCCGTGTGGTTCTGGGATTTTTGCTCACCGTTCTTGTGATCATTTTGACCCCACGGGTGAGATCTTGCGTGGAGCCCCAGATCGAGGAAGATTATCAGTGGTCTTGTATGTCTTCCATTTCCTAATAATTGCTCCCACAGTTGATTTCTTCAAACCAAGCTGCTTACCTATTGCAGATTCAGTCTTCCCAACCTGGTGCAGGTCTACAATTTTGTTTCTGGTGTCCTTTGACAGCTCTTTGGTCTTGGCCATAGTGGAGTTTGGAGTGTGACTGTTTGAGGTTGTGGACAGGTGTCTTTTATACTGATAACAAGTTCAAACAGGTGCCATTAATACAGGTAATGAGTGGAGGACAGAGGAACCTCTTAAAGAAGAAGTTACAGGTCTGTGAGAGCCAGAAATCTTGCTTGTTTGTATGTGACCAAATACTTATTTTCCACCATAATTTGCAAATAAATTCATACAAAATCCTACAATGTGATTTTCTGGATTTTTTTTCCTCATTTTGTCTGTCATAGTTGAAGTGTACCTATGATGAAAATTACAGGCCTCTCTCATCTTTTTAAGTGAGAGAACTAAATACTTTTTTTCCCCACTGTACATCTCCTACCTGCCAGCAACTGGGTGGCGTCTAGAACGACAGTATAAGGAAACTGGGCTAACTGTACATGCACAGATGTATGAGCAACGTCAGCAAGAATACAAACAGGCCATAAATCCAGATCATACATCCTACTACTCCCAACTGATCAGCAACGGCAGGGGTTACTACCTGTGAGCAAGCTCCTCCAACCTGTGAACAATTCTGCTATCTCAGCCTCCCGAGAACGGTTCAAACCCGGTGGTTGAGCTATCCAGTCCTACGCTCCCTGAGTCAAGGTTCTCCACCTTTACCACAGTCACTGCAGCTGATGTAACCAAGCTGGTTAGGACAATGAGGCCCACGACTTGCTCACTTGACCCCATCCCCAACTCCCTTGTCAAGACTTGCTTAACTGCTCTGGAGCCTTTCTTCACAGACATTATCAACAAGTCCCTCATCACTTTATTTGTCTCTTCTCAGCTCAAACTGGCTGCAGTCACACCAGTACTTACAAAGCTGGATCTGACCCCGACGACCTCCAAAACTATATGCCTTTCTCCAACCTGCCCTTCCTGAGTAAGCTCCTCGTACGTGCGGTTTCTAGCTAACTCCAAAACCAGCTGGCTACTCACAACCTACTTGAGCCTTTCCGGTCGGGGTTTCAGAGCTAGACACAGCACTGAGACTGCCCTGGTGAGGGTCACCAATGACCTCCACATAAATGCTGACTCTGGGGCTGCCAGCATCCTCACACTGCTGGACCTCAGTGCAGCATTCGACATGGTCAGCCACGCCATACTGAAATTTGGGTCACGTGCAGCAACACTGCTTCTCCAATAGAAATCCCTGATCACACTTGTAACTCCACAAACTGCTGTGAAGAACTAGGATACCTCCTGTGCTCGACCTGTTGTTTCGGCCTGTTGTTTCCAAAGTTGTATTTTGTTTTATTTTTATTTTGTTCATAATTGTTTGTGTCAACACCTGCTACCAACTAGCCATCTGGCTAGCTAGCTATGTTGCAATGGAGCCCACTTAGCCTGGAATAGCTAATGCACGTTTCCAGCACTGTAGAAGCTGTGTTAATTACCCTCTTGTCCGGGTCAATATTGACAACCTGGAGTTCCAATAGGGCAATTGATTTCTAAAGGAATTTGCGAATTTATGGGGAAAACGCAAATTGGAACTTTCTTGTTCTCAGCTCCTGTTCCTGGATGCAGCTCGGGCCTGATAGATAAATCCCCGCCTTGTCATTTGTCCCTATCCGAGTTGTCATAATGCTTCAGCAAATGTACATTATCCCAGGGGCATTGTAAGTAACCTAATTTATGTCCCTCTAACTGCCCTGGATGCCTGCTGATCCTACAGCTAATTGTATGTACTAATCATGTGCCTATGAACCAGAGTTATACTGTTAGCACTCAGGTGGTGTGCCCTAGTAGGAAGTCCACTGTGTGCAGCTCACCCTGCACTAACATAAATAACATGAGCATGTCTACTTCTGCTACGCTTCCCAGTAAAGCAGTAAAAGCAATCAAGCATCCCCCAAAAGTGCTAAAAATAGCCCACGTTAACATATGCAGCTTAAGAAACAAGGCTCATGAAATGAATAATTTGCTAGTAATCGATGGCATTCATATTTTGACAATCTCTGAAACTCACTTAGAAAATACCTTTGATGATACATTGGTATAAATACATGGTTATAACATATACAGAAGAGACAGAAATGCAAAAGGTGGAGGTGTTGCCGTTTATATTCAGAACCACATTCCTGTAAAGCTTAGAGACGATCTAATGTTAAATACTGTTGAAGTAATATGGCTACAGGCTCGTCTGCCTCACCAAAAGCACATTCTGGTGGGAAGCAACCTACCTGGGCAGTTACAAAGAGCACAGGAATGAAATCATCAACATGTATTGATCACATGCTGCAGAAATTTGCTTTAAAGCAGTATCCAAATCAACCGGATGTAGTAATCACAATATAGTAGCCATATCTAGGAAAACCAAAGTTCCAAACGCTGGGCCTAATATAGTGTATACGTTTTGTAGTGATTCCTATGTTGTTGATGTAAAGAATGGTGTATAATGAGGCGCAACCACACGCTGCTTGACACATTTATGAAATTGCTTATTCCAGTTACTAATAAACATGCACCCATTAGGAAATGATTGTACAAAAACTTAATCCCTGTGGATTGATGAGAAATTGAAAAAATGGTATGGTTGATCGGAATGAGGCAAAAGGAATGGCAAATAAGTCTGGTTGCACAACCGATTGGTAAACGTACCGCAAATTAAGAAATCATGTGACTAAATTTAATAAAAAGAAGAACAAACTATACTATGAATCAAATATATATGAGAATGAAAACGTCTTTGGAGCACCTTAAATGAAATTTTGGGAAAAAAAAGGAAAACTCTGCTCCATCATTCATTGAATCAGATGGCTCATTCATCACAAAACCCACAGATATTGCCAACTAGTTTAACGTTTTAATTGGCAAGATTAGCTAATTTAGGCATGAAATGCCAGCAATAAACTCTGACACAACACATCCAAGTATAACTGATCAAATTCTGAAAGACAAGCATTGTAATTTTGAATTCCGTAAAGTGAGTGTGGAAGAAGTGAAAATATTATTGTTGTCTATCAACAATGACAAGCCACCGAGGTCTGACATCTTGGATGGAAAATTACTGAGGATAATAGTGGACGATACAATGCTATTTTACTGTAAACAAATTGACAGACTTTCAGCAGGCTTATTGGGACGGACATTCAACAAGCTCAGCACTTACAGAATTGACTGATGATTGGCTGAGGAAAATTGATGATAAAAAGATTGTGGGAGCTGTCTTGTTAGACTTCAGTGCGGATTTTGACATTATCGATCATAGTCTGCTGATGGAAAAACATATGTGTTATGGCTTTACACCCCCTGCTAAATTGGGGATAAAAAGTTACCTGTCTAACAGAACACAGAGGGTGTTCTTTAAGGGAAGTCTCTCCAATATAATTCAGGTAGAATCAGGAATTCCCCAGGCAGCTGTCTAGGCCCCTTACCTTTACAATTTTTACTAATGACATCCCACTGGCCTTGAGTAAGGCCAGTGTGTCTATGTATGTGGAGGACTCAACACTATACACATAAGTACTACAGGGAGTGAAATCACTGCAACACTCAACAAAGAGCTGCAGTTAGTTCCAGAATGGGTGGCAGGGAATAAATTTGTCCTATATATTTCAAAAACTAAAAGCATTGAATTTAAGACAAATCATTAACTAAACCCTAAACCTCAACTAAATCTTGTAATAAATAATGTGGAAATTGAGGAAGTTGAGGTGACTAAACTGTTTGGAGTAACCCTGGATTGTAAACCTGTATGTTCAAAACATGTTGATACAACAGTAGCTAAGATAGGGAGAAGTCTGTCTATAATAAAGCGCTGCTCTAACAACACTATCAACAAGGCAGGTCCTACAGGCTTTAGTTTTGTCACACCTGGACTACTGTTCAGTCGTGTGGTCATGTGCCACAAAGAGAGACCTCAGAAAATTGCAATTGGCTCAGAACAGGGCAGCACGGCTGGAAATTAAATGTACACAGAGAGCTAACATTAATAACATGCATGTACAGTTGAAGTCAGAAGTTTACGTACACTTAGGTTGGAGTCATTAAAACTCGTTATTCCACTACTCCATAAATTACTTGTTAACAAACTATAGTTTTGGCAAGTCGGTTAGGACATCTACTTTGTGCATGACACAAGTAATTGTTCCAACAATTGTTTACAGACAGATGATTTCACTTATAATTCACTGTATCACAATTCCAGTGGGTCAGAAGTTTGCATACACTAAGTTGACTGTGCTTTTAAACAGCTTGGAAAATTCCAGAAAATGATGTCATGGCTTTAGAAGCTTCTGATAGGCTAATTGACATAATTTGAGTCAATTGGAAGTGTACCTGTGGATGTATTTCAAGGCCTACCTTCAAACTCAGTGCCTCTTTGCTTGACATCATAAGAAAATCTAAAGAAATTAGCCAAGACCTCAGAAAAGAATTGTAGATCTCCACAAGTCTGGTTCATCCTTGGGAGCAATTTCCAAACGCCTGAAGGTACCACGTTCATCTGTACAAACAATAGGAAGGAGACGTGTTCTGTCTCCTAGAGATGAATGTACTTTAGTGCGAAAAGTGTAAATCAATCACAGAACAACAGCAAAGGACCTTGTGAAGATGCTGGAGGAAACAAGTACAAAAGTATCTATATCCACAGTAAAACGAGTCCTATATCAATATAACCTGAAAGGCCACTCAGCGAGGAAGAAGCCACTGCTCCAAAACCGCCATACAAAAAGCCAGACTACGGTTTGCAACTGCACATGGGGACAAAGATCGTACTTTTTGGAGAAATGTCCTCTGGTCTGATGAAACAAAAATAGAATTGTTTGGCCATAATGACCATCGTTATGTTTGGAAGAAAAAGGGGGAGGCTTGCAAGCCGAAGAACCACATCCCAACCGTGAAGCACGGGGGTGGCAGCAGCATGTTGTGGGGGTGCTTTGCTGCAGGAGGGACTGGTGCACTTCACAAAATAGATGGCATCATGGAGGAAGCAAAATTATGTGGATATATTCGAAGCAACATCTCAAGACTTCAGTCAGGAAGTTAAAGCTTGGTCGCAAATGGACATTGACACCAAACATACTTCCAAAGTTGTGGCAAAATGGCTTAAGGACAACAAAGTCAAGGTATTGGAGTGGCCATCACAAAGCCCTGACCTCAATCCTATAGAAAATTTGTGGGCAGAACTGAAAAAGCGTGTGCGAGCAAGGAGGCCTACAAACCTGACTCAGTTACACCAGCTCTGTCAGGAGGAATGGGCCAAAATTCACGCCATTTATTGTGGGAAGCTTGTGGAGGGCTACCCGTTTGACCCAAGTGAAACAATTTAAAGGCAATGCTACCAAATACTAATTGAAACTTCTGACCCACTGGGGATGTGATGAAAGAAATAAAAGCGGAAATAAATGATTCTCTCTACTATTATTCTGACATTTCACATTCTTAAAATAAAGTGGTGATCATAACTGACCTAAAACAGGGAAGATTTACTAGGATTATATGTCAGGAATTGTGAAAAACTGAGTTTACATGTATTTGGCAAAGGTGTATGTAAACTTCCGACTTCAACTGTAAATCTCTCATTGCTCAAAGTAAAGGAGAGATTGACTTCATCAGTACTTGCTTTTCTAAGAAGTGTTGAAATGCAGAATACACCGAGGTGTCTGTTTGAACTACTAGCACACAGCTCGGACACCCATACATACCCCACAAGAAATGCCACAAAGGTCTCTTTAAAAATCCCCAAGTCAAGAACAGACTATGGGAGGCGCACAGTACTACATCCATGGCTACATGGAACTCTATTCCACATCAGGTAACTGATGTAAGCAGTAGAATCAGATTTAAAAAACAGATCAAAATACACCTTATGGAGCAGCAGGGTCTGTGAAGAGACACACTCAGGCACAGACACAAATACACATGATAAGACACGCACTCTACGCACACGTACACATGGATGTTGTATTATTAATATGTGATAGTGGAGTAGTGGCTTGAGGGAACACACTAAATGTATTGGGTAAAGTGTTATGAAATGTAATGTCATGTAATATTTTAAATTGTATATAACTGCCTTAATGTTGCTGGACCCCAGGAAGAGTAGCTGATTCCTTGGGGATCCTTATTCAATACAAATACAAATCCTGCTGCATCGCATGGAGAAGCTCCTGGGCCTGTCAGACCCTGTCCTGGACAGGTTCAGGTCCTATTTCACTGATCGCTACCAGTTTGTAGCCATCGGTCCTAGTAGGTCAGACACACTTGTGGACCGACAGGGGATCACTCAAGGCTCGGTCCTGGGGCCACTACTGTTTTGTATCTACATGCTGCCTCTAGGAAATCTTGAGGAAACACTGACTGAGCTTTCACTTTTATGCTGATGACACTCAGGTGTATGTCTCCACAAACACTGACACCGCCAATGTCACTGCACTCCTGGTCACCTGCCTGCAGGACATCAAAGCGTGGGTGCAGTTGAGTTTACTGCATTTATACTGCAAAAAGACAGAGGTCGTCCTGATTGGCACTCGCACCATCACAAACAACGTCAGCAGCTACAACCTCAATATTAATGGTGTCAAGGTCCTGTTATAGATTTTATGGTTATGACTAAATGTTTGTACATCTAAGAATATTCCATTCTGAAAATGTATGCAATAGAGATAGGGTTATAAGACAGATGGTAGTCCAATTGATGTGTGTGTGTCTAGATATTAACTTTGTGTGTAGAAGTGGAACAGACTGGTACGACTTCATCTAGGGAGTATCTGGGAGAACAAAGAATTATTTGATTCTACCAGACACATGCGAGAGGCTCCTGTCCTTGAAGACAGGAGGGATAGTTAAAGAGCCGCCCAAGTTTGACTTATGTTGCAAAGATTGTGATAAGGAATGAATGGGTACTATGGGAAAACACTGTTTCCTGGAAAGGGTGGGGACAATGGTGGGGCCTTTGTATTTTTGTATTTCAACATTGTACCATATAAGAGACTGTGTACACCTTTTAGAGCTCAGAGCTCTCCTGAATAAACACTTTGATATTTGACCATTGTAGACTGGGCTTCTGTCTGTCTTATTTCAACCAGTATCTTACAAATACTGGGTTACAGACAGAGTTTGTTTAATTGAAGTTCAGTTTGTGAACATTGAGAACAACATTTCTATAACAGGTCCTCCCCTCCAGTGACGTTTGCAACCTGGGTGTAATATTTGACAGTCAGCTCTCATTTGATGCCCCTGTCAAGAGGGTGACCAAAGTCACGTTTTCTACGGAAAATTGTCAGGTTACAAACCAATGCTATCACAACTTGCAGCTGAACGACTCATCCACACCTTTATTTCATCCCGTCCAGACTAGTGGCTAAACAGGCTACAATATGTCCGGAAATTTGCTGCACGTGTTCTTACCCAGACCTCCCCCCACGAGCACATCACTCCAGTGCTGTTAAACCACTGGCACCCCATATGCTCACGCATCGACTACAACTCTGGACCCAAGTACTGTACTGCCCTACCAAGCAAAAAGGCAGTAACTGCTCATTTGGTCGAAAATTAGTTAATGTCATTTTTGCAACATTAAATACATGCTTAATCATGTGGACAAGTATCCTGCCTCTATTGCATTGTGTTTTGGAGAAAATGGGGGTCATGCTAGCAGTAACTGCATAAAGTTACTGTGAAACCAAGGTAAATAGAAGCAATTTTTCTCAGTTCCCGCTATGAGCAGTTACAGCCTTTTTGCTTGGTAGGGCAGTGTACCTGTCTACCCCCCTGCCCCACACACACCCTTTGCTCCTCTAGGTCCGTCTCCCTTCAGCAGGCCCACAGCAGACTAAAAACTATGGGTGACAGGGCTTTCAGTTGCGCTGCTTCGCGGCTGTGGAACACACTTACAGACACAATTAGGGCTGCAGAGTCACTGTCCTCCTTGAAGGCACAGCTCAAGACTGTGCTATTCAGAAAAGCTTTCAAGGATCTCTGGCAATTCTGTTCTTCTGTCCACCGGATCTGACGATACCTGTTTATAGCTTTAATTGTTGTCTGTATTCTATGTTCTGTGTTTTGGATTGTTTTTATTATTTTAAATATTTTTGGGGCGCCTTGGGTGTGAGAAAAGCTTTATAAATTAAATGAATTATTATTTATTAAAATAGGCCTACTGTTCACCTGTTTCTATAATAAATAAAAATAATCATACCATGAGGCCAGTGCAATGGATGCATGCCATTCATCATGGATAATTAACATTGGTTTCTGCAGGCGTATTTAACCAGTACAGTGGCATAAATACTGTAAACCCAAAGCTTCATGTTTGAAGTGAGGTGTGAAAGTGATTGAATCCATTATTCATCATCTCTATTCCCTCTCAAGGAAATGTGTGCACACATAAGTGCCATTGCTCCTTTATTTGGCAAGCATTGCCGTAGACAATGTAAATATTATATCAGCTTTGAAGCAAATGTTAGCAATGGGAGAGAACAGAACTCAAACAGAAAACATCTTGTGTTTCCCTTATGGATTTCTCTTAAAAAATTATTTCCCCTTACATAAGGGAATTGTTTAAGGGCGTTGCATAGAGCCCCACAAATGTTTTAAGTAAGGGTATACTTAAGGGGTTTTATGGTAGTTTGAAAGCATGTATGCAGACAGAAAGAGTCACTGGTTACCATGGAGAGCTGATTCACTGACTGAACATCTCATCAAAGAGATTGCATTTATTTTGGGAGATTGCAAAATATATCTTCTACATTCAAGACAGGAGAAACAAATTGATTCATAAGATAATAAAACACTTTTATTTTAGTTACTTGTTTTTTATTATAGCATGTCAAGCTAACTTACAGAGAAGGTAGCTAGCTAGCTTTGTAGCCATGGATTGTGCACAATTATGTATATATTGATAGTGCACCTTCTATTGTTTATCTTAAGTAACAGTTAGCTAGCTGGTTGATGTTTTCCTTTTGCAAAAAGGGCAGAGGAATGCAACATTCACCTCCACAAATGCTGTTTACATTGATATCCATACTGAATGAAGCACATAAGGGCCCTCATGGACACCCTTAACTTTTTCACTTAATTTAAGTGGGAAATTCCCCTTAAAATATTGTGTGTAACTGACTTCAAGTTAAGGAAACTTGAAGGAAAATGATAAGGGGAAAATGTACTTAAGATGTTTTATGGAACCAGGCCCTGGGCATTATGAATGTATGTATACTTCTCTCCATAATGAGGCTGGCGTTATATGTAGTAAGTAGCTTGTTTGAAAATAATATCTATCAGTTTTCATGTTTTGCTTTACTCAATCTTACAGAATACACTGTAGAACAGTTACTGCCACCAGAGAGTGCTAGAGCATTATAGGTCTGTTGTCAGCTTCCATACATAGCATGCTCTTGTCATCATGTCAGGAATGATTGTCCACCTCCCCATACGGTACTACTTTGGGGCTTCTGCTGCATCAGTATGAAGATGTACCAGCTGATGGTACCTATGTCATGTGTGATAGTAGAAACCAGACAGTTTTGTCCATTTAGAGGGTTATAATAGCATCATTTTGTCACTATATCCACATAAATTAGAAGAGGAACATGTTTTCCTAAAAATGTGACGCAGACTGCCGGATGAGCACGGCTCTAAAGTGGACTAAGGATCCAAATGACCTTGATGGACGAAGGCTTACCACCAGAGCCTTACTAGGTACCCCGTCATGAAAGTCCTCATATAGGAACAGCACCCGATGGTATGCGACTACGTGTACCACCCAAACACATCTGACATCTTCCATCATCCAGGTCAACCACATGGAAGTAGCAACATGTGACCGGGAAAATCAATTACTATACTTTTCTGTCAATTTGAATCTTTACTCTGGACGTCTACAGTCTTCATCACTTCTTGGTCTTTACTATCTCCTCTGCATCAGGAATATAACTTTAATTTAAGGAATGACGCCATTTACCTGGGACAATCCTTAATCCAGACTATCCCGTTTCAACTAAAACACTGATGTGTTAATCTCTTATTTTTTAAATCTTTTTTTGTGGGGGATGGGGGCACCTCCTACTAGACCCTTTGCTAGTCTAGATTTCCAACCACAGTCACCATGATGCTGGACATGTAGCCTATGCTAAGTGTGTATTGGTACTGTCCCCTCCCATCCATTTGATTAACCAGAACAGAGCTGTCCTGATCTGCCCCCACAGTCGACCCCTCTGAATCCCAGGGCTGTCCCTTACAAATCCCTCAGCCTCACAATAAGACAATCAGACAAGGGCAAACCAATTCCACAATGGACCATAAGCAGACAACATAGAAAGACAGTTTTAACATGTGCAGGATAAATGGCTTTCTGTCAGAAACATTTATTTGTAGTGAAGAGTTGTATATCATTTGAATGTACTTAGACAAACACTTACTGTACATTAATCACGTCAGTAAACTTCCAGTGACTAACAATGTCCTTAGACATGGTAATGAGGGGCACAGTGGTCTAAGGCACTGCATCGCAGTGCTAGCTGTGCCACTAGAGATTCTGGGTTCGAGTCCAGGCTCTGTTGCAGCCGGCCGCGACCCGGGAGACCCATGGGGCGGTGCACAATTGGCCCAGATGTCCTTGTCCCATCGCGCACTAGTGACTCCTGTGGCGGGCCAAGCGCAGTGCACGCTCACACAGTCGCCAGGTGTACGGTGTTTCCTACGAAACATTTGTGCGGTTGGCTTCCGGGTTAAGTGGGCATTGTGTCAAGAAGCAGTGCGGCTTGGTTGGGTTGAGTTTCAGAGGACGCACGGCTCTTGACCTTCGCCTCTCCCGAGTCTGTACGGGAGTTGCAGTGATGAGACAAGACTGATGAGACAAGACTACCAATTGGGGACAATAAGGGGTGTAAAAAGAAATGTAATAATAAAAAATATGGCAATGGAACTGTAATTGCTGTCAGGAGAGCTACATAAAGACGTAATATTCAAAATGTGGAAATTAATCTCGCTCTCTCTAAATTAAGTAATTTCTTCAAAGAATGACTTTCTGAAGAATATTCTTTGAAATGGAGGAGGAAGTGCATTTCTGTCATGCAGTGGCCACACGCACGTTCCTCTTTGGGTAGCCAAGTCTTTTTGTCTCCCTTTTTCTGTAGCCAATTGGTGTTAACTGAGCCTGCATTTGGTCAGGTTCTGTCTCTGTTTTGTATCTTTGACAGAGTAGAGATATTCTGCCAATTGGTAATCTCTTTTTAAGGCCAAATGGCAATTTAGTTTATCTTTGATTTTGTTTTCCCAATATGTCAATTAGGTTTTAATTTCTGTAACAATCTGATTGATTTCCCTGTGTGTTTGATTTCCCTCTCTCAGTTCACATTCTAAGTCTACAAACTATATCAAGTCAGGTCGAGAGCAAACCCAACAGCTTTACAGATTTAGTGCAAGCCCGGGCTTCATGAATGATTATTGGTCTCAATAGTATCAAGCCTATGTGGCCAGCAGGGACTACATACAGTATGAACCATTTCTTGCTTTTGTGGATAAGGGTGGAGATAATATGGTATCGGATTCAGTTGGATTAATTGTTTGTTTGTTGTTGACACTGTTATCTGATCCTTTGAGTAAGTGGCCATTGTGCATTTGGCTCTCATCTAGTCTGTTGTAAATAGTGAACTGCAACAGAGAGAGACTATAGAATCAAAGGCATAGTACAAGAAAGAAAGAGAACCATTTCACACGCAAGTAAAAAAAAAAAGTTGTTGTATGTACAGGACACACATGGTATACAAAGTCCAAATAAATGCTTACTTGCAGGTTCCTCCTCAACAACGCAACAAGAATACGAAATAATATATGATATGATATGGCTATATGATAAAAGATATGGCTCAGTAGAATAGATTAAACATTTTAGCATAAGTATAATACAGGAAGGTACAATTTAGAGTACAATATTTACACATGTATCAGGGAAGGGGGGACAAGTGTTTAAATTTTGCAGTATTTGCAATAGTAAATAAGAGTCTGGTAGCAGCAGTTGTGATGTGTGTGTGTGTAGCATGAATGCATGGGTGTCAGTGTGTGTGTGTGTGTAAACAGATTTATGTCTTCCATGGAACTCAACTATTACAAAACGTTACTAGCAATCACTGTAAAAGGGAGGTTGTCAGAAGATGATAAAGAGAGAGACAGGGAGGAAGAAAAGCCAATGGCCACCTGGGGGAGGGTAAAGGAGAAGCTAATCTGCAGAGTCTGTTACATAAGACCTACTGTAGTACTTGGGCACTGTAAATTATGCCAGAACTCTGGTAGATAGCAGTCATAAGGTGACCACATCCAAAGGTCCCCCTGTGACACAATTAGCAATGAGCAACACACAATTAGAGTTTCACACAATGATTTATATATACACACTAGATGACAGCACGTGGCTGTTGAATCCACCGTGCCTCCATCTTGGCGCTCCCCCACCACATTTTTGGGGGGAAGCTATAGAAATGCATTTCTTAATGTCTATATTAATTTTTGCCACATTTTATTATATTAGACACTTTATTGCATACTTTTAAATTATATTACGTGAGCCAAACATAAAAATAAAAAAATATATAAAAACATTTTCCTTAAAGTATCATTTTTAGAGATGACTAATGTTACTGTCCCCACTACAACAACAAAAATACATGTAATTTTATCCTTGAAACATTTAATTGAAATACTATAGAATTCCATTCATTCCTATGGAGGACTGGAGTGCCAATATGGCCGACTGGCGGCTTCAAAGCCTCTCAATGGCCAATACATAACATAACGAATCCAGGGTTTATATTCATCATTGGTTTCACAAGGCCTGTTGGCTCATTTTACAAACTGCAATTTAAAGATTGAATGAGCCGACATTGCATCACTGGTTTGGCAAAGAGGCCATCTCTCTCTACTGCACTGTAAACAACAGGGTAAAGTAAATAAGACTGCAGAGTGCCTTTCATGTTGGTCTTGTGTTTGATCAAAGTGTGATGGGAGCCCTCTTGTTTTGCCTCTCTGTCACATCTTTCCCTGGTACTTTTAAAAGGGCAGTGTCGGAGCGGTTTGGCAGGGAAGTGTGTAATTTTCTAAGTATAACCCTGGCTAAGGTGGTAGATGGACATGGGTTGCCAGTTAATGTTTGCTTTTTTAAATTGGATCCAAAGGCTCAAATGGATAACCCAAAGTCCTCCTGTAGCAGCTCAACTCTTCCTTTCCACCTCTGTCTATTCTCTCTCTTTCTCTGTAGGAATGAAGTCTCAGGAGAAAACAAGACATTTGAAGCTGACCACAGGAGGTGTAGGTGACCTCTGAGGGTCCAGCAGGGTGACATGCTGTGATGACTCATCATAAGTCAACCCTGAGGAGAACATGGCTCACTATGTCATATAATCTCATGTGCATAAACCAGGCAGTTCAAAGAGCCGGCCATCTACAATAACAAACATAATGTCCTTCATCTAACTGTGATACCATCTATGTGTTATTTCACCTGAAGCCTGGCTAACTACTGTTTAAACAAATGTTCTGTTCAACTGAGCCATATCAAACCATCCATTTAGGACATATTCAGATGTTCCATGATCATTGTTATGAGAGGCTATGGTGCCATGGTAACCAGAGACCATTTTTCTCAGTAGTTGGAGTGTTTCTGAAAGTGCAGCTGACAGGGTGAGGATAACCCACTCTCTTTCTGTTTCACAAATCTCACACTTTATTACAAGGGATAAAGTTAGAGGTGTTTGATTTACTAAACATTTGAACATGTACAGAGTTTGCACCTGTTGTTTTGAGAAGGAAATAATATACATAGATGCGGTTTGAGTTACTGGGGTGCCGGGCGGGCAGGGCAATTCCATAAAAAAATCAGGACACCCCCATGAGACATGCCCATTTCTTTCCACACGCCCATTACTCTCGGTGGCATAGGCCAAACGAAATACAGATATCAAAGTCGGTCCAGTCCAAAGTTTTCCGGACACCATCAAGACTCAAGGTGCAACAAATATCCTACATAAAATACATTTAACGAGTCTCTACTAATATTTAAACATTATATCTTATTCTAATTTAACTTTTTATTTAATATTTTACTCAACAATGTACACTACCGTTCAAAAGTTTGGGGTCACTTCGAAATGTCCTTGTTTTTGATAGAAAAGCAAATGTTTTGTCCATTAAAATAACATCAAATTGATCAGATATACAGTGTAAACATTGTTAATGTTGCAAATGACTATTGTAGCTGGAAACGGCAGATTTTATTGGAATATCTACATACAGTTGAAGTCGGAAGTTAACCTACACCTTAGCCAAATACATTTAAACTCAGTTTTTCACAATTCCTGACATTTAATTCTAGTACAGAGGCCATACAGAGGCCCATTATCAGCAACCATCACTCCTGTGTTCCAATGGCATGTTGTGTTAGCTAATCCAAGTTTATAATTTTAAAAGGCTAATTGATCAATAGAAAACCCTTTTGCAATTATGTTAGCACAACTGAAAACGGTTGTTCTGATTAAAGAAGCAATAAAATGCGCCTTCTTTAGAATAGTTGAGTATCTGGAGCATCAGCATTTGTGGGTTCAATTACAGGCTCAAAAAGGCTAAAAACAAATAACTTTCTTCTAAAACTCGTCAGTCTATTCTTGTTCTGAAAATAAAGGCTATTCCATGCGAGAAATTGCCAAGAAACTGAAAATCTCGTACAATGCTGTGTACTACTCCCTTCACTGAACAGCGCAAACTGGCTCTAACCAGAATAGAAAGAGGAGTGGGAGGCCCCGGTGCACAACTGAGCAAGAGGACAAGTACATTAGAGTGCCTAGTTTAAGAAACAGACGCCTCACAAGTCCTCAACTGGCAGCTTCATTAACTAGTACCCGCAAAACACCAGTCTCAATGTCAACAGTGAAGAGGCGACTCCGCGATGCTGGCATTCTAGGTAGAGCTCCTCTGTACAGTGTCTGTGTTCTTTTGCCCATCATAATATTTAATTTTTATTGGCCAGTCTGAGAAATGGCTTTTTCTTTGCAACTCTGACTAGAAGGCCAACATCCCAGAGTCGCCTCTTCACTGTTGACGTTGAGACTTTCGGCGCCGACAGAGATGGCAGCCTCATTTCACATTCTCAGGAAGCTATGCAGTATTTTGTTTTGCTCGAAATCCGAGCAAGGATTGCCTTCCAGAGAGACATCATCGACTGCAACATTCTTTGCTTCACGGAAACATGGCTCACTCAGGACATGTTATCAGAGTCGGTACAGCCACATGGTTTCTCCACGCATCGCTCTGACAGAAGCAAACATCTATCTGGTAAGAAGAAGGGCGGGGGTGTGTGCCTCATGATTAACGAGTCGTGGTGTGATCATAACAACATACAGGAACTCAAGTTTTGTTCACCTGACATAGAATTTCTTACAATCAAATGCTGACCGCATTATCTACCAAGAGAATTCTCCTCAATTATAATCACAGTCGCATATATCCCCCCTCAAGCTGACACATCGACGGCACTGAAAGAAATTCATTGGACTATATATAAACTGGAAACCACATATCCTAAGGCTGCATTTTTTGTGGCTTGGGATTTTAACAAGGCTAATCTGAAAACAAGGCTCCCTAAATTTTATCAGCATATCGAATGTGCGACCCCGGGCTGGGAAAATCCTGGATCATTGTTATTCTAGCTTCCGTGATGCATACAAGACCATTCTCCGCCCTCATTTCAGCAAGTCTGATCATGACTCCATTTTGTTGCTTCCAGCCTATAGACAGAAACTAAAACAGAAAACGCCCGATCTCTGGTCTGTTCAACGCTGGTCCGACCAATCTGATTCCTCGCTTCAAGATTGCTTCGAGCACGTGGACTGGGATATGTTCCCGGACAGCATCAGACAACAACATTGACGTATACGCTGATTCGGTGAGCGAGTTTATTAGCAAGTGCATCGGTGATGTTGTACCCATAGCAACTATTAAAACCTTCCCCAACCAGAAACCGTGGATTGATGGCAGCATTCGCGCAAAACTGAAAGCGTGAACCACTGCTTTTAACCAGGGTAAGGCGACCGGAAACATGACTGAATACAAACAGTGTAGCTATTCCCTCCGCAAGGCAACCAAACAAGCTAAGCGTCAGTATAGAGACAAAGTAGAGTCACAATTCAACGGCTCAGACACGAGAGGTATGTGGCAGGGTCTACAGTCAATCACGGACTACAAAAATAAAACCAACCCCGTCGCGGACCACGATGTCCTCCCCCAGACAAACTAAACAACTTCTTTGCTCGCTTTGAGGACAATACAATGCCACCGACACGGCCCGCTACCAAAACCTGCGGGCTCACCTTCACCGCAGCCAATGTGAGTAAAACATTTAAGCGTGTTAACCCTCGCAAGGCTGCCGGCCTAGATGGCATCCCTGGCCGTGTCCTCAGAGCATGCGCAGACCAGCTGGCTGGTGTGTTTACGGACATATTTAATCAAACCTTATCCCAGTCTGCTGTTCCCACATGCTTCAAGAGGGCCACCATTGTTCCTGTTCCCAAGAAAGCTAAGGTAACTGAGCAAAATGACTTTCGCCCCATAGCACTCACTTCCGTCATCATGAAGTGCTTTGAGAGACTACTCAAGGATCATATCACCTCCATCCTACCAGACACCCTAGACCCACTCCAATTTGCTTACCGTCCCAATAGGTCCACAGACGACACAATCGCAATCACACTGCACACTGCCTTAACCCATCTGGACAAGTGGAATACCTATGTAAGAATGCTGTTCATCAACTACAGTTCAGCATTTAACACCATAGTACCCTCCAAACTCGTTATGAAGCTTGAGACCCTAGGTCTCGACCCAGCCCTGTGCAACTGGGTCCTGAACTTCCTGACGGGCTGGCCCCAGGTGGTGAGGGTAGGAAACAACATCTCCACCCCGCTGATCCGCAACACTGGGGCCCCACAAGGGTGCGTTCTCAGCCCTCTCCTGCACTCCCTGTTCACCCATGACTGCGTGGCCAAGCACGCCTTCAACTCAATCATCAAGTTTGCTGACGACACTACAGTTGTAGGCTTGATTACCAACAACGACGAGACAGCCTACAGGGAGGAGGTGTGGGCCCTCGGAGTGTGGTGTCAGGAAAATAACCTCTCACTCAATGTCAACAAAACTAAGTAGATGATCGTGGACTTCAGGAAACAGCAGAGGGAGCACCCCCCTATCCACATCGGCGGAACAGTAGTGAAGATGGTGGAAAGTTTTAAGTTCCTCGGCGTACACATCCCGGACAAACTGAAATGGTCCACCCACACAGACAGCGTGGTGAAGAAGGCGCAACAGCGCCTCTTCAACCTCAGGAGGCTGAAGAAATTCGGCTTGTCACCAAAAACACTCACAAACTTCTACAGATGCACAATCGATAGCATCCTGTCGGACTGTATCACCGCCTGGTACGGCAACTGCTCCGCCCACAACCGTAAGGCTCTCCAGGGTAAACTACCTGCCCTCCAGGACACCTACACCACCCGATGTCACAGGAAGGCCAAAAAGATCATCAAGGACAACAACCACCCGAGCCACTGCCTGTTCACCCCGCTGTCATCCAGAAGGCGAGGTCAGTACAGGTGCATCAAAGCTGGGACCGAGAGACTGAAAAACAGCTTCTATCTCAAGGCCATCAGACTGTTAAACACCCACCACTAACATTGAGTGGCTGCTGCCAACATACTGACTTAAATCTCTAGCCACTTTAAATAATAGAAAATTGGATGTAACAAATGTACCACTAGCCACTTTAAACAATTTTGTATATAATGTTTACATATCCGACATTACTCATATCAAATGTATACACTGTACTCTATACCATCTACTGAATCTTGCCTATGCTGTTCGGCCATCGACAAATCTCTAGCCACTTTAATAATTAAAAAGTGGATGTAGTAAATCTATCACTAGCCACTTTAAACGATGCCATTTATATAATGTGTACATATCCTACATTACTCATCTCACATGTATATACTGTACTCTATGCCATCTACTGCATCTTGCCTATGCCGGTCAGCCATCGCTCATCCATATATTTATATGTACATACTCGTATTCATTCCTTTACACTTGTGTGTATAAGGTAGTTGTTGTGAAATTGTTAGATTACTTGTTAGATACTACTGCATGGTTGGAACTAGAAGCACAAGCATTTCGCTACACTCGCATTAACATCTGCTAACCATGTGTATGTGACAAATAAAATTTGATTTGATTTGATTTGACTGGTGTTTTGTGGGTACTCTTTAATTAAGCTGCCAGTGCGTGAAGTCAGAAGTTTACATACACTTAAAACTAGTTTTTCAACGACTATAGTTTTGGCAAGTCGGTTCATCCTTGGGAGCAATTTCCAAACGCCTGAAGGTACCACGTTCATCTGTACAAACAACAGTACGCAAATATAAGCACCATGGGACCACACAGCCGTCATACCGCTCAGGAAGGAGACACGTTCTGTCTCTTAGAGATGAACGTACTTTGGTGCGAAAAGTGCAAATCAATCGCAGAACAACAGCAAAGGCCCTTGTGAAGATGCTGGAGGAAACAGGTACAAAAGTATCTATATCCACAGTAAAACGAGTTCTATATCAACTTAACCTGAAAGGCCGCTCAGCAAGGAAGAAGCCACTGCCTCCAAAACCGCCATACAAAAAGCCAGACTACGGTTTGCAACTGCACATGGGGACAAAGATTGTACTTTTTGGAGAAATGTCCTCTGGTCTGATGAAACAAAAATAGAACTGTTTGGCCTTAATGACCATCGTTATGTTTGGAGGAAAAAGGGGGAGGCTTGTAAACCGAAGAACACCATCCCAACCGTGAGGCACGGGGGTGGCAGCGTCATGTTGTGGGGGTGCTTTGCTGCAGGAGGGACTGGTGCACTTCACAAAATAGATGCCATCATGAGGCAGGAAAATTATGTGGATATATTGAAGCATTATCCCAAGACATCAGTCAAGAAGTTAAAGCTTGGTCGCAAAAGGGTCGTCCAAATGGACAATGACCCCAAGCATACTTCCAAAGTCGTGGCAAAATGGCTTAAGGACAACAAAGTCAAGGTATTGGAGTGGCCATCACAAAGCCCTGACCTCAATCCTATAGAAAATGTGTGGGCAGAACTGAAAAAGCGTGTGCGAGCAAGGAGGCCTACAAACCTGACTCAGTTACACCAGCTCTGTCAGGAGGAATGGGACAAAATTCACCCAATTTATTGTGGGAAGCTTGTGGAAGGCTACCCAAAACAAGTTTAACAATTTAAAGGCAATGCTAACAAATACTAATTGAATGTATGTAAACTTCTGACCCGCTGGGAATGTGATGAAAGAAATAAAAGCTGAAATAAATAATTCTCTCTACTATTATTCTGACATTTCACATTCTTACAATAAAGTGGTTATTCTAACTGACCCAAGACAGGGAATTTTTTACTAGGATTAAATGTCAGGAATTGTGAAAACCTGAGTTTAAATGTATTTGGCTAAGGTGTATGTTAACTTCCGACTTCAACTGTATGTAGATATTCCATAAAAAATATGTTGTTTCCAGCTACAATGGTCATTTACAACATTAACAATGTCTACACTGTACTTCTAATCAATTTGATGTTATTTTAATGGACAAAAAAAAATAGCGTTTCTTAAAAAAAAACAAGGACTTTTCGAAGTGACCCCAAACCTTTGAACGGCAGTGTGTTTTTTCCCTATTGAAAACAGGTAGTGCAAAATTACTTTCAACGTGCTGCCAACGTATGAACATATGCAAACATACAGTAAATAAACATTTTCAAACATATATCAATACAAACATGTGCAAACATACAGAACATCAACCTCTACACACAAGTGACAAGTAATCATGACGATCACAAAAAGTAACATTTTTCATCAATTCAAAACAGCAGAGTACATTATTAACAGTAGAGTCCAGTGGTGTAAAGTACTTAAGTAGTACTTTAAAGTATTTTTACTTAAGTAGTTTTTTGGGGTATCTGTACTTTACCATTTATATTTTTGACAACTTTTACTTCACTACATTCCTATAGAAAATAAAATACTAAATAATAAAATACTAGATACACTTGCCCTGACAAGAAGATACTCTACACTGTACTTCTCAAATAGTGGGGCGCGACCCCCTGGGGGGGCTCGGAGCAATGGCAGGGGGGGCGCGCGAGACCCCGGGGAACATGCTTTTTCAGGAAGTTTTTTTTTTGCACCGAACAAGAGCACACAGCACATAGCAGGAGATATGAAGTGCAGATAACAAACCCTTAAGAGACACCATGGAACAATATTTAACAGGGATGAAAAGAAAGGCGGAAAGAGACGGAGATAATGAGACAACGTAAGTCTCCCGAAAGCTAAAACGAGGAAATATGACGAAGCGTATGTTGCGCTTGGCTTCACTGTGACTACGATGGGAGACGAAGAAAGACCGGTATGTTTACTGTGTCTAAAAATGTTGGCAGCGGACAGCATGAAGCCAAATAAATTAAGGCGTCACTTAAAGACATTACACCCCAATCACGCTGATAAGCCGCTTGAGTTTTTTCAGCAAAACGTGCGAATATTGCCAACAATCGTCTCGCTTTGTGAATGCTACTTCAGTAAACCAGCGAGCACTGTTAGCATCATATAAGGTGGCGTCCCAAATTGGTCAGTGCAAAAAACCCCACTCCATAGCAGAGGAGCTGATACTGCCTGCAGCATTAGACATGGTCTCTGTCATGCTGGATGACGCAAGTGCTGCAAAAATAAAAACTATCCCTCTGTCCAATGACACTGTCGCCAGACGTATAAATGACATTGCTAACGATCTTAAAGAACAGCTGGTAGATAAACTCAAAAAAAATTACACTTTAAATAAGGATTTTTTTTTTTTTTCAGGCAAATTGATGCACTTTAAGTCTTTTCTGTTACAGACTAAAAAACAATGTTAATAAAGTTATTCTTTGTTGTAAGTTGATCTATATTGATTTCTTTTTTGTTTTGTTTTCTTTAATGTTAATAAGGATACAATGTTATGCAGAGGTGTACTTATAACAATTTTATAGACAAATGATACTATTTACAGTCGCGGCTGAGAGTTGGGGGGCGCGAAATGTTTACTTCTTCCTAGGGGGGGTGTAACAGAAAATAATTGAGAAGCACTGCTCTACAGGAATGACGGAGTCCATCCAAATCTTGGCTCCTGGACTCTGTCCACGCATTTCAAGGCTGCGTTGAAACAATGACTGGTAAGTGATCCAAGACCAGCTCAGTTATTAATCCCTATCATTGTGACAATGAGTCATCATAATGCTGCATCAAATGTACATGATCTTAAGGGTATTGGCAAACACAATGTAAGTAATTTAATTTATGTACCCCTAATTGCACCGAATACATCTGTTTATCCTCCAGCTATTGTAAGCAGTAGTCATGAGCCTATAAACCAGAGTTACACTGTTAGCACACACAGTGTTGTGGTCTATATTCAGAACCACATTCCTGTAAAGCTTAGAGACAATCTAATGTTAAATACTGTTGAAATAATATGGCTACAGGTTCATCTGCCTCACCTAAAGCCCATTCTTGTGGGGAGCTGCTATAGACCACCAAGTGCTAACAGTCAGTATCTGGATAATATGTGTGAAATGCTTGATAGTGTATGTGATATCAACAGAGAAGTATATTTTCTTGGTGATTTAAATGTTGAGTGGCTATCATCAAGCTGCCCACTCAGGAAAAAACTTCAAACTATAACCGGTGCCTGCAAGCTGGATCAGGTTGTCAGTCAACCTACCAGGGTAGCTACAAACAGCACAGGAATTAAATCATCAACATGTATTGATCACATCTTTACTAATGCTGCAGATATTTGATTTAAAGCAGTATCCAAATCCATAGGATGTAGTGATCACAATATAGTAGCCATATCTAGGAAAACCAAAGTTCCAAAGGCTGGGCCTAATATAGTGTATAAGACGTCATACAATAAGTTTTGTAGTGATTCATATGTTGACGATGTAAAGAATATTTGCTGGTCTGTGGTGTGTAATGAGGAGCAACCAGACGCTGCAGTTGACACATTTATGAAACTACTTATTCCAGTTACTAATGAGCACGCACCCATTAAGAAAATGACTGTAAAAACTGTTAAATCTCCTTGGATTGATGAGGAATTGGAAAATTGTATGGTTGAGAGGGATGAGGCAAAAGGTATGACAATTAAGTCTGTCAGCCCAACTGATTTGCAAGCGTACTGCAAATTAAGAAATCATGTGACTAAACTAAATAAAATGAAAAATAAACTACACTATGAAACAAGATACATTATATAAAGAATGACAGTAAAAAGCTGGGGCACCTTAAATTACATTTTGGGAAAAAAAGCCAACTCGGCTCCTTCATTCATTGAATCAGATGGCTCATTCATCACAAAGCCCACTGATATTGCAAACTACTTTATGACTTTTTCATTGGAAAGATATTCAAAATTAGGGATGACATGCCAGCAACAAACGCTGACACTACACATCCAAGTATATCGGACCAAATTATGAAAGACAAGAATTGTACTTTTGAATTCCATGTGGAAGAGGTGAAAAAATTATTGTTGTCTATCAACAATGACAAGCTACCAGGGTCTGACAATCTAGATAGAAAATTATTGAGGATAATAGCAGACGATATTGCCACTCCTATTTGCCCCATTTTCAATTTAAGCCTAATAGAGAGCGTGTGCCCTCAGGCCTGGAGGGAAGCTAAAGTAATTCCACTACCCAAGCATAGTAAATCCCCCTTTACTGGCTCAAATAGCCGACCAATCAGCCTGTTACCAACCCTTATTAAACTTCTGTTTGACCAGATACAATGCCATTTTACAGTAAACAAATTGACAACAGAATTTCAGCATGCTTATAGGGAAGGACACTTATAGGGAAGGACACAGAACTTACACAAATGACTGATGATTGGCTGAGAGAAATTGATGATGAAATGATTGTGGGGGCTGTCTTGTTAGACTTCAGTGCAGATTTTGACATTATTTATCATAGTCTGCTGCTGGAAAAACATATGTGTTATGGCTTTACACCCCATGCTATAATGTGGATAAAGAGTTGCTTGTCTAACATAACACAGAGGGTGTTCTTCAATGGAAGCCTATTTTTACTCACGACATGCCACTGACTTTGAGTAAAGCCATAGTTTCTATGTATGCGGATGAGTCAACTCTATACACGTCAGCTAATACAGTGACTGAAATGACTGCAACACTCAACAAAGAGCTGCAGTTAGTTTCAGAGTGGGTGGCAAAGAATAAGTTAGCCCTAAATATTTCTAAAACTAAAAGCATTGTATTTGGAATAAAACACTCACTAAACCCTAAACCTCAACTAAATCTTGTAATAAATAATGTGGAAATTTAGCAAGTTAAGGTGACTAAACTGCTTGGAGTAACACAAGATTGTAAACTGTCATGGTCAAAACATATTGATGCACTAGTAGCTAAGATGGAGATAAGTCTGTCTATAATAAAGTGATGCTCTGCCTTCTTAGCAACACTATCAACAAGGCAGGTCCTACAGGCCCTAGTTTTGTCGTAGCTTGACTACTGTTCAGTCGTGTAGTCAGGTGCCACAAAAAAGGATTGCAATTGGCTCAGAACAGCCCTTGGATATACACAGAGAGCTAATATTGATAATATGCATGTCAATCTCTGCTGGCTGAATTTGGAGGAGAGATTGACTTCATCACAACTTTTATTTATGAGGTATTGACATGTTGAATGCACCGAGCTGTCTGTCTAAACTACTGGCACACAGCTCGGACACCCATGCATACCCCACAAGACATGCCACAAGAGGTCTCTTCACAGTCCCCAAGTCCAGAACAGACTATGGGAGGCGCACAGTACTACATAGAGGTATGACTACATTGAACTCTATTCCACATCAAGTAACTGATGCAAGCAGTAAAATTAGGTTTTTAAAACAGATAAAAAAACACCTTATGGAACAGCGGGGTCTGTGAAGCAACAGAAACATTGGCACAGACACACGCACACAGACACACGCACACAGACACACACACACACACACACACACACACAAATACAAATACAAAAGTACATTTTGAATTCTTAGCACGACAGGAAAATGATCCAATTCACACACTTTTCAAGAGAACGTCCCCTGGTCATCCCTACTACCTTTGACCTGGCGGACTCACTAAACACAAATGCTTTGTTTGTAAATGATGTCTGAGGTTGCCCCTGGCTAGCCGTAATTAAAATATAAACAAGAAAATCGTGCCGTCTTGTTTGCTTATACTTTTAATTTGATACTTAAGTATATATTAAACCAAACACTTTTAGACTTTTACTCAAGTAGTATTTTACTGGGTGACT
Organism: Brachymystax lenok tsinlingensis; assembly: GCA_030435695.1. Lineage (NCBI taxonomy): Eukaryota > Metazoa > Chordata > Actinopteri > Salmoniformes > Salmonidae > Brachymystax > Brachymystax lenok. The sequence goes on from CM059803.1 coordinate 17,552,905, forward strand.
CACTTTTATTTTAGTCATTTTCCATTAAGGTATCTTTACTTTTACTCAAGAATGACAATTAGGTACTTTTTCCACCACTGTCTTTGATTGACATGTTTTCATTTGTATCATCTGTTTCCTTTCCTTGCTCTCTTTTGATCTCTTCCATAGATTTTTTTTCCAGGATGATCACATGTTCCAGCCTGGTCTCATACACTAGATGCAACATAGTAAACGTAAATCCAGTACACTGAAATTAGTATAATACAGTATGTACGTTTGGTAAGGTTACATAAGACAGAAGGTCTTATGTAAAAACAATGGTTGTTGGTCAGGGTGAAAGGATGGTCGTATAATGTGAATGTCTAGCAACCCAAAGGTTGAGTGAGGAGAGACCAGCTCTCAGACTCTCAAGGAAGAAAGTTGTTGCCCTCATCCGTGAGATGCACGCCATCCGAACAGTACTGCCCAGGGACACAGTGCTTTATGGCAGAGTGGCAGATTGTGGGAATGTGCATGTCACTGAGAAATGCAAGCTGGCCCATGTGGAACTGACAAACGACTTACACCAATTCAAATGCACACAGTACACATGGTACTTTGCACACTATCAATACTTAAAATGTATGTTCTGTTCCAAATCTGAGTACTCCCATCTGTTTTCATATTCATACTGGTATTTATAAATTAGGACTTGTGCTCTTTTACTGGAGTTGGACAGCTGTGTACACCATTACTTAGGACATTTGTAGCTGAAGTTTAATATTCAAGTGTTTAGAGCACCTATCCGATTTCAGATGTGTAAAAAAAGTTTTGTACTTGTCTAATGACTATATTACAGGTGTTTCTCAACAGTTTGTCATTTGTTGCAGTGCTTGTATCATGAGTTACCAAAATTGCCATTGACGATCCACAGTGTTATGCAGTCTTTTCTGTTCATTCCCAGTGCTACCACACCAGATTCTAGCTGTTCATCGAGACCATGAATAGTAGAATCAGGTGTGGTAGAACTGGGCTTGAACAAAAAAGCCTACATAAACCTGTAGCTTATCAAGAGCAATTGTGGGCATTTGTGAACTGCATGTACAAAGTTGACTACATCTGAATGTACATTTGGTTGTAAATTGTATATTAAGTGATAACTCACTTTTGTTTACAGGTAATGTAGTACTAGACCTTTCTTCATTAAACTACTGTCAGGTACATTTTCACTTAAATTGTTAATGTTAATTATTTGTATATTTTCCAGGAGCTTGCTTGATTGTCTTGAGAGATAAGGGAAAATATTGCCAGATTACTCCATATTGGCTTAAATGGGCTTCTGTTTTTTTTCCCCGCTTTCCTCTGGAAAAGCTGTTAATATTAAATAAATACTAACATCTACATTATTTCTGTTGCCGTTTGTCATTATTGTTTACTTTTAACTTTTATTGCTGTGTTATGGTGTATTATATTGTTGTATAATAATGTTGCAAAATCACCTAGCGGGACAACCTCCGGTGAAACTGGAGGGCGCGCAATTCAAATAAATAATCATAAACATTATGGATATTAAACATTTAGGCACATACAAGTGTCTTATATCAGTTGAAAGCTTAAATTGTTGTTAATCTAACTGCACTGTCCGATTTACAGTAGGCTTTACAGTGAAAGCATGCCACGCGATTGTTTGAGGACGGCGCCCTGCATATTTTTCCACCCGCACAGGTTTCATAAATTCACAAATAGCGATTAAATATTCACTTACTTTTTATAAATATTCCTCTGATTTGTCATCCAAAGGGTCCCAGCTATAACATGTAGTGTCGTTTTGTTAGATAAAATCTTTCTTTATATCACAGAAAGTCAGTTAAGTTGGCGCCATCGATTTGAGTAATCCACTCGTTCAACATGCCAAGATAGGAACTCAAAAATCTACCTCTAACCTTTGTTTCAACAAGTCAAAACACATTTCTATTTCATCCTCAGATACCCTAAAATGTAATCAAACTATAATATTTCATACGGAAAGAAGTATGTTCAATAGGAAACCAATATTAGCAGGTGCGTGTTGTATTCATGGCGCGCGCACACACACATTTCCAAGCAGGTGTCCTTGTACTAAAACTCATTATTCTTACTCGTTTTGGAAGAAACACGCCTGAAACCTTGAACAAAGACTACTGACACCCAGTGGAAGCCATAGGAATTGCATACTGGGAACTAGATTTAATTATTTCCCTATACTTTACATTGGAAGGGGATGGGCTCTCTAAAAAAAACATTTCCAGTTGGTTGTTCTTTGGATGTTATAGTCTCCTACATTATTTTTTTAAATTTCTACAAACTTCAGAGTGTTTTCTTTCCAATAGTACCAATTATATGCACATTCTGGCTTCAGGGCCTGAGCAACAGGCAGTTTACTTTGGGCAAGTCCGTCAGGCGGAAATTGAGAAAAAAAAGACCCTAGCCTGATGAAGAAAACAAAAAAGAGAACAGGCATTGGTATGAAGGTGAAAAAGAAAGGAAATTCAACTTGGAGTCCACCTGTGGTAAATTCACATGATTTAGAAAGGCAGTTGACAGTGCATAACAGAGCAAAAACCAAGCCATTAGGTCAAAGGAATTGTCCGTAGAGCTCTGAGACAGGATTGTGTTGAGGCACAGATCTAGGGAAGGGTACCAAAAATATTCTGCAGCATTGAAGGTCCCCAAGAACACAGTGGCCTCCATCGTTCTTAAATGGAAGAAGTTTGGAACCACCAAACCTGAGCAATTGGGGGAGAAGGGCCTTGGTCAGGAGGTGACCAAGAACCCAATGGTCACTCTGACAGAGCTCCAGAGTCCCTCTGTTGAGATGGGAGAACCTTCCAGAAGGACAACAACCTCTGCAGCACTCCACCAATCAGGCCTTTATGGTAGCGTGGCCAGATGGAAGCCACTCCTCAGTAAAAGGCACATGACAGCCTGCTTGGAATTTGCCAAAAAGGCACCTAAAGGACTCTCAGACCATGAGAAACAAGATTCGCTGGTCTGATGAAACCAAGATTGAACTCTTTGGCTTGAATGCCAAGCATCACATCTGGAGAATACCTGGCACCATCCCTATGGTGAAGCATGGTGGTGGCAGCATCTTACTGTGCGGAAGGTTTTTCAGCAGCAGGGACTGGGAGACTAGTCAGGATCGAAGGAAAGCTGAACAGAGCAGAGTACAGAGAGGTCATTGATAAAAACCCGCTCCAGAGCACTCAGGATCTCAGACTGGGGTGAAGGTTCACCTTCCAATAGGACAATGACCCTAAGCACACAGCCAAGACAAACGCAGGAGTGGCTATTCGACAAGTCTCTGAATGTGCTTGAGTGGCCCAGCCAGAGTCCGGACTTGAACCCGATCTAACATCTCCGGAGAGACCTGAAAATAGCTGTGCAGCGACGCTCCCCAACCAAACCTGACAGAGCTTGAGAGGATCTGCAGAGAAGAACGGGGGAAACTCCCCAAATACAGGTGTGCCAAGCTTGTAGCATCATAGACTCAAGGCTGTAATCACTGCCAAATGTGCTTCAAGTACTGAGTAAAGGATCTGAATACTTATGTAAATGTGATAGTTTTTTACGTATAAAGTTTAAGTCAGAAGTTTACATACACCTTAGCCAAATACATTTAAACTCAGTTTTTCACAATTCCTGACATTTATTCCTAGTAAAAATACCCTGTTTTAGGTCAGATAGGATCAACACTTTATTTTAAGAATGTGAAATGTCAGAATAATAGTAGAGAGAATTAGGTATTTCAGCTTTTACTTCTTTCATCACATTCCCAGTGGGTCAGAAGTTTGCATACACTCAATTAGTATTTTGGTAGCATTGCATTTAAATTGTTTAACCTCTCCGGGCTAGGGGGCAGTGTTCGGAAGTTCGGAGAGTCTGGCGTGCCCAAAGTAAAATGCCTGTTACTCAGAGTGCCAGAAGCTAGGATATGCATATAATTAGTTGTATTTGATAGAAAACAAGTTTATAAAACTGTCTGTGAGTTTAAACTTCACCGGCTCCAGCAGCAAAACTGACTGTTTTGGAGAGCCTGGCGTGCCCAAAGTAAAATGCCTCCCATTTAGGCCCAGAAAATGGGATATGCATATATTTAGTACCATTGGATAGGAAACACTCTGAATTTTCCAAAACTGTTAACCATTTGTCTGTGGGTCAATCAGAACGCATTTGGCAGGCAAAACCCTGAGGAATCTCTGTCCTGAAAAAAGTCATTTTGACACATTGCTCATTTTTGAGCCCCTCCTATCCAAAATGACCATATATAGGCATGTGAACGCAGTGCACGTCGCTTCCTTATGATGTCATCAACCACGAGACGGTGTTTTACTCCATCTTGGGGAATTTCGCCATTGATAAACAGCATGGAACGAGAGACCACGTTATGAAAACTCTTCAGAGTGCGCGTGCATGAGAAGGCGCTGTGCCTTATTTATCGCTTTTAGCGTTCAGTTTATATTCCGGCTGATTTATAATAGTACATATACGTAAAAGGGTTCCTAAGGATACATTTAAAACTATGTTTGATTGTTTTTGGACAAGTTTATAGGTATAATTTTAACGAGTCGGCGCCGAGTTTCAAAGGAGTAATGGAGGCTGTCGTTTCTGATTATAACGCATGAACCAAATGGAGGATTTATGGATAAAAGACGTTACTTTTTCTAACAAAAGAACCATGGATTGTCTTCGTTGGACACTTAGGAAGACCTCAGCAGAAGTTCTTCAACAGGTAATTACTTTGTTTTCGCTGTGAAATGTGTTATGTGTGTGCCATGATTGCTAATCGATACATGGCTATTGGAAAATATGTGAGGTGCTACCCTCAAACAAATGAATGTGCTGCTTTCGCCGTAAAGCCTTTTTTGAAATCTGACAACGCTGTGATATTGCCTAGAAACAGAGCTTTTGATGAGTATGGAACACTTGTATATAGCTGGATGTTTAATAATTCAATTTTCGGATTTTAAATCTGGCGCTACAGGTTTTTGCTAGTAGTGTCGGGATGATCCCGCTAGCGACCCACTGGTATTTGAGTCGATAACAGAACTGATATGGCAGGCGAAGACACGAGGAAAATCCATCCGGAAAAATAGCTTTTTTGAGCTCTCATGCAATTGGTATGGTTTCATATTGCACAATGAAAAGAATAGCTCCCAGATTGCAGTACCTATGGTTTCCACTGGATGTCAACAGTCTTTAGACAAGGTTTCAGGCTTGTTCTTTGAAAAATGAACAAGTAGCTGTAGTTTATCATTGGGTTCCTCCTTGGGTCTGTAGTCCTGTGGAGCGCGTGACTGAGGGCGCGCGCTCTTCGATATTTATCTCCGGTATTGAACATACTACATTGCGACTTAAATTTTATCGTTTATATACATATTAGGGTACCTGAGGATTGATTAGAAACGTTGTTTGACTTGTTTGGACAACGTTTATTGGTAACTTTTTGGATTCTTTTGTCTGTTGAATGGGTGGATTTTGAACGAGTTGAACTAGTGGATAACTGAACAAAACACGCTAACAAAACAGTTTTTGGGATGTAAGGAGGGACTTTATCGAACAAAACAACCATTTATTGTGTAGCTGGGACCCTTGGGATTGCAAACAGAGGAAGATCTTCAAAGGTAAGTGATTTATTTTATCGCTATTTTATCGCCTGTGCTGGTTTGAAATATATTTATATGCAGGAAGTATGCGGGGCACTGTCCTCAGATAATCAAATGCTATGCTTTCGCCGTGAAGCCTAATGTAAATCAGACAAAGCGGTTCGATTACAAAGATTCTAAGCTAAAGAATGGTGTATGACACTTGTATTTTCATGAATGTTTAATATTACGATTTTTGTATTTTGAATTTCCTGCTCTGCAATTTCACCGGATGTTGTCGAGGTGGCACGCTAGCAGGACACTGTTCCGTAAGTTAACTTGGGTCAAACGTTTTGGGTAGCCTTCCACTAGCTTCCCACAATAAGTTGTGTGAATTTTGGCCCATTCCTCCTGACAGAGCTGGTGTAACTGAGTCAGGTTTGTAGGCCTCCTTGCCTGCACATGCTTTTTCAGTTTTGCCCACACATTTTCAATAGGATTGAGGTCAGACCTTTGTGATGGCCACTCCAAACCTTGACTTTGTTGTCCTTAAACCATTTTGACACAACTTTGGAAGTGTGCTTGGGGTCATTGTCCATTTGGAAGACCCATTTGCGACCAAGCTTTAACTTCCTGACTGATGTCTTGAGATGTTGCTTCAATAAATCCACATATTTTTCCTTCCTCATGTGCACAAGCACCAGAAGTGCCCCAGCCCCTCCTGCAGCAAAGCACCCCCACAACATGATGCTGCCACCCCCGTGCTTCACGGTTGGGATGGTGTTCTTCGGCTTGCAAGCCTCCCCCTTTTTCCTCCAAACATAACGATGGTCATTAAGGCCAAACAGTTATATTTTTGTTTCATCAGACCAGAGGACATTTCTCCGAAAAGTACGATGTGCAGTTGCAAATCGTAGTCTGGCTTTTTTATGGCGGTTTTGGAGCAGTGGCTTCTTCCTTGCTGAGCGGCCTTTCAGGTTATGTCGATACAGGACACGTTTTACTGTGGATATAGATACTTTTGTACCCGTTTCCTCCAGCATCTTCACAAGGTCCTTTGCTGTTGTTCTGGGATTGATTTACACTTTTCGCACCAAAGTACGTTCATCTCTAGGAGACAGAACGTGTCCTCTTCTGGAGCGGTATGACGGCTGCGTGGTCCCATGGCGTTTATGCTTGCGTACTATTGTTTGTACAGATGAACGTGGTACCTTCAGGCGTTTGAAAATTGCTCCCAAGGATGAACCAGACTTTTTCTGAGGTCTTGGCTGATTTCTTTTGAGTTTCCCACTATGTCAAGTAAAGATGCACTGAGTTTGAAGGTAGGCCTTGAAATACATCCACAGGTACACCTCAAATTGACTCAAATGATGTCAATTAGCCTTTCAGAAGCTTCTAAAGCCATGACATCATTTTCTGGAATTTTCCAAGCTGTTTAAAGGCACAGTCAACTTAGTGTGTAAACTTCTGACCCCCTGGAATTGTGATACAGTGAATTATAAGTGAAATAATCTTTCTGTAAACAACTGTTGGAAAAATGACTGTCATGCGCAAAGTAGATGTCCTAACCGACTAACCAAAACTATAGCTTGTTAACAAGAATTGTGTGGAGTGGTTGAAAAGCGAGTTTTATTGACTCCAACCTAAGTGTATGTAAACTTCCAAACTTCCAACTGTACATTTGCGAACATAAAAAAAAAAAAATGTTTTCACTTTGCCATTCTCGGGTATTGGTATTGTGTGCATCTTGATGAGGGAAAATAGTCTCAACCAGTCTCAACTTCAACAGTGACTCCGGGATGCTGGCCTTCTAGGCAGAGTTCCTCTGTCCAGTGTCTGTGTTCTTTTGCCCATCTTAATTTTTTATTTTCATTGGCCAGTCTGAGATATGGCTTTTTCTTTGCAACTCTGCCAAGAAGTCCAGCATCCCGGAGTCGCCTCTTCACTGTTGACGTTGAGACTGATGTTTTGCGGGTACTATTTAATGAAGCTGCCAGTTGAGGAATCTGTTTCTAAAACTAGACACTCTAATGTACTTGTCCTCTTGTGTCAGTTGTGCACTGGGGCCTCCCACTCCTCTTTCTATTCTGGTTTGAGCAAATTTGCGCTGTTCTGTGACGGGAGTAGTACACAGCGTTGTACGAGATCTTCAGTTTCTTGGCAATTTCTCGCATGGAATAGTCTTCATTTCTCAGAACAAGAATAGACTGACGAGTTTCAGAAGAAAGTTATTTGTTTTTAGCCATTTTGAGCCTGTAATCAAACCTACAAATGCTGATGCTCCAGATACTCAACTAGTCTAAAGAAGGTGTGTTTTATTGCTTCTTTAATCAGAACAACAGTTTTCAGTTGTGCTAACATAATTGCAAAACGGTTTTCTATTGATCAATTAGCCTTTTAAAATTATAAACTTGGATTAGCTAACACAACGTGCCATTGGAACACAGGAGTGATGGTTGCTGATAATGGGCCTCTGTACAGCCTCTGTACTAGGATTAAATGTCAGGAATTGTGAAAAACTGAGTTTAAATATATTTGACTAAGATGTATGTTAACCTCCGACTTCAACTGTATGTAGATATTCAAATAAAAATCTGCCGTTTCCAGCTACAATAATCATTTACAACATTAACAATGTCTACACTGTATTTCTGATCAATTTGATGTTATATTAATGGACAAAACATTTGCTTTTCTTTCAAAAACAAGGACATTTCGAAGTGACCCCAAACCTTTGAACGGTAGTGTACATTGTTGAGTAAAATATTAAGTAAAAAGTTAAATCAGAATAAGATATAATGTTTAAATGTTAATAGAGAGTCGTTAAATGTATTTTATGTAGGATATTTGTTGCACCTTGAGTCTTGATGGTGTCCGGAAAACTTTGGACCGGTGTAAGGGGTGCGTACTGGCGATAGAGAAGTCAGGCGCAGGAGAACAGAACTCTGTTTTCGCAACAGAGTAGTTTAATAATAAAACCAACCGGAAAACTGAAAAAAATAGAATGAATGGGTAACATAACCCGTAGAATACCATAAAACGAGCACAACACTTACAAACAAACAATTCCGGACAAGGACATGTGAGAAACAGAGGACTAAATACACAACATGTAATGAATGGAATTGAAACCAGGTGTGTGGGAAGACAAGACAAAAAAAATTGATCAATGATGGCTAGAAGACCGGCGACGCCGACCGCCGCGCCCGAACAAGGAGAGGCACCAACTTCGGCGGAAGTCGTGACAGTACCCCCCACTTGACGTGCGGCTCCAGCAGCGCGCTGAGACCGGCCTCGGGGACGACCCGGAGGGTAAGGCGCAGGGCGATCCGGACGAAGACGGTGGAACTCCTGCACCATAGAAGGATCCAACATTTCCTCAACCGGAACCCAGCACCTCTCCTTCGGACTGTACCCCTCCCACTCCACGAGATACTGAAGGCCCCTCGCCCGATGCCTCGAATCCAGTATGGAGCAAACAGAGTACGCCGGAGGAACCTCCCACACCTCAGACTCCTGGAGCGGACCAGCCATCACCGGCCTGAGGAGAGACACATGGAACGAGGGGTTAATACGGTAATCGGCGGGAAGCTGTAACCTATAACAAATCTTGTTCACTCTCCTCAGGACTTTAAATGGCCCTACAAACCGCGGACCCAGCTTCCGGCAGGGCAGGCGGAGGGGCAGGTTTCGGGTCGAGAGCCAGACCCGGTCCCCCGGTAAGAACACCGGGTCCTCACTGTGGTGACGGTCTGCATTCTCCTTTTGACCCGTAACGGCCCTCTGAAGGTGAACACGGGTAGCTTCCCATGTCTCCTCCGCACCTGAACCATTCGTCCACCAAGGAGCCTCAGTCTGACTCTGATGCCAAAGCGCCAGAACCGGCTGGTACCCCAGTACACACTGAAAGGAAGAGAGGTTAGTGGAGACGAGTTCTGTGCCATCTCGGCTCAAGGCACGAACGCCGCCCACTCCCCCCCGGCCGGTCCCGGCAATAAGACCGCAGAAACCTGCCCACATCCTGGTTTACTCTCTCCACCTGCCCATTACTCTCAGGGTGAAATCCCGAAGTAAGGCTGATCGAGACCCCCAGACGTTTCATGAACGTCTTCCAAACCCTAGACGTAAACTGGGGACCTCGATCAGACACTATATCCTCAGGCACCCCGTAGTGCCGGAAGATGTGCGGTAACAAGGCCTCCGCAGTCTGTAGGGCCGTAGGGAGACCGGGCAGAGGAAGGAGACGACAGGACTTAGAGAACCGATCCACAACAACCAGAATAGCGGTGTTACCCTGTGAGAGAGGGAGATCAGTAAGAAAGTCCACTGACAGGTGCGACCAAGGCCGTTGTGGAACAGGTAAGGGGGTGTAATTTCCCTCTGGGCAGGTGCCTAGGAGCCTTACACTGGGCGCACACCGAGCAGGAGGAAACATAAACCCTCACGTCCTTAGCCAAGGTAGGCCACCAGTACCTCCCGCTCAAGTAGCGCACTGTCTGACCAATCCCAGGATGACCAGAGGAGGGTGACGTGTGGGCCCAATAGATCAACCGGTCACGGACAACAGACGGGACGTACAGACGCCCAACGGGACACTGGACGGGAGCGGGCTCTGTACGTAACGCCTGCTCAATGTCCGCGTCCAGCTCCCACACTACCGACGCCACCAGGCAGGAGGCTGGGAGTATGGGAGTGGGATCCATGAGCCGCTCCTCTGTGTCATACAGCCGGGACAATGCGTCTGCCTTCACGTTCTGGGAGCCTGGTCTGTAGGAAAGGGTGAACACAAAACAGGTGAAAAACATGGCCCACCTGGCCTGGCGAGGGTTCAGTCTCCTTCCTGCCCGGATGTACTCCAGATTGCGGTGGTCAGTCCAGATGAGAAAAGGGTGTTTAGCCCCCTCAAGCCAATGTCTCCATTCCTTCAGAGCCTTTACGACAGCCATCAACTCCCGGTCCCCCACGTCATAGTTTCGCTCTGCCGGGCTGAGCTTCTTCGAGAAGAAGGCACAGGGGCGGAGCTTTGGCCGTTTACAGCTACAATAGTTATTTACAACATTAACAATGTCTGCACTGTCATTCTGATCAATTTGATGTTATTTAAATGGACAAAAAATTAGCTTTTCTTTAAAAAACAAGGACATTTCTAAGTGACCCCAAACGTTTGAATGGTAGTGTATATTATTAATTTCTTGATACTTTTTACCCCTTTTTCTTCCCAATTGGTAGTTAGTCTTGTCCCATCGCTACAACTCCCGTACGCACTCGGGATACGCGAAGGTCGAAAGACATGCGTCCTCTGAAACACGACCCCGCCAAGCCGCACTGCTTCTTGACCCACTGCTCGTTTAACCCGGAAGCCAGATGCACCAAAGTGTCAGAGGAAACACTGTACAGCTGGCGACCGAAGTCAGCATTGAGGCACCCGGCCACCACAAGGAGTCACTAGCGCACAATGGGACAAGGACATCCCTGCCAGCCAAACCCTCCCTTAACCCGGACGACGCTGGCCCAATTGTGTCCCGCCTCACGGTCGCGGCCGGCTGCGACACAGCCCGGGATCGTACCTGGATCTGCAGTGACGCCTCTAGCACTGCGATGCAGTGTCTTAGACTGCTGCGCCACTTGGGAGGCTAAGCTATACATTATTTTGACAGAGGTAATGAACTGTCCATTGATCAGCACAGCAATTGATAAAACAGGACCATGTTTGAAAAACAAGTTCTTGAGCTTAATTCAATATTAAACAGGAAAGCCATAATTACATACAGGCTCTATCTGAGCTACTGTGTCCAACAAACAACCACCTGTTGTTATGTTGGGTACCTACTGACCAAAAATGTTATTTTTATTATTTTATGACGTATTGCTAAAATAAAGGTTTAAGGAAATACAGGCATGCACCACAATACTAAAAGACAAAACAGCTCAGTCAAGCCTGATGGTCTTTTAGTGTAAAAGCAAAGCTTTATTTCATTGAAAAAAAAAATAATGAAAAGTTAACGTAACAGGATAATGTCTTACTGTGGTGTGTGAAGAATCCAATAGACCCCTTCTGTGTTTGCCAACATTGCTGTACAAGGGTGATGTGTGAAAGTTGGTGGCAGGACAAGGGGGAGTTCTTGTAGAATGCCAGCAAAAAAAGCCTCTATTTACATGTTGCTTATGAGTGCATTTCATACTACTTTCGGGTAATAAATCGATTTTAAGGCCCGGATTTAATATAATGTTTGTGTCATCATTGGAAATCAACTGCTAGCCAAGCTAGCCAATCAATGAGCATTCTAGCAAACAACTGCTGCAACCCAAATAGTTATTTTTCAAAGATCACAACCAAATATCATATCAGCAACTGTTCAAGTAAGAATCAAAACATCATTGTAAGCGTATGAGAATCCCAAAAAGTTATTTAGTTTAGAAGTAATAACGTAAATCTAGACTATGTTGAATGGGCACAGATGCCACCAAGGCAGTTAATACAATTTTAAAAACATTACAATTCACAGATTTCACAACACACTGTGTGGCCTCAGGCCCCTACTCCACCACTACCACATATCTACAGTACTAAATCCATGTGTATCGTGGCATACAGCAGGTCAGCCACCAGGGGGAGACTCGTTGAGGCCTGGTGACAGATGGAGTATACATCACGAGGCGATGGCTTCATCTGCTGGACGTGCCAGGTCTCGACGGGCTCTCTGGCCAGGACTAATTGGGGCTGATTGGAGGCTGGTGAGTAATCAAGGGCTGATTGCTCACCAGCTGTGCAAGTCCAATAAAGCTGCCAGAAGGGCAGTACACAGGGAGACTGGGGGAAGAAAGGACTCCCGTATAGCTGGAGGAATGGTAACAGAAGTAAGAAGAGTGAGTTAAGTTTTTGATCCCTACAGGATACAGCAAGACCCGGAGCCCAGAAGACGATAACCCGGAGAGGGTCTCATGGGGGAGACCTTTTATTTTTTAACTATTATTTTTAATAAACACTTTTGAAACTGAGCTAATCATACTCTGTCCGTGTGTGATCTGTGTAAACGTCTTGACCCAACCCAATGGTTTGCCACAAGTGGTGGAGAATGCGGGCAAGTCTGATAACGTGGTCAGATCAGGGTTGACGTTTACACAGCATCAGCATGGATGATGACATTGAAACCTACCTCTGTACGTTTGAACGGACAGCCATACGGGAAGGATGGCCAAGGCCGATGTGGGCAAGTCTGCTGGCCCCGTTCCTCTCTGAGAATGCCCAAAAAGCATATTGGGACCTGAACGACGAACAGGCGGATAACTACGACGGGCTTAAGCGGGAGATACTCAGCCGCTACAGCCTGGCCCATCGGGCTCAACGGTTCCATGACTGGAGGTTCATACCCGACGCATCCCCCCGAACCCAGATGAGCAACCTACTGCGCGTCATCAGGGCATGGCTCCTAACCGACATATCCACCCTCTCCATCCTCGACAAAGTGGTCCTGGATCGCTTCTTACGGGAGCTACCCTACAACATGAAGAGGGCAGCAAGTTTATGCGCACCCCAGACCTTGGAGGGGCTCCTGGAAGCAGAGGAGACGCATCAGACCACTCAGGCCCTGCTGAGTGGGAGCCGGGACGAGTCGGCAACCTGTCCGAGAGAATGGAAGGACAGCCCCACAGCGGTGTCCCCCGAACCGACAAAAGGAGGTGTTTTGAGTGTGGTGCCCGGGGGCACATTACCTGGAATTGCCTGTCTCGAGAGAAGTCGATGCCATCAGCTAGCCCCGGAGGTGAGGTGGGTCACGCCGTGAACTATGTCACCTGCACCCATGGTCCCGGTGAAGGTTGACGGATGCGACACGGAAGCGCTATTAGACTCCGGGAGTATGGTTACGCTCGTAACCACGAGCCTACTGAACCAGGAGACCAAACGGGGTAGGGAGATGTACATTTCCTGTGTTCACGGTGACACAAAGCAGTATCCAACCGTATGGACCAACATAGTGACGCCACAAGGGAGCTGCCAGATGATGGTAGGTGCAGTGCCAGAGTTGCCGGTACCTCTCCTAGTGGGACGGGATTGTCCACTGTTCGTGACCCTATGGGGCCATGAGTTGAGGAAAAAGGTACGAGCCGACCGATGAAGAGAACAGGGACGACCAATAGCCTGTGCAGCCCGGAAGCAACCGGTTAACCAGCAGGTGTCTACGGCTCCGGAGCCAGAACCCCCTTGGGAATCACTGGAGGAGGAGCCCAGCCTCCCCCTCCTCGATATCGAGGGTTTCAGTCGAGACCCCCCACTGGGGGCCAACTGAGGGGACAATTCGGGGCGGCCCAGTTGCTGCCTCGATGGTACGTGGGAACCTTCTTCAGCTGGCCCACACCCACCTGTTGGGGGCGCACCTGGGAATGGAGAAGACACGTGAACGGATTGCCGCCCGGTTCTACTGGCCTGGGATGAGGAGTGCCGTGGAAGACTACTGTCGCAGCTGCCCGGAGTGTCAACTCACTGCCCCGAAAGCCCACTTCCGAAGCCCATTGGTCCCCCTACCAATCATCGGAGTACCCTTTGAACGGATTGCCATGGACATAGTGGGACCACTGGTAAAAACAGCACGAGGACACCGGTACATCCTGGTGATTGTGGATTATGCCACCCGGTATCCTGAGGCCATTCCCCTACGGGCGGCGGTATCCAAGGGAATCGCCCGGGAGCTGTTCCACCTCTTTAGCCGGGTGGGCATCCCGAACGAGATCTTGACAGATCAAGGTACGGAGTTTATGTCCCGCCTCATGAAAGAGTTGTGTGCCCTCCTGCAGATCAAGCAGATCCGGACCTTTCACCCTCAGACAGATGGGCTCGTCAAGCGCTTTAATAAAACGCTCAAACAGATGCTGCGGAAGGTCATCGAGCAGGACGGGAAGAACTGGGACCAGCTACTACCCCACCTAATGTTCTCAATCCGAGAAGTACCCCAATCCTCCACTGGGTTTTCCATTTGCCCATTACGTAGTGTGGTAGAGCACGTGGAGACGATGAGGGAACGGATGACAGCCATATGGCCCGTCGTGAGGGAACATATGGAGAAGGCCCAACGCGCCCAGGTCTACAATCGGGGAGCCCAGCCCCGAGAATTCCAGGTGAGAGACAGGGTGCTGGTCTTAATCCCCACAGCCGAAAGTAAGTTCCTGGCAACATGGCACGGACCGTACGAGGTGATCGAGAAGCTGGGACCTGTCAATTACTGCGTACGGCAACCCGGGGAGACGGAAACCTCAACAGATTTACCACGTGAATCTGTTAAAGAAGTGGCACGAGAGGACAGCCTTGGCCGTGTTATGGTCGAAACCCAGGACGCCAAGGGTACCAGTGGTGGTGCCGAGCAATGAGGACCTCGACCCGGCCCAGAAGCAAGAGCTCAGGGAGCTTGTCGATCGGAACATGGCGGTGTTCTCCGAGAAGCCGGGCCGCACATCCCTCATTGAACATACCCAACCCGGGCGAAACGGTAAGAAAGAGGCCATATCAGATTCCGGAGGCCCGAAGGAATCCCATGCCGAGGGTGGATGAGCTCATCGACGATTGGGAATGGCCCGGTACATCAGCACCCTTGACCTGACCAAAGGATATTGGCAGGTACCGTTGGCAGCCTCCTCCCGGGAGAAGACAGCGTTTTCGACACCAGACGCGTTGTATCAGTACCGGGTGCTCCCGTTCGGTCTCCACGGAGCCCCGCCCACATTCCAGCGGCTGAAAAAGTACCCCACCAGCAGTATGCAGCTGCCTATTTGAATGATATCATAATCCACAGCCAAGGTTGGGAAGAGCACCTGAACCAGGAGACCGAACGGGGTTGGCGGTGCTGGACGCGCTCAGGCAAGCCGGGTTGACAGCGAACCCCAAAAAGTGTAAACTAGGGTTCGATGAGGTGGAGTACCTGGGTTATTTGATCGGACGGGGAACGTCAAGCCCCAGGAGAGGAAGTTTCATGCGGTACGTGACTGGCCCGTTCCACGCATCAAGACACAGGTCAAGTCTTTCCTGGGACTGGCAGGAAACTATAGCCGGTTTATTCCCAACTTTGCGGCTATAGCTTCCCCCCTCACCGATCTAACCAACGAGGGCCCGCCTCCAGAAAACGCCTGAAGGAAGCGTTGTGCTCCCATTCGATTCTTGTGACGCCCGATTTCCAGGTGCCGATGGTAGTCCAGACGGACGCATGTGATACGGGACTAGGGGCCGTTCTGTCACAGGTACACGATGGGGAGGAGCACCCCATCATGTACATCAGCCGAAAGCTGATACCTAGAGAGAAAAATACTCTAATGTTGAGAAAGAGTGTCTAGCGGTGAAGTGGGCGATAGACACTCTCAAGTATTACCTGTTAGGTACCCACTTCACACTGGTCACGGACCATGCTCCCCTGGTCTGTATGGCCAGGGGAAAGGACACAAACGATCGGGTCACCAGGTGGTTCTTGTCCCTTCAACGCTTCTCTTTTTCTGTTGTGCATAGGTCTGGGGCGAAGCATGGTGACAGATAATAATTCCAAAATAATACCTCTGATGGCAGTAACTTTACAAGCACTAATTATGGTCAATTTAGACTGAAAATAGTATCTAGTTATGGTAAGGGGTGAAATAAGTATAGCCAGTTGTATCGGTTTAGCAGATTATGAACAAAAAGATCAGTATTTACATGGCTAAAAGAAAAGGAATATAACATATACTGTTTACAGGTGTCACGACTTCCGCCAAAGTCGGTCCCTCTTCTTGTTCCTGCGGTGTTCGGCGGTTGACGTCACTGGTTTTCTGACCATCATCGCTTTTTCATGTGTTCTGTTGGTTTTGTCTAATTGTACACACCTGTTGTTAATTTCTCCCAATCACGCAACTGTTTATATTCCTTCCTTCCCCTCTTCTCATTGTGCGTGATTGTTAGGTTGTACCGTTTGTTCTCGTATGTTTCCCAGTCTGTGTACTGAGGGCTATTGTATTGTGTTTCCCGTATTTTCCGGGTTGCTGATTTGCGCCCGTTTATTTTTGAAGTTCGTGTGGGTATTTGTTTTCGCCAGAGTTATTGTTTGTGGACTGGTGACTCAATTAAAATACCTTTTCACACGTGAACTACCTCCTGCGCCTAACTCTTTTCCACAACTGAACCACGGACATTATAACAGGAAACTCATTCTACATCCTTAGATGAAGTTGCGTGGAAAAAGGAATGGGGTTGTGAAATTAATTTCTGTCATGTACAAAGGAACTCAAAGGGTGTGATGATATTAATTAACAAAAATTTGTGCAAATAGTCAGAAACGATTCGCAAGGAAGGTGGATCATTTGGAATATGAAAGTGGACGAAAAAGAGATTTGGCTCATTAATCTATATGGTCCAAATCAGGAGGATCCACACTTCTTCTAAAACATTTATACCAATTTATTGAACTTACAGGCAACAAATGATCTAATCATTATGGCAGGAGACTATAACACAGTGTTAAGTACCTCAATGGACCGTAAAAGTAATCACTCTACAAACAATCATCACGTGCCCTTAAGCAAATATTATGGACACATTAGAAATAGTGGATGTTTGGAGACTAAAAAACCCCGACCTAGTGAGATATACATGGAGGAGACTTAATCAAGCTAGTCGTCTTGACTACTTTCTTGTCTCTTTCTCTCTTGCATCAAAGGTTAAAAAAGTTTTAATTCTAGACAGAATGCGATCGGATCATCATCTAATTGGCATTCACATAACTCTTATAGATTTTCCACGTGGACGGGGATATTGGAAATTGAATCAAAGTTTACTGGAGGACAACTTATTTTTAACTAAGACAAAATAATTGATAACTGCATTTTTCCAGTATAATATAGGTTCAGCAAATCCCCTTATTGTTTGATATACCTTTAAATGTACCTTCAGGGGTCATTCAATTCAATATTCATCAATAATAAAAAAGCAGTTTCTGGCTAAAGAGACAAGACTAACATGGGAAATCCATGAACTAATAGAACAGGTAGATAGCAATAAAAAGGATACTACAGAGATACAAAATAAGTTAGAGGAAAAACAAAAATAACTTGAGGAACTTATTCAAGAACGATCTAATGTAATCTATTACAAAAAATAAGCAAACTGGATGGAACATGGAGAAAAATGCACAAAATTTTTCCTGAATCTCCGATACAGGAACGCTAACAAAAATAATTTGCAGAAACTCATTACTGAAGATGGAGTCATCTATGATTCTCCGAACAATATTTTAAAAGAGGAAGCTAATTATTTTAGGCAGATGTTCTCTTTTCCATCTCATCCTCTCCCACTGATTGAAGATTATGGTAAGGAATTATTTCCAAATAATATAAAACATTTAAAATTAACAAATGTACAGAAAGATCAGTACGAAGGCCAAATTACAGAGGAATACCTTTTTGAGGCTATTAAATCCTTTCAGTCTGGAAAAATCCCAGGGCTTGATGGCATACCGGTAGAGGTATATCAAGTATTTTTTATATACTAAAAGCTCCATTGTTAGATTGTTTTAACTACTCCTATAGAAATGGTAGTCTGTCAGGGACTCAGCAGGAAGGTCTGATTTCTCTATTATTAAAACAAGACCCAGATGGCATTAAAAACTGGAGGCCCCTTACACTTCAATGTGTGATGCAAAAATACTAGCAAAATGCATAGCACTCAGAATTAAAAGGGTTTTACCAGGTATTGTTCATCCTGATCAGACAGGTTTTTTACATGGACGATACATTGGATATAATATACGACAACTACTAGAAATAATAGAACATCATGAAACATATAAGAAGCCAGGAATGGTATTTATAGCGGATTTTGTAAAGGTATTTGATAAAGTAAGACTGGATTTTATTTATAAATGCCTGGATTTTTTCAATTTCGGTAAATCTCTTATAAAATGGGTAAAAATAATGTATAGCAACCCCAGGTGTAAAATTGTAAATAACAGCTACTTCTCAGAGAGTTTTGAATTGTCAAGAGGAGTTAAACAAGGGTGTCCGCTGTCACCATATCTATTCGTTATGGCCATCGAAATGATAGCTATTAAAATCAGATCCATAACAACATTAGAGGATTAGAAATCCAAGGCTTAAAAACAAAGGTGTCCATGTATGCCGATGACTCAAGTTTTATGTTAAGTCCACAAGCTAGATCCCTGCAATGTCTCATTAAAGATCTAGATAACTTTTCTGTACTCTCTGGACTAAAACCTAATTATGAAAAGTGTACAATATTACGTATTGGATCCTCAAAAAATACAACTTTTACATTACCCTGCAGCTTACCTATAAAATAGGCGGATGGTGAAGTAGACATACTCGGTATTCATATCACAAAATATATAAACAAGCTCTCCACAATGAATTTAAATAGAAAACTTGTAAAAATAGACAAGATCCTGCAACCATGGAGAGGTAAATACCTGTCTATTTATGGAACAATTGCCCTGATTAACTCCTTAGTCATAGCGCAGCTTACTCACTTACTTATGGTGCTGCCTAGTCCTGATGATTCATTTTTCAAAGCAAAAAATATTTTGCTTTATCTGGGACGCTAAAACAGACAAAATAAAACGAGCGTATCTATATAATGAATATGAATTGGGTGGGTTGAGATATGGGTTGAGATAAATATAAAAGCTTCACTCATTCAAAAGTTTTATTTGAACCCTAAAATGGTTCTCAAGTAGATTACTAAGAAAAGCTCATCCATTATTTAAAAATGGCCTTTTTGCCTTTGTGCAGATCGCCATGTCTCATTTTCGATTAACTGAAAATGATACTTTTTTCAAAGTATCTCTCTTTTTCAAACAAGCAATGCAGAGTTGGCTACAATTTAAATTTCATCCCCCTGAAAAGATAGAACAAATATTACAACAAATATTATGGCTGAACTCAAATGTGCTGGTTGATAAAATACCTGTATTTATGGGAAAGATGTTTGAAAAGGGTATTTTCTTCTTAAATGATATTGTAAATTGTAATGGTAGAGTAATGTCCTTCATGGAGTTATCAGAATTGTACGGGAAGTTCTGCTCAATCCAAGAGTACAACCAATTGATTACAGCATTAAACCAAAAATGGATGAGGCGGGTGGCAGTGGGAGGAGGTAGGGAACTGGTCTGTCTGCCCAATATAAAGGATCAAAACTGGCGGAGGAATAAAAATAGCATAAATAGGAAAGTATACCAGTTTCATTTGAGGACCAGGATGTTGACAACTGTGCCATACAGATTGCAAAATAGTTGGGAAGAGATTTTTGATGTACCGATTCCATGGTACAGGGTGTATGAGTTGATATATAAAACAACGCAAGATTCAAGACTTCGTGCTTTTCAGCTAAAATTATTATATAGAGTTCTTGCCACCAACAAAATGTTGAATATTTGGGGCATAAAATCATCAAAGCTCTGCAGATTTTGTTGTGAGGATACAGAATAAATAGACCATTTATTTTGGTATTGCCCTCAGGAAGCCTGTTTCTGGTCTCAGGTTCAGGAATGGCTGAAAATGCATAGCATTGATCTAAAATTGACCCTAGAAAAAGTACTGTTAGGAGATCTGGAGACCAGGTCAGTCAATTACTAATATACTAATACTCTTAGTAAAAGTATTTATCTTCAACTCGCAATCTGGGGATTCTATTCGATTAGATAGATTGAAATTGTACATTAAAAATCACAGATATGTGTTGCGTAGAAACCCGAAGTGGGTGGCCAGCAGAGATAGTTGGGATGGGCTGAGGGAAGCTGAGGGTTGGTATGTGGAATAGGAGACAAGTGGGAGTGGAGTTGCTGTGTGTGAGAGAGAATGATGGTAAAAAATAAAATAAAAGACTAAATAAAACATAATAACAGTACAGTTGAATGACACTAAGTGGCAGTGTTTTTAAAACTAATGCCGGTTTGCCTGAGGCTGATGCCGTGCAGGTGTTTGTACACATAGATATACACACACTCTCATTCAAATAAACACATACAAGAACACACACATACATGTGATAGTGCCATACATGCACACAAACATATACAATTGGCATTACTGTTATTATTTTAGTTGTCCTTGATATCCTTTGTTTTAAATGTACTATTTTGTTTTATGTTAGGGTTGGTAACAGGCTGATTGGTCGGCTATTTGAGCCAGTAAAGGGGGCTTTACTATTCTTGGGTAGCGGAATGACTTTAGCTTCCCTCCAGGCATGAGGGCACACGCTCTCTAGTAGGCTTAAATTGAGGACGTGGCAAATAGGATTGGCAATATCGTCTGCTATTATCCTCAGTAATTTGCCATCCAGATTGTCAGACCCCAGTGGCTTGTCATTGTTGATAGACAACAATCATTTCTTCACCTCTTCCACACTGACTTTACGGAATTCAAAAGTACAATTCTTGTCTTTCATAATTTGTTCCAATATACTTGGATGTGTAGTGTCAGCGTTTGTTGCTGGCATGTCATCCCTAAATTTGCTTATCTTGCCAATGAAAAAGTAATTAAAGTAGTTTGCAATATCAGTGGGCTTTGTGATGAATGAGCCATCTGAATCAATGAATGAAGGAACCGAGTTGGCTTTTTTTCCCAAAATGTAATTTAAGGTGCCCCAAAGCTTTTTACTATCATTCTTTGTATAATGTATCTTTGTTTCATAGTGTAGTTTCTTTTTCTTTCTATTTAGTTTAGTTTGCAGTATGTTTGCCAATCAGTTGGGCTGCCAGACTTAATTGCCATACTATTTGCCTCATCCCTCTCAACCATACAATTTTTCAATTCCTCATCAATCCAAGGGGATTAACAGTTTTTACAGTCATTTTCTTAATGGGTGCGTGCTCATTAGTAACTGGAATAAGTAGTTTCATAAATGTGTCAACTGCAGCGTCTGGTTGCTCCTCATTACACACCACAGACCAGCAAATATTCTTTACATCATCAACAGATGAATCACTACAAAGCTTATTGTATGACGTCTTATACACTATATTAGGCCCAGCCTTTGAAACTTTGGTTTTCCTAGATATGGCTACTATATTGTGATCACTACATCCTATGGATTTGGATACTGCTTTAAATCAAATATCTGCAGCATTAGTAAAGATGTGATCAATACATGTTGATGATTTAATTCCTGTGCTGTTTGTAGCTACCCTGGTAGGTTGACTGACAACCTGATCCAGGTTGCAGGCATCGGTTACAGTTTGACGTTTTTTCCTGAGTGGGCAGCTTGATGATAGCCAGTCAATATTTAAATCACCCAGAAAATATACTTCTCTGTTGATATCATATACATATCAAGCATGATATCAAGCATTTCACACATATTATCCAGATACTGACTGCTAGCACTTGGTGGTCTATAGCAGCTTCCCACAAGAATGGGCTTTAGGTGAGGCAGATGAACCTGTAGCCAAATTACTTCAACAGTATTTAACATGAGATCATCTCTAAGCTTTACAGGTATGTGGTTCTGAATATAGACCGCAACACCGCCTCCGTTGGCATTTCTGTCTTTTCAGTACATGTTATGACCATGTATTGCTACCACTGTATCATCAAAGGCATTATCTAAGTGAGTTTCAGAGATAGTCAGAATATGAATGTCATCTGTTACAAGCAAGTTATTGACTTCATGGACCTTGTTTCTTAGGCTACATATGTTAATATGGGCAGTTTTTTAGCACTTTTCTGGGTTGCTTGATTGTTTTTAATGCTTTACTGGGAAGCTTGTCCGAGGTAGACTTACTCATGTTATTTATATTGGAGATGATAGTGCAGGGTGAGCTGCATAAGGTGGTCTTCCTATTAGTGCACACCGCCTCAGTGCTAACAGTGTATCTCTGGATTATAGCCTCATGTTTACTGCTTACAATCGCTGGAGGATAAAAATATGTATTCTGTGAAATTAGGGGTACATACAGTTGAAGTCGGAAGTTTATACACACTTAGGTTGGAATCATTAAAACTCGTTTTTCAACCACTCCACAAAGTTCTTGTTAACAAGCTATAGTTTTGGCAAGTCGGTTAGGACATCTACCTTGTGCATGACACAAGTCATTTTTCCAACAATTGTTTAGAAACAGATTATTTCACTTATAATTTACTGTATCACAATTCCAGTGGGTCAGAAGTTTACATACATTAAGTTGACTGTGCCTTTAAATAGCTTGGAAAATTCCTGAAAATTATGTCATGGCTTTAGAAGCTCCTGATAGGCTAATTAACATAATTTGAGTCAGTTTTTGGAGTCTTTTAATGCTAAAATCAGTTCTTTAAGTGCCTTTGAATGAGGTATGGTAGTAGGTGCCAGGCGCACCTGTTTGTGTCAAGAACTGCAACGCTGCTGTTTTTTTCACGCTGCACAGTTTCACGTGTGTATTAAGAATAGTCCACCACCCAAAGGACATCCAGCCAACTTGACACAACTATGGGAAGCATTGGAGTCAACATGGGCCATCATCCCTGTGGAATGCTTTTGACACCTTGTACAGTCCATGGCCCGATAAATTGAGGATGTTCTGAGGGCAAAGAGGGGTGCAACACAATATTAAGAAGGTGTTCCTAATGTTTGGTATACTCAGTGTAATTGATGATGATTATGGTAAATTATCACTTCTATAACGAATAGAGCTTCGATTTCACTTCATTTTAAGCTTACTACATTCACTCAAGTTCAAGACTGCATTCATAGGTCTGGTCAGTGAGCTTTTCTTTGCTTTTCCAGCTAGACTCACAGTGGCTTTGGGGCTTTTTAAATTGGACAGTCTGGGATATGTGCCCCTGTGGTGAACACAGTAAAAGTAGAACAGTAATCATGGTGGACTGAAAATTGCAAAATTCGAATGCGCATCATCCTTTAAAGCTTTAATATGTAACTTTTTGGGCGACCTGACCACATTCACATAGAAATGTGAGTTATAGATCTGTCATTCTCATTGAAAGCAAGTCTCAGAAGCGGTAGATCTGTCCTACTGTATGTGTGCTATTTCTATGCTTCCCGTTGTTAAGGTTCGTTTTTGCATCTTTAACTTTCAGTTTTGTACACCATCTTCCAACATCTGAAAAAACAATTTTTGGGTTATTGAAAATATATTTCACAGTGGTTTAGACGGTACACTGATTTGCTATACTGCTTGTTTTGTGACAAACTGAAATTAGACAAACTATTAGAATTTTAGCAACCAGGAAATGGCGTAGCATTTCTGCATATTGCACCTTTAATACAAATGTCACTTGCCATCAAATCAAATCAAATTTTATTTGTCACATACACATGGTTAGCAGATGTTAATGCGAGTGTAGCGAAATGCTTGTGCTTCTAGTTCCGACCATGCAGTAGTATCTAACAAGTAATCTAACAAATTCACAACAACTACCTTATACACACAAGAGTAAAGGAATGAATACGAGTATGTACATATAAATATATAAAAGGCACTGGGCAAATATATCAAAGGCACTGGGCAAATGGGAATTTCCACCGATGGAGATGAATCCAGAGGAAATGTGGCTATGCGTTCCAGTGGAGTCTGCATTCGGGAGAGAGGGATGCCTTGTGTATGGGAGGGGGTGTGAGCATGGGGTGTCTCCTGTTCCTCAGTTGCACTGTGTTTACACAGCGGACACACCCCTGACCCAGGCACCAAGGCACACTCCCACATGCATTGATACGCCCATCAAACACAAACCCACAGTGATGGCCTAGATTCAGGCACGTGCAGGAGCATGCACATAAAGGCATAGGGAAAATATTACACATGCTACATATCCAGACAGACGTTAACATAGACATTCACACATAGCACAATGGCGTTCATGCCAGATTCTCACACACACACACACACACACACACACACACACACACACACACGTCATCTGCAAAAGTGCTTTGTGAGAAGGAGAGTTCTGGTAGGTCATTTGAGAGACACACCCAGGTCACAGAAAACTGCCCAAGTGGGGCCCATGTGGCCATACAACAACACTCCTTTCCAATGAGTGAGCTACTGTTCACAATATGACTTTGAGGAAACACTTGGTGCCATTCTGACAAAAATAAATAATAGGTCTACTACTGGTCAAAAATGTGGGTCTGGTTTCAAGGTCTCACATGTCCCAGCTCAGTTCACAGCCTCACACATGGTCACTGACAGACAAAAAGGCCAGACTGTCCAGACTGTCTCCCAAGTTAAGCTCTAACTCAACAACACTGGGCTGCGTACAAAATCAGTTTCCATATAACCTGTGAGAGAGACAGAGAGATACTTTGATTATATATCATTCATAACCAGACACATTTTTGCATCCCAATTGTGAATGTCTCGATAGAATCATAGCTCGCTGTAGAAATTCAACAACATTCTCTACGTCCCTTTTCAGTCATCATAGACACATAATTCCAAAACTTCACAAATGCAGCATTGTTTACCTCGTCTTAGCTGGTTGTCTCTGATGTCAGGACACACCCCTATTGCACAGAGGCAATTTTAACATGTACATCTTGGTGGGGCAAACTTTACCTTTTTGCTTTTTAGATGCATGCCAGCAAAGCCACTACACAACATAACACAACACTAAACAATACATTAGTTGCACTATAACGGTGACAAACGGTGCCCACAAACTGTTAGGACCTACCTAAAGCTGTCCCAACAGCAGAGCTTTCCTTAAAGCACCATGGAGTGAATCCTTACCACTGCTACACCTGGCTATCAGTGGAGCCTTGTCTGGCAGCGAAACAGTTAATTCAGCCTCATTTACTGCCTTTTTAAAAACTATAGCTGATATGACTGACTTGCTTAAACAAATGTGGTTACTACTGACTCCTTGGGGATTTGTGTAAGTCGATAAGAACCGCATTCTCCTTCAATAATAACGAATGCAAAAATGAGTTTTGAACCTTACACAAACATTACATTTATGTTCAGTAAATGTATAGTATTTATTCTTATATCATAACACTTAGCTGTAAGTTGAAAACAAATATTTGAATGGGAAGAGACTGTCACTGGCAAACATGGTTACAGACCCAACAACATTATATAGTATCTCCTCCTCATCAAGAAAAGCACATGAGCTAATTATAATACACAAAGTAAGCAAAACAATGCAATCATTCCCACATTGCCTAAAATGATTAATAAGATATTAATGAGATAGACCTCTATAAGCAATAGGCCTCTAACAAGTGAGATGTACAATCTATTGCATAAGGGAACGATGAGCGGATAAGAGGCAATCAGTAACTTCGATTAAGACATTAATGAGCGAGCTAAAATGGGTGTAGTCAATATAACTATTTTTTCAGTACTTTTGAAATGTACAGCGACAGAATTCAGAACATGGGTCGTTCTTACAGTATTCTCCCTGTACACTAAGTCAGAACAGTAGGATCAATAAAGGGGGAATATAAGCAGACTGTAACGCCCAGGCCCGAGATGACAGGCTGGAGCGTTTTGGTTTCGTTTTGGTGTAGGGTTGTCAGTTCTAGGTGTCATAGATCTATGTTGGAGTATGGTTCCCAATTAGAGGCAGCTGTGTGTCGTTGTCTCTAATTGGGAACCATATTTATGTTTGTAGGTTTCACTCTAGGTTCGTGGGTTATTGTTTAAGCTTAGCTTGTCTTTCTGTTTCAGTTACGTTGACTTTCACGATCTTCGTTACTTTCTGTTTGTTGTATACCCGGTACGTTCATATTAAATATGTATACTGGAAGCATCGCTGCGTCTTGGTCTGTCCATTATAAAGATCGTGACACAGACAAAGAAAGCTGTTACAATATTAGATTATTACATTTCTCTAAAACAGGCTATAGTCTACATGTGCGCCACCAAGTCAGAACAGTAGGTTAAGTTATGAGGGGGAAAGGAACCAAATTATTAGGGTGAGGCACATGGGCTACTAACAGCTTATTACACAACATACACTTAGTATTACTTTCTTAGCTACCATACACATACAGTGGGGCAAAAAAGTATTTAGTCAGCCACCAATTGTGCAAGTTCTCCAACTTAAAAAGATGAGAGAGGCCTGTAATTTTCATCATAGGTACACTTCAACTATGACAGACGAAATGAGAAAAAGAAATCCAGAAAATCACATTGTAGGATTTTTAATTTATTTATTTGCAAATTATGGTGGAAAATAAGTATTTGGTCAATAACAAAAGTTTATCTCAATACTTTGTTATATACCCTTTGTTGGCAATGACAGAGGTTAAACGTTTTCTGTAAGTCTTCACAAGGTTTTCACACACTGTTGCTGGTATTTTAGCCCATTCCTCCATGCAGATCTCCTCTAGAGCAGTGATGTTTTGGGGCTGTCGCTGGGCAACACGGACTTTCAACTCCCTCCAAAGATTTTCTATGGGGTTGAGATCTGGAGACTGGCTAGGCCACTCCAGGACGTTTCATCTTCAATGCCCTTGCTGATGGAAGGAGGTTTTCACTCAAAATCTCACGATACATGGCCCCATTCATTCTTTCCTTTACACGGATCAGTCGTCCTGGTCCCTTTGCAGAAAAACAGCCCCAAAGCATGAAGTTTCCACCCCCATGCTTCACAGTAGGTATGGTGTTCTTTGGATGCAACCCAGCATTCTTTGTCCTCCAAACACAACGAGTTGAGTTTTTACCAAAAAGTTCTATTTTGGTTTCATCTGACCATATGACATTCTCCCAATCCTCATCTGGATCATCCAAATGCTCTCTAGCAAACTTCAGGACGGCCTGAACATGTACTGGCTTAAGCATGGGGACACGTCTGGCACTGCAGGATTTGAGTCCCTGGCGGCGTAGTGTGTTACTGATGGTAGGCTTTGTTACTTTGGTCCCAGCTCTCTGCAGGTCATTCACTAGGTCCCCGTGTGGTTCTGGGATTTTTGCTCACCGTTCTTGTGATCATTTTGACCCCACGGGTGAGATCTTGCGTGGAGCCCCAGATCGAGGAAGATTATCAGTGGTCTTGTATGTCTTCCATTTCCTAATAATTGCTCCCACAGTTGATTTCTTCAAACCAAGCTGCTTACCTATTGCAGATTCAGTCTTCCCAACCTGGTGCAGGTCTACAATTTTGTTTCTGGTGTCCTTTGACAGCTCTTTGGTCTTGGCCATAGTGGAGTTTGGAGTGTGACTGTTTGAGGTTGTGGACAGGTGTCTTTTATACTGATAACAAGTTCAAACAGGTGCCATTAATACAGGTAATGAGTGGAGGACAGAGGAACCTCTTAAAGAAGAAGTTACAGGTCTGTGAGAGCCAGAAATCTTGCTTGTTTGTATGTGACCAAATACTTATTTTCCACCATAATTTGCAAATAAATTCATTAAAAATCCTACAATGTGATTTTCTGGATTTTCTTTCCTCATTTTGTCTGTCATAGTTGAAGTGTACCTATGATCATCTTTTTAAGTGAGAGAACTTGCACAGTTGGTGGCTGACTAAATACCTCTTTGCCCCACTGTATCTCCTTGGCATATTACCTAATTTATGCAGCAGCATACAATACATTTTGGGACTCACCGTTGTTGTGCTGTGTTAATTTGAACAGGAAGGTGGCGCAGCGGTCAGTCTGGCATTCTCTGGATTTATGGTGTTTTCAAGACAACTGGGAACTCTGAAAAAACAAGGTTGGTGATCTTCAGGTTGGAGCTTTAAAAAGAGGCTAGAGTTCCCGACTTGGAATTCCAAGTTGGATGAACGTTCAAAACGTATTTTCCCAGGCAGAGCTTGTTTTTTCCCAAGTTCCCAGTTGTCTTGAATTCACTGAAGTCTGAGATTTTCCAGTCCATAGTTGTTTTGAACACGGTAGAAGTCATGATGGATTGATGGATTTTCTGGGCCCATGGTGTTGCGTGTGAAAGTTTATCCTTTTAAGCTTGGAAAAGAGACCCTTTCAGACAGATGTTTTAAATCCTTAAACCCAGACTTGGACCACACCCTCTCCACCGAATAGCAGGCAGGGGAAGCAAAATTGTGATTGCTTTGCAATGCTAGCAGTTAGCCACTGATTCCTTCCAAACCTCTCATTGTTGAATTTGCGATTTCTTACTTGTTGTGTAATGTTGATATCCAACGGCCAATGAGCACCGATACGCTTTATCTATAATTTCTCTTCATATGACAAGGATTTGCCAGTAGAATGTCGACGTGATTCCTGATTATTGCTTGTCTATCTTGCTAGCTAAGATTTTGAAAGTATGACATTAACATGGTCAGTCCAATCAAAGCTACAGTACATACACTACCGGTGAAAAGAGTAAGAACACTCACCTTCTTTATTTTTTAAAATGTTCTACATTGTGGAATAATAGTGAAGACATCAAAGCTATGAAATTACACATATGGAATCAAGTAGTAATCAAAAAAGTGTTAAACAAATCAAAATATATGTTATATTTGAGATTCTTCAAAGTAAGCACCCTTTGCCTTGATGACAGCTTTGCACACTATTGGCATTCTCTCAACCAGCTTCACCTGAAATGCTTTTCCAACAGTCTTGAAGGAGTTCCCACATGTGCTGAGAACTTGTTGGCTGTTTTTCCTTCACTCTGCGGTCCAACTCATCCCAAACCATCTCAATTTGGTTGAGATCGGGGGATTGTGGAGGCCAGGTCATCTGATGCAGCACTCCATCACTCTCCTTCTTAGTAAAATAGCCATTACACAGCCTGGAGGTGTGTTGGGTCATTGTCCTGTTGAAAAACCAATGATAGTCCCACTAAGCCCAAACCAGACGGGATGGCGTATGGCTGCAGAATGCTGTGGTAGCCATGTTGGTTAAGTGTGCCTTGAATTCTAAATACATAAAATCACCAGCAAAGCACTCCCACACAATTTAAATTATTTTATTTAGCCTTTATTTAAACTAGTCAACTCAGTTAAGAACAAATTCTTATTTACACTGATGGCCTACCCCGGCCAAAACCTAACCCGGACGATCCTAGGCCAATTTTGAGCCGCATTATGGGAATCCCAATCACGGCCGGTTGTGATACAGCCTGGAATCGAACCAGGGTCTGCAGTGACCCCTCTAGCACTGAGATGCGGTGCCTTAGACCGCTGAGCCACTTGGGAGTCCGAGTGGCGCATAACACCTCCACCTCCTCCTCTTCCATGCTTTACGGTGGGAAATACACTTGCGGAGATCATCCATTCACCAACAGCGCATCTCACAAAGACACGGCGGTTGGAACTAAAAATCTCCAATTTGGACTCCAGACCAAAGGACAAATTCCCACCGGTCTAATGTTCATTGCTTGAGTTTCTTGGCCCAAGCAAGTCTCTTCTTCTTTTTGGTGTCCTTTTAGTAGTGGTTTCTTTGCAGCAATTCGACCATGAATGCCTGATTTACTCTGTCTCCTCTGAACAGTTGATGCTGAGATGTGTCTGTTATTTGAGCTCTGTGAAGCATTTATTTGGGCTGCAATTTCTGAGGCTGGTAACTAGGGTTGCAAAGGGCAATTAATCGGGAAATTTTCCATGAAGTTAAGTCCGGAAATTTGGGGAATTTTGCTTAAATTCATCAAAAAAGTTTGCTTATAACAGTGAAGCTTTTTTGTGTGATACACATAAGGCAATTCTAGGTCGTGTGGCATATTTTGGTTAAACTATCCCCAATTCAATGGAATTGCAACTCTCTGCATCCATCACATGTGCAGTGCACTTTTCCATCACATGTACAGCTGATTCTCAAGATCTTGCACACTAATGAGATGCTATTGAGCCCACACTACTACACTGTCTGAGCCAAGGACTACATGCTTTCTGGTAAGTTTTGATTACAATACTGGGTGGGGTGAATATATTTTATATGACATACATGATTTTTTGTTAACTAGTAAATAGTAGCCTACAGCAAAGTGTGTTTAAATCATTTATAGCTTGTTAACAATTTCTGCTAGTTAGTTTTTGCTACCATGTGGGTTTTAGCTTGCTTGAGCCTGCTAACTGAGGAGTGTTAATTCAACCGTTTCCATACATGTTTCATTGTAAAACATTTATCTTTCTAAGGAGTTGTTCAATCTAACTTTTCTAATCTTTACAGTAAAACGCCACAGGCACTATCTGATGTGTGGAGACATTTAGAAGTAGAATGTAGAAGGAAAAGCTGTGTACATTTGCAAACACTGTGGCAAATCTATTGTGAAGAATGCAACAAAGATGTAGAATCATCTTGCCACGTGCAAAAGATCTGATGATGAAAAAATTATGAATCAGACACCTTATCGATAGCACCAGCTCATGGTCCTCCTGGAATCAGAAGTTTTTTTGACTCAATGGAGGAACATAGTCAGAGAAATGCTGATGAATGTCTTGCTCAAGCTGTGTATGCAACTGGTTCACCTCTGATGCTCACAGGCATTGGAAGAGATTTCTGAATGTTCTTTGCCCAGAATACACCCCTCCAACCAGACATGCTTTATCTACTAATTTGCTGGATGCAGAGTTTAACAGAGTTCAAGTGAAGGTCAAGCAAATCATAGAGAAAGCAGACTGTATTGCAATCATCTCTGATGAGTGGTCGAAGGTTTGTGGGCAAGGAATAATTAACTACATCATCTCCACCCGTCAACCAGTATTCTACAAGAGCACAGACACAAGGGACAGACACACCGGTCTCTACATTGCAGATGAGCTGAAGGCAGTCATCAATGGTCTAAAGTGGAGGAGTCCTACCCTCACTTCACACCCATTAGCTGTGCTGCTCAAGCATTGAATCTGCTCCTCAATGACATCATGGCACTGAAAACAATGGATACACTCTACAAGAGAGCCAAGGAAATGGTTAGGTATGTGAAGGGTCATCAAGTTACAGCAGCAATCTACTTCACCAAGTAAAGTGAGAAGAATAAGTACACCACATTGAAGCTGCCCAGCAACACCCATTGGGGTGGTGTTTTCATCATGTTTGACAGTCTCCTGGAGGGGAAGGAGTCTCTCCAAGAAAAGGCCATATCACAGTCTGCCGATATGGTCAGCCCCATCAAGAGGATCCTCCTGGATGATGTATTTTGGGAGAGAGTGGTAAGCAGGCTGAAACCTATAGCAGTAGCCATTGCACAGATTGAGGGAGACAATGCCATCCTGTCCGATGTTCAGACTCTGCTTGCAGATGTAAGAGATGAAATCCATACTGCCCTGCCCACTTCACTGTTGCTGTGGCGATGTACACTTCCAAGCAAGGGCTTTGGGATGGAGATGCAATATGGCAGTCGTGCCAACATACTGTATCTCATCAGCCACCTAATGGAAGGGACTTTTTAGATCTGAAGCTCTTTCCCCTGTTGCCTCCATCATCCTCCAAATCCCACCAACATCAGCTGCCTCAGAGCGCAACTGGTCCTTGTTTGGAACACACACCAAAGCACGCAACAGGCTGACCAATACAAGAGTTAAAAAATTGGTGGCCATTCGGGCAAATTCTAGGCTTTTTGAGCCTGACAACGAGCCATTATCAACAATGTTGGAAAGTGACAGTGAAGATGAGGCCTCAGAGTCTGATGTTCAAGAGGTGGACATTGAGGAAGACAACCAAAGCTTTAGTTTCTAGACTTTCATTTTACAGATATGTTGAAAACGTTTTTGGAAGATTTAATGGATCATTGGGGATCATTCAATATTCCCTTTCTTTCATTGTTCAGTGAAATTATCCCATGTAAAGAGTCAACTAATTTAATTAAAATTAAATTCGTAACAAATATATATTTTTTTATTTCTATTGGAAGGATTTAATAATTTGCAATTATGTCTACTTATGATAATGTAAAAGGTTTATGTTTCTGTCCATATGAGATGTTAAATATATCCAATGCAAAAAACATCTACATTTAAATGGTATTAATATTAATTTGCATTAATTCCCATATATTCCTGTTAATTCCTATATATTCCCACGGAAAGTTTCCACCTCTGAATATTCCCCAAAATGTGCAACCCTACTGGTAACTCTAATGAACTTGTCCTCTGCAGCAGAGGTAACTCTGGGTCTTCCTTTCCTGTGGTGGTCCTCATGAGAGCCAGTTTCATCATAGCCATGATGGTTTTTGCGACTGCACTTGAAGAAACTTTCTAAGTTTTTGTAATGTTCTGTATTGACTGACCTTCATGTCTTAAAGTAATGATGGAACGTTGTCTCTCTTTGCTTGGTCTATTACCAAATATGCCTATGTTCTGTATACCACCCCTACCTTGTCACAACAGAACTGATTGGCTCAAACGCATTAAGGAAAGAAATTCCACAAATTAACTTTTAACAAGGCACACCTGTTAATAGAAATGCACTCCAGGTGACTACCTCATGAAGCTGGTTGAGAGAATGCCTAGAGTGTGCAAAGCTGTCATCAAGGCAGTGGGTGGCTATTTGAAGAATCTCAAATATAAAATACATTTTGATTTGTTTAACACTTTTTTGATTACTACATGATTAAATGTGTTATTTCATAGTTTTGATGTCTTCGCTATTATTCTACAATGTAGAAAATAGTAAAAAATAAAGAAAAACCCTTGAATGAGTAGGCGTTCTAAAACCTTTAACCAGTAGTGTATAACGTGATTTGACATCATTTTACCTGTGGCCAATGACGTGGAGCCTTCTTGGATGGGCACTTCTAATGTAAATCTATGGCAGCACCCAAGGGGGCTTGAACTGCCTAGCTCTCCCTGTAGATTCTGCGGCGACGTAGTGTCCCCATGATTGACAGAACACTGAGCCAATCACGGCACAACTAGTGAAGATGACCAATGCCTACGCTCTGTATTTCCGGCTGGCTGCCCCTCCACCACAGAAAGCACTGAGCTGGGCTGAAACACCTGCATTTTGGAGCTGCCTTACTCAAGGAAGCAAGAAAGAGACCATGTTTGTACGCGGCTTTATTCCCTCAATAAATTTGTTGTTTGAAAACTGATATGTGACACGACTTAATGCCAAAATAACATGCAAAATAGGCCCCACCTGCACTGAATGACGAGTCACCACTGCTATGGCGTCATTTTCAATGAATTCAGATTAGTTCTATCAGAGATACTTTTGAGGAGAAACTCCATTGGAATAGTATTAATGCTCACTGTGTACGTTGCCCATAGTGCTGAGCGATTAGTGCTTTTGATGTTGGTTCGGATTCAGTTCGATTATGAAAAAATTATCATGTTTTTCGATTATTAGAACATTAAATACATTATGAAATATAGCTTTTTAATGCAAATTCCAAAGCCATAAATAGTGAGTATACACTTGCCAAAACATTGAAAATATTCCATTGTCTCTGTCAGGTCCACATTGGGTAGACATCAATACAAAAATAAAAAATTACTATGAAATAATCTAATATTTCAGTTGTGTATATTACTTAGTTTTTATTTAATGACTTAACTGATTTTCACTCTTTAAAGTCACCTCATTTCTGTTCAGGCAGTAGCAGTCTGCCAGCCAAACCTGATGCAAACTGGCTCTAACCAGACTAGAAAGAGGAGCAAAAGGACAAGTACGTTAGAGTGTTTAGTTTGAGAAACAGACGCCTCACAAGTCCTCAACTGGCAGCTTCATTAAATAGTACCCGCAAAACACCAGTCTCAACGTCAACAGTGAAGAGGCGACTCCGGGATGCTGGCCTTGTAGGCAGAGTTCCTCTGTCCAGTGTCTGTGTTCTTTTGCCCATCTTAATCTTTTATTTTTATTGTCCAGTCTGAGATATGGCTTTTTCTTTGCAACTCTGCCAAGAAGGCCACATCCCAGAGTCGCCTCTTCACTGTTGACATTTATACTGGTGTTTTACAAGGACTATTTAATAAAGCTGCCAGTTAAGGACTCGTGAGGCGTCTGTTTCTCAAACTATACACTTTAATGTACTTGACCTCTTGCTCAGCTGTGGACCGGGGCCTCCCACTCCTCTTTCTATTCTGAATAGAGCCAGTTTGCTCTGTTCTGTGAAGGGAGTAGTACACAGCATTGTACGAGATCTTCAGTTTATTGGCTATTTCTCGCATGGAATAGCTTTCATTTCTCAGAACAAGAATAGACTGACAAGTTTCAGAAGAAAGTTCTTTGTTTCTGGCCATTTTGAGCATGTAATCGAACCCACAAATGCTGAAGCTCCAGATACTCAACTAGTCTAAAGAAGGCCAGTTTTATTGCTTCTTTAATCAGAACAAAAGTTTTCAGCTGTGCTAACATAATTGCAAAAGGGCTTTCTAATGATCAGTTAGCCTTTTAAAATGATAAACTTGGATTAGCTAACAACATGCCATTGGAACACAGGAGTGATGGTTGCTGATAATGGGCCTCTGTACACTTATGTAGATATTCCAATAAGAATCTGCCGTTTCTAGCTACAATAGTCATTTACAACATTAACAATGTCTACACTGTATTTCTGATCAATTTTATGTTATTTTAATGGACAATTTGTTTTGCTGTTCCTTCAAAAACAAGGATATTTCCAAGTGACCCCAAACTTTTGAAAGGTAGCGTATGTCTCAAGTTTTTAGGGAGCGTGCAATTGGCATGCTGACTACAGGAATGTCCACCAGAACTGTTGCCAGAGAATTTAATGTTAATATCTCTACCATAAGCCGCCTCCAACTTTGTTTTAGTTTGGCAGTACATCCAACCGGCCTCACAACCGCAGACCACGTGTAACCACGCCAGCCCAGGGGCTCCACATCTGGCTTCTTTACCTGTGGGATTGTCTGAGACCAGCCACCTGGATAGCTGATGAAACTGTGAATTATTTCTGTCTGTAATAAAGCCCTTTTGTGGGGAAAAAAAATATTCTGATTGGCTTGGCCTGGCTCCCCAGTGGGTGGGCCTATGCCCTCCCATGGCTGCTCCCCTGCCCAGTCATGTGAAATCCATAGATTAGGGCCTAATGAATGTATTTCAATTGATTTATTTCCTTATATGAACTGTAACTCAGTAAAATCGTTTAAAAGGTTGTATGATGCATTTACATTTTTGTTCAGTATAGGTTTCATAATTGCTAAATTTTCGGTCAATTAGTTGTCCATGCGCTGTCAACAGGGTTGCCAGGTCTAGCAAATATCTGGAGCTCAATTACCCGTGAAAACCCAACCACAAGGTCTCAAAACTAGAGAGGAGTTGCCACATTTATCAAATAAGTTATTGAGCAAATTAAGAGGAACATCAACGTCATTTTTAACATAGGCAAAGAAGCAAACTTCGGTTTACCATCAAAATAATAATTATTGCGAGTTTAAGAATATGGTGCAAGAGAAAAGATAAATCACCACTATTTTCCATTAATGAATATCGATTTAACTTGTTTTGACTGCTATGATTAAGCAATTTTGTCTGAGGTGAGGTTTATGGCCAAAGTACCACGGCTAAGGGCTGTTCTTAGGACATAGCTCTTAGCCGTGGCTAATAACAGCCCTTGGCTGTGGTATATTGGCCATATACAGTTGAAGTCGGAAGTTTACATACACCTTAGCCAAATACATGTAAACTCAGTTTTTCACAATTCCTGACATTTAATCCTAGTAAAAATTCCCTGTCTTAGGTCAGTTAGGATCACCACTTTATTTTAAGAATGTGAAATGTCAGAATAATAGTAGAGAGAATTATTTATTTCAGCTTTTATTTCTTTCATCCCATTCCCATTGGGTCAGAAGTTACACTCAAATAGTATTTGGTAGCGTTGCCTTTAAATTGTTTAACTTGGGTCAAACGTTACGGGTAGCCTTCCACAAGCTTCCCACAATAGTTGGGTGAATTTTGGCCCATTCCTCCTGACAGAGCTGGTGTAACTGAGTCAGGTTTGTAGGCCTCCTTGCTCGCACATGCCTTTTCAGTTCTGCCCACAAATTTTCTATAGGATTGAGGTCAGGGCTTTGTGATGGCTACTCCAATACCTTGACTTTGTTGTCCATAAGCCATTTCGCCACAACTTTGGAAGTATGCTTGGGGTCATTGTCCATTTGGAAGATCCATTTGTGACCAAGCTTTAACTTCCTGACTGATGTCTTGAGATATTGCTTCAGTATATCCACATAATTTTGCTTCCTCATGATGCCATCTATTTTGTGAAGTAAACCATTCCCTCCTGCAGCAAAGCACCCCCACAACATGATGCTTCCACCCCCATGCTTCACGGTTGGGATGGTGTTCTTCGGCTTTCAAGCCTCCAAACATAACGATGGTCATTATTGCCAAACAGTTCTATTTTTGTTTCATCAGACCAGAGGACATTTCTCCAAAAAGTACGATCTTTGTCCCCATGTGCAGTTGCAAACCGTAGTCTGGCTTTTTTATGACGGTTTTGGAGCAGTGGCTTCTTCCTTGCTGAACGGCCTTTCAGGTTATGTTCGATATAGGACTTGATATTTTTGTACCCGTTTCCTCCAGCATCTTCACAAGGTCCTTTGCTGTTGTTCTGGGATGGATTTGCACTTTTCGCACCAAAGTATGTTCATCTCTAGGAGACAGAACACGTCTCCTTCCTGAGCGGTATGATGGCTGCATGGTCCCATGGTGTTTATACTTGCGTACTATTGTTTGTACAGATGAACGTGGTTCCTTCAGGCATTTGGAGATTGCTCCCAAGGATGAACCAGACTTGTGGAGGTCTACAATAGTTTTTCTGAGGTCTTGGCTAATTTCTTTTGATTTTCCCATGATGTCAAGCAAAGAGGCACTGAGTTTGAAGGTAGGCCTTGAAATACATCCACAGGTACACCTCCAATTGACTCAAATGATGTCAATTAGCCTATCAGAAGCTTCTAAAGCCATGACATACATTTCTGGAACGTTCCAAGCTGTTTAAAGGCACAGTCAACTTAGTGTATGTAAACTTCTGACCCACTGGAATTGTGATACAGTGAATTATAAGTGAAATAATCTGTCTGTATACAATTGTTGGAAAAATTACTTGTGTCAAATGCAAAGTAGATGTCCTAACTGACTTTCCAAAACTATAGTTTGTTAACAAGAAATTTGTGGAGTGGTTGAAAAACACGTTTTAATGACTCCAACATTAGTGTATGTAAACTTCTGACTTCAACTGTACCACAAACCCCTGAGGTGCCTTACAGCTATTATAAACTAGATACCTTAATTAGAATAGTGAAAGGTAATTTTTAATTCCTGTGGTACACAGTCTGATATACCATGGCTTTCAACCAATCAGCATTTAGGGCACAAACAACCCAGTTTATAATTGTAAATAAATCATGTTTGTGCATGTGCATAACTATATTTAAATCTGACAGGAGAGTTTGAGTGATGAAAATTGGACAGAGGATCTCGAAATCTCTGTGCAAGAAACACTTGGACGAACTTCAAAAACTGAATGTTAGTCTATTTTCTGGCAATCGTGCCATTAATATGTGCCAGATGTTAAGACTACGTACGGTTATAATGGCCAATTTGCAAGATTTACTTGTTATTTGAATAGGCATATGCTACTGACGAAAATCTGGGTTTATAATTGCAATTTAACTTTGCCATGGTTTTCTGAGCTAGATGCAGGCAGCCTATAACCCCTGATAGGCCAACATATCATTTTAGGGAAAAGTCCACAATGAAACTGGCATTAAATGTGGAGAATGATACATTTGCAATAGAGCTGTGACCATGATCACAATTGATTACCTACAATTTAATGAACTAAACATGGCCATTAATAATTGGATAATTACACAAGGCTACAACAACAAACAGAGTTATATGCTGTTTATTAAATCGTTTGCCAGCTCCAGGTAGGCAACACAAGTGGAACATATTGATTTGCAATGACTCCAGTGATATCTTCATTTCAACATATTTATTGACTACTTAAAACCTCACCGGCTCCAGCAGAAGCATATATTATGGGATATGCATATATTTAGTACCATTGGATAGGAAACACTCTGAATTTTCCAAAACTGTTAACCATTTGTCTGTGGGTCAATCAGAACGCGTTTGGCAGGCAAAACCCTGAGGAATCTCTGTCCTGAAAAAAGTCATTTTGACACATTGCTCATTTTTGAGCCCCTCCCTTTCCAAAATGACCATATATAGGCATGTGAACGCAGTGCACGTCGCTTCCTTATGATGTCATCAACCACGAGACGGTGTTTTACTCCATCTTGGGGAATTTCGCCATTGATAAACAGCATGGAACGAGAGACCACGTTATGAAAACTCTTCAGAGTGCGTGCATGAGAAGGCGCTGTGCCTTATTTATCGTTTTTAGTGTTCAGTTTAT
The DNA here is from genome assembly GCA_030435695.1 of Brachymystax lenok tsinlingensis. NCBI lineage: Eukaryota > Metazoa > Chordata > Actinopteri > Salmoniformes > Salmonidae > Brachymystax > Brachymystax lenok. The sequence continues at coordinate 17,591,684 of CM059803.1, forward strand.
ATTCCGGCTGATTTATAATAGTACATATACGTAAAAGGGTTCCTAAGGATACATTTAAAACTATGTTTGATTGTTTTTGGACAAGTTTATAGGTATAATTTTAACGAGTCGGCGCCGAAGTTTCAAAGGAGTAATGGAGGCTGTCGTTTCTGATTATAACGCATGAACCAAATGGAGGATTTATGGATAAAAGACGTTACTTTTTCTAACAAAAGAACCATGGATTGTCTTCGTTGGACACTTAGAAAGACCTCAGCAGAAGTTATTCAACAGGTAATTACTTTGTTTTCGCTGTGAAATGTGTTATGTGTGTGCCATGATTGCTAATCGATACATGGCTATTGGAAAATATGTGAGGTGCTACCCTCAAACAAATGAATGTGCTGCTTTCACCGTAAAGCCTTTTTGAAATCTGACAACGCTGTGATATTGCCTAGAAACAGAGCTTTTGATGAGTATGGAACACTTGTATATAGCTGGATGTTTAATAATTCAATTTTCGGATTTTAAATCTGGCGCTACAGGTTTGCGCTAGTAGTGTCGGGATGATCCCGCTAGCGACCCACTGGTATTTGAGTCGTGGCCAACCGATGCAAACGTAGCCATTCTCCACATTTAATGTAATTTTCATTGTGGACTTTTTCCCATAACAGAAGCACGCGAGGGTGTTCCATAACGTCCATTTCCAATTTCTACATGCGCAGCGCTCCAGACATTAGAACTGAGCATGAGTAAAACACTTCGCTTTATACGATTATCCATTATTAAAGTCGACATTAGAATGCAGTTTACTTTAACCCACCTCTAAGTGAATTTA